>JAWMRA010000090.1:6761017-6786449 GCA_035584735.1 Pseudotriccus pelzelni | reverse complement strand
TTCAAGTAAATGTTTGTGTACATCCTGGTTAAGTTTTCTATCTCTTCTGCCTTTTTACTTCCTAGATGCTTCTACTGTCTACCACAGTGCAGATTTTGTCTGCAGCTTGTGTGAATAACTGCTCTAATAATACCTTGTGCAAGCATTTGCCATGACAAGAGTACCCTAAAGTTATTTTTAAACTTCACCATATGAAAAGACATCTAACTGCTAGCACTTGTGCTGCAGTTTGCCAGTACAAAAATATGTGCCCAGTTAATTGCTAGTATTAAATTGCATCTTGCAATTTAGCTGGGCCTGCACTTAATATGTTCTTTGAAATAGATATGCATGTGTGTGTGCACCATGTGTTTGTCTTGAACTAGAATGGGTACGACCATTATAATGTGTGATGTATTAAGCAGATAAAAAATAAGGAAGAGACAGAGACTTAGGCACAGCCTGTGACTTGGAGCAACCTTGATGTGCAGAGCAGTTGGATAAACCGTAGTGAGGCAAATTGGAGATTGCTGAACTGGGGTGGAACCTGGAGGTAGACCACTGCAGATGAAGATTGTTGGGTCTGTTTGTCCTCTTTACTCTAAGGGCTCCAGAGTGGTGTAAATGTAAATTTGAATGTTAAGATGAATGATTTACTGTATGCAGTAAAAGAAAAGGAAAGAATCCCTGAGCTAATATGATTGCTCACTTACCTTAGCAACCACATAAATTTTATTAAAATGCTTTCCTGCTTCCTCTACCACAGCCTGTTTCACTCTTTTTTTGGGAGAGATTATTTTCGTCAAATGTTTCCTTAAACTGTAAGGAGATAGTTCTACATTCCTTTCAGTCTAAGGCCTCTTGGCAGAGCCTGCAGATGGTATGATATGGTGCCTTATATGACACTGATATAAACCCAATATGAATGGAGGGGAGATCACACTCCATTTGTATGGGCCACAGAGCAGCCACTGATTTAACATGATTGTTGCCATTACTTATTGATGTCTCTGTTTTGCCATGTTCTGCATGAACTTCACTTTCTAAAAAAAGTCCTTATTTGTCTTCGAGTTCATCACCATTAAGTCAGTCATCTTTTTAAAAGAACGTTCTTACTGTTTTACTTGATTATTTTTTACACTAACACTGTTTCTGTTTTATTTCTGCCTCCCCACCTTCTTCTTGCCCTGCACAATCAAGATTTGCCTGTAATGTGTTTTGCCAGGGCCTTCTATCATAATACTTTGGGACATTCTCTGTCAGCAGTCAAACATTCACTGAAATTGTTCTTGTATTTCTCATTACCAAGGGTTATGCTCTACTTTTTTGTACCTTTAGTACATGGTGGAGGTCTATCTGAGCCTCTTTGCTCAGCAGATTGTTTGCTTCCCTCAGTGGCAATCAGGTTGGGTTTGGTTTGCTTTTAAATTTGGTTCACTTTTGCATTTACCTTCCCATGGCAGGAAAGGAGCTGAATGATCCATCTTGATGGCAGGGCTACATTGCACTGGATACAAGGGGGTGAAACGGTTCCGAGCACCCCCAACCCTATTTCTGCCTGCTGAAATTTCTGACTGTCTGATAGCAGTGGTGTGAAGTTGACTCCCTGAGCAGCAGAGATTGATTTCTCCTTTGAGTAGCCATAGTCTCCACAGAAGTATCCTTTCCTGTTATGTTTTGAAAGTCATCAGACATGCTGTTATAAATGATCACTGAAGATTACTGGAGATGCTGCAAAATAATAGTGAACCAAGTAGCATCTGTAATTTCCACTGCTGGTTTGCAATCATCACTCAAAACGAACCCTGTCTCAGCTGTAGAGCTAAACTTTTTCCCCTCCTTTTTACTGCTGTATGTTGAAATAGATACTGTCTCATGAATTTTTATGCAAAAAGCTGAGCTGCAATCCACTGTACCAATAGCTAGAATTCCTTGTGAATATCAAGACCAGTTCAGAAAATACTGGAGAGAAGTCTACATTTCCAGTTACTGTGAGGTTGTGTGTTACAGTTCAAGTGGCTCTGAGATTATATCTCTGATGTTCCTTCTTCTTAATTCACCCCAATATAATTCCAGTGCCACTTATACACCATATTTATCACCTTTTTCTTCTTTCGTAGTAGAAGTTTCACTATTTAATAAGCGTGATCACCTCTATAGCCCTTCTCCTTCTGTGAGTCACTGGTGTCATAAATGCTCTGTGCAAAAGAGCAGACATGAATCAATTTTAATGGAAAATGAGCTGTGATACCTGTGTTCTTCTATATCTTCAGTACAACAAATTGTGTCTACAACAATGCCCGAGGCCTTGCTCTGGTAACATGCAAAGGCAGATGTGTAACTTCAGGCATGAGAGCAAGCCCAGTGGCTATTAAGCTATGGAAGCTTAAATGCGTCATTAAAGGACATAATAAACCTTCCATCTGACTTGGAAATAACCCAGTGTTTCTGCTACAAATTCTCATGTGTGCCTTTTCTTCCCATGTTGTGATCTGGGGCTGTTACAGAGTTTTTGAAAAGAAACCCAATCACATCTGGTTGTCAAGAAAGGAAAGATGGGTGGCAAAACTCCAAAGTCTGTTACTAAATTCCCACACTGAAAACTCAGGTGTTGCAATCAAAGGCAAAACCAGGGAAGAATGTCAGTGCTAGGAGGTTATCTTTTGATTTTGTATTTCATCCATAGCAAAGGCTTTTTTTGCACTTCCTTCATCTTTCCTAAATTGAAATTTCTGTGGTTTCAGTGCTCTCTTTCAAGAGTTCATGCATTTTGTGTAAGACTTAAGGGCCGTTTGGAAGAGAAGAAGACTGCACCAAACCATGTTCATTGCACAGAGCTTTCTGAAGCCCATATTGTGCCAATTTGTTTAGAAAAAAAAAAAAACCAACTAACAAAAAAAGCACTAGAGGAACTCATTACTACCTAAACTAGCAACCTCACCTCCTGAAGTGGGGCAGAATTTCCACCTTCTTTTGAAAAAGGTAGAGCTGATGGTATTCAAGAGGCACAGATGGATTTTACTCCTGATTTTGGTGAAGAAGCAAAAGAAAAAATGTGGGAGTAGGGATCCCCTTCAGAGTTTATCAGACACCCTTTTGCACATGATTCTCCAATTGCTTTTTTTTTAATGATTTCAAAACCCCCAGAAATAGCTTCTCAAAACCCACACAGAAAGCTGTGTGTCATGGCCGTGGCCTAGTACAGTCCTTTTGCTGTCAGTCTCACATGCAATGCACAAGCCCCAGGATGTGTTCCTCACATACAAAACCATTTTGTTGTAATGCTCTTCTCTCCTCAGAAACTTTTAGCTCTTCTCCACATATGATTTGTTTGTTGCGAGAGGGTCTTGTGGTGATTAACAGAGGGGACTCAGAACTGCTGAGCTGCACTTCCTTTCAAGACCTGTATGCTCTTCTTTCAGTGTGCTGTATGTTCTCAGGGCTAGACTTGTTTTCATACAGATGATAGGCACTTTGGGGCATTTTTTAAGCCCTCCAGCTGTTTGACTCCTATGAAATTTGATGCTCAAATGCACTTGAAAGTATACCTGGGTGCTAAACTTTTACTCTTAGACTTCTACACTCTTTTCAAGAGCTCTTATTTTTTAATGTTAGTTGCTTGATTTCCTTGCTTAGCACAAAGCTTTGATATGAAAACCCTTACCTCTTTCAGAAGGACTGAGAAAATGCTTCATTTAAAAATAAAAATATTGTGCTTTTCAACTGTGAAGTTTGGTTTTAGTGCTGTTAACACTTTCATGTGGATCAAATTTAATTATACCTCATTCGCAGCTTAGCTCCATCAGCATCATAGGCTCTGTTCCTACCGACCATCCCTTCTCAATAGTTGCTGAAAGTCTATAGGTTTTGTCCAGCTACAAAGCTTGCAAACTTGCAACATTTCCTACAAAAATTAGAAAAGAATTTCTGTCTGCATCTGACAAATCATATGTGATATCAAAGCCAAATGTTTTTCATTGTCTATTCTCAAAAATATTTTCTCGTATTCTTTCTTTTTTTTTTTGAATATATATTCCATGGAAACTTTTTTGTGAATTCTGAACCACAGATTTTTAAATGGGCTTGTAATGAGATGGTTTTTTATATGAATTTGAGAGCATCACTGTCAATTTAGATCAATAAACCCCGAACCAACTGAGTTTTTTAATATAACTTACTGAAGAAGAAGAAAGTGCTATGGATTTGATTGCTTCCTCCAGCTTTTGAAATATAAAGAACAAACACGGTATTTGAATAAAGATTTTCTTTTTTTTCTTTCTCTCCAGGTTAGGCCTGTGTAGTGGGTGTTTAGGCATCCTGGCTGATTCATAGCCAGCGGTTTGCACCTTCAAGAGCGAGTACAGGGTGTTCCTTGTGAGATACAATGATCAGTTCTGCAAATAGTGCTTAAATGATATCTCTCTGCATTATGGCAGCTCCTGCCGAGCACCTCTGTAAGTTAGGGGTTGTATCAGCATTTTCATTATAAATATAACATTTACAGTACTACTACCTTCCTTGATTTATCTCATGCTCCTGCGCTATAACATTGCTTTGTTCACTGCAGCTATACAGTGCTGTATATAGGACTGGGGGCTCCAGGGGTTTTTCTTCAAGTGCTCCCAAATCTCTCTCCTGCACTATAAAGTGTAGTGTTGCCTCTTCAGCAAATATTGATGCTTTTTATTCTTTGCTTCAAGACATTATTCTGTTTATATGCTGTGTACCTGGACAAAGGTGCATTTACAGTTTCCTGATGCACGTACTGCAGGTGCTTTAAATCCTTCTGCTTATTATCTGCGTGGTCAATTGGAAGGAACAGATATGTTTCTGCACCAAACACCTCATTCTGCATCCTCCATGTCCCTGGTTTTGCCACTGAGTCAGGACTCAGGACCCAAAGAACAGGATGTGGAGAAGTGTCAGAAAAGAGCACTGAGTCTAGGAATGCAACTTTGTTAAATTCATGCATAATAAGCATCCACTGTATTCATGGTCCATTTATATATCATTACAGATGATTAATAAATCATTAATACATGATGTTACAGACCCAAATAACAAGCTATTAGAGATGGTATCATTGTTTTATTAGCAAGTGGTGTTGGAAATTACTTTTATAAGCACACAATTGGGCCCTGTATCTTTCTGTGACAACTGACTTTCCAGTCATCTTCTATTTAAAGTCATTAAAATGTCTAATTCGTCACTCATAAGCTATTTAGAAATGGGCACTTTAATATTCAACACATCCCTCTATGGATTTACTGAAATTTTTTTACTGTCCTTAATTTTTTTCTTTTGTACCTTCAACATTTCTTCTGAAAAAGACCATCTGTGAATTGCTTGCTTGGTCACAACAAGAATGGTGAAAATGTAATTGTTTACTTTGATTTGAGTAACAAATTTCTTGGAAGCAACTCTCTAACCTTAATGATTTTTTTTTTTTTAAATCATTTTCTTGGAAAATATTAAGGAAAAAAAATAATCAGGGAGTTACCAGAATCTTCACCTCCAGTCCTTGGAAAGCATGACTGAGCAGGGCAGCTGTGCTGGTCCTTCCAGGGTCCATGTTAATGAAGATTTGACACCACCATCCCAGGCAATGTATGGAGCAGGGAGGACAAGGGCAGAGTGGAAAAGAGGAATTAGCCAGCCTGCTCAACCCACCTCCCACTCACTCCAGAACAGAGTGTGGAAGTAACCTCATTTTGCTGGTATGTAGGTACCACCTGTTCAGTGGATTAAAAGAATAGTTCTACAGAACTTCAGATGAGGAATCCAGTATCTTTTAAATAACTACTTAAACTAAGAGAACGAAGTGAAGAAAAAAAAAAATCAATTATTTTAGTACAAAAATTTCCCAGCAAGACCTCTACATTTTTTTCACCTGCTAATGCACCAGTAACTTTCTTCTCACTTCACAAGTCATATTTACAGTTTTCTTGTGGTTTTTGCCCTGAAGTCAATTTTCACTCCAGCAACTTTTCTTCTGTACTGTGCCTTGGCTCCTTAGGCCATTAACCTCAAGCAAGGAACTTTGTCAAACACTTTGAAAAACGAAGTCCACTCTATTTCCCCTGTCTGTCCTGGTGGTAACACAGCACATTCAAAGAATTCCAGCAATTTTCTGAGGCGTGACCTGCCTCTCCTGAAACATGCTGGTATCTTTACAATCTTTCAGCAAGCTGTGCTGTACCAAATGTTTCTCCATTTGATCTTCTTAAATATTTACTCAACTGTTTCCAGTGACTCTCATTCAGTTAACTGGTCTCCAGTAACTTGACAAACTCAGTCAGCTTGATGACTTGCTTATTTGTTTTTCATACAAATCTCAAAGAAAATGGAAAAAAATATTTTATTCTCACAGCTTACGGTCTCTCCTAACATAAAAAGTTGCTAATCAGTCAATGACTTTGTGGAAATGTGTTTGGTTGTGTGATGGAAACAGTTGGATCTCTTAAATGCTATCTGACAGAGGTAATTTCTTAGATAGCCACTATCCATATTTATCGTTATTTGTAATGAAAACATTGTCTTATAAATGCAGTAGAATTTGTGTTACCAGTGGAAATGTAGTGATCATTATGAAATGAGAGTATAATTGCTTTCTTAGCAATAAAATGCTTCAAGGACTGGAAGCTTAGGAGGAAGTGGAATTGCTTCTGTCAAATTTGGAATAGTGAGCAGATCTATAACGTTAATCCACTGGATCAGGTCTGAATGGGCAGGGGAAGACAGAACACACTTCTGGGCTTTCTTTCAGATGACCAAAACACCAAATAACTTGGTGTCTGTGCTATGATGCCCAGGAGTTATCCTCCCAAATGAATAAACAGAATAAATATATTTCTGGGCCAGATCCTTGGCTGTTTTCTTCTGGTATCAATCACATAATTTCCTTCAGTGCAGATGTCCTTTCCTCTCTCCTACAGGTCCTGTCCCCTACCTCACCAGCACAGAGGGTCATTTTTTAAGCTATGAGTGGAGGAAATTTTTAGACAGCTCTCTTCCTCCTCATTTTCCCATCTCCTTGAAGCTCTCAGGCGTGAAGGCTCTCCTTTTGCTTGAGCACAGGGAAGTTAGAGTGTTTAGATCAGAAAATCCAAGCTTGCTCTCTGCTGTCATTGAGAAGCTTTGAATGGCTGCATTGTGAAGCACAAACCATAATGTCCTAGCTGGTCATTGATCTTTTCAGACACGTTCTTCTAACTCGGACATCTTTGTGGCATGATGAACAGAATAATAACGTACTAAAAACATACTAAATCATCCAAAGGTGGCTCCTTTGGTCTCCAGGATGGTTAAAGCAGGGCCTGTCTTCCCTGTAAAGTTTTCTGAGAGGAACAGGTGAATGAAGGATGCAGCAGAAAAGTAATGTGGAAACATGAGGGCCAGAAAATTACTGCAGCGAGGGGGGACAGCATATGTTTGGCATTTCTATTGGTGTTTTCTTGGACAGCACAGAGATACTGGTGAGGAGGTGAATATTTTCCTTGTGTTCAGCTTAGCCTTTTCTTGCTTCGTTCTCTTGCCTGCTCCTGCTCCCCTCATGCCATAGCACTTGCAAACTGAGCAGTATTTTTCTTCCAAAGATAAAAAGATTGAGGTCCACCTCCTTTGCCTCCACCGCAGGGGCAAACCTTCTCTTCCTATTGTGCTTTAAGAGGTATAATTTCACATCTCAAAACACTACTCTGCTCTTTGGTGATAGCTAAGTATGTTTCTCTGAAACTTTAATTTCCTCCTGAAAAAGTAACAGTCACTCTGGTTTGTTTGGCTAAATTGGTTATCACAGTGTCACCCAGATAAAACAGATGGCACAATCAAGTGTGTGTAGATTAAGCAGAATGTAATTTTTATTGATCAAAATGTTTTTATTGAAATTTTTTTTTCTCAGAGACTGGCATTTCGATCAGATTGATTTTCTTCTTTAAAATGTCAAGATTTCTCTATTTAATTTTTCAGGAGCTGAGAAAGATTTTTTTTTTAATTCAGCCACTGGAAAGTTAAAGTTTTCATAGATTTTTGAAAGAAAATTTAAAGGGAAATGTTGATATGAGTGAAAAGAAATTTATTTTTTGAAATACTTCTCGGGAAGCAAACTCTTTTAATTAGCTTTTAATATGCTGCAGCTATAGAGAGAATTTGAGATCTGTCAGTTTGTAAACAGCATAGAAATTCTCTGTATATAAACTGGTTATGCTTAGATTGCCTGTTTTAATATTGATTTTTTTGTTTGTTGAAAAATCTAACATTGTCAATTCACGTTAGATAACATGTATAGCTACAGTAGTTTTGCTGATCAGTTTTCTGATGCTAATGGCTGTGGAAGAGATCTCTGCAAGACAAACACTGCTCTTGGGAGCCTAGGGAAAGGGGAGAAATTGAAGTAGATATTGTTTTGTGGGCATTATAAATACAAGCTATAGGTTTGCATTGGAAAGTATTGCTATTTTATCTGTAATTGGAAGGCATTTTAGTCCCATTCCAGTATTTCTACTGCAGAAGCTTCATCAATTTACATACCCAAACCTTTTCAACTCAGTGCTCAACATGTATCTGTAGCAGCCCAACCAGCACTTATAATAAATGAAGTCACCTCACAATACAGCCATCACGCCTTCCAGTCAAAGGTTTCAAGTGACGGAGGATTTGAGACTGCCAACTCCTGCTGGAAAATGCTGGCCTTATTCACTGAGTGCTAAATCTGATGCAAATCTGTCCCTTCTTCTTGATAATGGTGCATCATGAATTTGATTTCAGCTGATCACTGATAATCCCCATACCTCTTCTCGCTGATACCTTTCTCTCTGACACTGCTAACTGAAAAGGATCTTCTGCCCTGCCACATACCTTAAAATTTCCTGTGTAGCTTGTTTGTCCTCCACTGAACAGAACTTCCCTGTGTTCTTCCTCTGCTGGATTGTGATTACAACTGCTGTAAAGTCACAGCTCTGCTTTGCAGCAAAAGTAAAGAAAGGATTCAGAAGCGATATTGCTGCTCTGTATTTCACTCTGTCAGAAGTTATGGATGCATATCTTGCAGTGGAAATGGCACAGTAAAAGAACTGCTTGCACCTGGAAATGTGTTGCTGTTTTTTGTCTGCTGCTGTCTTTCCCTTTTCTAGTTTTTGCATTCCATTTCTTTGGAGCTCCTCTTCATGACTTCTTAGAGGTTTAATTTTGATTGAGGCACACAGCTACTAAAATGCTTTCCAATCCTATAGACTCATTTTTGTTCATGATCCATGAAACGTCTTCTCCAAGAATTCAGCAATTCCTCTGTTCATAGCAATACTTTTTATTAGTGTCGAATGCTGATCAATATCTCTCCCTACATAAATTGCCATTTTCACCTCCTGACATTGAAAAAGTTTCTTGGAAACACAGGTAGAAATAGTTAGGAGAGAATGCAAAATAAGTGGAAGGTTTCAGACTGCCAGCCCTCTCCTTGCCCAGTGTGTGCAGACCTGGTGCACTTTGTTCTCCACAGTGTATTAGGGTGTCCATTATCAACAATGAAAGCTTGTTAACACAGTAACACGGAGACTATCCATTATTCCTCCTGCTCCTTTATAAAGAGGCCATTAAAATAGAGCCAAGCTCCTTTCGCTACCGGTTGAATTTTGAACAAATTTAATTTCTATTTGTTAGGGAAACTTGTGCTGCTGGGGGAAAAAGAAAGCCAGATTGACAGTTCTGGAATATAAAGTCCTTTATTCATCAACAGCATGGGTAGAGGAAGTGGCTGTTTCTCTTGCCTTGCCAATTTTTGCTCATCTCTGACCTAGAGGTATCACCTCAAGCTTGGAGTTCACTCTCCACATCTTTCTAATCATTGGGCTCTCTGCTGAGGTACGTGCCAATTAGCACAGCTTATTTTAGTGATGTGGACAGCTGACCACTACAAGAGAAGGGAAACCATGAATTTCACTTTGTGCAATGATAGTTCATCATCATGGCTGTGTTAGACAACTTTGTGTTGCTGTCCTGAAACGGTTCGTCTGGGATTCGTGTTACATTGCCAAGCCATTTCAGGCATGGCAGCCCCACCAGTTGTGAAGTTTTCACACAGGAAAGGGCTATGATTAGTCTATTGTCAGTGAACCAGCAACCACAAACCTGAGCTTTGCTTCTGTCCACTTTCTGCCTGAGGGTCTGTCTCATTCTAGTCTAGCTGGACAGTGACATACACTCTCTCTGCCAAGGGTCTTCTAGAAAGAAGGGCAAGAAGGCCAAAAATACCCAGGAGTGGTGGAAAGACACCAAAAACCTCATTTTAGGTTCATGAGAGAGCTTCCATTGAAAGATCATCCTGGTGTTCCATGCTGGAGAATGGTGATGGTGGTGTTTATTGATGATGGTGGTGTTTATTTGCCTTTAGGCTGAGAGTTACTGACTGCAAGACCAGGTATTGCTGGTGCCCAGAAACCCAACTGAAAAGAACCAATCTCAGGACCTTGAGCTGATGTCCAGCTGATCACTGCCTTGGACATATTCACCGTTTTAAGTCCAGGCTGAAGTTAAAGTATACAGAAGAACCTGCTGTGATCACAGATGTGTCCTGCATTGCATGTTTGCTCAGCAAGAGGCCAGGCAGTCCAAGCAGGCTTGAAATGTGCTTCTAAGACAACAAAGGGGGGGGTGGAGGATGCTGGCACTCTTGGGCAGCACTTCTGACATGCACACAGAGTTGCTCAGTCAAAGGAATTTGCAACCGAAGGTTTCTCACTGAGAGTGTCAGTGGAAGCCCCACCTTGTTTGAAAGCTTGAAAACATCCCAGGCTATAAATCTCATTCATTTGCATTTCTTTTCAGAGGATGAGGTGGAGCGTGGAGGATAGCAGTATTGATGAGGGCTAAACTGGCAAATGGGATGAGCCTGTGGAATACCTAGTGCTAAACCTAAGGGCTCTGCTTCTGGTATACATGCACCAAGTGAGACAAGGAGGCTTTATGAGGCAGGACTCTGTTCATACCGGGTTGTATAACCGTTTCATAAACATGAAGGGAAGTCAGATCACCATCCAAAATATGAAGAATTTTCTTCTTTATTTTAACGAAGTTTACATAGATTGAAGCAGTATTTTCCGAGTTTCTATCTTTTTTTTTTTAAATTATTTTTGTTTGCAGAGGTTATTTGTTGTTTGCTTGGTTGTTTTGTTGGTCTTTTTTTTGGTTGTTTTTTTGTTCAAGAAAAAAACCCCACCACCTGAATTTGGAAATTTCCCAGCCTCTTATCTACTTTTATCAGTCACATTCCATTACATGACAATTGTGATGTAAAGTGGACTGATGGAATTGGGTGGGACTAGTCACAATGTGGAGCATGATGTGTCAATCTGACAAGTGTAAGAGACATTGTTTTCTATAACCTGATTTATTTAGATTTTTTAAAAACTGCTTTTCAAAGAAACCAGTAATGTCAGGCCAGCCTAGTATTAAAGGAGAGAACTAAAAAAGAGTCTGTTGTTTGCCTGCATAAAACCAAGCAGAAAAATGTCCTTGGGAATAAGGTGCGGTGGTCTTCTGCATTAAGAAGGCAAGAGACACTTGGTCTGAACCACTGCGGGGAAAAACTGATGTGGTGGAGCAAACAGGGCTGGGAACTCCCCAACATCTCGATTCATACAGTGAGGAAGAAAAGCTGTCAGCCACACTATAATCTCTTCTGCAGATTACAAATTACTCCACGTAGGCTGGGGAGATGTCTGTGCTGGGTGTTTTATGTTGCAAATGCTTGATTTTACTTAAGGGTGTAGTTAGCGAGTTGGAGCTGGTGCTCTCAGCAGTGGGTGATGTTATCTCCCCTCGGCTATAAGGTCTTCGTACAGATGTGCTCTTTCACATGCTATCCTCACTAGCAGAGCACTCACATTTTAACAGCTCCATCCTCCTCCTCCCACAGCACTCCTACAAATCTGAACAAAGATGTCCCCGCTCTGTCTGATGTAAGAAATATGTGATGATAAAATCCAAGTCAGGCAAGGTCCACCTGAGTCAGGGGAGAGACTCCCAGCCAAGTTGCCAACATATACAGGCTTCCAATGAACCCTCACATTATAGCTACAGCCATCATCATGGAAATCTGGTAGGACTCCAAGATATATATATATTCATATATATTCATATATATATTCATATAGATGTATATATATATTCTGCATAACAAGAGCCTGACAGACTCACCTTTATGCCTGTTGCAAGGTATCAGGAAGGGAAGGTTCTCAGAATATTAAGAACAAGTCATGTAGAGATCTGTCCCCCTGTCTTCTGTGCTTCGTTCAAGCTTGATGTGCAACCTCTCCAACATCAGTCTTAAAGTACTAGATTTAATTTGAGGAGACTGTGCAGATTTCACCCAAAGCAAGGACTTTTGACACTGCATGTTTATGAATTGGATCGTCCTTTCTATTCCTGCTCTGTTCTTCTGCTGAAATACCTTGCCATGGCAAGACTTTTCTTTTTGGCAGCCTCTAAAATCACTTAGTTATGAACCATCCAGATTATATCAAACAATTAGAAACCAGCTCAGTGTTTGTGTGTGTGCATGTGTGCGTCTGTTCGCATGTGTCTGTGTGGTAATTGATATTCATGATGTATGGCTGGCTGGCTGGAACATCTCACTACCCACACAAAATGACTGCTGGTAAGAAGGCCTTTTCCAGCTCTATATTAGCATGTTTCATCTGAAATTTGCTTTGCTGACAAGTCTTTTGCCTGTGATCATGCCCTTCTGATGCAAAATGTATCATTGTGCCTAATTTCAAGCATAATCAATGTGTAAAAATCTCCTGAGGATATACTAAGTTATATCTATTCGTGCTGTCTTGGGTGATCATTGCTAACATAGCAGCAGTAGCAACACCTGGATATAGAACAAAGAAAGAAATGTCCTGCCAAAGCCACAAATGTGTGCTCCAATTGTGCTGGTAATATATGAGGTATGTAAGATGTCTTTTTAGGAATGCTGGGTTCCCGGCCTCTGCAGATTAAATATTCCCCTCTGTCTCATGTCAGCTGAATTGATGGTTTTGCCACCCAGCAGCCCCAGGTAGATAATAACTGTCAGTCACCAGCAATCTGCACTGCATTTATAGTAACAAATAGGATGCCACTTTGGGGAGAAGATGATATTTGTACAAAGAAGTGGGAAGTGACCACGTATTGTTGCAACAGTTGTCGTCCCTTTATTCATATATGTGTGTCCAGATGAGTGAAAACAAGTGAATGGTGTGTTAAGCACGCACCATTCAGAGCTGGATCTGGGCTTTAACAAAAGCATCGTAGCAAAGTAATTTCTACACCTGCCTTGATGAAGAATGCGACTTGGATGTGGAATCCCTGCAAAGAAGTGCATTATGAGATTTCTTTTTTGCTGGTTCAGCCCTATTAATCTGTTCAGCATGAGCTCGAGTATTTTAATAACAGGCATGGAATATTATGCCTGCGCTGAAATGGCTTGTTTTTAAGTGCGACTTGGGCTGTGTTCGCGTTAACCTAGTTGGGGGAAAAAACAGGTTTTAAGCTTATCCTTCTTTTCTTTCTCTAATCACAGCTACAGGGCAAAACATATCAAGCGTCTAATAGGAGAAATAGCATTATCATATGCTAATTTACAGTAATGTTAAGAATAGCACAAAGAACAAACCTCTGACTGTACATACATGTTGAAATTCATACTTGTGGATAGATCTGTGACATGGCTGGTTGTCCTTTTGGAGACATAACTTTTGTACAGTAAACTGCAGTTCAGAAATCAGTGCTGATATAAGAGTTCTCACTCAGGAAAAGATCATTTTCTTATTCCTGATTTTACCACTGTTTACTGCTGAATATTAATGTAGAAAAATGTCCTCAATTTGCAGCCAAAATCTATTAGCTCTCTATAGCTAAGAACAACCTCTCCATCTCTTACAGGAATAGATATTGAGAGCTTCCAAAAGAGCATCTTTCTATTCCTCTCCCTCTGGAAAGCTATGAACTGCACTGGAAAAGTCCAAGGGTGAGAGAAACTACAAATGGAGAAAAGAAAGGACATCTGAGGGTCTTCACTAAGTAATCAGAAGACTGATTGATTTCAGACAAAGGAGTTATATAATACATTCTTCCTCTGTGAGTAATCGTATGCAAAGATTGACATGTTTGTGAGTGTTCCCAAAGCTGATCCTGGGCTTACTGTGGCTGGTCCTGCATGAAAAAAAATCAGTCAGAGGGAAGCAGGGGGAAAAAAAAAAAGAGAGAGAGAGAAAAAAAAAAAAAAGGAAAAAAGTGTGATTGTACTCCTAGGACAACATCCTGAATTTTTCCCTGGTGGACCCTTGCCATTACCATGGCAAAATGCCTGGAAACTGCCGTTCTTTTCCACAAAAAAATGTTTTGAAGGAAGAACAAAAGAAGTTTGAGCTTTTGGCAGATCACTGAAGATCACTGTGTTCAGATCCTCAGCTGGTGTAAATCAAGATAACTGCAGTATTGCTACAGTAGTTAAAAACTGACTGACTCTCCCATCCATCATGGCTTTCTGCTATGGGGGAATACTTCTTTACAGCTTAAATGGAGATGCTGAAGAAAATTATTTTTCTGCATGGTGCATGTTTTCCTGTTGAGAAAACACTGCTTATCCTTAAGAGAACAAACTCCCTTTTATATAACCTGGTGGTGCCTTCTGTCATAAAGGCATTTGTTGAGCATGACACTTTGCTTTGTTTCTTTGATTCAGTAGCTGAATGACATATTAATCTGCTATGAAGCTGCATAATAGGATCAATGGAGATCAGGATGTATGTTTTAAATTAAAAAGGCCCTTTCTTTGTCTGAAACACATTTCTGTATTCTATCACAGCATATGTGGCAAAAGAGTACCCCCACTAGGCCAAGGTACTTAATGCTGGTTAATAATTAAATAATAAATTGTAAAATTGAAAGGCTGAAGGTTTAAAAGTGAAAGGATGTTTTTGTAGCTAGTGGTGGTCAACAGGTAAGCACCCTGAGACCCCCATACATCTAAATACTTTATGATCATTTAAACGCAAGGTCTTGCAAATCCACTTTTACAGTTGCAGAAGGATGAAGTCTGTAAACCCTTCTTTGCTTATGAACTCAGGTGCAGCACATCTGACTAATGCCCAGTCATGAGATTTATTTTTATAAATTTTTACATAGAGAGAGATATCTTAGGGAAATTAAACTCATCTGAGCTATGTCAGTAATTGCGTGTGCCCACAGGATCTGGATAAGCCTAGAAAATTCCATTATCTGTCCATCCCACTCGTTATTTGGTGGCCAAATCTGGATATGGGATGTTGTTAAGGTTTGAGCACAAAGTCACTGAAGCAGGAGAGGCAGGTACATATGTCCTCATGTCTGTGTGGTGGGTGACAACTGGCTGAATCAGTAGCAGTGTTTCACATTCAGGTGATCAGGAAGGAGACACAGGAGTGGAGAATCAGTTTCAGAGTTCCCTTACATCCCAAATCCACTCAGCTCTGTCCAGTGCAAGGGCCTAAGGTTTTCCACAGCATGGAATAATGCAGCAAAATTTATATTTAAAGACATTATGGAGGACAGACCTTCAGTTGTATTGAAATATGTAATTTCTAATCTTTAGCCCAAATGCTGTATTATGTTTATACACATGCCCACACTTTTTTGTCTTCTGTTGGTAAAGGCTATTATTTCAGGATGACCTAGCACTTGATTTGATTAGCTGTGTTGTCTTCCAGAGAGCTCTTCTGATGCATTGTCCACAGAACAAGGGAATATGAAGTTACCAGGATAAGAATCAAAGGTAGCAAATAAAGTACATTTAAGACTCAGAGAATCAAACCAAGGTAAGGAATAGCAGCCCTCTGAACTCCTCATTTCCCCAGGGGTGTTCCATGCTGACAAAGGAGATAAGGTGGTTCCCTCAGTTAAGCCAGGGGTGTGACCTTCTCCCTGACGAAGCTCAAGCTTCAAGTAATGCTGTGGGCATGCAGTGGTGTCAGTGACTGATCCAGTGCTCACCCAGAGGTCGCCTGTGTGATGAGCATCATTGCGAGGAACATTGTGTGGGCTACTCTAAACCCTTCATGCTGACAGAAGGTGGCAAGGTTGGGGGAAACATCCCCTGCCTTGTGGTTTTAATACCCTATTTGCTGTTGTGTTAACTAAGGCATATCATACCACCTCTTTCTGCCTTGATTTACTTTTGCAAAACAGTAGCTACCTTTTTCAGTAAAATGTTACAGCCTTTTCAGGAGGAAACTGCCATAATAGATTCTATTAATGCTCCTAGTTGCCTTTGGACCTCCAAAGAAAGCAGAAAAAACTCAATGAATTGGAGATTTCTATTATAATATTCAGGAAACTGTGAGTTCACTGAGTCAAAATATGACTCTGGCAAGCATTACTGTACAAATGTGGTTGAAATCTTTCTAAGTGTGTGGCTGGGAGAAACCTTGCAGAACATGTACCTGATTGAACTCCTGTATGATTTATGTCATTGACTAATGATGAATAGTAGCAGATTTACACAATGTTATGGATTCCTACCTCCTTGCTGCACCTTGTTGGGATACTAAATCTGTTATTGTTGTTTTCTACCACTCTCCTAAGACAGTCCTTTAAATGCCCAGAGCCTGACTATGAGTCAGGCCTCCTACTTCACTGAATCCACCCATGACCTTCTCCATGAGGTCATTCCTTCTAAAGTTCACTTAGACCTTGCACTCACTTGTCTTCCATGCTTTCTACAACTTTCACTCCATAATGTTTTTAGTCAGGTCCAAGGTGAAAGTAGCCTCAATGTTATTTGTATCTGTTATAGCTGAAAATTTCCTTTCCTTCAGCCTTGTCTAAACAGAATTGTTAGTGGTGGATGAGACTTCCAGTCCAATCCCCTGCCAAGACAGGGTCACCTGGAACAGCTGACAGAGGGACATGTCCTGTTGAGTTTGGAATGTCTCCAAAGAGGGAGACTCCATGCCCTCCCTGGGTAGCTGTTCAGTGCTCTGCCACCCTCAGTGGAAAGAAGTTCTGCCTCATGTTGAGATGGAACTTCTTGTGGTTTGTTTATGGCCATTGCTCCTCATCCCGTTTCTGGGGACCACTGAGAAGAGTCTGGCATCATCCTCTTGGCACCCCTTTTGGATGTATTTATATACATTTTTGAGATCCCTTCTCAATCCTCTCTTCTCCAGATTAACTAGGCCCAGCTCCCACAGTCTCTCTTCATAAAAGAGGTGCTCCATCATCTCTGTGACCCTTAATGACAGCACTAATCCTTTCCCACCTAACTAGCCTGCATAGCTTGCTCGCACATTTACAGCTGGTGCATGCCATGCACCCTTCTCTTCCTGTGTATCAATGTCTCCTGCCTGTGCATATTAATTTTGATCTGTCTGCTACCTCCAGTGCATGATAACCTGGGTGTACCATACACCTGCAAATGCTGCATTTGTTCATTCTGCTTCTGAGCTATGTCTTTGGTCCTCTAGTAAGACTTCTTCTTATCTGGCTCTGTCCAGATCCAGCTTGCTCTCAGAACAGAGAGTCTGGGGATGGAGGTCACTGATACAAGAGTAGGTCTGGTGGAAGTTCACTTTTGAGGATCCTGGAGAAGGAGCTGAACTCAGGGACACAGTGTATCCAGACTGAATTATCTTGGCAAGGTGTCTGTGCTATGGACAAGTGGACTGTTCTGGTGTTTCCAAAATACTAGGGATTTCTGAAAGCTAAGCAGTTCTGTGAGACACCTCATTAATAATCAATGCCTGTCACTTTCAGTGTGGGCTGACTGTACTCTTGTCTACTCTAGTACCTTCCAGCATCAGTCCAGCTGCTGTTCAAGCCAGGAATTATTTCTGCAATACCTCCCTCAGGCCAGAGTCTGTGGCTATAGCCTCATCCTGGGGATTTTCTCATGAATGTTGTACCTGTTATAAGCGGTCCCTTGATCTTCCAGGGAGAGAGATGCAATGAGCTGTGAGAGCTGAGGTGAGCTGTGGACTAGAGCAAGTGTGCTGGAGGGTTTTCTGGTGTTTCTTGCAGGTTAATGCAATCCTCACTAAGGATAAAACCTCCTCAACAGAAAGGTAATACAGCTTCCCCTTCTTTACCTCCATATTAAGAGTGCTTCTCACACACACATAATAGGTACTAGACAAATATTAGAGATGAGGCAGCACAAGCTTTCAATAATGGCTGCAGAGAACAGTAAGTTGCCATCTCAGTCAAGTGGTCTTGAAAATGTAATAGGGTAGCTAACATTTGACAGAGACAGTTATATTTGTCCCTGTCCTTTTACTAATCTTTTTCTTCTGCCCGTCTTACATAGGGCCCATACAAAACTTCTGGACATGGTTTATGATTTTTCTCTGCTTAAATAATTTGAGAAAAGGGATTATTACATTGTGATGAGAGTTGCAGTGGGGCTTAAGGGATCTGGCATAATTTTCAGATCTACTATATTCTTCATTCCCAGTGTTTGCCACACTGCTATGTTTTCCGGTCAAAAACAGTGGTGGTCAGTGATAGGCGGACTACCTTTCCTTCCAGAAGAGTGTGATCATTTAAAGATAGATACCACTTGATTGATTTGCTGAATATGAGGACCTATTAACATATTTGCTTTGAGTGAGCACACATTTACGTGGCCATATTTCTCTGCACTTCTGAGATGGATTGTTCAAAGCTATCTGTGTGCATGATGTACTGTCATGAGCTTACACCCTTCCTGTCTGAAAGCATCTCCTTCCCACCCAGATACAAAAGCAGTGTCATGACTGTTTTCCCAACCTCTGTCTCTTTTACTCATTTATATTAGGTGCCTTTTTTGCAGAGACTGTCTCATCCCCTGTCTTTTTTCAGTCCACCTCTCAAAAATATCTTGCATGAGGAGTGGAGGATGAATAAGATGGTTGTGACTTAAGAAAAAAAGAAGCATAACTGTATTTATCTGCCAGCCGATGCAGCTATTACTTTGAAAGCCTATTGTGAAGAGAAAAAAGGTCTGTGACACAAAGCCAGCATGCAATGGATACTAAAAAGGTGACATCCACTTCTGAAATGAACTGCTTTGCATGATGCACGCTTGTACTGGTGAAGAGCCAGCATCTTGCCCACTGTATATTGCAACCTCATGTGTAGTACAATTAGACTGTGGTAGTGTACTTTCGAAAGGGAGTTGGGTTTTTTATCCCCTGCTGGCTGGAAGGAGGTCTATGATCATGTGTAACCATGGCAGACAGGCTGTTTCAGCCCCCCACAAATGAATAAAGGAAGCCAGAATGCTCCTTTCCCTCAGCAAATCTGCAACAGGGTGATATCTTTTTCCTCCTGACACTGAATCAATGCAGCTTTGCTGTGACTGAATTTGAGAGAATATGAGCAATTCTCCTTTCCCAATATCTTTTTTGTGACTCTTAGATAGTGGGAAACACTGTCATCATTTACCTATGCATCCATTCTCTGTCTTATTGTTGCCCCATAAAACATACCCTCAGAAAAGATGAATAGTTGTCAGTTTGTTGCCTGCACTGTCACTTTGCAAACTCTAAATAATAGTGAGATTATGGCATGCTATAAAAGTACCTTGAGATAAACTTGTCTGAGTGCAGGGCTGATATTTGCTTTTGGATTAGATTTCAGTATGATCTCTTTTTTTTTTTTTTTTTTTTTTTTTTTAAAATACGTCTTGTAATTCTCTTCGAAACCCAAAGAATGGCCTTGAGAGTGAACCTGTAGAACACACTGTTAAGTCAGAAAGGAAGATTAAACTAAGTTTATTTTCAGCTGATTTGTTTGTGCTCTTAGCTGAGTTACTCATCCTTTCATGTAGCTCTCCCATGCAAGTACTAAGCTGGCTCACTGGATTTTGAGATCTTAAAGGATCCCAGCTTGAGTCTGAGCAAAGCACATGCACTGTCTAAACAGAGTTTCATTCATACTCAGACTCAGCAAAAAATGATGTAATTTCCCATTGCATTAGAAAGGCTGAGCTTGCTTAAAACTTGAGTTCAAGAGCTCTGGCCTTCTGGAATAAGAAATTGTGCTTATAAAAATGGAAAAAAGGGTACTTAGGGTATGACCTGGACAAGAAATACTTTGATGATCATAAGCTGATTGACAGTCAGAACCTGAAAGGTAAATGTAAATAAACTACATATCATTGCTCTTTTCCTTCTCTTCTACCTTGTCCAGATTCACTTTCAGAGTTGTTCCAGAAGCAGCTGATGGTTCTTGTTATGCCTGTGACTGGTTTTACAGTGCTGATGGCTGACTTCACTTCATTTATTTTTTCCAAAGCAGGAGCTAAAAGAGCAAAGATTATTCTCCCCCTTCCTCCACGACATATTCAAAGGCTCCTCTGGCCTAAGCGGATGCTTACTGTTTGCCCTGCTTTGATGGGTGAGTTGTTCTCCAGGGGATGGAAGGAAGGGTGAGCTTGGTGAGCCTTTCTCATCAAGAAAAGGAATATCTTGAAATATATTCCAGAAGCATAACACAGCCTCTCTTGAGGCTGTGATCTCAGACTGCACCACAAGCTCATTTGGGGAACCCTGGGGTTAGTTCAGTAGTGAAATATTCTCCAATTCTTATTCTCAGGTGTTGCTGGCAGAGTCCTGTGTGTTCTCTAAGTCCTGCAAGTCCTATCAATGAAACTGTGATAGTTTTGTTCCTGGAAAGTAAAAGAAACCATGTTTTTGGTGAGCGTAGGCTGAGAGGTCAGTGTGGAATTAGTGCTGGAAGCTGGAGTGACCTTTCACCTTTCTTGCCCAAAGCTTGTTGACTTCACCAAATCACGGTGAGAACAAGCATCCTTGGCCAAGTGCAACTGGCAATTTGGGCACCTGCCTTGGTGCTGCAATCAGTGATTACATCAGCTATCTTGATTTGTTTGTCTAAACCCATCCACAAGTGGCTAATGTACAAAACCCCCAAGTCATTCCATTTCATCTGATAAGCAGCTGGAGTTGTGGCTTTTATTATTTGTTAACCTGCCGCGGCTGGGAATTGACCAAACCAAGGTATAAGTTTTCGTATCATGCTGTCAATCCCTTGGGCTGTTGAGCATACCTAAATATATTTTAGTGTTCAGAACAAAGTGCCTCACTGAAATCCATCATTAATCCTCTGCCACCACCTGCATCACATCGTTAGCTGAAAAGTCAGGCTCTCGTCAAATTGAGAAAAAACCCCAAATAAAAACCCATGCAAGCACAGAATGTGGGTGAACCTGAAGAGTTGTTCCATAGTTATTGTCTCAGCTGAGGAATAGGAATAGTACTTTGGAAATGAAACCACGTCTCAGTTGAGTATTTGACTACATGGTCCTAGGGTGGGCTGAAGTTCTGACAGCATTGTCAGCATTTTTCTTATTTCAAGCTCAGAGAGTTTCCTGCTGTGGAAAAAAAAAACACAACCTGGCTATAAAAAGAAAACTGCCAGAGCTTAAAAGCCCTCTGTTAGCAAAAGCCAGCAGTGGAGGCCTTGGCTGATGAGTCACTTCACACAAATAAGTGCGACTAATCAATGAGAAATACTATAAGGAGCACTCATGGGCAGGAAAAAGCAAAATCAAAGATGTGGGAATGCTAAGGGTGGGGGAAATGGGGGGAGCTGTGTGCATGTGTATGCTTGTGCTGATGTGTGGGTACTTGTGTATGGGATCAGAGAGCAGGTGGAAGATGGAGGGTGGGGTCTTTCATTGGTTCATAATCTAGAGGCAAGTACAGGACTCCAACAACCCTGTGTCCTGCAGTCTTGTCTGTGATAGTACCTCATCTATGGGTTTCATAGTGAGGAAGGAAACCTAACATTTTCATCGCATGTTTATAACCTGCTGTAGAGATTAATGTTTCGTATGCATTTGGAAATCCAGTCCCTAATACAACTGGCTTTGTTATGCTTAGCATGTATTCTGTCATTATATATCTGTAAAGTATGTATTGGCAATTTATTGACATTGGTATTCAAATTAAATTCTTGAGTAATTAGTCACCAGTGGATTTGCTTTCCCAAGCTGCAGCAATATGTCTCAAAACCTTTTCAAGCTTCTTCCAAGCTTCACTCACTGGCATTTTTCCAAGATGTTTCTTAAGAACAAGCACTGAAGCTGATATTTAGAACATATGGTGATGATGTGTTTGTATGTTCATTAAATCAAGATACCAATGAAAGAAAAGTGTAAGGCTTTCTATCCTTTTAAATGAAATTGTCAACCTAGATATCTATTGCCTTTGCTGAAATCCAGCCTGAAATGACTTGTAAGCAGTGCTCTGTTATGATGACAAATTAATTCACATCAGACTTTGATCACTGCTTGAAAAGTTTTCAGACATCAATTTCCAGCAGTTGCATTTAGAAAATGAGAATTCAGTTTGGAGCCTCAGATTCAAAACAACAGAAGTAAAAGTGCCTTCATGTAGCTGGTATGCAAACCTCCAGAAAAATGTAGGATATTCAGTGGAAACTTCTTTCAATTTCAGCAGCACTGGATGATATGTGCAATTAATGTTCTACATATGGCTCACTTTACACAAAGCTCCTCATGTTACTGTTGCTCATGTGCACAAATGCATGCACTCACACAGTATATATCTGTCTGTCTGTCTTTTCCCATTGGTCTGTCTTCTTGCCACGTAACATGTCAAAAGGAAATGAAAAAGGGAGGGGGGAGTGAATCTGTCTTAAAATAGAACCGAATTATATTAGCTAGCCTAATAGTGAAGGTGCATTTTGGAAATGCAGCTCTGTGTATCTAATGTTTACCACTTGACTACTCATGCCTCAGGCTCAAAATGCATAATAACGCAAATTAAAACACAGCAAATGGAAAAGCCAGAATCTCGGAGATAACCACACCTAATGCAAAGTATGACAGAACATCTGCTCTTTAATTAATCTTATGTAAAGACTGAAGCTGTGCATTAAGATGCAGAGTGTTTATGACAACTGTTTTTTTGTAGCTAACATGTTCCTGGCTCCCCCCTCATGTAATTGTTTCTGCTTTATAACACACATAAAATTCTGATAAACAGCAGCCACCCAGAAAGAAAAAATAATATTGGGAAAGGAATGATTCAGAAACATGGAGTCAGAATGTTTCCAAGGAAGCATAGGAATAGTATTTAAGTAAGTGGAAGGGGATTTTGATGATGATGAGAAGAATCTAACATCTGGTTTTGAGAGTACACCGATGACAGCTGAAATCCTGTGATTAAGATTAAAAATAAAGAAAAGTAAGAAAACCCCTGAGGTTCTCAGATTTTAGGTGGTCAATTTGAGCTGTGCTTTAGGAGTCAGATTTTCAGAAAACATTCTGGCCTCTTTTCCACCGCTTTTCCAAAAAGAGGAACTACTAGTAAGTATTTTGATTAAGCTACTCCAAAGCAGTAGTGATTTCTGAAACTCTTTACCATTTATTAAAGTTTCCCCTTCATTGTGAATGCATGCAGGTGTTTGTGTGAATGAAGTTGTTAAAAAGAGTAAAAATTATATCTGGAACCCGTTCATTCATCTTGGTTTCCGTGTTCCAGGATTAATTCTTTTATTTTATTGAAAAAGTAATTTTCCCATTACCAACACGGATATGGCTGCACTGTGATAGAAACACTAGGTGGCGATTAATTTGGAGACGACCTGACAACCTAAATTGCTTTAATCAGGATAACTGTAAAAACAGTTAAAATCCCTTTTTGGCTTCTGTCTAGGTGAATGGGGTAGGAATGTGCTCTTGGTCTCAGTACAAAGGTGAATGAGGGAGTTGTCACAACAAAAAATCAGAAGACATATCAGTAGATCGTCTTTCTTGTTGACTGCAGTGCAAAGTGCCATCACCATCAGGGACTTCATCAAGAACTCATGAAAGTTAACAGGTTGATTGTCAGTGTGACTTAGACCTCTGGGGAGAAGAAAAACTTCCTTCATCTTTATTCCTTTTCAAAGAGTGGTGCAGGCTTGGACACAATCTGACACTCAAGAGGCAGATACTTCCTGTACTTCCATCTGGAGCAAAGATGTTCTCATCTAGATTTGTGAATCCAAATCTCATCCTATACAAATTCAATCCAAGTCTGGATGAGGAGCTCAACTTTATGTTATTAGGAGATGTTTAGTTGCAAGACATACCCCACTTGTATAATCAGAAAATAAAAAGAAAAGGAGGTGAAAGAACTGTAAAAATATCATCTATTTTGTGGCTTGGTTGTGTTTTCATAAGATAGTGCTTGGGACTATATAAGGCACCTTGAAAACTTTTCACTTGGTGTAAAAGGCTGGAGTCCTGAATAAAAATTATAGAATTCACTTTAAGCAGAATGAAAATAGGTTATCTGCAGAAAATGTGAAGCTGGCATGTGGGCTACATCTGTCAGGAATAATTTTTATTTGCCTAAATATGTATAAGGGAGGAAGACAGATAAATTGAAAGAAAAATGCCATCACAGTAACGTTCACTCTGGCAAAAGGTTTGTAAACAGCATAAAATAGCTGCCATTCTGAAATGATAGCTTTACTCAAAGTATGTCCAATAGATATGTGTGTGTACATATGCACATATCTGTATTCCAAATGTAGCTTTTTTGCTATGGGAATTGTCAGCAATTACTTTCCCCTTACGCGCTGTATTATAATTAGCTATTCCTGTGTCATCATGGGATGATGCAATGTAAATGCAGGCTTTCTGCTCATCCACTTCTTCTCATGTGTAGCTTTATTCCTCCAGCTGAGCCTGTGAAGCAGATGCCAGTGTTCACTGTAATGAGGGACTGGAGAAGGACCTAAGCTTTACTGGCATTTGAATTGCTCTGGACTGCTCATCACCACTCTTTTAATTTATACCCTTAGAGAGATGGCAATAGGGTCTATGTCTTCTATGGAACTGATTTGAAAGCTTGCCAAGAAAGGGCCTCAGTCCCTTCCTCCTTATAGTCCTGGCACGTAAAACCACAGAAGAAAACAAAAAGCATTTGTGAGGAGTCATCCAGGAAGAAAGATTAACAATATAAACCAAAGGAGGAGAGAGAAAAGACCCTTTCCTCATTGAAAGTGGGTCTGTGCTTATTCTAATGGACCTTTTACAGTGCCTGAATGTCCTCTAATCTGAGCGTAATGCTCATTGCTGTTTCTGCTGCTTCTTTGTTCGACATCCTGCCTGTTCTGCTTGTGGTTGGCTGAGGGGAGGGGGAAGTGCAGTCACTGGCCAGCTTTATCTTTGTGTGAGGAACAAATGTTGTTGTCATCCTCAAGGTTATGGAGCATATCTGCTCTGCAAAACAAAGGGGTAGCCAGGGCCTTGTTTGTCCACCTAGTTCTCAGCACACCCTGGACCTCTCATGAAAAACCAGGAAGGTTTCTAATTCTTTCTTTTCTTGAAACACATCAAAGACCGTGAGTAGAGGAGGGAGATGCGGGGGGGGGGGGGGGGGGGGGGGGGGGGGGGGGGGGGGGGGGGGGGGGGGGGGGG
>JAWMRA010000090.1:6734932-6751470 GCA_035584735.1 Pseudotriccus pelzelni | reverse complement strand
ATATGTTGTCAAAGCATGGTGGTCCAAGCTTATTTTAGTCCAAAATAAATCTTTCCTTAACTAAGCTCATCTTCTCCTTTGTGAAGTCCAATTTACTGTAGCTCCGTTTATGCAAGATGCAGATAAGTCTTATTAGAAGTATTGTATTACAGTAGTTATGACAGATTAAAACAATTGCAGGAGAACATAGACTTATTTACACATCAGAATGTACAAGGCTATATTATGACCATACAAACATTACTCCAGATCAGTAACACAGTGATGTAGCAAAAAAAGTCAACATTCAACATATGGTGATATCTGACACTTCTTTTTTTTTTCTTTTTTTTTTATGGAACCCTGAGAGAAATGTTGGGTATTAAACTTGAAATTATTGTAAGGAACAACAAGATTTACTGAAACACAAAGACTTAAATTACACAGTGTAATACAGATTTAGAAATTAAAATTATTAACTCATCAAAGATGGAAAAAAAAGGTGGTTATAACATATACACAGTCCAGCTGTGTTAAATTATTTCATCATCAGTTGATCCCATTCTACATTTTACTGAAAAATGGAGAAATCTACATTTATTCCACTGGGTAACAATTCTTTTAAATGTGTTAAAGTCTTCATTATAACCAATGGAAGTTAATAAAAGACCAGTAGTTTGTATTTGGCTGCAATTTTTTTTTCTGAATGTGAAATAGATACTAATAAGCCTGTTGTTTTACTTATCTTCTCATTACGTGTCTTAATATATATAAAAGAGAAGAACTGTATTTAGGAGTTCTGTGAAAAGATAGTGATCAAGAGATATTCAATAAGGTGTTATGGGAATTGTACGGAGTTTCTCATTCTTCTTCAGTATCTTTTTGCAAAAATCTAGCATCAGACACAGATAGTGTGCTCATATAATCATGTCTGTGTTTTGCACATGCAGAGCCTTATTCCATCAATAGCTTAACAAATTTTGGTGAATACTCCATTTATGTCTGACCTGAACTTGATGAAACCACATGGGACATGAGTTGCAGCTTTGCACAAGGATATCAGAAACTTGTCCATGGTGAATGTGCAATGAAGGGACATCAGCAGTGGTGAGTCAGGCTGACCCAGCCATTCCCTGTAGTTGTAGTACTCTGTCTC
The DNA here is from genome assembly GCA_035584735.1 of Pseudotriccus pelzelni. Taxonomy (NCBI): domain Eukaryota; kingdom Metazoa; phylum Chordata; class Aves; order Passeriformes; family Tyrannidae; genus Pseudotriccus; species Pseudotriccus pelzelni. Next base: position 6,750,335 of record JAWMRA010000090.1, on the reverse strand, counting down.
TGTGAACACAACTCTAGAAGACCAGGTGAGATGTCATGTCTCGGGCAGCTAAGACATGATTTTATCCACTCCCTTGGTCAGTGTTCAGAGCAGAAACAGTGATTATCAGCTGGGCATTGGTGTTAAGTTGGAACACCTCCACACTTCCATGCCTTGGAAAGCTTCGGCTTACACTTGTCACTCAAATTCCAGTCTGTAACTTTGGCTGCTCCATGGCAGTGGTTTCAAAATACGACTTTTAACCTATCCTTGAAAATTTTGGGGACAGACACAATTGCCCAAAAAAACAACTCTGCTTAGGGCATTCAGGTTGTCTACTATGGAGCCTGCAGCCCTTGCAGCTCCCCCCAGATCAGCATCCCCAGAGTAAAGCCTGGGTTCATTCGCTCATCGCTGAGTTTAGAGAGTTTCCAAATCCTGTCTAGCTTGTAAAATTGCTTAGTCTTGGTGGAGATGAATGGAAAACTAAACTCACTAGAATCAGTAAAAACATCATTAGATGCTTGCTGAACATTTGAAATTTATGCAAACTCCTCCTGGGACTGAGGAAGTGTCGGCACTAATAGCAGCCACCACTTAAAATGCCAGCACTTAAAAAGTTGATGCATTATGGCATAAGTATCAGGCAGTAGCTCCTGCATTCAGAAACAGATAAACTTTGGTGTATCTCATTTACTCCTCCTAACTGCTGAGCAGCAGGATGTCTCTCATGTGGTGTGTGCTGTGTACAGGGCTGTACAATGGACTCCCTTCCCAAAGCTCGATTAGGAAGGAGAGCTTGTCCTCATTGTTCACTGCCTGAGACAAGATAATGGGGGAAGGCAATGCTCCTCCCCTGCCATCTCCCCACAGACTTTGAACAGGTAACTACCTGGAAAAGTCTTTGAATCTCTTAGAGGGAATTCATGGGTCTCCTTTGTCAGGCTGAAAGAAGTGTGCCTGCTCTTGCCAGTGCTGAGCTGTGTGACAGCATGCTACTGAATCTGCTTTCAGCTGCTTCAGAGGTACATGAGGCAAGGAAGAAAGCAGAGTACCAGTGGGTGAGCTTTTAATGGGGTGGGAGACAGACTGCTGCTCTTTTCTCCATCATTCTGGAGACCATCATGAAAAATGTTGCAATTTCCTTCTTTCTTCTGAGGTTTTGCACCGTTGCTGTACCTTCACTCAAAACTGTCATTCTCCAGGTGTGCCACAGGGAGTGATCCCTCAGGTTTGTGTATGTCTTTGCAAGAAGGTGTGATAAACAGCGCTTTCTCCAGTTTGGTGAGAAAAGAACAAATGCAGAGTTTCAACAACCTAAAGTAAGTCTGCTGTGCTTTTTCCACCCTTAGTAGTATTAGAGCAGAGTTAGAAATATGGTGATAGGAGATAGTAAGAGTCACTAGGCATAAATTTTTTGGTTGCAGTTTGAAACTTCTTCTGCTTAAAACAAAGCCATGATCCAGCCCAATGACACCTTCAGTGTCCCACCTCTCCTTTTGCTTACAGCGCTTGAACGCATTTGTCTGTGGTCTCTAAAATTGTCTTTAAGGGAACTAGTTTTATGTTTTCCTGTCTTCTGTAGCTAAGGACTTAGAAGAAATGCATTCAAAAATCTTTCTTGCTACATGTGTCATGTTGATTATACCTGGTTTGGTTCTTACTGCTTTGGACAGCTAAATGAAAGTAGTTCTTGCTTCCTACAAGTCTTTACCTCATTGCCTTGTACAGACAGTGCTGGGCAAGATTTGAATTAATTGTGAGTTGAAAACCATTCTACAGCTCTGCCACATTTAACTTGGATATAAACCAAGATCAGAGAAGAGGATTCTCCACTTCATAAATAGATGTAGACAGTGATAGATGAGGAAGTGTGGTGGCATCTACTGTGCTACAAATACAGCCGTTTCTCAGCTCTAGGCATCATGTGCCAGCTCAGGGATATGACTCCACTGCACTGTCTTTTTTTTTTTTCAATCCCCGCCTGGACCGGATTTATTTTTCCAATGACACCTTTGGTTTTCATCAGAACTGCTAATGACAGCAAGCCTGTAACATACTGTTTCTGCTTGAGTTAATATTTTTGCTTCAATGTACAGCCTCTTGGAGGTGTGGAGTCTTTTTAGAAATGCCAGTTTTCTCCTCTGTTTAGGTCTTCAGCATTCACTGAGCATTTAGTGGGTAATGCTCCTTTGAGTGTGGTAGTCATGGAGACTCCTGACTTTCCAAATTGTTGTTGGTTGTGGCTACCATCTAAATAATACATGGGCCTGATAAGTAGCCTCGAAATGTTGAAGTGTAGCTTATACAGAAGAAAATCCATTTGATTTTAGGGAGTATTCTGTCACAATCAGGGACTGCTCAGCATGGTTGTATCTGCTTTTCTGCTTTTTAAGCTTCCATTCCCTCTTAGAGGTACCAGTCCTTGACAGCATGGGTATGAGGAAACAAATTGCTCAAAAGAATCACTGCATTCAAGATGACAGAGACTAGCGGATAATAGAGCTCTGACCAGATAATTCAACCCTAAGAACAAAAACAGAGCCTTTTATAGTTCTCCACTAAAATTTTATCAAGCCTTTTATATGATTACTCCTTCTTCTACGTGACATCATGTGAAAGCAACATCACAATGTGTCCACACAAAAGCAGAATGTGATCCATACTTTATAATCTCTTGAAGGTTAGTTGTGAGGACAGTCAAATGAGAACTGAGCATCACTTCCCCCAGCAGTATACTTTTAAAAAACACACTCTAACTTCCAACCTGTTTTTCACATTGGAAAAAGTAGGTCTCAAATACTTGTGAAAATGTGGATACCAATGAGAATTTAGGTTGCTATCTTTCGTGAGATGGAGGCATGCTTAGGTCTAATAATTACAGATATGGAAATTTTTTTTTTTAATAACAGGAAAGAAAATCAATGCATAGAAACATCCACATTCTTTTACTAATCCTACACTTAATCTGACTAAGCGCTGCTGATTTTGCATGTGAGAGATGTGTCTTTGACAGGGAGTTTGAGAAAGTGACAATTTAACTGGCAATTCCCCTGTTGCTACTGAGATCAAAGGCACACCAAAGCTGCTAACCTGGAATATGAAGTCAGTTAAGAAAGTGTGAAAAGAAGCAACAGATACTTCAGGAAAACAGCTATTTTACAGTATTGCTGCAAAAACTGAATTTGTTCACTTGTTTTTTGGCATAGCTCCCTGTATCTGACTCAGTGATATTTTCCTAGCTGCCCTTATGATATTTTTCATACCTGCTCCTAAGAACTAGTTTGGGTAATAATGGCCCAGTAATGGATGTCTTGCATGCCTTGCCATATAATCTCTAGTTCTCCCTTACAGTGTGGCTCAGTCATTCTGCTTTGACTGTATATACAGGCCTTAAAAGAGAGTGCTGGTGCAATATCCTTCTTCTCTCAGTCTGCTGATGAAAAACTTGACCAAGTCCTGAAATTGTACCCATAATGGGCCACATGTCCTGCTGCTGTAAATGGTACAGTGGTGTGGACTTACATGGAACCAATGTTCTTGCCTTTAACTGAGCACTCTGAATATGTCTCTCTGCTGCAGAAGAAATATTTGCTCTTGGCTGGCAAGGCAGAACTGTACAGAGAGGAAGTGTGTCTGTTCTCCTTATTTAAATGTTTCTCCTTTCTTGAAATCATTAGCTGGTTAGATTTTCACTACATTATCCCTCAAGCCTTAGTGAGCTGCCTATATGCAGAACAGCAAGACAGCCAGGGTTTTCAGAATTGCGGCTTCACCTTGGCACTACAGACACACGAAAATGTTTTCACTGACCTCTGACTAAGGGCAGGCTTGAACCTTTCAGGACTTTCAAGTGTGTTTTGTTCTACCCACCAAGAGCAGGGCAGCCTTTTCTGCAGATGAGCTAGGCTCCACGTAGCCCTTATATCTTGCCTGGGACTCCCCCTGCCACCAATGAATTTGGAGTTGCCCATGGAGACATTTCAGGCCTTCCTTGCAAAACAAATGATACCAGAGAAAACAAATATGATGGGAAACACAGAATGTTCTTTCTTGTGTGAACAACTTCAATTTTTATTGTACTTTTTCAAAGAGAAACCAGCTCTACTCTGCGATGAATCAATGAAGATTTAGTCATATGAACAAATGAACTTTGAATTGTACTATTGAATCTTTCAAACTGCACTATCAGGAACAGTATTGTCTGCATCTCTTTAAAGGCACAATTTGTTCCTAAGCCACAGAAATACTCTAAATCATCGGCCATTTTGTGAAAGTCAATGAGAATCATGCAGACAGATCTCAGAGTATCATTTCAACCATAAATTATGCACCTGATGAATCCCATTCCATGGTCACAGTAGATAACAGAAGACCACAGAAGTACAGTATCCTTGTTGTTTTTATTTTCATTCCATGTGCTACTTCCAGTGGCGGTGACTGAGAGTGAAACATCAGTTATAAACCTCTTGGCTGTGGAAAACAGGCAACATTCTTAGTGATGGAGCTGAAAAATTGCTTTCAGATAAATTGTATACAGCATATAATTCAGCATATAATTTATTTTTCAAGTGTTCTGTCAGTTTTTACATTGAGAAAACTCCTTAGGTTTTCCAAAGATGATGTTCTCTCCTGTGAGCTCTGCTCTTTTCCCAACAGTGGCCCGTAATGCTTCTTGCAGCTATAAGAAGATAATTAATCAGTTTAACCTGACAGATCTAAAGACAAGTCTTCAAATTGATAACATCACAAAAATTCCAGCAGACTTCCAATGATATCTTGATATAAACTTAGTAATATGGAGTCTAATCCTCCAGTTCATGCAGATCATTGGCAGTTCTGCTTGATTTGGTGGTATGTATGTCATGTGCATATCCCCATGCAAGATTATTAACACCAAAATTGATTCCCAAACTCGTGCATAAATTCATTTTTCGGAATAAAAAGGAAAAAAGAAAAACAAACCCTTATTATTTTAGTCCTGAAGAGGATCAGAGGACACTGGATTAAATTTTTTGTTTGTTTTTTTTTTCTTATGGAATTCCTACATAAATAATTTTTATCAACGTTTTCCTTTCTCTTGGCACTAGTTTTAGAAGATTAATTCCTCCCTTTCTCTCAAGGTCACCTAAACATTTCTGTATAACATGCTAAATGTGCACCCCTCTATGTGACCGGTCATCCAATTTATGCTTGTCCATCACAAGCTAAGGGAACTTCTGTTTGCTCTCATGATAGGACTGTCCCAAACTGTAAGGCTCCAAACCTTTCTCTGTGCTTGTTCCATCATTTGATGTATCCTTCTCACATGACTGGAGACTTGCATTTTGGTCATGTCATCCTACAAATAACAGACACACACATGCTGTCCCGCTGCCTTGACCTGCACAGCCAGTGAAAAAGTTGGCCCAACTTCACCTGTGAGTGCAGAGACCGCACAAGCTATAGGAGCATAGTCACCTCTTTCCCTTCTTTGAGACGTTCACAAGTGTTGAGATAGGGAAGTGAAAGAAGCTCAGCTGTCCCCTGCATTTTTCTGTCATTGTAGCAGTTGAACAGCGAGTAGGTGGAGCCATGAGTATCATGAACCTGGAGCAGAAAAGCCAATCAGGCACCTTTGTTGCTGGGAAAGGTGTTAACTTACTGCTGAATTTACGTGACTTTTGATCCTCAAGGATCAAATGGGAAGAATTCTACCGAAACATAATGTGGATGCAACAGCTTGGTTTTCTCTTTGCAAGAGAAAACTCTTGATGGATTTCCCCCAGAGCAGGAATCATGGGCAGGGATGAACAGACAGTGATGGGCTTGGTTCAGGAACACATTGTGGGTCTACTGTGCTTATTCCCAAAAAATCAACAGTGAATGCAAACAACCACGCAGAGATGTAGATGAAAGCATTTAAAATAATTAAAAAAAAAAAAACGAAAAAGAAAAAGAAAAAAAAAGGAAAGAAAAGAAAAAAGTTAAAAATGACAATACACCAGAGATTTTCTCCAAAATCTGTCACTGCTTTTCACACTGGAACAAAAGTGGAATGGAGCCTTTCAAACATCTTCTTGACAAGTCCTGTAGATAGCAATGTGGTTTTCTCTCCAAGCAGGTCACGAAGGCTGTGAAAATACAGGAGGACTCTTGTCCATAATGAAGTTTTACAGTAGATGGCTGATACAGAAAGCAATACTAGCAAAAATATGTCTTAACAAACGTGTAAATGAGGTAGACACCAATGCCAGTTTCTTCCTTAAAGCTTTTTTGGATCTTACCCGCATATTTTTCATTTTTGCATAAAACCTGTTGAACTGTTGCTGTGGCCAGTTGCTTCTTCATTTGAGTGATCCCCTTTCAATACACAAAACAGATAGTGGCTGTTCTTAATGAAAAGAGCTATGACTGCATCCTTTTTTGTTAATAAATGTAATTTAAATGACTTGGGAAAAAATATTGATCATTTTTTATGGAAAAAATTTGCATCTCTCAGTTTTCTGCTTTTATGAAAACCAAGAAATTATTTACAATTTCAGTTTACCAAAACCTTGCAATTTTCCTGTGTAATAAAATTATCTTCAAGTTTTGAAAAGCTATTTTGATGTTTTTCAGTGGTTTTCAATGATAAAATGTACAGAGAAATAAAATAATTGCTTTGCTTGTTTGTTTTAAAGACATAATTTTAAAGCTTTTGAAGTGAAAGCAGCTTTAAACCCTTTTGTAGAAAATACTTCTCATTTTCACTCAACCCCAGTGCACTTTAATGCAAACAACAGCAGAGGCAGATACCTAAGTTATGAAGCTAGGGTGAGTTAAACTCACATTGTGTGGTTGCAACTCTGACACACTAATTTTAATTTTTTTTAGTATTTTACTTGAATGCCTGCAGAGTCTTACAAAACATCCTCTTACTGCTGCTGGGGACTGCTAGAAATAGATTAAAACTCTTGGGGAGCCTCCGTCACTGGACGGTCTTATAAAAAGGATTTAATGAAACCTCTGACAGGAATAGTTTAGGTTTTCCTGACCCAGTTTTAGGGTAGTGGGGTGGGGTAGATAATGACTTTGTATGTCTGACAGCTCTGTTTTCAAAAAAGATGGTGATCATGTGTAAAAGTCAGTAGGCTCCAATAATTCAGGAGTTTGCAAAACTCCTAAAGCTCCATGGAGGCTGAAAAACATGCATTTTGTTCTGGTAAAGCTCTTGCAAAGACAACCCACCCTGATATTAGGGCTGCTCTGGTAGGAAGAGTCATCAGTGTCCCAGCTGGTCACTTTAAAGAAGTTTTTTTCCAGGATGGCCAGAGAGTATAAAGGCTCCTCTGCAGGAAGAAGTCATCCTGAACAAAGAGGAGATAGGGAATCAAGGTGCTATAGCTTAATACAGAAACAAGTTATCAGACAAGTCCTCAAGGAGGCCACAACATCTTTTGTCCTCTGCACTGACAGGGCTGCGGTGCACACAGTAGTACTGCCTTGCTTCCCTTTGTCCTCCTTGCAAAGCTCAGTGCCCTCAGTGTGCATAAACTTCCTGAACAGAAAAATGGAACTGACATCTGAATAAGGGCTTTGATGTTTTGGCTTCAATGGGCAGAAGCTCTGCTCTTTTTGGAGATGTATCTGACTAAGGGAAGGATTTGTCCTTACCAGCAAGGCAGCAACATCTTATCTTGTCTCCCATTTTCTTCATGCCTTTGTGTATATCCAGGGCATGTTTAGTTTATATTTCAATTGTACAGTGATTTACCAAACAGGCAAAAGAGCAGTAATTTTGGCATTTTTAGATATCATTGTGAAGTAATTTAGAAAAATATTCTCATTGGAAAAGCACTCATAGCTGTGATGTAGTCTTAAAATTAAGCCCAAAATTTCTTTAAAATCAAACATTATCCAAAGAGAAACTATATTGCATTTTCCAACTAACAAGCTGCTTTTTCTGAATTTAAGCACTGGAATGAAAGCAATAGATGACCTTTCCCATCACACAATGAAACCCCATGTTAGTCAAAACCTATGCTACTGAGCCCTTCCAGTTCTTCAAACAGAAATTGTTAGGCTTTTTATCATTATCTGTTGTTGGTATGCTGACCTGTAACTTCATTTTTTCTATCTTTGATTATTCGAAGTTTACAATAAAACATCAATATGAAGAAATCTCTCAATTTCTACCAATTTCTACAAACGCTTAAACTTCATTTGGAAACTCATCTGCAGATCCAATGAAAATAAGTTAGTCAGTAAACAGAGACTTCTTCACTGGTTATTGGGGGAGGGAGAAAATGATTCTAAAGTCTTCTTACAAGAGGAAAACTTTTGAAGTCCATATGTGAATGTATATGACACAGCAATGCTACTTCAGAAACTTACCTTGTTGCACAGCCATGTCCACTTCAGATTGAAACATTTTGGTACAGCAGACAGAATTAAGTATATGATATCAGGGTTTCTTAGCGAAGTGTAATCACCATTTGTATACAGAGAAGCAGTACACATTGCATATACACCAAAAACTTCATGGAATCACTTTTTTAACTAGAGCAGAAAGCTAGTATTTAGACTGCAAATCACCAAAAGGGTATTTTGAATTGAGAATTATGGGGTTTAATGTTTTTAAAATGTACTCAAGTCAAATTCTAAGGTAGGCACTTTGTTCTTATTTGTGCATGCAGGGTTTCTCTCAGCAAATCTTTTTGAAAGCTATAAACACTTAAAGAGGTACAGATCAATATTGTTGTAATTATAGTAATTTTTGGTTATTCGTGGCCCAAGTTATAATTTAGAGAGATTCAAAGACCAATCATGCTTAGTAGTCACCATGTCGAATGTGTTCAGTTCTGCAGTTCTGAGCCAAGAATGAGTGGTATGTGCATACCAGAGCAAATTGGAAAAAAAGGTCTACAAGTTTTCTTGAAATTCAGAAGTCAGTTTTAATTCAATGATGTTCATGGAATGTTCCAACTCACTTACTAAAATTAGATTTTGGGCATTTCTGCAAGAAATCAACTAGTACACAACTTTGCCCTGGGTTTTTATTGCAAATTAATTTTAAACTGAAGGTTTGACAGCATAGATTTATGGAAAATATTGAAAGCATGAAACATGAATAATATTTTCAAGCCAGGTTTGTTTGGTTAGATGATGTCATGATACTATGTATACTATGTCAGTTCATTCTTGGGTGCTTTTTACTCATGATCAAGTGTCTGCCAGTTGAATTATACAGACAAATCCACCTACACATGTTCTTCCTGATTTCATGCAATACTCTGTTTGGAGTAACATAGTCTTAGGGCTGGGACACCATAACTATGCTAAGGAAAATAGGTAGCTTTAAATTTAAAGAAATCAGGAATCAAGACTTTCTATTTGATCTTTATTTTTGTTTCTCACTGTCTTGATTCAGGAATGATGAGCTTGCAGTGAGTAGAGCTGCATAGGGCTGGGCAAGGAGTGTGTGATTCAGACTGACTACAAACATGCACAAGATCCTCCCATGGCATAAAATTTCAGATTCTTCTAAGTCTAAAAGGACTTTTTTAAAAACTATTGCCTCAGCAGAGACAGGATTTCGCATTTAGCATTGGTAAACAGATAAGTCAGCAGCTGCAGTGGTGGAAGGACTTGCTGAACCTTAGCTGTGGTTTTCAGAAATCTGAAGTCACAGTAGTATTTCCTGAATTACAAATACTGATATAGACCCTATAGAACAGAATTACAGAATTATAGAATTATAGAATGGCTTGAGCTGGAAGGGACCTCAAAGATCATCTTGTTCCAACTCCCTGCCATGGACAAGGACACCTTCCACTAGACCAGCCTGCTCCAAGCCCCATCCAACCTGGCCTTGGATGCTTCCAGAGATGGGGCAGCCACAGCTTCTCTGTTGAGGACAAAAAGGATGAAAGGAGCTTGGTGGGTGAGATAAATGTGACAAATGTTCTCTGCGGGAGGGAAAAAAAATTGCTCTATTAAAGAAAGAAAGAAGATATCATTCAGAAGGAAACTGAAAAGAAATTAATTTTTCAAGGTGTTCATTTAAAATTTCAAAGTTTTTGACACGTAAAGGGCTTAGCAGGTCCATGAAATAGAGTAATCTTTTGGTTATGCTGTTACTGTCCATGTCAGTCTATTTATATATATGCCTAGGGTTAAGATCAAGGGCATTTTTCAAAGACTTTCTTAAATTCCTAGATTGCAATTCAAGTAAAAATCAAAGATACATGTCTTGTGACTTGAAAAGTTTTCCTTTCTGGATGTTTAAAATGCTGTTGTAGATCTCTGTTCCTTCCAGTGCCACCCAGTGTGATCTGGATTATTTAACTCTCACTGAAGATTCTTTGGTAAAGAAGATTTTTTTTTAAAATTATGTATGAAATTTTAGATGCTTTGTTTAATACATTTCTCTTAAGATCTGGTAATGAACTGTAGAGGACAGAAAAATTTAAGTATTTTCTTTTTAAAAATAGAAATGTGGGGCAATGAGGTTTAATGAATGAAACTGCAATTGCAGTGGAGAGGAAAACCTTTATCAGAGCAAACTAAAAATCATGAACCATCACATGAGAATTTTATCTACTACAGTTTTCAGGGTATTCCTCAAGTAATGATAATTTATAATCCTGATAATCCTAATAATATGCTGAGAGTGATGTCTGAGGTTTCTGTGATTGTCTGGCTGTAAGATCAGGATCTTTTGCCCACATATAGGAAAAAATGCATGTGAATGTGTGTGCACACTCCTGTTGTGCTCCTTGTATAATGGTGAACATCTGTCTGCCAAAATGTCACAAGCTGACTGCATTTTTTACAAGTGTATTAAAGCAAGTTATGCAGCACCATTCTGTGTTAATTATTTGCCTGTCTTCAGGTTACATGTGACATGAAACCTGGAGTTAGCACATATTAAAAAAAAATTCCTTCCATTGGAAAAATCTGGGGGAGAACCCTAAAGGTGATTGCAAAAGGTTCAACTGAAAACACTGGACACTTCTTCTCAGCTGCCATCTCAGTTTCTTCTGAGTTAGAAAAGTAACTTCCTGTGATTTTCTGATGGTGCACACATGTAAGACACTCCAGACCCTGCAGAAGCTTTGTTGTAATACAGAGAAACGGTGACAAACATAACAACAGCTTGAATAGAGGATCTAAACCATAGTTTTATATTAATTCATGACAATCTGACTAATGAAGTTATCCAAACTGGGCAAGGTTACAGGGGACTGGGCTAGAAAGCCAAGAGCTGTGTCAAGCTTTTAGGATGCAGATGTGCTTAAGGCAATGGGCCTGCAACACTCAGAAGTGAGTGCAAGCCAACTTGTGGCTCAAAGATTCCCCAGCCAGAACCCCCATGCCTGTGTCTGCCTGTTCAAGAATATTTGGCATCTGTACAGCATGTGACAATCAACCAGTTTATTTGGATTGTTTTTTGGCCAAATTCTGGGCTCAGTTCAGTTCCTGCAACCTGTGATCTTATTGCTGATGCATGGGTGTAAGGGAGCAGAAGATTTATTTTTCTATGTTGCATTTTAAACAATAGATGTGTTGAAATCCTAGGATAAGCTGAGCTATTTACTGTGTTTAACAAAACAGATCCCAGTCAAGTTATAAAGTGATTCTTTTACTCTGTTAAGGTTTCCTGATGGAAAAGTAAAAAAAATAGATGATGGAACACTTCTAATAAGCAACATGTCTCTTCTACTCTCTTTTTAATTTTTTTTGCATTAATTAATAAATGATGCAGAAATGAAACTGTTCTTCTATACTTTATAGAAATGAAGGATCTGTACTAAGTAGAAGGAAACTTTGGGAGAAGTGGCCAGCAAGTTGCTTCCCAATCTCTCAGCAGTATTACATGCTATAGACCACTGAGTATGGCAATTTAAATGTGATAGTAAGTATAACCTTCTTATGATCATGCTACAATAGTTTTTGATGGCCTTTGTAAGGGAATCTTCTACATATGGAAAACATGGCTGTTTCTGGTTCTGTCAGGCAGAACTTTTGCAGAGTTCATGCTGGACTTCACTCTGAGCCCCTACACCCAGTGCTGAAGGTCAGCACAACTCTTTTGTGCTGACCTACTCACGCCAATCACCTCTACAGATCTTTATCTTTTCCTAATTTTGGATAGTTTTAGTGCTGTACTGGAAAAGTGCTGGCATCCAAGTGAAAAAGGGAAATTTGCAGGGAGATGATCCTTGTTTTAGAGATGTATGCTTTTATTTTCCCAACCCACGCTCCTTTTATTGCTTAATTAGTTCCAAATGCTCCTTATTTTTCACTCCTTCTGCTCCTCAGGCCTTGAAATATAATGGCATCAACAGGCAGCATGTCTCCCCCATGACCTTTGCACTTCCTGATGGCTGATCGAGGCTGTTGATGACCTTCAAGTCAGAAACAATTGTCACAGACACTTACATTCAATTCATTGCTCCCTACATGGCTTTGGTGGTCTGCTTGCATATTCCTGGGCTAATCAGGTATCACTGCTTGCACCAAGGAGAGGAGAAATTGAAGAGAGCAGATAGATGTTGGCCTTGAGGCAGGATAACCTCAGCCTTCCCGTTTTGAGTCTGACTGCTCCTTGCTTTGACTGCTTCTGGGCAATCTAGTTTTTATGGAGGTGAGGAAATGTGTTGCACTTGTGTGAACAATTTACCATGGCCTGAGGCAGAACCTCTGCCTTTTGATTGGAAGGTGGACCTTCAGCTCCCTGTTTATCTTTTGGTGCTGACACAACAAAAAACACTGGAAACCAAAGTGTCTAAGAGCTTGGCTTTTGGTGGCTGGGAGAAGGCATTTCAAAGGAACCCATGTTACACAGCTGGCTTATTGATGTAGCAGCTGCAGGGGAAAGAGGGAGACAGAGGAGGCATGGATCTGTGAGCCTGCTTCACAAAGATTGGTTCAGAAGTTAAAAGCATGAACATTTCTTGAGTATTTTTGTGCTGATGTCAGTGTAATCTCCAAGCACAGGTTCAGTGCCAATGATTTGGAATTTCCTGGGGAAAAATTGTTGTGTTAAAAGAAAATGTCTGAGCAGCTCTAGAGCTTAGTCAGTATAACATCACCACACATGGGACCACTCACAATACACCACAGAGCCACACACCTCACTATGCCATTTCGCTGCCTGGAATTTAAGATCTCTTAGCAACCAAAGGAAGATGGTTGGTGTGTTAGCCCATATTATTTCAAGTCATAAACCTGACATGAAAAGAATTCCTCATTTGCAATTAGTTGTTCCCTTGGGAGGGACCATCTGCAGTGTTCCCATGAACCGTTCTGATTCCTGTACAAAGAAATGGTTTGGAAACCTGATAAGCAGAGCTGTACAGATCATTAGGCTGAGGTGGCCCTGAGTGCCACTCCACAGCAAGGAGAGCTTGCACGCGGGGCTTTCTGCGTGGCTCCAAGGACATGCTTACATACTGTAGTTCTCATTCACATAGGTGTTATCTACCACGCCTGTACTGAAGCCAAAATTAAGGTTAAGAATAACAATGTGATAAAAGAACAATAGTTTTTTTAATGTGGTAAGGATGTTTGTAACTGCATAATTAGGTGATAATTACAATACAGTTATTTTCTACCCACAAACTATCTCCCTATGGCATTTTACTGATCTGACCACACTGATGTTCTTGCAAAGACCAAAAAACAAATGAAAATTCTGTCTCTTTAGTTTTGCTGTCTTCCTAATTTCTATTTGTGCTTGTTAATTCTCTCTCACTCTATTAGATGACCTTGACAGAAAAAAAAAATTCCTTCTTCCATAGTGTACAGTTTGTACTGCTTTCTAGGTCTGGATAGAGGCTCATGCTCAATAAATTCTGTACTTTTAACTAAAATAATGGCATTTTCCCTTTACTGCCCTTATCTCTCCCTGTACCTATGGGTTCTGGTGATTTGGAGTTTTTGACTGTCATAAGCTGTTCTGTGATTCACAGAGGAGCCTGGAGCTGCTGTTCTTTTGATTTTTTCCGGTTTAACTATGAGCCTTGGGATGGACTCTGTGAACTCCATGATGCCTTGCCAATTCCATACCATGCTGGTTAAGGAGAAAACTTCAGAGACCAGTTGTGCCCTTGGATACACATGTGTTTCTGCCTGGGTTCCATGACCCACTGGTGTCAAATTATCCTGCACTGGGCGGCTGCTCTTGAGCTGTCAAAGAATCAGAGAATGGCTTGGGTTGAAAGGTCCCTGAAATATCGTCTTGTTCCAATCCCCCTGCCATGGACAGAGACACCTTCCACTAGACCTCCAGCTGGCCTTGAACATTTCCAGAGATGTGGCATCCACTACTTCTCTGGGCCACCTGTGCCAGGGCCTCATCACCCTCACAGTAAAGAATCTTTTTCTAATGTCTGATCTACCTACTCTCTTTCAGTTTTAATTCAGTACCCCTTCTCCTGTCACTACACTCTTCCAAACAGTCTCTCTCCATCTTTCTTGACAGCTATCTTCAGGCACTCTAAAGCCATAGAACTAGGTCACCCCAAAGCCTTCTCGTCTCCAGGCTGAACAATCCCAACTCTCTCAACCTTTCTTCACAGCAGAGCTGCTCCATCCCTCTGATCGTCTTGGTGCCTCTTCTGGACTTGCTCCAGCACCTCCATGTGCTTCCTGTGTTGGGCCCCCAGGGCTGGAGGCAGCTCTGCAGGTGGGGTCTCACCTGAGGGGGGTAGGGGAGCAGAATCCCCTCTGTCAACCTTCTGCTCACACTGTGGGAATGAGTCCAGAACATGATTGGCTTTCTGGGCTTCAAGTGTACAACTAAGGCCTGCGTGCACAATCCTCCAGGGCAATTATGCCACTTGGTTGAACCACAATTTTGTGGTATTATTTGGGATTTACACAAGTCACAGGGACCAGAGAGTAATCCATTGTAAACCCAGCTAAAAGTATCAGCTTTTCCAAGTCATCAGTGCTGCTTCCAAGCTGGTGTGCCACGAGGGTCTTTGCAGAAAAACTTTTCTCAACTTGTCTTTTTTATTGGAAGTAAGGCTTTTCACAACAAGTGGAAAGGGTCTCAAAGGTATAGAGGTGTCCCAAATTCACTTAATCTGTTCTGTTGCTTGGGTTATGTGATGAAAGTTGACATTTTAAGTTTATGAGCCACTAACCCCTCATAAGTAAATGCATATTCTCTTTTAAATGACCACCATAATGGTGAATCATTATTTTTATTTTTTTTGGTCATGAGCCCACATATTCTACATCTTTGGTGAATATCAACACTCTGAATCTAATCATAGTGTCTAGGCTAGAAGACTGAGCCTTGCTTTTGGATGTGACTAAGCTGTTTTGCATTACATAAAAAATAAAAAACAAATAAATTAAATTGAGGCAGATAATCATCAAAGAAAGTTATAGAATAAGTGGGTTAGGCTTGTCAGAGTTATAATAATAATAATGGCCAGTCTTCGCGAAC
>JAWMRA010000090.1:6722862-6733213 GCA_035584735.1 Pseudotriccus pelzelni | reverse complement strand
AGAAGAGAAGGCTCAGGGGAGACCTCATCACTCTCTACAGCTCCCTGAAAGGAGGTTGTAGCCAGGTGGGGGTTGGTTTCTTTTCCCAGGCAGTTATCGGTAAGACAAGAGGGCATGGTCTCAAGCTCTGCCAGGGGAGGTTTAGGTTAGACATTAGGAAGAAATTCTTTATAGAGAGGGTAATCAGACATTGGAATGGGCTACCCAGGGAGGTGGTGGATTCTCTGTCCCTGGAGGTGTTTAAGAAAAGACTGGATGTGGCACTTAATGCCATGGTCTAGTAACTGTGGTGGTATGGTATCAAGGGTTGGACTTGATGATCTCAGAGGTCCTTTCCAACCCGTCTAATTCTATGATTCCATGATTCTGTGATTCTGTCTGGTTTAAGAAAACACATTCCCAGGACTGCAGCCATGCTGGACAGCCCTAACATTTGAAGTGTGGTGTAGGTTGTCAGCAAGTCTCTGACAGCCTGGAGATCTTGCCATACCTTAGCTGAAATGGCATTCCAGTAACCTGAACATCCCTGAATGGTTTGTCAGACAAAAAACACCACAGCATGTAGCTCAGATGAGGGAAGGAGGCTTCTGTCCATATTTCTCTGTTTCTCTTCAACAGATTATGTGCTTTGTGAGTATAAATCAGTACAACTCCTTTGACTTTGGCAGATGTCTGCCAGCATACACCATCTGAAGATTTGGCTTAGTTAGTAAATCAGGTTTTTGAAAAATATATGTACATTTTAGTGCAGTGTCTGGGCATACTGATCCCTTTTTTTTTTTATCCTCCCCAGTGGGAAAGAGCAGATGTTCCTTTGGATGATTATCATTACCCCTAGGACCAGAGACACTGTCACGCATTTTCGATGGTTACATCTGGTAGGCTACTGTGTGAACCAGTGTTTGTGCTCTCTTTTCATTGTCAGTGAAGGGCACATATTGGCATATATGTTCAGTGTTCAGTTGAAGCTAAGTGCACGTAACTTACTTTGCACACCATAATGCACATTTCATTGGCCTCAAGCCAGTAAGTTTACCCCTTTTTTGTTTCAATGTACTAAGGTGAGCTAAAAATTATTTTCTTTGTATTCCCCAGGCTTGTATTCCCACCTCTCTGTTGCATGTAGCAGGTTTACGCTAGTTGAGATTCTGGTCTTACTGGGTTTGGTCCCAGCTGTAGGACTGCTACCAGCAGAGGATGTGCCCCCTTAGTGCTGCCTCTGTTTCCCATGAACTCACCTTGCTCAGACAGTGAGCGGTGTCCAGAGCAAAGAAAACTGGACAAATACATGGATGTAACAATTATATGCAGTTTACAAAATGGTGGCACTGGGTGACATTGCAAAGTGTACCTCATGCCCTTCTTATTGGGAGACAATCACTTAATTAGTGCTGTTTGCCCATTAACTCCAGGTCCTGCACACTGGTGCACTGGAGTGTTTGTACCTCTAATTGCACATAAGTATTAAGGATGAAAGGGCAAAGACCTGAGTGGGTGACAAGTTGTGAGGGTTCTGGACACTATTTTTCTGTCATCCTCGATTTTGGTGTAATTACTCAAACTTCAAGGTACTACTCAACCTAAATTAAATTAGCAGACCATGTGTTAAGAGCTGTGAAAGAGTCTGAAGTACTTGTACTGTGGAAGATGGTGCCTAAGAGGCTCTGTAGCCTACAGGGCTCTGCAGTGAGCAGCAGAAATTAAAACACTAGAGAAAGCAAGCATGATGCTTACCAGTATTGCAAGCCTAAGAGAAGTTTCTAAACATCTCTCTCTAGTTTTTTTCAGACTTGTGTAACATCTCATCTACAAGGGAAAAGACTTTCCCTAGAAGTAATATTTGGAGGAACAATAGACTCTTAGTGCTGTGAGAGTTAATGACAACCCCTAAAGGTGGGACGCATGAAATTCTTGAGGGAAGACAATCCACTGAGAATGACCAAAAAAACCTCCACTTCATTAAAATTCAGAAAATATCAATCACTTACATAAACCCAAAGCAGCTTTCTACTATTATTTTAAGTTTCACTTTTGGCTGTTGAAGGTGAAACAGGTAGTAGCCGTAAACAGAAACAGATTGGTTGCTCTGATTCATGAGTTATCCCTTCTCATCTGTGCATGCAGAGAAATCCAGCTGAGGAATGCTACTAAAGCCTTTGTGAAGAACCTGGGAAGGTGCAGTGTGAGAAGTGTCAATACATGATTTCCTTGCCCTTCCATCCTGCCTTAGGCAAGTGCTACTGATTCCACTCATGGACACACTACTGAGTCAGGGGGATTTGCAGTCTAATCTAGCATGTCTGTTCTTATGCTGCCAAAAGAACCCAGAGAGTGGTTTAAAATCTTGTCTTTTGAGTGGAACAAATCAATATTTTTTTATGGAAAAAAAATGGAATGGGAAGCATTAGAGAAACGAAAGACCTATATGAAGAGCAGGTCCCACCAAAATGCTTTGCAAGCCCTCAGGAAGATCATGGCTTTTTCTGGCTTTCAGTCCAAAGGGAGAAGGAGGAGAGAAAGGAGGGGAGAAAGGAGGAGGAGAAGAGAAAGGAGAAAAGTCCCTGTCACTTCGTTTTACAGAATTTTGAGGGCAACCTGGATTTGAAATAGTTCAAATTCCAGCATTTTTTTCTCCTCTAGCACAGTGAGACTATTTGGCCCCCCTGCTGATTAGAGGTCATCCATTTCAGCTTTCTTCTCAGAGGAAAATCTATAATATTGGTAATGTGACATCCACACTGTTACACTGTAATCATAATAGTATGTTAATCCTTATAATTACCATGAGTAGCAATGCAGATTTGATCATAATCATCTGTACCTCATGTAATCATAGAAAATTCATGCTATTTTGATTTCACTGATTGATGTGTCATTTTGGAGCCAGCTATGGACACTGTAATGCTGTCTTTTGATGGTTACCTAGAAGGCTTCAGATTAGGCACCTCCACACTGAATGTGAGGTCAGGTCCCAAGCTGACAGATGTCAACACAGTTTCACCTAAATTAATGCAGCTGCCAAATCATAGCTGGATGTCTGCTAGTAGCTTGTAGGGTTTTTCCTGTTTCTTCCCAAAGACACAGAAAAAAATTTGCAAAGTGCAGAGAAGGACAAAGTGGTCTGTGAAAACCCTAGGGAGCCGACAGACTGTGGGAGAGTGTGAGGGTTATGCATTTCCACGTTCTGCATTTTTGATGGATTTTTGAGACAAGGAAAGTATGAGGGCTTGATGTAAAAAGGGGACTGGGCACCTGTGTGCATCCATGGCTCTGCTTGCTGCTGAAAGGTGACAATAAGCAACTCCAAGAAAGAATCTGGACAGCAGAGACCACCATGAATAAACCTGTATGGGTTTCACTAAGGAACATCTGAGATAATCTCTGTTATTTTAGTGTATACAGATAAATGGTGATCTTTCACTGACAGTTAATTACTGGCAGTAATGCAATTAAAATCAAGTGTGTAAAAACATTGTTTTCCCTCGGAGTAGAAGCAAGAGGTGACCAATGAACCTGATATGCACCAGATGCAAAATGAATGATTGAAGATGAATGACCTGAATTGTGCAGATTTGCAGATGGTTGGGATCAGGGTGACAGGAGGTGAAATAAAGTGGATTTTGACCATCTCAGTATATCACAGTGGATACTGCTTCTATTTTTGTCATAGAAGGAGAACAGAAATGTGTAGTCTCTCTTAGTGCCTTCCTTCCTCCCATTTATGTCAAAACTGCTCCTGTCCCTTTCAGAAGTACAGTTAATCCTTGAAAGTCACTGAAGCAGAAAATTATGCAAATTAATTTCCAAGTTTGAAAAAGGATTAAGAATTGAGAGGTGTAAAAGTAAAGGACTAAATTTTGGTCTTGCACCCTGTGCTTTCTTCTTGCTGTGTGTCAGACAAACACATGACTCTGATTTGGATTATGCCACTGTAAGGGATGTTTCTGGATGAATCTTTGTTTCCTGTACAACAATAACAGAAGATATTCACAGATTTTACACTAGTCACTTTTATGGAACTACTCCTTCATGTTTTGGGTTGCTGAGATTTCCCCAAATTAATTTGATATCTGAGATAATTTGCAGGCTGGTTTAAAAATGAGAGTGTCACAGTGGTGAAGCAAAGTTGTTTCTGCTCCCTTGGAACTGGTGTCTGCTGTGACCATTTTCCCTGTACTGCTGAGGTTAAAATCACAACAACATTAGAAATTAGTCATGGCCAGTCTGAAAGGCATTTTATTCGTGGGAAAGGTCATTTACTATGAATGTAAGTGATGTAAACAGTGGATGGTGACATGTGCTTCTTCTCCTTCCTTTCTCTTCTTTCATTATTTTTTTTCCCTGTGAGTACCCATTAATGTTACAGGCAAAGGGCTTAAATGTACCCGTCCTTTTGCTTTCTCCTTTTTCGTTCCTCCTGGTCTTGTATGTCTCTGCTTGTCTTTGGATTTTAGGAACAAAACAGTACCTGTTTTATTTGTGGATTCCAAACCTGTTCACAGATTGCTCCATTCCCCTGCCTTGGCAGTCATCATACCATGTTTGTGCTGGCTTTTCACAGTGCTAAACCTCACCTGTCACTTTCATCTGCTAACAACGTTTCCATAACAAGCGACAGAGTTCTGTGGAAGATGCATATATTTCTTCCCTTCACTGTCATTCCTTCTCCTAACTGCTCATATCAGGTAAAACACTCATACTCGCTACTTATAACCACCTCCCGTGCCCCACTTCTAAATTTTCATCTACGAAATTAGAGCATTTTCACCCATAGTACAGAAACAGGAGTTTGCACTGGTGGTGTTAATGGGATTCATCTGCTTTCAACAGATGTGGCTGGGCATCACCCTCCTGCTCCCAAACAGCCCTTTTAACCCTTTCACATACTCTGTCAGATTCCTAAATACGATGATGCATCTTTAAATGATTGAGAGGAGAATAATGAAATACAAATAAAGAAAGAATTAGCATGGTTGAACATGATTTTACTGTCCAGGATGACTTCTTTCCACATTGAAGTCCTTCAGAAGTAACTGGCATTTCAGCATTTTTTGCTTCTTCTTCAGAGAAAACACATCTCTTTTCAGATCTCTGAACACCCTCTGAGATTATCTCAGACCTCTTTCTAGAAGAGGCTGAAGACATCAGACAAAGTATTCAGGAAGTTTACTGTAGCATATCTATCACATGGGTCCTTTCATCAACAGTTTATCTCAATTAACATGTACATTTGCACTAAACTTAAATATTCAATGTAAGTATTCATCATAATGTGATATCATAAACTTTGATAATTCATGGGTTTGAATTCAGAAGTTGGTAAAAGTTATCTGTATCATATCTGGATTTCATTAGGGTGTATGATTTTCAATATTACTGGGGAAAGAAAATTCTATTCACTGTTTAAATGACAACACCAAGTTGAGGGCTTCTTGAGAATGTGAATTGTTGGTGAAGCAAATAATAAATGATAAATATGTAATTTTGTGTTTCTACTTCTCTTATTATGATTTATTTGCATAAACTTTTACTAGAAGGAAGATTATGCAAAAAAACAGTTTAATGTTTGTGTTTTTTGGTAGTGTTTAAGATAAGATATATGTGTGCATCAGTCATCTTTATATTCATTTGCTTCATACTTAGCTATCACCTCTGCTGAAATTATAGGCAAAACATTGCTGTAACAAAATATTACACTCTGCTCTGCCAGGTCAGTATAGTATTTCCCAATCTGACAAACACATATTGCAATAACATTTCCTTTTGATATATACTGATTGGGCACATTTCTGCTTTATTATGCTTCCTCAAGCCCAAAACAATAACCAATTTTACTACAAAAAAAATCCGCCTACTTGTGAACACGGAATCAGTTAATGATATAAAAGTGCCTCCTTCACTTGAGACAAAGAAATGGTAAACAAAACTGATGAATTCTGTATTTTTCTGTCAAACAACAGTAAAAAGTCATATCCAGCAGGTCTAAGACTCTTGTTATTAGGGTCAGGTCAGCACAGCTGAGCTGAGGTGTGCAAAGCATTCACTGACTTCGGAAACTTTTAAAAAAGGCTTAGGAGATAACTGATTAAAAGTTTGGGCTTGCTGGGATGTGAACTCAGCTATGCTTCCTTGAACATCAGACATCTTGCAGCCTACATTTGGATTTTATATACAAGATTTATTTGAGAGTGGAGGATTTGGTTGCTGGGGAAGAGCCGAAGTTGCAGATCTTGGAAGTTCCTTCAATTTTGAGGTCTGAAATCTAGAAAAGCTAATCACTCTCTAAAGACATTTCAAGAGAAAGCACACTTATACAACATGTTTGAATTTAGGAAACTGAATAAATTGTCTTCCTAGCCTAGGAGATTTGACTGGAAGGCTCCTTCTTTTCTTTTCTCCCTAGTGGTTCCTCTGCTCAAAGCATGGCTTTGTTTTGCATTTTCTTACTTAATTTTGACTATTTTAGTTGATTTGTTTTCAGCTGTGCATTGTTGTTCTGGTTAGGGAGGAAGTATCCAGTCGCAGTTCGAAAAGAGGAATATTGCAGAGTGCTTTCTAAGGGTGGACTAAAGAATGCCAGTCTGGAATATCTCATGTCCATCACTGAGGAAGAAAAGATTGTCTTTGCAGCTTACAGTTGTGATTCAGGTCGCATAATTTGAATTTAGACCTACTGATATTATTATGTAGGATGATGTTCTCCTTGGAAGTGAAACTTCTACCTCTCTTCAGTCTGTTTCTGGTTATAAGATGCTCACTTGAAACAGGAAAACAATTTCAGGAAGCTTTCTTTGCATGTACATTGGTAAGATAGCTGGCAAACAATCTTGTGGATCAGGAAGGTAGAAAAGGTATTTTATAAGAAAGAGAGCTGGGTTTATCTTGGAAAGGGTGGTAGTTATTTGAAGGATATAAAAGGCAGATGGCTGGTAATGCTCTCCCAAATAATATCTATTTTCTATTTTCCTGCTTCTGCTCTATGCTTCATCTTCTGTTTCACCCAGTTGAAATATCTCAGTTGCTTTCCATTTCTCCTCATATCAGCACTGATTGAGTTTTCCATTATTTCTTTTCCTTTCTCTTTATTCCACTTTTGTCTCCTTGGATTGCCTTTGGCATTTTTAGCTGTCACTCTAGTTTTTCATTTGTGTGCTCCAGCACACAAACACACTCTCACACACACACACTCTCAAGCAGTCACACGCTCACTCATTTGCTTCCACTCTCACTGGCAGCAACATTTAGGAGGACAAGGATGCCTCTCTTGGTTGCTTCCTGGTTACACAAGTGTGAAAGTCTGGGAGTTAGTATGACATCACTGTTTTTCATTTTGCCCTGTTTAACTGTAATTGTGGCCTTGGAGAGGTTTTGGTTCTGCTCTTGTTTTCTTAAGCTAAAGCTGCTTTTTTTTTTCCCCCTCATTTCTTCCTCTGCTTTTCTATTTGTTATTTCATTAAATTGCTTGAAATGAGAGACATTTTAATGGGCCATTAAAGAATGTAGATGCTGTAAAGGTGTAAAGGAACACTGTTGCTCTGAAATTGCAGGTCAGCACCTTCTCTTTTTGACTGAGGGTAAGTAGACAAGACATGCAGAAAAAGACATATGCCTGCTCACTCTCTCACACACTCTCTCTTTCCCTCAGAATATACAGCTTGCCATTATCTTTATGCCACCAGAAAGAGAAGGGGGTAGTATCTGTAAATTGCTATAGGTGTGATTACTTCTCAATAACCATGACTGTGTCATATCTGATGGCTCGAATAATCCTGGTACTTGGTTTTCCTCATTGCTTTATAACTGTGGATACTATCTTGAATTAAACCTTGAAGGAATATAGGAATGTTGCACAGTTTAGACACGAGAACTTCCTCCATTGCAGGAAAACCAGGATTAGATTTGATTTTTATATACATATATACACACAGAATGTGGTGAGGCACTGACACAAGTTGCCCAGTGAAGCGGTAGTTGCTCCATCCCTGAAAGTGTTTAAGGCCAGGTTGGATGGGGTTCTAAGCAACCTGATCTAGTAGAAAATGTCCCTGCTCATGGCAGGGGGGTGTAAAACAAGATGATCTTTAAGGTCCCTTCCAACACAAGCCATTCTATGAGTATATGATTATACATATATATGCTGAATCTTTTGGTAACCAGTGCCATTCTTCAGCAGCTTAAAGGGTGCTTGGCCTGAAAGCTGCCCCAAAAGCGCAATTGCAATGTTATTATTTCTCCAAGTTGTACACTCACTGAGTGTTCTCCTGTTTCCTCAAAAGATTAGAAAACCTCCTCTGCTTTAAACTGTTCTTCCCTAGGGTCCCCCCTTCCAAAAGAAACTTCCTGCTTTATTGTGCTTTCTGTCTTGGTGGCTTCAGTAATACAAGATGTCCTTAGGAAATGATTTAGATAGTATACTTATGTGAAATTCTTATGCAAAAATCCATAGGACTGGCTGACCTGGTTCACTAGGCTGGTTCTACTTCTGCACCGAAGGCAGAGTGCGAAGGCCATATGTTTCCTTGCTGCTTCAGTAAAGTATATTTGATTGCTCCATCTTATCTTCTTATTATGCATTTATAAAGCTCTTTGGGTGAGTAAGTTGTTTGCATAACATGCTATATTTTTGGCAATAATTCTTCCTTGCAGAGGAGATGCATTGAACGCCTGCCTGTGGCTGTCTGTGGGCTACAGCACTCATGCACATTTCAGCTGCAGAAAGAGGATGAATATGCTGGCCAGACAAGAAGTTTTACTCTCTGCTGGCAGCTGTCCCTAAGGTGGGTGAGCTGTGAGGGGATTGCGTGGCTCCTGTGCACTCCTGGAGCATGCTGTGCCTGCAGGGACAGCTGTGGTATCCAAGGGCTTTGGCAAACAGTGCTCAAAGCAGCATAAATTCCTTATCAAACGAAGCAAAAATCCCAACTCCTCCCTGAACCACAGTTGCTGCTAGATCAGGAATCTTGTTAGGTTTGTAGCTTTTGGATTAGCAAGACCCTTTATTAACTGGGACCAAAAAATCTTCTCTGAATGGCTAAATCCTGAATTACTGAGCCTTATTCTCCTGTCTCCAGGAAAGGTCATTGGTGTAGGCCTCCTTGCATCTTCAGGGTAAAAATGTGTCACTGTGGGTGGTCACTGTCTCAGCTACTGTGCACCAGCTTTGTGAAAGTCATGGCCTATTGACACCGAGAACATCTCTACCTTTCCTTTTTAGGAATCTGAATTTAAGCCATGCGGTATTTGTGTAGTCAGTTAATGGTTTAACTAGTTATTCACCTTGTAGGATGAATAAAGTTTAAAAGTACAAGTTTGCAAGGAGTTACTTGATTACTTGGGCTTGAGAAAGGACTGTCAAGTGTAGGACCTCTATGCAGAGCTATATTGATATATTTGTTAATAAGCACACATAAGATAATAGGTCTAAACCTCAAACTTTGATCATGACAATAGTATTTCCACATATACGCAAGGTGATGGTGGCAAGTGACTAAATTAAAACATTTTAAGTTATTTCCAGCTTATTTAAAAATTAAAGCATTTAATCTGACAATTATTTTATAATTAATTTTGCAAGACAGGCAGACTTTCAATAGTTTGTTTTGCAGCAGTGGATACAACACAATTCTTCTATACTTCAACAGTCAGAATTTAACGTTTTCTAAAAAATTAATTTCAGGTCATGTTCTGTCACATAAACTTTATATCTTCATTGAACTGTGCAGGCAGTAGGTCTTCTTTTATTTATCACACAATGATAACGTATTTTGTGCAAATACTGGTAAATGCAAAACCGAGATTTTAAAAATGTCCATCTTCGTGTTTTTCTACTTTTTTTGACCATCAGCAGGAAAAGACAACTCAGAGTGTGTGGAATAAAGCAAACTAGGGTGAACACAAGCAATTTAGATCAGCATTCTTCCTGCAGCTGTGTATGCCAGCCATGCACTACATGCTGCTGCGTTAATGCACAAGGCACAGAGGAGTCCTGTATGCTGAACAGCTTCATCCAGGAATCACTGTCTGAAGCTAATATGGTACACTGAAAGGAGCATTAATAAAGTAAAGAAGCCTTCATGATCTTGTTTAGTCAGTGGCAGAAGAACCACAGCATTTCACTAGCAAGCTTTTACTCCTCTATCATTAGAATCTGAAGCACTTTCATTTTATTGGCAAGAGGTAGTTGCATACAGTTTATGCACAGGGCAGTGCTGAGAAGCACATTACTACTCATTCTGGTCTCCGTGATGAAGTAAACAACTATATTTGAAACTTAAACTCAGGAAGAACAACCAAAGGTGTGCACAGAGTCCCAGGATGTTGGCAGGTCTTGCAGGGAGTCGACAGATCATAA
>JAWMRA010000090.1:6702722-6720785 GCA_035584735.1 Pseudotriccus pelzelni | reverse complement strand
TTCAGTCCTGAGCATGTAATTTTATCTTGAGCAAAGTGATCTCTAAAATGTACAAGGGTAGCACGAACTACATGACAACTAGGACTAAAAGACCTTATTTTTGAATTGCAAAAACTTTTCATACAGAAACTATGAGAGAGTATGAAGTTTGTAATATTATGATTCAGGTGCAAGTGAGGAACTGGATCGCCTTCTAACAAAGATCTTAAATTGAGAAGTATGAATTCTCCAAAATTAAGATTAGGAGAATATAAAAGTAATAGAAAATCTTGCCTGTCAAAATTCTTGATCAAACTGACAGCTTTACATTTTGCTAAGAATACTTCTTGTAATTTTTTCATATTTAATGAAATTATTTGAATTTAAAAAACATTTCTTGATTCAAAACAAAATAGAGCTGAAAAGAAAACAGTTAACTTTTGTTGTTTTTTCCCTCCCTTCTTCCACTCCATCTTCCCCTTCTTGTCTGAGGAGATGAACAAGGAAACCAAATTATATTTATTTTAATTTCTTCTGATTTGAGGGGAAGTGAATATTGTTTCCAGCTGATGAGAAATACTTTTTAACATGAATCATTTAATTGAAAAAAATCAGTACATTAAAATATTAATATATTTTCATATTTTCAGATGCAGATTTTCCCACTAAACATCTTTCAACAGCCCTGCTCAGATTATAACTTTTCCAATGCTTTCAGCATTTTGGGAAGTCTTGGAGGAACAGCTGCTCACACTGACAGATCCCGTGGTCAAAGATTCTAAAGTCAGGTTTGAGAGTTTCCTCTAACACTCAGATTTAAATGAATAAGTTTCTCAAATATGAATTGAAAATGGTTCTCTGACTGCCAGGTGATAAAGCAGTTGCTTAAACCATTACAAATCAATGAACTTCTGGGGCAGAGGAACAGCTTGCCCTGGGCCAAAGGCAAGCACTACTGCCCTGAATTCTCTTGCTGCATCATCTTCTTCCCATTTTGCAAACTTACAGAGGAACCATTCTAGGGCTGTCCAACTCCAAAATCTCTCATGACCTACCTGAAAAAAGGACTTGTGTTGAGGGCTTGGCTGCTCCCTGGGTTGGCATATGTATGATAAAGCATGAGACTGAGAAACATGTCAAGGCAAACTCTTCTACCTGGCAAACTCTTGCCAGGGCTGCATTCAGGGATGCGAACAGTGATTTCAGCAAATTATCTGAAACAGTAAATATGCACACAATAAGAGAGGCAGAGGAAAAGAGGTACTTCTGAGAACAAGCCCTGCTCCTGCCTCCTGCGCTCTTACCTCACTTCAGGTCAAGTGAGACACTTCCCTCAAGCAGCACATCATGTTCATGGAAAAAAACAACTCCTTAGTTACTCAAGGTCACTGGCATTGTTTTGTGTCTTGCACAAGGAGCTTGAATGGAGGCTTTTTTTTTGCTTGTGATGATCCCGTTCAGTAATATCTCAGGGTTCCAGTGTGTCCTGTTGTCTACATCAGGATTTGGAAACTTTTTCAAGGACTTTCCTGGTCATCTGGAAGGACTGTCAAGATGCAGTTTCCAAGGCTTCTGTCAGACTCAAGTTGTGGCTAATCTGAGTGTTTTTGTCTATCTCCCCAAAGTGATGCACCACTAAAATAGCTTTTTAAGTATCTCTTAAGTATTTGGGTCTAAAAATAGCTAACAAGGAAGTTTGAAATACCTCTTGCCATGGCTTAAACCATGGTAGGAGTTCCTAGGGTAGGCAGGAAAGAAAATCTGTAGGGGTGTGGGATTCATCCTGTCCCTCCACTTCAGTGCTTTGTGAAGCTCTGCTCCTTGCTGTGTGTGGAAACTCCTCTAAGGGTATTTTCCCAAAGAAGCAGTCTGGCAGCCTGGGAGAAGAGAACAAGCCCTGCTCCCCGCTTCTGCACTCTTACCTCACTTCAGGTCACGTGAGACACTTCCCTCCAGAAGCACATCATGTTCTTGGAGAAAACAAGTCCTCAGCTTCTCAAGGTCACTGGTATTGTTCTGTGTCTTGCAGAGGGAGCTTGTTCCTGCAGTCAGACTTCCTTAATGTCCTTCTCTCAATGAGTGAATCAAAGAGCTCCATTTGTGAAAGGCTGACAAGCCCTGGCATACTTGGAGAGACCAAACAAAGGTTAGTGTGGGTGGATATCATGAGTCATTTCTATGACTAAGAGGCTGGTATAAACTACCCCTTCCTGGTAATTTAAATTTATTAAGGTCATGGGCCATCTAATGAATCAGTGTGTCTGAATGAATCCAAGTGTGATGTTCATGATGTTAAACACACACACAAAAAAAAAAAAAAAAAAGAAGAAGAATTTAGATGAAGGTAAAGATCTAGTTCTCTGTGATTTAATTCAGTATGAGGCCTTTATTCCTGCATGTGCTATCAAAATGTGGTTAGCTGGTGCTGCTGATGTGGTTCTTCTGCTTCCTGCTATTTCCTGTTATTGATGCTGGACTTGGACAGTCAGCACTTACTAGAAGCCACTAAAATGCCTTGTATGGTCTTTGAAAGGAAGCTTCTGGCCAGAGTCAGAATAGAGGACATTCCTCCATTTTCGTGGTTCAAAAGGCGATGGACTCACTAACCCAAAACTACTTGAAATATTTCTGTCCTTATTAGTAGAATTGTAATTAACAGCAGGGAATTTAGGTGGTGGTTTAAATTCAAGTGCCATGCATCAGTTATGGGCAGTGAAAGTTGCATCTGAATGCAAAATAAAGTTTCATGCACTAAATATCAGCAAATATCAAGCAATGGTGCAGTAGATACAACTTCCACCTGGGAGACTATAGATTTTGAATCCTTAGTAGTGGACAATTGCAGTCCTCAAGAGCTGATGACTAGCAGTAACTGATGGAGTGAAAAAAGGGAATACTTACAAAGCATGTCCTGCCAAACCCTTTTCTGTGTTGCTGCCCAAGTCACAACTCAGTCCTGACCTCTCTCAGCCCTCTTAAAATGGGCTGTGGGTTCATTCCCACCATGTTTGGGTGTATCCAGGCTTTCAGGCACATTTTCCTTCTGGTTGCCTTACTCATTCTCTCCTGCTGACAGCCAGGTGATGATGCAATGCATTCTTCATTCGTGGGTGATCACCAAATGAAATCAACAGGTCATTTTAGGGAGATGAAGTGGCTGCCTCTAAGTGGCAGCAGAGCCTACAGAAGGAGCTCATAACCTTCCACTTATCAAGCAGGAGTGGTGGGACTGGCCTTTTAGGAGTCACCTGAGAGGCCTGGAGTAGAAGATGAAAAACATCTTGTTCTGGGTGTCTGGCATCCAGGAGAGGAAATGAACTTGGGTTTATGACATGGGTAGCAAAACAACAGGAGGTCAGATTATAGAAATGCCTTTTAAGTGATGTTTGTTCTCTTGCAGCTTTCAAGGCAGGTGACAGATCTTTCTGTAAGAAGAACTCAGCTGACTGACTTGGCATAAGACCCTGTTGTTTCTCACCTGGATCCCACCAATAGCGAGGAATAAGTGTTGGATGTCTGTAGATTTCACTTTTAAAAAGTAGGAAGTCTTGACTGCTCTCCAGGATCCAGCTGCAGACTCCCAGATCTGCTGATATTTTCAGATACATGAGAGCTATTAATTCTTTGAAGAAAAAGAGCTTCATGTAAAGAACTTGCAAAGATGCAATAAAACCCCCCACATAAACTGTAATGTACTACCTAACAACCTCATCTCTTACGTTCATGACAACCTTTTCTTTCTTTGTATGTGCAAGAAATCCTTCTATTCATTGTGATCTTCAGTATGGGTTCACGTTTATGCAGGTATGCTTTGATTAATGCCTTTATTGTTAGCCCACAGAATTCAAGTCTAGTTTAAATTTCCATTTTGCTGAATACAATTTTACTTATTGTATACATTAGTGGGCAGAATATTTTTGTTGATTCGCTTACAATGGTAAGTGTTCCTCTCTCTGGGGTCACCACCATTGCTTTTACATTCTGATAGGTTCAGTCTTGCTGCTGGCACAGGTCATTGTGACTTCATGTCCAAAAATGTATGCCCTGTTAGGCATGCTGAAAAGATGTTTTATTTCTGCTGTGGAACAGAGTACACTCAACTTATCTCTGACTGAAACAAAAAGGTGGGCCTGAAGTGAATTTTCCCTCCTTTTTACTATCAGCAGCTTTCTCCGCATGTGTGTCTCTGTGCATGTATGTATAACCACATCAGCTACTTAGGAATTGTACACTGCTTCCAGTGCATAAAACTGCTATGAAAAACTGTTGAGCACAGAGATTTGCAGCTTACAGATGAGAAACTGAGGCACAGAAAAACTGGAAACTGGATTTTCTCTATTCTGAGACATAAATTCTGAATGAGGAACCAGTACTCAGAGAGCTACACCATAGCAGATTTAAAAGAGTATCTTGAACCAGGCACAGCAAACAGTAAAGGAGCAGAAGTTAAATCAAGCTGTCCTATTTGGTGGTACCCCACTGCTGAGAACTTTGTGACATGTATGTATATATATTTGTATCCACCAGACTCTAAGACCAGGCAGGGCTAATTCTAACTGGGCATTCAGACTGAAATGGCTTGTTCCCAGTTTCTGGATACTACCATTTTCTTATGACATCCTGAAAACTCTCCTTAACATTCAAATACTCAAAATATTCAGACTTCTAAATTAGCTGCTTCATCGATGTCTATCCTGGCATGGAAGGATAGACATCTTGGACATTCTTATGTCCAAGGATGATGGCTGGATGGCCGTATGCTACCAAATGCTAGAGCAAAGCTTGCAAGCTGAGATCAGATGGTGGCTATATGTCAGATATGGTGATTTAAAGTGGTGCTGGTCCAGCACCACTTGTATTTGTCTCTTTGATTTGCCAAATTTGATTTGTTTGATAATTGGATCACTTCTCAACTTGTAATATGTGCATGGGGTAAAAAGACACATACAAAGTAAAAGGATAGGATTTCTGCCACCCCTTTCCATGTTTTCATCCAAAAATCTAATCTATATTCATGGAAGCAATTTTGTTGGCCTTAGCCAGACCAAGAAACACAAACCTAAGAAAGAGGATGAAGAGATGCTCCAATGTAACTATGTTTCAATTGTGCTTTCCACTGATAACGTGGTGTGGGACAGACTGAATCAAACCTCCTCAGCAGTGAGTTCAGGTCTGCCTGGTGATAGCCTGACTTCACAGATAAGAAAGAGCAGTGATAGAATTGCCAAGTATTTTTTTAAAGGAACCTCAATTAATAAGCACCTTATACAACAATCTGGACAGAACTTAAGCTGCAGACTGGCTGCAGAGTAGAGAGAAAGCAGCTAGAAGAGAAGCAAAATTCCTGTTGAGCAATATGAAAATGTTGACTGCAAGATTCCCTCCAGTGCAGAATATTCTGGGATACTAATAAAAATAAGTTAATCCTTCCAGCCAACTTAAATATCTCTCGGCACATAGAATTTAGATTCATTAATTTTAAACACTGAAGAAAAAAATATCGCTTTTGCAGTGTTGTTACAAGATTTCTCTCATAGTCCTGAACTCAGGCAAATTTTATAGTGTGCATTAATACACAAGTGATCACACAGAGTGGATTATATTTAACAAGAAAACAGGAATAAAAAAGTATAATATGTACAGAATAAGAAAGGATTGGACTTTTTCTGGGCCATGGGATGTTAAACCTGCTGTCTCCACAGGGGTTTGCCAGAATTCCTCCTTGATCCAATAGCAGACAATGAACTAGATTGTGACTCCATGGAGCTGAATTCCTCCAAGGAAATATCTGGGATGGATAACATGCCATGCCCCAGCTTCTGGTGCAATACTTGCTAATTCAGAATTTTCTAGATTATAGGCAAGTCCTCCACCACAGGGAAGGACAGGTTGGCTAGAGATTCAGCCCTAGAGACCAGCTCATCTGTAGTTTTGGGGATCTTACTGGCCACCATCTCTGCAGAGAGGCAGCAGTGTCCTCCTGCTGCCTTGCTGGTATGTGGCAAAAGTCTGAAAGAAGCCTGTCATAGCTGAGACAGTCTCCACAAAGAATGGGAGATCTTATCAAGGTTTGGTAAAAACCTTATTTGTCTGATGAAAACATTTTCAAGAAATGAATTGTTTCATTACTGCCCTGCTGACCCATCATCAACAGTCTGTTGGCAGTCATGTGAATACAACCTATGTTGAGGAAATAGACTTGAGGTGCAAGAGGAATCACTGAGACATTGAAAAATGATCTCAGAGCACTGGCAAGGCAACCACATCTAGAGCATTACCATGTACTAGGCCACCTGTCTTCTTCCTGCTGTACCACAGTGAGCATGGGTGTAAAAAATCATGTGTAAGCTCCTGATTTTATTTTCTGGGGATCCAGCAGAACTTGTCAGCAACACAGAGGACTGATCACAAGTCTTCCACTGAAACGGTTCATCATCTTCCTCAGAAAACAGCTCAAAATATACAATTTTTTTTTTTTGGGTGCAGTTGTTTTCAGTGTAGCTATAGTATTTGACAATCATTCTCAGAGAGTGGAAAGCTTACTTGCTTTTAAGGAACCAGTCAGAAGAGTAACAACAGTGATGAAATTTCTCTTTACGTCTGATGGCTGACTCTATATTAATGTGAAAAAAGTCTGTCATATCCAAAGATTAGTCAGACACTGAATAAGAGCGTGACATCCACCTCAGGGACAGCTGCCTCTTTGTGCTTCAGCTGTGCGAGGCATCCCATGGAGAAGTAGCACAGATGTTGCCTATGCTTTTTGTACCTGATAAAGACGTGTTTTAAGATTTCATCCTTCTGTGGCCACAATTTGTAATGCCACCCTAAAAGGACTGAAGCAACGCAACAAACAGCCCCTTCTGTTGGCAATCAAACCTTAATTGGATAGTTTAGGTTTCCAGAGGGGTGCTGGCCTTTAGAAGTGACTCATGCGCTTGTTTTCTCTAGATGGTCTATTGGTGTGAAAAGTTTTGCTGAAAAACTGGGTTCCCCTATTTTCAGAATGGGTCTTCTCAAGCTGAAACTTCTGCTATGAGGGACATCATCTGGTTTAATTCTTGGATGCACATGAAAAAGCTGTGCTCCCATTGTGCCCTGGTGTAAAGCAGGAGGGTGCCACTAGAAGTGTAAGTTGGGACTGAAAAACTCTGCTTAGCTATGCTCTGCTTCAGTCTTTTGTGTGTGTTAGTTTTTTTAGCATAAATACTCTCTATCGATCTCCTTTAATACCCTAAGCTGAATCTCTGATCTGGGCTTCAGGCAGAAGTCTCTGCTCCTCAGAGAAGGGAGTCGCTGCTCTGGCTGGGCAGTCTCAAAAGCCATGTAAACCACAGAGGCAAGCCCTTGATGGCTAGAGAGCAAGGAAGGCTTCCGGGTGACTGTTCTCTGTAGCAGGAGGCTCAGCCCACTGCCCTAGGGCTGACCCAGTCCTGCTGGAATGCAAGGTTGCCCATTGATTTAGTGAGGGCTGGGTGGGGGAAGAGCCTGAGACAAAAGAAGCATTAATTAGCACAGGGATGTGTGAAAGAGGCTGAAGATTACAGAGTGAATGGGAGGGGACAATGATTTCTACAGAGCACTAGATAACTAAATATGGGAAATGACAGACCTTGGTCTCAAAGACTATGCAGTTCCATCCCATGGAAGATATGGGAAGCTTTGATCTCCGTGGAGAAGAAAAACCACACATAAATAGCACAGAGCTGAATTTTTCAGGGCCCCATTGTGGTCAGGAGGCAGAGACTGCAGCTAATCTGCTGCTGTGTGGCTCCTTGCTACCGCTGACCTGGGAAGGATACCCACAGGACTCAGCAGATGGGCAACTTGTCTGGTACAGCCCTGTGTACATGAGCTTCCAGGATCTCCTTGCTGTTTTCTGTCTGCCTGGTGCTAGCACAAATCATGGAGGCAGATTGCTGGGGTAAGACTGAGCCCTGGTGTCTCCTCTGGCTGTGGGCTGTCCTTGAGCCTAGCAAGTAGAGAGGGCACAGGAGAAAAAGCTGTGGCCAAGTCAGAGGTTTTCCAATGTAAAAAATGGCTTTTTGGCATTCCATCAAATTCTCAGTTTTTATTTACATATTTTGTAATGCACCCACTGAATTCATGGTGTTACATTAGTTCCTGAAGCTGCAGGAAGACATTCAAAGGCTGCATATTGAGTTGATTTAGTCTGTTCATTGACTTCAGTGTGTGTTGCCAGTACCCAGTAGGTGTTAGCATAATTCAGATCACTGCTGCACCAGCTCAGTCTCTCAAGAAGGCCTGCAAGAGCTGCGCTCAGGGCAGTCTGAATGGAGAGGATCACTGAGCTCCAAAATTTGTATTGTCATATATTTGAAAATGCGGTGTTTATGAAATACTAAACAACAGAATGAAGGTTTATGAGTGAGAAATCCAAGTTTAGGCAAAATTGTGTTTAATTAGCATCAATCTCAGTGAGGAAAACTTCCTGAAACATGTGAAATTGAGCTAATATAACATAAAAAACCCCACTGAACATATAAAGCAAATGAACTTTGCGATCTAGCTCTGTACTGGGTCCATCATTAAGATTTATGTCATGAAATGCATGGGTATCTTCCTGGCAACACATCTCATTTTGCCTGCCACATGGATCTCACTGACTCATATGATGTTAGAGAGTTTGGCTCAAGCCCGTGGTCATTTTTTAGACAGTTACTGCTTTCATGACTGGAGCATGATTTAAACATCTTTGTTGAGAAAGAGAGCTTCGAGCTAGCTGCCAGCCATCAGAAAAGCTTCTTAATTGCTCTCCACAGAATCTCTTGACTAGAGCGAGTTCCTGTTATCTTTAAGCAGTCCTGTTTGTGCTGAAGAATCAAAATCACTCACAATGAAAAACAAAACCATCTCCTTTCCCCATGATGTTTCCAATTATCCTAGATTGCTGTCTGTCTCGTTAAGTAGTAGGTCATCCAAAAGCTAGGATATACTATGGAAATAGCCTATTAGCCCCTTCACTGGAGTGTCTCAAGGAATTGAAACACAACACATGGGGGCTAGAAGGTAGATCATGCTAAGGGCTCGCTGTAAACACATCAGGCAGATGCTGCTCCTGCCACTCCTGAGGCATATTCCTTCTGGAAGAGGGATGAGTGCTGTGACTTGTAGGAGAAACCCAAGTTTCTATCTCCTAATGCCTCAGAAACCAGCTGAACATCAGAGATAAAGCACTGGGACCCAACATTCATTGAAGTTCCTGTGGCTGCACCAAAACAAAACAAAAAAGAGCTCTGGGGCTTTCCCCAGCATCACACAGTGAGCGAGCGGTTTATCACAGATTTGAATCAGACCTTTCTCTCTAACCATAAGCCTTCACCACATCCTTTTATTTGCCACTGTTTGGCTGCACACTGACAGGCATTGAAAGGAAATAGTGTAAAGAAACATGGTTATGCCACACCTGGCAAATGTCTGCAGGGGCAGAAACTTATATGAATGTCATACACATTTACAAATGTCTCTGAATGTACCATCCTGCTCATGTTCATGTCTGGAAAGATACATGGCTCTTCCCAGTCCATGTTAGTTTGTGTGTTTAAGTGATATGACATGGTAAAAAAAATGTGACTTGAGTGATTGTAAAAATGCAGAAGTCTTTCAGAACAACCAAATTACTCCTACTCATAATTTTATCAAAAACATTGTAAAAATAGCCATACCCTTCATATTCCAAGGAGGAATAGGTGATGGAGATTTGTGCTTTTCCTTGAACACCCAGATTTATAACAGTGTGTAATGTACATTAATTTCATTCATATTTATAACCACATTGATACAGAGTCTGGTATCCATTACTTTAATCTATGTAACTTGATCATCAGAAATTTAAACCATAATTTTTAACACATATCATCAAGAATTTCAGTTTGATTCAAAAAGAAGAGTATATGAAAGTCCCAGCTGCAATTAGTTATTAAAACTGCACTTCTTTGCTTAAATACATCTGTTTGTTCATATAGACTCTGTTCCATTCTGCTTTGTGCTGCCTATTTTACTTCAGGTTAATCCTATAACAACTCACTACAAAATACCTCGAGGGCAGAAGGAAAAAAAATTCAGTTAAGGATCATATTTGGAAGAATTCCTGTAAATAAATCTTTTACATCTTGGCAAAGTGAAATCAGAAATTGAAGAGTCAGTGACAGCAGTAGCCTCTAGTCACTTAGAGTGAAGTGGAAAAAATAATTCCAGGCCAAGATCAAAGGCTCCAATTGACAGACAGCAGAAATTAAACCCAGATACCTTTTCATAAACATGGAGCAATTGACATTCACCACATGGTTTTTGTCCAGCACTGGAAAATAAAACATCTGTACTCCTCAAGACACCGAACGGATGACCCAGAACTGAAATTACTCTCTTGCCTGGTGCTCAAAAGATTTTCCATTGGTTTTCTTCTCCCATTTTGACTTTATTCTTTTAACACCACTAAAAGTTAAAATATATGGATTGTTAGAAAATAGTACCTTGAAATAAACATCCATTCATTTTGTGATAGGATGTTTTGCTGTTCATACTACTGGTGAACATCAATAATTCTACAAATGCAAATTAGTTTTAATACAGCAAGTATCACAGTCTTACATGAAACTGGTGGGAAGAGGATGCTGTCTATGATGTTGTCGAGCAATGTTTAAGTATCACAGTATATGCTCTTCGTGCTTTCTAACCAAGGCAAATTTTTCAGAATGATTTTTCACAGCTATATTTTCTTCCTCTGAATTTCTTATTTTTTTTCTCCTTTCAGAACCATTGATTTGTACAAATAAAAACAATAGGAATGAAGAGACCATATGGAAGGTTGCTGGTGAAACCTTTGCATTATTGGGACCAGCAAAGTGATTTGTTTCATTAAAAGCTACAATTATGAAAACAATTACTGGAAAGGAAAAATCATTTGCTATTTAGAATTAATTTTTGATTGAGAACTTTGATTAATTCTGTCTTACTATTCTCACTCCATTGAGTTATCACTTGAATAAGGTCTACAAAATTTGTCTGATCTGTTGGCTGTCAGATTATTTTCCTTAGGTAGGAAGTAGTAGGAGAAAGGTAAAGAACTTAGAATTTGTAACATATAGACCTCCAAAATTAAAGGAGAGTGCCCTGATGCAAAACACTATCTTTGTTTAAACAATATTATTGCTTTCTTTACAATAACGTCTACCCTAAAGTGTGGTACATGTGGAAATAGCTTATTAAACCTGGAGTGCACAGAAAGTTTTTCTTAGAATTTTTCAAAGTTTGTTACTGTAAGGGAAAGATTTTGTCCACCATAAAACAAAAAATGTGTTCTACAGCCACATTAGTCCTATTGTATGAGTCAACCTGACAGGACATGGAAAATTAGAAGACAGGAAAAAAATCAGGCCTTCTCTGCTCAAACTTTAAAGCATTTCCTCTGCAGTTCATTAAATGTAGTCACTGGCTGGATTCAGGGCTAGAGATGCCCAAAGTAAGGTTTTACAAAAGTAATCTGTTTGGTTTCAGGTTTTTCTTCAGCTACAATGCAGTTGCCCTCCTCAGCCACAAATACGGAATAAAACATCAACAAGGAAGAAAAAGACATGTCTCGTCTCCTTGAGAAATGTGGGAGGTATGCTAGGCTTCTGAAAAGTTCTCATTTTCTGTTTGATTTGGAGAAGTTCCAAGAAATTCAGCTACTCACCAGAAACCTATCTAAAACTCCTACTCAACAGCATTTAGCAGAACATCTCAAAACCATAGCATCACCCATGAGTTTTGTTCCATTGTTTCTCCTGGAAAGATTGTGAAAACAGTCTTTTTCTAGAGGTAGATGAATTATTTCAACAAAAACAGTGGAAAACCCAGATGAAAAACACTGTGCATTTTTTTTCTTCCTCTCTCTTCCCTTTTGTAGCAGTCCAGCTTCCAGACAGCATTAAATGCTTTCTCTCCTAAGATACCTTTTATTGTATTCTACTGCTACAGTACTGTAGCAGCCCACACAAACAAGATGTTGCAGAGGAACAAATAAATCACTTGCACATTTCAGTACCTACAGAGACTTCATTTCAGACATTGTTCTAAGAGTGGGCAGAGGTCCAAAGATTCATTATGCTGTGAGGCAGTTCAGCTCCCCTGAGCCAGCACCCTTCAAGATTTGTTACCATAACAGCCCAATTTCTCCATGTTGACCAACTCCTACCACCCAAAATATGTAAAGTGACAGCACTGCACCTCCATTGTGCTGTTTGCTGAAGAAGCTTGATCTGCACTTACATGGTGAAGTTAAGATACAGCTGCTAGGTTTTTTTCAAAGATATCTAAATTTTTCCTGCTGGTGAGACGAACAGCAATTTTCTGTCAGTCATCATGTTTCCCACAGCTGCCATCACACCACTTGAAAACAGACCCCAGGTGACCTGAATCCCAGATCCCCTCAGCCCAGGCAATATGTGAGTTGCCATATGTCGCTGTGGGTAATAGCTGACGCTGAACAGGTGTATGTCATCACAGTAGACCATCTGGAGGGCAGAAGATATCAAAAAAAAAAAAAAGGAGAAATAAAGGTATGTTTCCAACACATGAAGCTTTTGGATGACTTTTTCTAGCAAACTCACACATACAATAGCTGCCTTTTTTGTTTTCTGTTGTGCAAATAGCTTTCAATGGCGTTACCTAAAATGAAAGAATGTTTCACTGAACCCTATTCTGCTTTTGTTTATCAGTGGTCTACCTCAAAAGTTGATTAACTGTACCAAAAAAAGCAAAAATTGCATTAAGATTTGTTGCTTTATACTCTTACCATTAATCTCAGCCATGGAGAGCAGGTTGTCTCAAAATTAGATGTTGTACATAAGGCAGTAGTTGACTCGTTAGTAGCCATGCTGAAGAGACTTTCTGAAACATCACCCAGCACTCATATTTAACTTTAATTAGTGGGAATGGACTGAGAAAGCTGTTGAAAATGTTCCAGTCATCCCACTTACCTGTGAGAGCTGGATCAAAGCACTGGCATCTGTTCTCTGATAAGGAATTTGCAATTTTGAATGGCTCTTCAACATTATATCAGGAAATTTGAATCTGGATGTCAAATTTATGTAAGGGTTGAGTTGTTTTGTTTTGTATTAGTTTGGTTCTTACTGCTTTTTTAGAGCTTCCCACCCAGCTCCCCTGTAGACAGAAATCTAACATCAAAGAAGTGGGACACATCATAGAATGTGAACTTTTCATAAGATCTCTGAAGTGAATAAGATCTCTGAAGAGATTAAGTCCTCTCTCAGTTTGGCAAATAATATAAAAGGAAAATGGGTGGTGACAGGCTTTGATTTGACCATACGAATCTAAATGTGGAATTTGTAGGGTCTGCCACTGGTAACATCTCAAGGTACTGTGTCAGAAAGCTGTAGTACCTCCAAAGTCTGGGACATTCAGATTTAGCATCCTGGCTGAGGCTATGCTATAAAGTTTGGATATATCTGGAAACTTCCCAAACAGTATTTTCTGTCCAAGTTTAATTTAGACTCCATACATACCAGCACTACAGTTTGTTAAAAATAGATCATTTGTACAAACAAAAGCTGGGTGGCACTATTTATGTTTGGTTTTAAACTTTAGGATAACTTACACATTTTTTACCACTGGTTGAGAGTTACAGAGTTTTAGCTAGTTAGGGATTTTATTTTCTTGGGAGGGCAGGGGGAAGGTCCTTGATTTGGTTTAGGATTTTTTCTTAATATCTCTTCTAAAAAATGACCCTAACAAAAGCCACCAAGTACCTCCTGTGTTTGTTTCAGACTCATTTGAATGTCCTTTTTACAACCATTTGTAGTGTCAATGAATTTAACGTTCTAATTATTAAACTTCTGTTAATTCTTGATCCAAAGGTTGCAAGATTCAATGAAAAACAGTCCATTGTCTTTTGTAGGTTTCATTGCCCTTTATAAATGAATACAATTTTCTAAGTTGGTATTTCGTGTTCATAAAATTATAATAATGTGTAATATTTAAGTAGTCCTCTGTTTTAAACAAAAGAGAACATAATATCCCTGAATCTCGGAATCAAGTGATTTCA
Organism: Pseudotriccus pelzelni; assembly: GCA_035584735.1. Classification (NCBI taxonomy): domain Eukaryota; kingdom Metazoa; phylum Chordata; class Aves; order Passeriformes; family Tyrannidae; genus Pseudotriccus; species Pseudotriccus pelzelni. Next base: position 6,706,741 of record JAWMRA010000090.1, on the reverse strand, counting down.
CTCATTTTCTTATTACCATGGTTTCCAGGTGAACAAGATATACAAAGTGCATGTTGTCAGATCTTATGAGCAAAAGAATGAATTCCTGGTGTAACTTCACTGAATTCAACAGAGTTTCCATCAGGGAGTAATTTTGCCCAGCAGGATTAGACAAGTTATTTACATAAAATTGATACTGTACTTCATGTGTTGAGTTGATGAATTTTGCTGAGAGATTGACTTTATAACAGTGGGTTTGTATCATATTTTATAATTATTTGTATAATTATCTTCTTCTTATTGTGATGTGCATAACGCATCCCAAAGGAGTCTGATAAAGGACACGCAATGCAACAACATGTTGCTGAAACACTTAACAGCTGGAGAAACAACACATAGACTTTCTCTTTTGAGACTGGAAATATATATGGAAGCACTATTTTTACAAGACAGAAAATTAGGTGGAGCGAATGGCTTTGACTGAAAAGCACATTTCATCTCTGTCCTCATGGTTTTGTGTTGCTTGACATTTTTTATGTAGTTTAAATTAATTGGATACATGGCAGTAGCTCTTTGTATACAGGGCACCTTGACCTCTAAGTCAAGTAATGCCTTCATCTTTCTCAGAACTTAAAATACAATGAAGTTTATTTTTACAAGGGATTGTTTTGTATGATTTTATCACAGATCCATGGATCCACACCTTTTTCCAGAAATTCGAAGAAGGAAAAGAAACTAAAATGTGAAATCAGTGCCAGCTGAAAGAGACAATTCTTATAGAAAAGACCAGTTACCATCCCTGCACCCACAGAAGAGTCTTAGAAGACAGTTAATGGCACGTAGAGGAAACCAGCTTGGATAAATGTGCAACTGAGAAAAACAGATCCCATTATCTGGAAGAGCAAACCTGTCCAGTTTGACCTTCCTGTATTTCTAAATTGGCCTTTACACAGTATTAGAAGGATCTTGATTAGTAAAAGCTGGAGCGCTGTGGGAAGATGGGAAGGGAATGCACAAATGAAAAAAAAGGAAGGAAAAAACAAAGCAGAGAGATCTGAAGGAAGGGAAAGGAGGACCTGGTTATCAAATAACCAACGAGATGCTATGGGTCTAAGCATCATCAGCTTGAATGCCAATGTCCACAGCCTTTTATTTTTCCTCAGTGACTTCCAAAAGAGTGTGGTTCAGTCTGTTTCTTTGTCTGAAACACAGTAGTATAAGTCCATATGCACAGCTCTGCTCCAAAGGAATCAAATTTCATTATGAGCATCCAGGGTCATCCGGCTCTAAACTCTGAGGAGACAACACATCAGCTGAGTGGCAGTCTCAGATGCTCCAGTAGAGACTTGGTATTGTATTAAATATTGTACAGTTGAAATTGTTCCCCTGTTGTACCTACAAGGAGAATCCTGTCTTGGAGGTCCCTAGAGAGGTCCCCACATTGGGGTACAGGCTCCATGAGCACCCCACAGCTGCCAGGGCTCACCTGTGCTGGGATGAGAGAGCATGTTCAGTCCAGCCATCTGGGTGTTGTGAGTGTGTAGTGCCCGGCCCCCACAGGCCCCACACAGATGGTGTCACTACACCTGGGCAAATCAGGGAAGAAAAGAGTTAACTTTTGCCCTTTCCCATATGCCTGTTGCTTTGACACAGGAAACTTCGATGAAAGTTTTCCCATATCAGACTTTCCATCAACTTGGGATGTTACCCTTGCTGATTTGATTGTTCCAACTCAAAATAAGTAAATATATGTACGTACATATATATAGGTGGTGCAGCCTATTTTCCATGCAGCCTGTTTCCAGAGTAACCTTCTAAAGCGTAAGACAGGAGAGTGCTAAGCTAGTGATGAAAAATGCTGATTCCTCAACTTCAAGACTACAATTATAGCAGCAAATCGAACAAAGAATAATCAAGATTATTCCCGCTAGAATCTCTCCCATGTAGTAGCACTTCAGAGTTTGGATGCTCCATTTCTGTGTAAAGCATGCTTACTATACAGTGCTTTCTAGATATTCAGGGCAAGCAGGCACTGATGCACAGTGCCACTGAATACTTCCAAAAATAGACTATAGATACTGTAAGGTAACTGCTTTCTTTTGAAGAACACTATGACCTCAACAAGAATATAACATGCACAACGGTCGTGCCACGTCAGCTGCAATTACAGGACCTAAAGGAAAGAGAATCTGGGCATTTCACCATTAAAATTGAAGGGAAGAGTTCAGGAAGGATAACTGGATAATTTGTAAGTCATTATTTTTAGGCTCTGACTTCTTTCATTGTCTCTAACTCCAGAAGAGAGCAAAAGCTACCTAAAGACAAGGGGCTTTTTTCATATCTGATACGCTGCCTTGTAACTAATCAATATATGGAAGCAACTTCAGATGTACTGCAAAATAAATGTTCTTCAGATGACAGAATAACAGTAGATGAGCTCAATAAATCTTCAATGTCTGAATGCCCATATATGAAGGCAAAATAAACATGTAAATAGAACCAAAAAAACACAAAGAAAGGAACAATTGCAGACAGTGTAATTCGAAGTCACATGGAGACTTTTGGACAACCGTTGCATGGCCAATCTTATATTTTATTTCACTTGTAAAGATTAAAACAACAAAAAAGAGGTGTATATTCCCCGTCATGAACACCCTCAAGATACTGCTGGGGTTAACAAAGGCCACGTGAACATGTACAATGGCAGAGGGACCAATCTGTCAGCCACTGAACATTAAAGAATTAAGCATCTTAAAGTCAGAAAGACAGCCTCAAATGTTTACCAGCATTGTTAATATTGGAAAAGTCTTACTGACATATTTGAAAGCAGTGAACAGCCATGTTCATCTGAACTTGTTTAACTCATGGCCCTTGAGGAGTCCTGCCTCTCATTCCCAAGTGAGATGGGATGTAGGATTGCCAGTGTTTTCTCTCAGAAGTCTTCTCAGGGCTGTGACAGAACTCAGCTCCAAGAAGACTAAAACGCACAAATGTCTTTTTCTGATAATCTAACTGCACAGGGGGCAAGACATCTTAAGTTAGGGGTAATGATGGCCATGATATGGCTGGAATAGCTTTTGAACCTGTGATGATGACTACAGATGATCATTTGAAGCTGGCATTCTTCAGAAACCCTGAAGGTCTGCCCTAAGGACATATCATACTTGAACTGAGTTGGGATGGATTCACAGTATTGTGTATTTTGCAGAGTAGAACAACTGTTTGTATTAGGCATCCATTATATTTATGGTAACATTTAATTGTGTGATAGATGCATGAAATGATATATCCTAAAAGTGTGCTTCTCACTTCTCACTTTCTCTATCTTAATGCTGAGCCTTTGAGACCTTTGACAGTTTATAAGATGTCTAATTTCATTTTGTTACATAATCTAGCCATGGAAAAAATGAAATCAATCTTTGGCAGTTGCTGTGAAACCCTTCATGTTATCACCTATCCAGCTGGAAAACTAGATGAGAAGAATAGTCTAGACGACTGTCAGAACCACAGAATTTGAAGATGTCTGTTTAACCAACCCCCTTCTCAAAGCAGTGCCAAGTAGAACAGACTTCCTTGGCCTTTTTCAGTCCAGTTTTGAATGTTTCCAGGGAAGAAGGCTCTATGACCTCTTTGGGAAACTTGTTCCAGTATTTCACTGCTCTTTCAGTAAAAAAGGTGGTTTTTTACGCCATTTAAATGGAATTCTTGTGTTTCAACTTCTGTCTGTTGTCTCTGGCCCTTTCATGAGGGGCCATGAGAAGAGGCTGCCTCTGTATTCTTTACAGACACTGGTCAGTTATTTAATCATATTGATAAGATCCCCACTGAACCTTCTCTTCAGGATGAACAGTTCTAGTTGTCTCAGCCTGTCCACACAGGACAGATGCTCCAGTGCTGTAATCATCTTTGTGATTCTTTGCTGGGCTCTCTCTTCAGCAAATATGTGTATCACTTGTTGGGTGGAATCTACCACTTAGACTTGCTTCACTAACTCAATATCTTTCTTGTACTGAGAAGCCCAGCACTCCAGATATGTCTCC
>JAWMRA010000090.1:6687003-6702279 GCA_035584735.1 Pseudotriccus pelzelni | reverse complement strand
CAGGATCCCACTGGCTACTTTTACTACAAGAGCACATTTCTGGCCATTTCTGGTCATTTCTTCGCATTCACCAGGACCTCCAGACCCTTCTCTGTCAAGCTGCTTCTCAGCCGGTTGGCCCCCAGCGTGCAAGGAGATCATTCTTGCCCAAGCAGAGGACTTGTTTCTTTCTTTCGTTGAATGTGGTGATGTTCCTGGCAACCCATTTCTCCAGCTTGTTAAGGTTCCTCTGAATGTCAGCACACTCATCTGGTGTGTCATCCACTCATCTCAGTTCAATATCCTTTGAGAGCATGCCGAGAGTCCACTGTCCCTCACCATCCAGGTTATTAATTAAGATGTTATACAATATCGGCTGTAGCATAAACTACTGGTGGCTGACCTCCAGATGAGTTTTATGCCACTGAACAAATCCCTCTCAGCTCAGACAATATTCAGTTCATCTCACTGGCCACTTTTCCAGCCTGTACTTCATGAGTTTGTCCATGGAAGCCTTATAGAAGTCAAGATAAATAACATCAGCTGCTCTCCTTTACCTGCTGAGCCAGTCCTTCTTTGCATATTGGTCAGGCATGATTTCCCATTCACAAAGGGGAAATCTTTGCTGCCTGCTCCTTATCTCCTTCTTGTCCTTAATGTGTTTGGAAACAGTTTCCAGGAGGAGTTTCTCCATTGCTTTCCCAGGCTTTGAGCCCAATCCGTGTAACCCCCTTCCTGCCCTTATTGAAGACAGGAGTGACATTTTCTACTTTACAACCCTTGGGAATTTCCCTTGATCTCCATGACCTTTCAGAGATAATTGTGGGTGGCCTCACAATGACACTGGTCTACTCCATCATTACTTGTGGGTACATGCCATCAGGTCCCACATTTTTCACCTGTTTAAACCTTCTCCAACCTGTTTGTCCTCCCCTGAGGTAAGAGTTGATTGTTCCAGAGTTTCTTGCTGGAAAAATCAGGTATGGTTGTTAAAGTGAGCTTTCTTCAGCAAAGACATTACAGGTGAAAGGAAGGAGCAGATACATTTTTTCATAGAAATAGAAAGATTTCCTCCAATGTCTTGCTTTAAGATAACTGTATAGTGGTTTAGGGCTTCCTGGACTTTAATGACATTAAATGGCAGTAATATTGCCGTGAATATCTGTTACAGTCACACTTTCAGCCACTTTGGGTTAAAAAACCCTCCCTCAAAAGAGCAGTATCTAAAGCAGAAGAAGATTCAGCAGGCTTTGATTGATAGCTACTGATGGACAGAATTTCTGAAAATCACTCTAGCAGAATGTTCTCCCACTTATGATCCAAGAAACGTAATATTAAGTCTTAGTTATTAGTCACCTTTTTTTTTTCAAACTTGAATTTGTGAATCAACATCATGAAAATGTGGCATAAAAACAAGCTAAATATTCCACATCTAGGCTGTAAGTAATACAACAAAAAAATAAGAGGCTACTTCATGATTATGAAATCTGTATGCTAAGTTGCCTGACTGAAGCATCAGCAGTGACTCAGGCTAGTGGACTTCTGCTCCCTTGGTCAGGCTGGTATACAGAAGGTTGATGTCTACATGTTGAAGCTTTTTCTTTGTTGCTTCTCTTGCAAGGCATTTTCCTGAATTCATCTTAATTCCAGTTTTGGGGCTGAGAGACCCATGTCAACATTTCAGCAGTTGTTAGCCACTACAAAGAGAAAGAAGTACGTGGGTAACATTTTTTCCTTGCAAAGCTGTTACAGGCTGCTAGTGTGGCAAAATCTTATGAATATGATAAAGAGAAACAATTTACCACCTGTAATTTGCTTAACCACTTGTGAATTGCTCTGCATATTCCAGTGACCAAGGGATCTGGACATGGCTAATGCAATGTAACAGTAGTATTATGTTGTGTGCTGAATAGCTATGCAGTGAAGAAAACAACTTGCTGCATCATCAGAAGCACCCTTGATGGGATGTCCTAGACATGTTACTGGTTAGGTTGATTTATTGATGAAAGCTGTTGGTTTTGCAATTAAAGTGGAGCTGTTGCCAAGCCCAGGAATTTCACTAGGCTTATTGATCTTGAGGTTGAGAGAGCTTGTTGGCACAAGCAACTTAACTTGAATGTCTGAGCTCCAGAAACGATTCCAGCCACTGTGCCTGTTCTGTCAAAATCTGAATGATTCCACTATCAGTCCCTTGGAGAAGACACCTCCTAGGTTTCCGAAGTCACAGCAACAACAATCTAAAATTCTTTTTGGAGTTTGCTACAGCTCTCTGCTCTAATGAGATAGCAGAGCCAGGCCAGGTCAGACAGCACAGGACACTGGGAGTCCCAGTTTACATTTCATTCCTACATCTAATGGTCCATCCTGTCTCACTGACTTTTGTTTGTGATTTCTCAGGTTATTTTCATGCACAGTCTCTGGTTTTTTTCATGTTCTCTATCTTGGTGAATGTCAGATCGTCTTTTAAGCCCTGCTGGGTCCAAATCCCTCTTGGGACATGTTGCATTTGCAAATCTTCCCATGGCCTCTGTCTGTCCTAAAACCATAGAGAGCCTTCTGTCCGACAAGGTAAGCTATGCTCCAATATTCTTTTGAAGCTGATGATGGGATTCTTTCTTAGTGATTCCTTCATCATTTTGGATAGAACCTACTGTGATGCAGCTGCACCCTGAAATCCACGTGTTAACGAAATAGTGTGTTGTTCATTATCAGCTCGGTGAACTCTCAAAACGTTGCTGAGACAGACACTGATAGGATAGGCTTGCTTGGCAGTGTTAATGCATCTGCTGAAGCAGGAATGCTATGCAAGATGAAACTAGTTCAGTTGTTCAGAATGGGGAGAAAATGTTGGAGCAGATAAATGATGAGATGGCATCTGTGTGGAAGCAGATGAAGATGGGAGAGCCCAAGAGGATAATTAATGTGCTGAAACAGGAGCCAGATGTCAATAGAGTCAGCTTCTCTGGTCATTTGAATGCTGATTCTGTAGTCTGTGTTGATGGGAAAGACTTGTTAGGCAGCCTATTTGTGAAGTTCAGGATTGCCCATCTTAATCGCTTGTTAAGGGTACTTGACACTTTCCACTGCAGGTACTGTCAGCTGAAGGGAAAATAAAATTTGAGGAACGGGTTAGAACAAGCCAAAGTTTCTCTTTTTTCATTGAAAGCACTTCTGCTGCTCTCCTACATGAAGTGAAACAATATGCCTAAAACATCTAGATCTCCTGTTTTAAAGCAGAAAGGCACAGCAGGAGCCTCGCAGAGATTTCAGAGCTCTGCTCCTGTGGCACAGGAAGGAAGAAAGGAATGAAAGCAGGAAGGCTGTGGTCTGGCTCATGCAGGGCCTGATGGGTGCCCGCTGGAGTCAGTGGTTTTGTTTCAGATGAAAGGGACAGGAGTGCATGTGGGGATTTACTCGCATGCACCCTGGGTCAGGCAGTGTCAGAGCCCACCTACCCCACACATAGCTCAGTTCAAGCCATGCTGTTGAAAATTCCTATGTCCAGCTACTGCATTTTCCCAGGAGAAAACAACCCTAGGCTCACCAGAAAACCAGCCTGTGGGGGAGGAAAGAGTGTTTGTTCTTTGTGGCTCTCAGGACATCTGTCCTATCCATGCAGGGTGGTAGCTCAGGATCAAAGTGAAAGAAGTTTTGACAGACAAGGTGCTTCTCAGGTGGCCTATATTTCAGAATATTTCTAAGGATGCTGGGAAAGCTGCTTGTTTGGCATTCCTATAGCATTCTTGTGTTTATCTAATATTAACATCTGCAATTATTAAATATCCCACCTATAAAAAAGGTGTCACCCAACACCCCTGATAGGATAGAGCAGGTGCAAGGACTGCAGTTTCAGACCCTGTGGGTCACTTGAGTAGTCACAAGACAAACACATAAGGCAAAGTCTTTTGCACCTACTGACACCCACCAGTTTTGTAAAAATAAGTTTTTTGTGCACATATTAAAGGAGAAACAACATGTATTTCAGAACATGTGGCTTTTGAAAAGCATAAAAACCACATGAAATGTGCTTCTGTTTGTTTGTACCCTTCAGTGAGTTGTTTTACATGCCTCTGTCACACTTCACTGTGCATAGGGTACCTGCTCCAAACATTTTGCTCCTGGCCTTCAAAGGCAAACCACACAGGGATAAGATAGTTTATCATTTACATGGAACTCAACAATTCTTTCAGAAAGACCTGGGGACAAACTCTTATTTCAATTTCTGTGGTATGGATTTGGACCACAAAGATTCTGCTGATCCTGGTTTAATCTGAATTTGGGCTGGTAGCAATAAAATGAGAAATACCTGGCAGGAGGAGTTCTGTGGCTCATGCCCTCAGTTGATGTAAATCAGAATAACTCCAGAGAAGCTGATGGAGACTTTTAAACTCTGCTAAAGATCTGATCATGGAAGCCAGCAGTTTCTTGTCTAGTTTGCACTGATGTTTGCTTTAACCTTGATGTGGGACAAGAATGCACATACCTTCTGCTTCCATATGCAAGATGAAGCAGAGGACAGTCCTCTGGCTCACCCATATTCCAGAGCAGCCTGCACCACATCAGTTCGGTGCAAGTGAGGAGCAGGTCACTGGAAAATAGGCAAGGCTGTCAACCAGCCTTAAGTGGTGCAGTGTTAACTTCAGGACAGCTGGGGAGGATTTATGTCCTTCAAGAATCAGACTTGACTATTGGTTCAGTGCTCCTTTGTCAACAAAGAGTGACTCCTAGCTGAGGCACACTTCACTTATTTCTGTCGAGTAAGGCCAGGGAGCATGACTTTTCTGGTAGAGTTGTTCAAGATGAATGCTTGGGAACAAGAAGAGATTTTAACTTCCACTGTTGAACTGGAATTGCACAACTAGGGATGCACCGTACAAATAAGCAGCCAGAACAACATAGGTAAGATATAGGCAAAAGAATCCTTGCAAAGACTTGAAAAAAATGAAAAGATGCAATTCCCAGTGATTCCTTAAAAATTACTCAAAATTATGTTTAAATGACTGGTCCCATAGAATTTTCCGAAAGTTTGAGCACAAGTGTATATTAGTTTAGAAGTGCATAGTAGAGTTTTGGAATACACTGAAATTTATCTTGTTTCTTAGGAAAAGGGACTGTGTTACCAGCCCTACTAAGAAGGTGTAGCTCTGTGTGAATGTCAGAGCACGTGCTATTTAGACATTCGGATATATATTTATTTAAAGTGTATGTGGCATTACCCGTTGATATATTATTCAACTATTCCTTTATTAATATCATCTATATGGTCTTCACCCACTCTCATGTAGGTCACAGGCAGGACTACAAAAGTGGGATTACATCTGTGTGAAATAAGAGTAAGATCTGAAATGTGGCTACTTTGCCTATTACCCAAATACAACTTGCACCCTGCTGCAGGAGACAGATCTTGCAGCAGCACCACACAGCTTCTCACTGGTATTTTGACATCTTTATGGAGTGCCAATGGACAGACAATACCCTCCCCCACTGTACCCTCCACCAGCGAGCAGTGCTTGATGCTTCAGAAGAAGCTGTGGCCCTCTGTGTCTGCAATTTATGAGGACTTCCAAGAAAGTGCCTGAAGTTATACAATTAACAAAAAATTACTCCTGAGGGAATTCTGTTCCTCATCTCAGCTGGTGTTCAACTTATCTGTGAAGAATATACACACTCAGCCTATATTCTTTTTATCTCAGTTTAGTTTTACAGTAATTAAGAATCTTCAGTGAGCCTGAAGAGCTGTATGTATTTATTTTTGGTCTCCATGAGACTGGAACACAGGCCTGCTGTGTGAGCTCTGGAAAGCAGCTCAGCTGTGTGTGCCTTGGTTTCCCTTCTGACTCCCAGTTTGCCTTGTTTATCCCCGAGCCTGCTGGATGTCCCCACTGTGTGCCCATGCTGCCCTTGAACAACGGCACCTCAGTGTTGCCTGGGTCCTACAGGCCCCATTGGGATACAGATTGCTAATCATTAGTGGCAAGATTAATGTGCTAAGAGTGTTCTTCAGTCACAGTGTGTGTAGTTTGGGACCGCTTGCCAATCCCTGAGGTAATATTAATTTTAAAAAATCTTAACGTGCAGCATGGTTGGCACTGTGATTTTATCATGAGTCTCCTGATATTTGGTGTTCCTTGTCAAGATCCACTTCCTGGAAACCCAAGCATCTTTGCTTCCATTTTGAAACAGGCAAGTTTTTAGCTCCTACTATAACAGTGAGGTTGGGAAACATTCCCCAAGTATGCTCTGGAGACACAGAAAGGCAAAGAAAAACACCTTAAAACACGTTAATTAAAAAGAAAAACAAGGATTCCACTCCCCCCATGGTGTGCATATCTTGCATTACTTGAACTGTGCAAAACTGTGTCTTGGACTTGGGATAGGAACTTCCCAGTGGTTCTGAGAGTAAAAAGGCAAAAGTTAACTGATTTAATATCACAGCTATGGTTAGGTTAACACTATCTCTCTAATTGTATCCACTTTGTTAAACTTTTTTGCCACAGTTTATTTTTAACAGCCTAAAATTTCATATTTTCACCTGTTGTAATTTTCTTTCTTAATATCCTTGGGGTTTACTTTTTCTTCATTTTGTTTCTGCTCTTGCTTTCTTTTATTTTTTAAATTCAGTCTTCATGATGTGTTCAGACTTGATACAGGTTGAATTTACATCAAAAAACATCATGGGAAGCATGAAACAGACAGTGCTACAGAGAGCAGATTTCTGTTACTGTTTTCCACTGTGATCCAAAAGGAGTGCGGAGTAGTTAAGGAAGTGTTCTGGACTTATTTACGCTCTGGTCTGAGTGTCTCTGGTTGAAGATTTCCCGTTAGCTGAAGGGAGATGTTCCACAGGCCACTGTGCTGTTTTAGTAACTAATCTATTTCAATACTTTTTACGTAGACAGGCCAACAAATTTCCAAACAACCAGAAAGCTTTGGCAAATAACACTGAAAGCAGAGTACTGGACTTGCACAAAGCAGTCTGTGTTACTCCAGTACCTTCTTTCAGGGCTGGACTCTAGTAATAAGGTCAACTGACTGTAGTAAGACAGCTGCTTGCCAAAGAACAAAAATCCTTCCTGGAGGGAGAGGAGAGGTCGTGATGGGGACTTGGAGAAGGGAAAGCTCTCCAAGGGGGCTGGGGGCTTATTGTGATGCTTGGGCACTGAGTGTCTTCTTTCATCAAAAGACTTTTGATATGTCTTAGAGAAGCAGCAAATATGACCTGTTTTTTACAGGGAGGAAACTGAGGCACAGAGAAGCATTTCACTTTGCTGAAGGTTACTGCAGTCCCACCCAGCTGCTCTCTGCTTCACCGCAGAAGGGTGGACTGCCAGAGTGTTGTGCAATCACAAATATGGTAGAGAGGAGAGGGAATGAAGGGGAAGGGAAAGAGGGGAAGGCAAACAGTCGCAAAGGATGCCCAGAATAGGGGTGTGGTGTATTGAGATGTATCTGGGTGGTTTCATAAGCCAACTGGGCAGTAGCTGAGGTAGGAGGAAGAGGGGGAGCAGCATCATTAAGAGGGCCAATCTTTTTCTCATCTACTTGAACAAGTTTCATTGGTGGTTGCAAATGTTTCAGCAAGCACTGATGGAAATGTTCTGTGGAAACTCTTTAGTCTACTAACATGAGGGTCTGTTTTCTTACTCTCAAATTATGTCTTTGAAGAAATAAAACTTCTGTGTTTGGTATTTTTGGTAGGTTTTGATCTATTTCGCCTTAACTTTGCTGGTATTTTTCATATTTCTTTTGTTTCTGTTTCTCTTTCTCTGTTTTGTTTTGGGTGGGTTTTTTTAGCATTTTGTTCTTTTGGGTTTTTTTTTGTTTGGGCCTCCCCCACCCGTTTGTTTGGTTTGGTTTTTTGTGGCTTTTTTGTTTGTTTTGGTTTGTTGGGTTTTGTGGTTTGTTTTTTTTGTTTGTTTGGTTTCTCTTCCCCTGTTTTTTTTGTTGTTGTTGTTCTTGTTTGTTTGTTTGTTTAACTGTTTTCCCTGTCTACTGCCAGACCTTTCAAAGGGAAAGTAAGCTCTGCATTTAGTTTCTTGTTCCTCTGCTCTAGATAACTTATCATTTCAGTCTGTCTGGAAATTTGGAAATCCTTATGCTTGGAACTTTATCATAGACATTTCCGCTGCAGGAAGAGTGATCAGACCAACAACAGCATCTTGAATACAAGGCAGAGGAAATGGATGACTGCATAGCTTGTTTTTGCTGTTTAGGTATTCAGCACTCAACGTGCTGATTCTCATCTATCTGTCATGTCCTTGGACGAGAAACACAAGCTGCACTGAGAAGTTTGCATCACGTGTTGTGCTGTCTGACCTGTGTGATGCCCACTGCTCTTCCAGACCTCTGGGGAAAGTGCATGTTCTAGGCTCCTTCCTGCAGGAAAAAAGGCACAGCCTTAATTTGGAAATGTTCTTTTTATGACTCTCAGTCCTTGCATGGGACAGAACAGCCACAGCCACCAGGGCAGTTTGCCTTCTGACTTGCAAGTGATTTGGGTTTCAAGTGATCAAGCCAATCCTTAGCAAGTGCAGGGTCATCAGCACTCACAAATGCACAGCATGACTGAGTGGGAGATGTTTGCTTGTGTTATGAAATGTGTTGGAGTGAGAGTACACACAGGGGATTTGTTCATTTTAGCAAACCTGGCAGAACCTTCCTGTGACCTAAATAGAATACCTTGCTCTACATAAAGCATGCATCAGGGTATTTCCTGATTTATTCATGAAAGGTTTGCTTTACAAAGGCATTTGGAACTGTGTAATCTCAGAATACATGATACATGTAGCTGGCTGCTCAGTTGGCATTTGCACAAATTGCTTTGATATATGGCTGTAATGTATGAAGGCACAGTGAGGCCAATTTAAATACTTGATACTGGAGTAAACTGGTTAAAAGAGTAAATTAGATCTAACCTACAGATTTTCTTGCTACTGCATAGAGAAGGTTGTTCTCCAGAATAAATAATTGATAAAGAGATGTGAGACTACACTCTAGTAAGCAATAAAATCCTCCAATATTAAATGGGCAGGGTTAAGGGCAGATCCATGAGTGGTGTGCACTGGTTTTGTATCTTCCACGTTAAGGGCCCTTTGCTGGTTTACAACAAATCGAGATCCAACACATTGTGTTACCCAAATAAATAACTGAAGATCTCTGCTGCCTTTTACTTGGGACACTTTGTGCCATCTGTTGTCTTCCCCACTGGCAGAAAAGAAAAGTCAAAGGTAATACTTCATCAAGTCTGTGAATTCATTAGGGAATTTCCAATGTATCTCTTTAATGATTTGTATGTATATTATTTGTACATCTTTCCTGCTGTGGTATATTCAGTAGCAAGGTAGATGGGGATGGTTGCTTGCAAGCAAGCCTTATTTTGGAGCTTTGGAAGAAATTTGGGTTAATTTACAATAGAATGAAAGTGACATTTGTAAAGATGGTAAGAGGGGAATGCCAGGATCCATTACATTGATGATCCTACAAATGCACTGGCATTCTCCATTGGTGAGTTAATGTTCAAATCCTATCAGCATTACTTGCTAAACTTATTGTAACTTAATGGCAAACTTCCAGATTTTTTATCAGGCCAAACATTTTATAATAGATGGGTCTGGACAAATTTTTCAGGAAAAATTTTCTCTGCTGAGCTAACTGCCATAAATGAGGTAAAAATGTGATTCATTTGGGTCCCATGAAATGAAGTTTCTCAGTTCTCAGTCTGATCACTTCTTCAGGAAGGGGCTTAGTCCTGTGCAGCTTTGAAATAAGCTGAAATAAGACTTGTCTGATTACAGGTTTTTTTTTTAAAAAACCACCAACCTGTTTCCTAGGAGCTTACATGATTAAGCAATGATTTAAAATGAGTACAAGTCAACTGCTTTTGTCAGTATTCTCCCAGTAAACATAAGGGGCAGTGGAAACCTCAGTTGTCCATCCTTCAAACAGTAGAAAAATATTATTTAAAAACTTGCTACTGACACCACTGGCTGCCCAAAACTATAGGGAACTGTCAAACTGATTCTCTACTTCATATCTTCTCCTATGACGTACTTTATAATATCAAGTGATGTTTCATCTGTACTCACAGAAGACATCAAATGAAACACAATTCTTCCCATATTTTTGCTTTTAATTTTATCAGTTCTAAGCAGTAAGCAATTTGAGGTATTTCTTCCTCTCTCTTTCTCTCTCCTTCTCCTTCCGCCTTCTACATTCTTGACTAGAAAGGGTCTGTTTCTCCACTGGCTCTATAAATCTGGGCATTTTAGAGTTAATCAGGACCTGAAAGAAGCAGGATGACATGAGGTTTGCATTAAAGAGTGGTATGTGGACAAGTGGCAAAGGCATGGATTTTGTGGTAATAAAAACACACTGGGTGATATTTTTGTCAGAGGGCCTCACTTCACTGCCTCCAAAATGCAAAAGCATCAGGAAATCAGGTTGCTGTCTCTGAACCATGATTGCAGAAGCAGATCAGTGTGCACCTTACTCCCAACTCACTGAATTGAGTTTAGCTTTCTTCTGGCATATCAGAAACTGTTCATGTGCAATACTGATGATGAAAAAATGGGGTTCAACATAGGTTCTGGGTTAGCAGGACACCCCTACATACAGTCAAAGTTTTCTTTAAAGGAAATTATTTGTCTTGCCAGTGGTTTGACTTGGCAAAAAAAGGATAAAATTCTGACGCTGTGTCAGTCTGAGGTCATGGGGAGATTCCCCCTCCCCCCCCGTGCGTAAAAGCTCTTGTTGTTGTTTACTTGGATTCTAATTCTTTCAAACTCACTGAAATCTCAAAAAGCTCTGCAGACTGAAGCATCTGTTAGCATAAACCAGTGTGTCTGATGAACCCAGTGGTGTCTAGACAACTATATGAAGATCCTGGAGTTCTGACCACACACTTTCAAAGTCAGAAGATCTTGCTGCAATTCTCTCAGCTGACCTGCTTTGTAACATGTGGCACATGTACAGCACTGCTTGTTCGTGGTAGGGATAGGGACTGCCTGACTTCCCTTGTGTTCCTTTGCCCCATGTCCCAGCCTTCTGCAGTGAGAAAAGACTATCTCTTTGACCCATACACCCAATTAAAGCCAGTTGTTGACAGTAGCCTTTCTTTTCTTTTTTTGGAGACAACGTGATTTTATCACACTGCCACTGAACTACACTTCCCTTGTCTGAAGCTGGAACTGGATGCAGAAGAGTCAAAGAGCCAGAGATGAGTAGAAGAGAGACAGTGTAATGACAGAATGTTTCACATGCCTTTGAATTTCTAAGGGGATTAGGCGCTCCCCTGGTGCTTTGACACGGAGCCTATGGCAGCTGCTTTGGCAAAGCCTGCCAGCAGTTACACAAATATGTTATTTTCCCCTCATTTTCCCAAGGTACAGAGGACACAACAACCTCTGTTACAGAGCAGCAACAAAGAGCATTTGGAGCTGCCAGACTCTGTACACTTGTGCTCCACAGTCCTCATGTGCAGGACCACCTCTGAGAACTTGTGCATCCATTTATGTTGTAGTCAGATACTATCACTCTTGTTGTGGAAGAGTAATTCTGCAATACACACTGAAATAAGTGCCGGAGTCGCATAAGTCAGCCTTCATCCCCAGCCTCCATGCCTCCTGAAAGAGCTTCTCTGGGTCAACCCTTTTCCCAAGCATCAGCTGAAACAAAATCCTCTAGTTGCTGTAATTCTATCTACCCCACATACTCCAGAGAGTTCTTTGCACAGCAGAAGTCCTTTTTCTGAAAGCAGGACAGGGACAGCAGGTGTTGTGCTGGTGTCCCTTCAGCGGAATCTGATTACCATTTTGGTTGCTTTTCTCTGTCTATTTGATATGGTTGTTTAGGAAGCCGTGGCTGATGGTGCATTTCTAAGACAAGGACTGACAGAAATCAGGTGTCTTCACTTTATAAAAGAAACATTAACCCACTGGTGGAGATCTGCCTGCAGCATCATTGGCAAACATGAAACTTGAGCTTTTCAGAAAAATGATTGAAGTTATTTTCTCATTTTAAAGCAGATACAAGGTTTAAACTTTGAACGATAACGCCAGTCGAGATGCAGCAAAGAAAGGAATAAGAAAAAACAAGAGATGGGAGAAAAGGAGGTGCTCCCTCATGGTTGCAGAAATGGGCAAGGAAAATTACCACAAGGAAGAAGCATCAGTATTCATAGCTGCAGTGAGAGTTGAAATGATGGTCAGGGCCTGTCAGTCCCAATACTGCATCCTTGATTCACATGCACTGATTCAGACATTAATTTGGACCTCAGATGTGCATGTCTGACTCCCAGTGAGCCCTCCTGGAGGGCAGGATGTAGTCTCATGAACACAGGCGGGTGAGGGTATAAAGCCCCAGAAAGAGTGAGCTCAGCGGTGGTGAATGCAAAACCTGCATTGTTGGCACCAGCAGGAGACGATGGCATTAATACCCTTGGATGGGATGGGGCTTGTTGGTGTCATTGCAAGGCACACACACATGCACAGAGGGTTCACTCTAGCACCAGAATCATGCTAGTGTAAACGAACACTGCCTCTGCCAGAGTGGCTGGGTTTTTTGTTGGGGTTCCCCTCCCCCTACAGCTCCCCCACCCCCGCCCCCGCCCCTTTCTGAAACAACCAGCCAATTTAAGAGCACGGTTCAGAGGGAAGGGATTCTTGTTATGCTCATGAATCTCAAAGATTTCCTAAAGGAAGAACAAAGAGAGACGCAGAAAGACAGAGAGAGCTGGAAAACCAGGAGCAGGCAGCAAATTTGGAAAGAAATGTCCTCCTTCTCCCCAGCCCAGGAATGCAAACAGGAAGCCGCCAGCAGAATGTTTGGAGTGTGTGCAGCTGCAGTTGGGTCTGAAGACACTGAAAGCTGTGCTGAAAGTATTCAGCTTGCCTCTTACAATGGAGGGGAAACATTTGCTTTGACACTGCATTTGATAACCATTTTGTAGCAGGAGTGCAGACCCTTTCATTTGCAGGGAAAAGGAAGACAGCTGTGGCTGTCTTCAGCGAAACTTGCTATTCTATATGTGAGAGAGTGTGCTTGTTAAAGGAGGACAAAAGGGTGCTTACTGAGGTTCTGCAGGTGGCTTTTGGTTATTAACCAGAGGAGCTCAGCTAGTCCAGAATGTGTTGGGCTGCCTAATTCCACTCTAAAGGAATTTCAATTTTTGCTTGGGATAACCAGTGCCATTTTGGAGACTGTACTGTGCACTGCACTAAGCTACTCCCTTGGAAACAGAAGTTTCCTATCTGCTAGATCATTCTTCCATAGCACATCTTTTCCATGTGTGACTTCTGTTTTGGAGAGTTTTGAGGAGAAATCTGTAATAGCATCATTTAATTCATATGTAGATCAACCTCGTTGAGGTAACAGGGTAAAAACACTTGAATTATGTAAATTGAGATAATTTCTTATAAATTACCTTTCAAACAGGTTGTATCTGTGTCTTAATTCAAATGACTTTAAAATTATCTCACCTAGTTTTCCTTCATTGTTCTTGATCAGCAATTGACCTTGAGCTGACTTCGTTCTTAAAATAGATCAAATAAATGTATCATTTCTTTTGATTATAATATGGGTTCTGTTTTAAAAAATGCTTGCTGAAATGAGTCTTGCAGTTCTTCAGTTGCTAACATTTAGTTGCTAACTACACTTTGAAGCTGCCTGAGATTGTGCATGTGACAGAAAATCCATATTCCTTATTCACCAATTGTTTTAATATGTATGTCTGAGAGCTATGTATTGGTACTTGGGTATTGGTTATATGTATCAATTTGTCTTTTTATGGAGGTGATAATCTGGATTATCTCTTCACACTCCTGATGGGTCAAATGCAGAAGTTTGCACTTGCAACACCATTGGAGAGCTAGCTGGCTGAAGGCAAGACTTGGGTTGTGAGATGCGTTTGTAAAAGGATATCTGGGAGACAGCATTGTCTTTCCAAAGACTGGTTGCACTGTGTGTTTCTTTGTGTCTAAAATGCCTGAACTTTAGTAAAGGAGAAATTATTGTTCCTTGTTAAGTAAGTAGGTACAGTAGCTAAATATAGAGGAACTCAGACTGCAGGGAGTTGGGGGGAAGCTTTAGTTTCAATGGCTGTGGAGGAGGAACATGCAATAGCAGCACTTCAGAAAGCCATGCACAAGCTATTCCTTGGGTCTGACTCCTTTAACTCCACATTCATCACCCAGCGCAGTCCTCCCTAGAGCTCTACACAACACATCACACCAGCAAACCTGATGCCATGTGCTTCTCTTGCTCCTGTGCTGCCCTAGTGTTTGTGGTATCACCTTGAGCTTCTGTCCAGGACATGTGTGCTTCTGGGAGGGGGAACGAGCTCCTGTGATTCCAAATCTGTAGATGCGTGCATAAGGTCATAATTTTCACCAGGAATGACTACAAATTTGGGCGCAGACCAATTGTTAAGAGCCATAAGAAATTCCAACCTTTTGCATGTGGAGAGAAGGATAGAAATCAGAAAAGGAGACACAGGAGAAGCTAAACGAGGTTGCATTTTAATCAGCCTTTAGGGGAGTTATGTAGGGAAGGCTACTGGACACACAGAGTGAGACAAAACTACAAAACACTTTGATAAGAGAAGAAAAGCCCTGTGTCAGCACAGCTGCCCACAAGACAAGAGCTGTCAGATCACTGTTTTCTGACACCTTCTGTCTCTTCAACATCTTTTGTGCTGTTTTTCTCTTCTCCCCAAGCTTCTCTGTTTGGCTGACAGAGTGAAAAAAAAGGGTTTTCAGAGCAAATCACAGCCTGAGGAGCTTCCCCAGTTGCAGATTGTTACCCTAGGGAACTCCAGACCTAGATCACAACCCATTCCTCAGTAAATAGCAAGGGTCTCATGACACAGAGACTGCCATCGCCACATCTTATGCAACAACACAGATGTTGATTCATAGTTCCTATCTGTGCTCTAGAGCAAAGCTCACCCGTCAGCAGCTAGATGTTTGGAGAAAGGAATTTGTCTAGGGCTCTCAGGAACCACCGCCATGAGCTATCATTGTTGCAATACAGATTAAGAAAAAACTGCTTGCAATCACAGTACAGAAAACAGCAAATTTTGCCAGTTTGGGCAGTGAACTGGGAAAGGTGATTAAGACAGTCTGATTTTAACACCTGAATTATTTTTTGAGATCCTTTGGAGGGAATCTGATTTTTATAAGAAATGATACTGGACTCTATAAAACTGATGAAAACTGCTTTCCTATTTTTCTCATCTGCGTGGATTGTCTTCTGATCAACCTGCAATTTTTCCTTGTAGGGGTACACATCTGGGTCTGTCTT
>JAWMRA010000090.1:6666175-6682020 GCA_035584735.1 Pseudotriccus pelzelni | reverse complement strand
CAGCACCCCCAGGTTCTTTTCTGCTCAGCACTTTCCAGCCACTTTTTTCCCAGCCTGTAGCACTGCAGAGAGCTGTTGTGACCCAAGGGTAGGACCTAACACTTCCCGTTGTTGTAGCTCACACCATTGGCCTCATCCCATTAATCCAGCCTGCCCAGATCCCTCTGCAGAGGCTTCCTGCCCTCCAGCAGATCAACCCTCCCACCCAACTTAGTGTCATCTGAGAACTTGCTGAGAGTGCCCTTCATCACTTCATCCAAGTTATCAATGAAAATATTAAACAGGACTGGCCCCAACACTGAGTCCTCATGCACGCCCCTGGTGAGGGAACCCATCTGGATGTCACTCCATTCCCCAGCACTCTCTGGGCCATGCAGGCAGTTTTTTCCCCAGTGAACAGGGCACTCATCCAAGCCATGAGCAAACAGTTCCTCCAGGAGAATGCTTAACTGAGCCTTAACTAAAGTGCAAGTAGACATTTCCACAGCCTTTCCCTCATCCACTGATGGGTCACCGGTTGTTCTGCATTTGCATGTGATGGAACTCAAGATGATCTGCTCCAAGACCTTCCCTGGCACCAAGCATAGGCTGTAGTTCCTGTATTTCTGTAGTTCGCCAGATCCTTCTTTTCTGTCGTCTTGTAGATGTGTGTCACATTTGCCAGCTCCCAGTCCTGGGACCTCCTTGGTTTGCCAAGACTGTTGGTCTTGAGCTTTTCCACCTGCTTCCTCAGTAGAATCCCTTGGCTGGATCCTGTCTGGCCCCATGGACCTGTGTGTGTCTAACTTGTGTAACAGGTTGCTAACCACTTCCTCTTGGATTACAGGGGCTTTATTCTGCTCCATGCTCCTGCATTGCAGCTCAAGTACCTGGAGAACAACTGTTTTTTCTACTAAAGATTGATGCAAATAAACATTAAGGACCTCAGCCTTTCCCTCATGCTTTGTTACTCTTTCCCTCTGCATACAATAAAGTATGGAGATTCTCCATAGTCCTCTTTTTGCTGATAGTGTATTTTCAGAAGCATTTTTATTGCCTTTTTATTGCCTATTAGGGCAGTAGACAGATTAAATTCTAGCTAGACTTTGGCCCTTCTAATTTTCTCCCTGCATAACCTCACAACATCCCCGTTGTCCTCTTGAGTGGCCTGGCCCTTCTTCCAAAGGTCACAAACTCTCCTTTTAAATTCCTTAGTCCCAGACACAGCATTCTGTTCAGCCAGGCCTGTCTTTCCCACTGGCTCAGCTTTTGGCACATGAGGACAGCCTGCTCTTGGTCCTTTGGAATTTTCTTCTTGAACAAGTCCAGTGTTGCTGGATTCCTTTGCCCTTCAGGATGGTCTCCCAAGGGATTCTGTCAACCAGTCTCCTAAACAAGCCATAGTCTTCTCTCTAGAAGTCCAAGGTGGCGGATCTGCTGAACCAAAATCCAGAGAATTGAAAAGTGATCTTTTTATGATCACTTTACCCAAGACCCAGTGGCCTCCAACCAAACCATCTATGTTTCTGAACGACAGATCCAGGGGGCACCTTCCTGCATTGCCTCACTCACCAGCTGTGTCAGGAGGTTTTCTGCTGCACACTTCAGGAACCTCCTAAACTGTTTCTTCTCTACTTTGTTGTATTTTCACAGTCACCTGGTCAGCTGAAGTCCCTGGAGAGCTGACAACTGTGGGATTGCTCCCAGCTGCTAATGGAATATTTCACCTACTTCTCTATCCTGGCTGGGCAGTCTATAATAGACTCTCAGCACGACATCTGCCTTGTTGGCCTTTCTCCTTATCGTTGTGTATTAGATGTCAAACCTATTGGTTTCTAGCTCCTCCTGTTTGCTCCCCACACTACCTGCATTGGTATAGATACATTTCAGTTGATCTATAGATCCTGCCAACTCTTTGCTGGAGAAGCCCTTAATTCCTATGTGAACATTTCCAGATGCTTCCATGGTTTCAAACACATCAATAAATCTTCCATTTTTGCTGCCAAATGGTCTCCATCTCTTACCTTCACTGAGACAACAATGTACTACTAGCACAATAAGGCTCCTCTGGAGACAGAACCCTGCAGAATCCTCTTCAAAACATCTTTAGATTTAAAAAATAATGGATAAATATTGTTTAGGTGTGATTTCCAACCACTTTTTACAAAGAACAATTCATTTTTATTCAGATATTATTAGACTATTTATTAAAATATCTTCTTAAATAAAGCCAAAAGCCTTACTAAACTTGAGTTAGATAAGACCTACTATCTCCATCCTCACAAGGTCTGTTTCTCTGCCAGAGAAAAGAATAACGTTGTTTTGACATGATTTTCTCTCTATAAACCCATGTTGGCTGCTGCTCATCTGTTATACCTACAGTGCTTAAGGATAATTTTATCTGCGACAAGTGCTCAAAATACTAGCACAACACCTAGCTTGAATGGAGGTTAAACTGACTGGTCTACAAGTCCAGCTCTCTCTTCTCATTTTTAGAGCTAAATGTGGTACTGCTCTGTCTCAGTTTTCTAGGACATAACCCTTTCTTCTGACTTCTCTGAGAAAACCACTAACAACTCTGAAATTGCTTTCAGCCTGTTCTTTTAAGTATTGAAGCATAAAGTTCATCAGGTGGAGATGATTTGACGAGACTAACTTATCAGATGGTTCTCTAACACTCTTCTCCTTCCTGGGTCTGACACTACTACCTCTTTATTGATGGCATTCATTGAATTTGCCAGGTGACCTCTTTATCAAAGAAAGACATCAAATAGTTCCACCTTCTTGGCATCATCTGCCAGTATCTTTCTCTCACTATTGAAGAGCAGACCAAGACCTCCATTTGTTAGGGTGTTGGAGAGTTTTTGTTTGAGATTTATTGGTTTTTTTTCTTTACAGAGAAACCTTGTCATTCAAGTTAGTCTTCTGTCTTACTTGCATCACTCTTTTTTTGGTTTGTGTTTTTCGGTCCTGTGTGCTCATGATATTCTTTTGTATTTCTCTTTGCAACTAGACATACTTTTTCCCTCCTGCATGATTTTTAACTTGTTCTTCAGCAAAATGCAGCAGTTGTGATATAAGCCAGCTTGTCTCTGCTGCATTTTCTCTTTCTCCTCCATTTTGGAATAAGGTTTTCTTGTGGTGTTAGTATTGTCTGGTCTTCTTTTTTTCTGCGAGCTTATCACCCATGGGATATTACACGCCCCTTGCACTTCTTGATGGTTCTTGTCTTGAATTCCTGGGGGGTTTGTTTGGCATTCTCTGTACTCTTGTTCTGTGATACATTTACAATTCTTCCTTGTTAGCAGAGAATGAAATACATTGGTTTTAACAGTGAGAATAATTTGTCATGAAACAAATCAACTCTGTCATGATCAGAAACTTCCATCTTTTTCAAAACAATGCTTTAATGGAGTCATTTAGGCCAAATACAGGAAATATTAGATGGTACATACTTGCCTTCAAAACTCTGTATTTATGACAAGCTTACACAAGTATTTGCTGGTTGTTTCACAAGCAACATGCAGCAGAGTCAGCAGGAGAACCCAATCCTTGTGGCCTGCTGCAGTGTCAAAACCATGGATTCATCCATCATAGCTCTCTATATTACATCTTTGGCACTTAAGAGAATGTAGGCTTCCCTGCATTTGGAGGAAATTGTCAATTCCCTGAACAACCACCCAAAAGCAAGCAGTCCATAGACTGAAAGGGAAGTTTGATGTTCTGATATGTGAGGAGTCTTGTTTGGAACCTGATGCAGCAAAATCCATCAGAGATAATTGACAAGTCACTTTCAAATATTCAGGTAAAGCATGGATTCTGGAGCAAGATGAATCTCCAAATCCCTTTTAAGACCTTTACAAAGAACACCAATGATGGTTTGTTAAATCTGTACTGTATGTTTAATGTATCTGTTCTGTTGTTTAAGTAGAGAAAAGCCATGTGCCTCATTATATGAGATTGCATGGATCCATGTCTTTGTTTTTCCTTTCTTATCTTTATTAAAATCAAAACAGACAGCACTAATCCCTCAAATAAATTATAATTTCTTTCTTTGTGTTCAAAGTATGAGGATTCTATGGTTTCTCTTACACTGATAAATTCAATGATTTTAATTAAAAATGGAATGGTTTAAACATAAGACATAATTAAATAGATGCCTGCTATAGTTACCACATTGGTATGCTCTCTTTCACTAGTTTGAGCACACATTTCCTCCACTGAAGTCACTTACTGCCCATACAAATTGATTTCTATACCTCTTCCTACATTCTGTGAGTGCCTGCAGAATCTGGGCCTATGCCCCCTTTCTGACCTCATGCTGATGTAATTCTACTGATTTTCAACGGAATTACATCAGTGTTAAATTGCCAGTTTTATTTGGGTTATTCACTGAGATTCATGTAGAATGGGTCATTTGAAAGGTCATGCATTCTTCTTGTATGAAAACAGTGAGTGTTTCTGGAAAAAAAAAGTCTGTTTTTTTCTGCCACATTTTATGGGTCTAGGACCTAATTTGTGGGTACTACAACAATGGTTATTACTCCTGAGAACAGTTACTAGACAAACTAAATTTCTTCTGTGAATTTTTGAAAGCCTTTGTGTTGCCAGGCATTGCTTTCAAAGAGGGGAAAAGATGTGAAGTATTTGTAGAAAAGAGAATATTCTAAAGTGCTTGTAACTGGTCTCCATTTCCTTTCTGTGGAGCAAAGATGAAATTCTCATGAGCTTCAGTGGGACCTGGTAGACTGTGCTTCCTCTTCCAATCATTGTGACTGAAGGAACAGGTATCTATGGTGCAAGGGATGATACATGAGCTTGTACACTTGCAGGCTTCTCTTGATGAGAGAAACTTGGACCATTGTATCCATCTCAGTGTTTCCACCACCATTTTTGAGGATGCAGTGTTGGCCTAAAGTTGTTAAACTCAGCATTGATTTTTCTTACAGGGAGCTACATCATGCTAACCATGTACATCAGAGGGGCTGTATTTTTGCAGGAGATGTTGCTGGTGTGATTGTCCTGCTGCCGAAGTCCCAAGAAGGTACAAGACCTTTACTGTATCTCAGTAATCTGGGAATAAAGGTGCGTGGAAAAAATCTCAAAACCACAATTTTGAAATTCCTGATAAGAATTAATGCTCAACCTCCAGTACTATTTTAAAAATATGCCTTTTTGTTAGTTCTTCCAGCTCTGGGAATGGGCAGAGCAGATTGCTGTGCTAACTAACACCTCATTACAGAAGCATGTAGTGTAGCAGAAACCTTCTTTCCTCCACTTGTGTTGCTACTGTTGTTGACTTAAGTACTCTTATACCACAGCTTTAGGTTTTGCTTGATGTTCTCCTTACCTGTCCTACTCCTGGGCCAAACTTGGCAGAATGCACTGATTTAGTGTAAAAAAAAAAACCCTAAATAACAAATCCAAGCTAAGCAGAAGAACTCCTCAAGAGCAATGAATAACCTCTGCATCATCTTAACAGCAAGAGATAGGTAAATGTAGGTACAGGACATTATGTTGCGCTGGGCTGAGGCAGCACAATCTTCGTATCTACTTTTGCTGCATCCCATCCTCACTGCAGACTCTCAACGTAAGGACAATGTGCTCAGGTCGAAACCTGTGCTCTTCAATGTTCTTAGGTTTCCACAGGGATTGTAATTATGAGACAATGTCACTGGAACTTGGGGACTCTGTAGATTGCATCAGGGATATATACAAGCAAGTGAACTGAATGCATTGAAGTGACCAGAATTAGAACAAATGGTGTCAATGTAACTAAAAAATAGCTTAGTGACTCAATTTTGTTTAGTTGCAGGTGGACACAGTTAACTGAGATATACACTGTATTTGTCAGCAGAGCACCTGAACTTTCCTAATGGTGCTTACTTTTTGTTTTGTTTTGTTTAGTTGACTGCATCGCTCCTGATCTCACGCATTGAATGTGCACCAGCAGGAAATGAGGATTCATACTTTCATGAGGAAACAAATCCAAATAGGAGGAGTAAAAACTGGCCAGACTTTGGCTAAATCACCTCACAGTCTACCTCTCAGAATGACTCCTTGCAGGAACACAGCAGGCCCCTACAAGCATGACTGGATGCCCTCAGGAAGGGCATTTGCCTGACTGAAGTCTCAGACCTGTGAAGCTCCTTCAGCTGCTGAATGTCTGGCTGACCAGAGGTGAGGCTGATCTTCGGTTGGGGTATCAGCTCTGTGTCCTTGATCCAGTGGCTCAACTGGATCAAGAAAGTGCTCAGGAGAGCACCCTGGGAAGGTCTGTTGGTGTCTGATGTGGATTTCACAGAGATCATCTGCCTTTTGGTTCTGCTGCTCAGTGATTGCTTGTTGCTGTAGAGTTTGGACTCTTTGTAATGATCACAAGATCATAGGCTGGAAGGGATCTTGGAAGGTCATCCAGTACAATCTCCTGCTCTCATATCCCAGAGAGTTTAAGCCCACTTTTCTGAGTACAAGAAGGCAGTTTGCTGCTCTACAGATGAATCTGAAGTTCACAGAATTAGCTAGTTTAATGGATTTTCCAGTGCACCTATTTTCATGATACTTGACCACTCATTATACATCTATATATCTAGATACATAGATATATATCTAACTTATTGTTAGAATTCCCCTGTACTTTAGATGTTTTTCTTCACAGTGCCCTCTGGAAAAAAAAAATTGTTAAAGTTCTTTGCTATTAAATATCAAATTAACTTTGAATTTGAATCTGCATGCCACCCACTCTCTGCTTTAGTGCTTTCAGAAGCTCATGTTATCCTAGTGTCTCTGTTCTGAGTCAATTGTGGTCTGTTCCAGATAGACTCCATGAAAGTATGTAGGTGACTTCTTTGCATTACTTCAGCTGTTATCCCAAATCATTTAGATGGAGAACTAACAATCATTTTCCATGCAAATGTCTCACTCAAGGAGACCATGATGAAACTCTCTTGATTAAGATAGCATGGAATTTCTCTGGCATATGTACATAATTTGGATTTTACTCTTGGATGGGTTTTTTGCTTCTGCTGAGCTTGAAAGTTCATTAGAGCGAGGATTGTCTCTTTGAAGTGTATTAGCTCAGTGAAGCCATGCTTTATGAATGCAAACAGACATACTGTCTTACATGGCATGCCCCAGTGTGCCGCTCATCAGTATGTCTGATTGCAAGGTGATTGCTTGCTGGATTGATAATCTGACCATAAGGACATGGAAAAACATGAGTTTTGTGTTGTTGACCTCTGTGAAGACTTTTTGTTGTTGTTGTAAATTTCATCTTAAATATCTCTGGGGTACTCAGAAAGGTTTAGGTAACAATGCAGACTTCAATCAGTTCCCACCTTACCTCTTTTAGAATCTGCCATAAATCTCCTAACAATCACTGTGTTCTCTATTTTAAACAAAAGTTGCATTCAGTAGTCCTTATACTGTGATCTTTAGTGTCCTCATTCTCTGATATTAAAGAATGTGCCACACCTCCTTCTTCTCCTCTTCTTCCTTTTTTTTTTTTTTTTTTTTTTTTTTTTTGTCTTGGATTGCATTTTCTCTCTTGATTAAACTTGATGTTTTCTGCTTATTTTCATTTTCTGACCTCTCCTAGCTTCTGATCATGTCCCTGCTGAGTCTATGTCTCTATTACCATACTGTCTGTAATGCTGTGGACACCTGCTAAGACTGAAAAAAAGCACCATTTTTCATCTGAAACAATTCCCTAGCAGACTGTGATCCCAAGAGTTAAGCCATGGAATTTGAATTTTTCCCACTGGATGTTTGAAGTGCTCAGCACAGTAACTTGCTGTCTAAGCTAACCTGTCAAGACTGAGGCACGTCAGCTGACATTTGAGCAGCTTTATCTCCAACTGGTTTGTTAGGTTTAAAATAATGCTGTCTTTCCTCAAAATTGTAGGATCCAGGCAGAGGCATTTTTGATCATACTCCTCATAGAATTATAGAGTGGTTTGGTTAGAAAGGGACCTCAGAGATCATCTGGTTCCAATGCCCCTGCATTGGGTAGGAGCACTTCCCATGAGACCAGGTGTTAACCTCCTAAAATGTGTATTTGGGTTGTCTCTCACTGGAGGTTGAATGGAACTTCTTGGAAATTATTTAATAATGTTTAAAGTACTAATTTAGGTTAGAAAGGAAGATTGAATAGACTCTCAGGATTCTTCCCAGTCCTATTTTCTCTTTTAGCCATGGGAAGGGATAGCCCACTTTCACTTTATTCGAATATTTTTCAGTGTCTTCAATGCCTGTTTATCAAAGAACTTGCATCTGTGTGTATATAAAATGTGTTTCCCTGTTTGCGTTTATGCTCATTTGATCTTTGAATGTATGTTGATAGTCACATTCTTACTGTCTTATTTGTGACTGTGCATTCAGCTATCCCAAAATTAGTTCTCTTTCAAAAATTAGTCCCATGGGTGAAGTACTGAGCCCAGTTTTCATATTTCTTTTTCTGATTAATTATTAACATTATTTCATTCCTAGCACTTCACTTCTACAAATCATTTAGGTGAACTACACAACGTAAAATGTTCTAAGGATTTTGGCACAGCACTTTGATATGGAAGGCACAGCTCTTACTGAAAGATTTGCTCAAGCAAAGGAATTGTGAGATTAAATTTCAGTATTTCTCTCTCCAGGTTATCGAAGTCATATGGAGGGAAGTGTGTTTTCAAATATGCCTGCATCTCAACTGCAAGTGTGGAAAAAATTGACCTATTTATGCATGCTTTATACCCCAAATAGTCAGCATCTTGAGTCAAAAAACAACAACAAAGAAACCTCCAAGTATTCTGCATCTGAAAATGTGCCCCATAGTTTGCCACTTCACATGTAGTTGCCAAGATCACTGTGCAACAAGCATGTCCCATTAAGTACCTTCAGTTCTCCCTGATGATTTTGCTGATGAAACTGCTGGGTTTGTTTGTAGGGGAACTATGGAAAATGTTCGCACTGAACGGTCTCCACTTTCATGGCTTTTGCTGCACCAAATGTAAGGAATTCGAAGGGAAAAAGAGAGAAAGGGGAAAACCCATATTAGTTTATGTGCAAGTCTATGATCAAAATATTAGGTTTTTCAGGCTCTACACATTATGTCCAGTGTTTCAGCCCCTGAAAGGGTTTTGAATACAGTGAAATTAGACCTTCTAAAACAGAACAGAAGACCTCCATAAATTAATTCCCTATTAAGTGCTGTTTTACCCTATTGATATTGGTGCTCTATAATGATTTCATTATATTTTGATTTCAAAAGATGGTCTTATTTCCTAGAAATTGGAAGTATCTGGAATATCACCTGCAGCTACAAAGACCAGGATTTCTTTCACCCTTAAAGCAAGCTGATTTTCCTTTTGATTGTCAGTTTCAGTACAATTTTGTTCATTACTTCTTGTTTAGAATTTCTTGGTATTCATTATCTTATTACCTTTGGGAAAATCATTTTATAGTGGAAGATGGCACATGGAGATTGGACTAAATAGAGAAAAATCATCAATGAAATGACAAAATATGGAATAAAACTATAACTATAAAGCATTGTAACATCTTTGTCTCAAAGCTAGGCAACATTAGGCATGAAAGCAGTGCTCCTCTGCTTATGGGACTTTATTTCTACTTTGTATTTTTCCTTAAAAATACAGAGAATGAAACCCGTAGAAACACAATTAGCTGCAGACCTGTAAGCAATGATGACTTACAATATCTTTAGCAATTTGATAAGATTTTACTCTGATATGTTCTCATAGAGGAACTAAGCAGTGAAACTGAACAGCAAGTCCATGATGAGCTCCTTGCTGAAGATAGTCTATCCATTTTTTAAAATATTGTTATCATTGAATAATATAAGAAACAATATGTCTTATCTACACAGAATTCTTGAAAAGATATTTATAGATGTCCTCTGGGATAGGGAACACGTCAGATTGACATTAAATACCTGTTGCAAAAGCTCAGTGGTTAAAATATACTGAAGCAGGTGGCAGAGCACTTACTATACCAAAAGAAACAAGGTATTTTTCTTTCTGCTTTAAAAGGAGTAGAGAAGTTTTCTCACTGATACTCTTTCTGAAGTTAAGAATTCATCTGTCCCTTGGAAGCCTGAATTACATAATTTCTTATTAGATATTATCATCAATAATTTGAGATCACAATTGAGCAATGTGCTGTCAGATCTGACCTGAAACATTTGGAGTCCATATGGAAGACTTTTCTTGCCTCTCAGTGCTGTATAAAAGCCAACATAAGCTTTCTTAGGCAGAATAACTGAAGCCCAGGGATGTAACACACCATTTTCACTCCTTGGAGGTACTCAACTTACCACAAAGAAGCTGCCCATTTCTCATCTGTGCTAGCCTGTCCTTTGTTGAGTTCATGGATCATCTCTCTGTTAAATGTTACTGGCCTCAAGAGGTGTATTTGCTAAGAATAACAGTGGGGACAGTATATTGACAGGGGTAAATTGGATAATTAAATGTTCTACATTTTGTCCTCTCTTCTAGAACTACTTTTTGGTTACCATACCTAACATTATTTGGTATTTTTGCTTACAAATGTGTTATTCCAGTAAAATAAACATTTCACTTTGAATAGTTGGGCTTAGTGTTTGTGGGTTGATTTTTTTGTTTGTTTGTTTTTTGTTTTGTTTTGTTTTTCCCCATGGGTAAAGTACCCTTTTTTTTTCCATGGCAGCTACATAAAAATAACTGTAATATTAATTAAAAAGGATGTAAAAAAACCCCCTATCCATTTTTTTTTTAAAAAAAAAAAAAAAAAAAAAAGAACTTTCTGTCAGTTTCCATACCTGTGGGGTAAAAATTCAGATGAAATTTAAACATGCAATTTTGCATACAACTTTTCTTTACATGGTGAACTATATGTTCCTTCCTAAACAAAATTTTGTCTTCCCCCCACAAATAGTTCAGTTTTCCACAGAGTTACTCAGTGTAATATAAATAAACAAGACACCTGCATATTTGTAATATAAGATAAAGCAAGCTGGCGAATAAAACCCAGTAGACTAAGGTCTCCGACGTTTAAGTTTAAAGGTAACCTGCATTACTTCTGTTCCTTTCATCAACTGCCTTTCCAAATTAAGAGGAAAATTGCCGTCCTGGCACACTGGCATTTTTGAACTCACTTTGCAAAGGCGTAGATAGCGCAGTGGGTGCACAACAAATGGGAATCATGGTTGCACAGTTTCTTCATGTACATGTGTTCTACTGAGGTCAGAGTGGACGAACATGTTAAAATAAAATACAATGCACAATTAGGTTCAATTTTCTTCAGTCATGGGCCCCAGTCCTGCTGTTATCACATTGCAGAAGGATGCTGCTTTATCAGCTTCTCATAAAACGTGAGCAGTTAATTCGTGTCTCCCCCTCACTGCCTACATTTTAATTTTCCATATTCCCCTTGCACTGCAGACAACTTGTGGTCTCAAACGCACATGGTGGCTTTTTCCATTGAACAGCCTGATCTGTCAGTCTGACAGAGCATTTTTTGGTATTGTGACTGAATATAATCCCCAGCCTTACTCATTGTCTCTATTTGGAGATGAAAATGATAATTTCATACAACTTAAAAGTGTTCCACCAGGGATATATTGGTTCCAACAAGCTGTGGGTATAATGACAGCCGACCCCTCCATGTTGCAACAGACCTCCCCCTAGGTGAATCCTGTTCTCTGGATTGGCAATTTTCCTTCTCTGGCACAAAGAGCTGGTATACGGGATTCACTATTGTGCTGATAATTCAGTAAACAGTGAAATTAAATCTTCTGACAGTCTCCTACAGGAATTTCATTAACTGTAGGCCCAATTATAGAACTTCATTGCAACTATGGCGGAGAGATGCCATTTAGTTGCCTTATGGAAAATACGTTCTCCACTTCCTTTGCTGGTTGTATCGTCTGTTCTCCATAGGTTTACATGTGCTTTCCATCTCTTGGCAGGGGATGTTTGTTTTTCCTAGGGCTTTGAACTCACAAGTGCTTTTGAACAGATATCAAGAGTTGAATATTTATCCTCCATATGTGTTGTAGAAGGACACACTTCACCATCATCATACACTGAAATGTGTGCAGGAAGTTCAGATATCTTTGACTATCTAATAGTAGGTCATGTTTTGCAAACCATGACCAGTTTGATACAAGTGAAACAGTTTCAGAAGCTTTATATCCACCAAGAGGGAAAGTCTGGCTATGAAGAATCACTTAAAAACTTAGGCAATAAAGTGAAAAAATAGGAAAGAAAGATACGAAAGTCAGGAAGGAGTTTCATAGTACTGCTGAAATGCTTTAACCTCTTGAGCAGCCCCAGACAGACAGTCATAAAGCTGTCAGGCCCCTAAACTCATATATACACCGGTGTCACAGGCTGCCAGAAAAAAATAGTGACTGGGAGAGATGCAAGGTGATCTGTGTTGTATCTGCCTTGCGTTTGGGCTTTGAGACCTATGCTGCAACTACAGGTTGCATCAGATACCAACAGGATGTGTACTAGGATCAACAGTACCGTTTGCAAGTTGGTTAGCTTCTTTCAGGACAACTACACAGAAGCAAACAGTTAAATCTTGATACATATTGATCTACCTCTTATGCCTGGTGATGAAAAAACTATGAAAACAGTAAGGAAATGGGTAGGTTTGTAAGGCAGAAGTAGAATCCAAGGACGGATATTTCTTATGGCCTGAAAAGGCAGAATGTTGTCAATGGTGGGTTTGGAGAGGCTACACTGTACATGATATCAGAATATGAGACACATTTTAGGGTTGGAGAGAAGAGAGCAATCAGTGTGGTTAATCCACATGGAGGCTGTGGTTTACAACATTAAGATTGCCAAGAATAAGCTTACAAGGATCTGAAAACTGTGGCAGTGGAGAAAGCAGGCTCACCTCTGAGAGGAAGCTGCATAGTGAAGGGCATGTATTTAAGAAGCTGAGAAAAAAGAGGTAAGAGCAAACAATATAATAACCCTTTATGATACCACCAATTACTGCAGGAGAAGAGTCAAGGAAACAATAAATGAGATCCTCACCAGCCTAAACTGTAAGAGGAATAATGTCTGTATCAGGAAAAGAATGAGCTTTGTTGATAACTGAACACATATAAGGAAAACAAAAATTTTGGGATACCACTTTGGAGGAAAAAAATTACAAAATAATTACAAAAGTATATAATATCTCCCTTCAAATACACTTGCAGAAATGAGCAGTGATTTAATCTCATTTCCTTCAGACCTCTGTCTTTCCAGCACCTTATTGGAGTTCTTCAGCCTGATGCTGCTTTGAACACTCTGTTTGAGGTGAGCTGTGTTTTTCCCCCTACAATCACTGATTTCAAAGACCAGGAAGGTCTAAGAGGCTAGAGTTGAGCAGAGGCAAGCTGCTGTTGTAGGGCAACACATCATGTGTCCCATGAAATGAGACATCTGACTATTTCCTCCTGTGGGATCTTACCAAGTCCTTTGCTGAAACACTAGTTGGTCTTGTATTTCATCTCTTCTGGCAGAGAGGAAGGCAGTATGGTGTGGGAGTTGCAAGTCAGCCTGATGTCCTTCAAGAGGAGAGGTCTTCAGTTCCCTTCTGACTTCAAAACTGCAAAGATGCCAAGAAAGAATCTAAATGCTTAAAATGAATAAGTGCTTTGTTGTGTGAGACCATGTTCTCGTGCGTCCAGAGGCACAAAACTGAGCCTTGCTACAGACTCATGCCGAGAAGTTTTCTGAACTGACTCAGCTGCAAATACAAACAGTCTAATTCCACCTGTGCAGTCAAAAGCAGCCAGAGATGACTGTGATCCTATTAGTCTCTTGGGCAGTGGGACTCGAAAACCTTCTTCAGCCATGTGTTTTGAGTGGGCTGAGGATGTTCCAGAGTGCCTTTGACACTTTTCTCCCACAGCCTCCTCCAGGTGTAATGTCATCAAGGAGTAAGGAAAATACTTTTTTCATCGTTCTCTCACTGCTCATGACTACATCCTGAAGCTAACTATATTGAGCTGGACTTGTTTCAATGACAGGCTCATTTGTGGATCTGGATTCACAAGGTACTTTGCGATCAAGACCTTTGCCAAAGCAACAAGGTGAACAGACATTTTGTCTCCAACAAAGCAGGACCAATCCAGCTAATCAGAGAGGATGACCACGTTCTTTCTCATTTTTGTCTACCAAGGCTGACTGGTCTTTTTCAAGCCTAACTGAAAGACATATTTTCTCAGTGAATTGGCCTGAAATCCTTAGTTAAAAAGGGTTCATATTCCAAAGGACAAATCAAATGAGATATATTAAAAAAAAATAGGTAAATATATTTTTAAAACCCTTTGAGAGGTTTGTATATGTTCAAAAGGGTATGCCTGGAACTAGAATTTGGTGTTTGTACCAAACTGTTTGCTCACAACGTATTATCAGCTTCTTTCTCTGCAGGCACTGTAAAAATGTATGTGGTCTCCAGTATATATGGGAGACAGAGCTAGAACTTAAAGTGTCTGTGTTGGTAGCTGCATTTAGTGTCTTTGGTGGGCATTTGCATTATGTTACCAATACCATAAGTCTTTTCCCAGTCCTGATGCACGTTGCTCCACTTCTGCAGAAGTTCTCATAGAAACTGCTAGAGCTCCACTTGGTCCTCCCCTTTCTTTCCTAGCCCCCTCAACCAATTTACATTCTACAGAATAAATTCTGGCTCACAAATGGAGTCTTGAGTTGAACCAGGTGGCATATAGTATAATTTAAAATTGAATACTACTTTTTATCAGTTTCTGCTGGTTATTTTTTGTCATGTCAGTTCTTGCTATTACTGTCCAAAGGTCCTATTGTTCATTTTGTAAACCTTGGATTATCAATAATGACTGAACTGTTTCCAACTATTTGTATGATCTGATTATTTATAGACCTCTGAAGCCAGCTGGAAGC
Organism: Pseudotriccus pelzelni; assembly: GCA_035584735.1. Taxonomy (NCBI): domain Eukaryota; kingdom Metazoa; phylum Chordata; class Aves; order Passeriformes; family Tyrannidae; genus Pseudotriccus; species Pseudotriccus pelzelni. Next base: position 6,667,132 of record JAWMRA010000090.1, on the reverse strand, counting down.
ATCCACTTTGACAGTTCTTACCTATTTCTTGGTCCTAGATGGCATCCTCTTCAAGGGAATGAAAAAAAAAGTTATTTTTCTTGGAATAATAAAGACACTGATAAAACTATGTCCAAAGTACCTGTTAGTACTTAGAATCGGGGATCAGTGCATTTTAAATATCATATGCATAGGAAAAAATATGTCCTTTGCTAAATTTGCGTGTCATCCCTTACTCAGCTACACTCTCCTGTGAGATTGTTCCTGAACTTCCAGGGCAATGATGTCCTGTTTCTCAGTGACCCACTGACAGGAGGGAAGCCCTTATGCACAGGCTACTCTTGTACCATATAGATATTGCTCTGGTCTCTCTATTGCTGTCAAGAGTGCAATGATAAATTAATTAACAATGAATTGTTGACACACAAGAGCTACTGCTGTTTTCTCATGGACTTGCAGGATCAACACAGGGCACCTATTGCAGCAAATTTTGTCTGCTCCAAAACACGCAAGATGAGGTGGAAATTTGTGGGATGCCTGTTTTAGTTTGACAGGTTTCTTCAAAACTGATTAAGCTCCACTTTTCCATTTGGGATCCCTCCTTTTATAAAGTGTCATGGAACATGTGTTTGATAACAGCACAGTGAGGAACCAATGCAAAGGAGATGACTAGCAGCAAACACTAAGGAAAAAATTCTCCTTCTCTTTACCAGACAACAATTGATATTGCTCCATTCTATCACATTTTGATGTTTGATGAGTTAAAAGGAAGGCAGGAAGCCAACTGTTGACTTGCAGTACCTGGCAAATGAGTTAGGGCTTAGAGGGAATGTGTCCTGCCTTTGGAACAGCTGACTAAGAAGTTTTAGAAAGTGTTGCCTGCGTTATAGCCAGACCATGGGTACTTGGCACTGACGGTACGATGAAATTGCTGGCAACCTTCATGACTTACACATGCACTATGAGTAGACCTTTTGA
>JAWMRA010000090.1:6645165-6659896 GCA_035584735.1 Pseudotriccus pelzelni | reverse complement strand
TAAAAGGCTGCTTCTTGTATTTTTTTCTCTCCCCTCCCCACTCCCTGCAGCAGACATTGTGTATCAGTTGGTTATTCTGCTCACCTTTTCCTTTCCCTCATATTTTACTGGGGTTGCGGGGGGGTGGGTGATGAAGGAGGGGGAGTTGTTGCTATTGTTGTAAGGAAGATTCTGGAATTTGTGAATACAAAGTATTAGTATTTTAAATAATTAGAAAAAATTCCACATGGAAAGCTCATCTGGCTGTGGCAGTTTGTGACTGAATGAGAGAAAAGTGCCCTAGAAGCTATTCATTAGAAATTCACTGGAAGCTCTCAAACAAGCCTGGCAGAAGCTGAAATTGAAGTGGTCTCTGACCTAATTTTCTTCTGCATGAAACATCTGCATCAAGGCACTCTTTGATGTATTCCACTTGGCTCTGTCTACAGTATTGTATCACATGGATTCAGCGTTGCCTCAGTTTTAAAAGACATTTCCAGCCTGTAGAAGGTAATGTGATGTTACTGTTACCCAAACTAATCACTCAATGTGCTCCCGAAATAGAAACAATAGAGGTTCAGACAACGGTGTCTGCTTTGCAGTCGTTGTTACTGCCTAAGCTCACGGTTTAAAAAACCCAGATCTGTGATATTCATCTCATGTAATTCATCAACACCAGGAAGGGGAGGGAGAAGGGGGAACTGTGAGCCTTCTGTGTAATAGTATGTCAGAGGACACAATGCTTTACATGTGTGAGCTTTGCATTCTTTGCTGCTCCAGCCATGCAGTTAGTTTAGCACATTGAAAACAAAAACAGAGAAATGTTGGAGGACATTATCATAAAGCCTCAACAGAAGGAGCTCCTGGTTTTCATTTTGCTGTTTGTTCTCTGCTGATTGACACCCAAAGCTCATGGTGAAAGAAATGTGAGCATGTTTGTGTAGATGTGTGATGTATTTTGAATATATATTTTTCCCCTCCTTTTCTTGTCTGCAGCACAGTACACATTTCAGATCCTGTCTCAAGCTCTTCTCCAAGTGGTGTATAAAATATAGCCACACAAAGATATCTCTAAATATGTACACTTACGTTTACACATATCTAAACAGATAAATCATATAAGAAATTTTTAGGGTCACTTCTTTACTTCGAATGAATAGATCTTAGGCTTCTCCAGAAAGGTTTTCTGCTCAGTCTTACCTAATGGCATACTGCTGTTTCCCCAACCTTGATTGTATTATGTGAATAACTGTGGTGTCTTTTGTATTCCACCCCCTGAAGAAGGATCCTTTGAAATTCTAAATGACTGTGCGGCAGATTTTAATGTCTGTCTCTTAGAAATAGCCAAGCATTACCCACTCATGGAGCAAGATGAAGCAAGCCTTTTGAAAGTTATTCAGACTGCTTCCTCAGCCTCATGAGTATGTGTGTGTGTGTGTGTGTGTGTGTGTGTGTGTGTGTGTATGTGTGTGTGTGTATACATGAGCTCTTTAATTCTCTTAATGTATGGCAGGAATACATTATTTCCCTGTGAATCACTTTCCCTCTCCTTCTGTCCTTCTACTCCACCCCCCAAATCTCTCCTACTTTTGTTGACATGGGAGAAATAAAGCTAGCTGGCTAGGGATCTTGTGCAGGTCTTGTGGGGACAGCATGAGATGAGTTGGTAGCTTCTCAGTATGGTTCCTTGCAGAGATCAGAAGGAAAAAGCAGCCCTACTGCTACTAATTAGATGCCTCCAGGGTAATCACAGCAGAAAAGTCACAGCCCAGAAGCCTCAAAACAGCCTGCTCCCTGGGGTCCTTTTCCCAAGTTTGGGCTGAAACACATCAGGAAGGCAGAGTGGAAGGAAATAGACCCACTCCTGCCTGACTTCACAGCTGGCAGATACCTGTGTCCTCTTTCTGCTACTGCTCCTTTAAGCCCATGTTTCTTTGCCTCACTGATGTGTGGAGGACTTGAATACGGTAGCAATGGGTATAATTAATTCCTTATACAAACAGCTGCTCCATCCCATTGAAATAATGTGTTTTGCTATGCTAGGAGTTGCGCACACTGTGACAGCCACCTCCAGCTTTGGAGGACTTCCCTAGGAGTCCACTGTCCAGACACAATGGAGGCAGGCAGAGAGAGGTGAAGGGATGCACCCAAGGTCACACTGCAGTAGCCAGGAAGCAAACTCCACCTCATCTTCTGACAGCCAAACTGCGGCACTTTGAGGTGGGAACACCCTGCCTCATCTTCTGCAGAAAAGCACCAGGCCAGCCCTCAGTGCCTGTTGCCAGTAATAAATCTCCTTGAACTAATTTTATCAAGGACAAAACCAACACTGTGCACAAAAAAAAAAAAAAAAAAAAAAAAAAAAAAAAAAGCCCTTTGTATGTCTGTTGTTTCTGGAAGGGCAGAGAGGAGCAGGGAACCCCTCTCCCACCATGTTCACAGATTATAGCCCTCAAAGTGTTGTTTCAGAGAACATATTTAAATAAGAAAAGTCAAGGTCTTCTAGTGAACACTGAGGTTGATTTACACTTCTGCATGGACTTGGCTGGCTGTGGATGGTGCCTGGCAGAAGTTTATCGTGCCCGCTCTAAAAATAACAATCTCCAGTGGGCAAGATCTGCTCACTCAGACACAGACTTGGTTCTCAAACAGTGGCATGACATTCAAAAGTGTCTGAGAGACACTTTTGGCAGGTCTCTCATGCTGAATAATCCAGAGACGTCATGGCAGAAGGGTTTGAAGCAAGTGGCTCCTGCCCAGGGAGAAGCCAGTTTGTTCCCCAAATAAGGGAGATCCTGAGGGATCCTGGGGTTTCTTTTCTCTCCCTCTCCCTCTCCCTCTCCCTTTCCAAACCTTCCCAAACCTTCCCAAACCTTGCCTTGCCTTCCTTTCCCAAACCTTCCCAAACCTTCCCTTCCCAAACCTTCCCAAACCTTCCCTTCCCAAACCTTCCTGAACCTTCCTGAACCTTCCTGAACCTTCCCAAACTTTCCCTTTCCCTTTCCCTGTCCCTTTCCCTTTCCCTTTCCCTTTCCATTTCTTCCCCCCTCCCCCCCAGTCACTCCTTTCAACCCCCTTTTCTTGGTCCTCCACCCCTGTCTGTTCTCTGGGTTTTATGATGGTTTCAGAGACCTGCCTGGTGGGGGTGATAATCATATCTTCCAAGTGCTCCCCAACAAGCCTCTGGTCCTTAATTAAGCCATTGTTATTTCTAGCTGGTTGACCTGAGCTCTGGAGACCACTGTTTTGCAGAAAGCTCCAGCCTCTTCACCAGTGTGATGCTTCCTCTTTATCCACCCCCTTACATCTGAACCCTGGAAGACAAGCTGGGTTTTGTCTATTCATTTGGCAGATGGTTAGATTCAGATCTTACAGGAACATAATGCTAGAAATGGAGTGTGTGTGCATGTTTGTGTTTGTGTGTGCTGGAGAAAAGATCCCAGATCATTTTCTTCCTCTGTGGCCTTACAACTGCTAGCAGTTTCACACAATCTCTTGTAGGGAGCACGAAAAAAAAGCTGCCTTCCCCCTTCTCTTTTTAATTTCTCCCTCAAGTCTGTGCTGTATATACCAGCAGTGTGGTCTAGGCCAATGCTGAACATTTGTGCCTTGGACAATAGCACAGCCTGGCCTGACTATTATCAGCTGCTGTTTTCTGGTTAGCTTTCCTTTTATTCAAGTGCACAATGCAAGCCTTTATCACCCTTCAGTCATAGTGACTCTTGAGGAATACATCTGGTTTTCTCTTTCAGCAGCTCTGAAAAGGTCAGTCTGTTCATTTCTTATTCGCAGGACACCACATTTTTTTCTGAGCTGGAAAGACAAGCCTACACCTTTTCATTCCGTCTCGTACATAATTAGACATGGTGTCGCTCTAGAAACCTACCCTTGAAATCCTCCTGAGTAACTCTTTCAGAGACAGAGGAGACACAGCAAGGGAGCGAGCGAGTGGGGGGACCACTTCCATCCAGTCTTAAATCTCTTTGTGTGGTCACAAAAGCGCTTCCCCAGCTCTGCCAGCCTGGCTTTTTCCTCTTCTTCTCCTTCTTCTCCCTCTCCTTTTCTTTCCCCCACCCCCTCTTTCCCTTCCTAATGCTGGCGATCGCTTTATGAACACCCCATGCATGTCAGAGGCTCTCACAGAAAAAACTCCTCAGATTATTTGAGCAAGGAAGGTTGCAATCGTTTCCCCTTCTGAGGCATCCCACATTCTTCAGTCAGGCTGTAACACAGTAACAAGTGTGCTGAAGAGGACAGAGCTTGCAGCAGCTGGTGTCTGACAAATTATCTCGCTCCAGACAGGCAAATGGCAACTTGAGCTCCAGCCATCCAAGTGATGTGTTTTGATTTCTCCCTCCATGCTGGGTAGGGTGGGCCAGATCCTCTTGGGGTGGAAATGAGTGCCATGTCCTTGGAGCCAGAGGGTTTCACCTCTGCTGGAGGTCGTTTTCCCTTCCCACATGCTGCTTGTGCAATTTGGTGTGAGAAGTATGAGGCAAGACTGTCACTACTGCTCGGGCAATGGCAGCTTCGCTGCCTCTGTGGTGAGAAGCAAAACAGTCTGAGGACTTGGACAGCCCCCTGCTTCTTCTGAGGAGTGACTGCCAATATCACCTGATTTTCTTTGTGCCCATGCTACTTTTACATGTGTTCATGGTGATGTGGTTGCAATCCATCAGTGCAGCTTCCCCAGGATGAAATTCTCTCTCTTTTGTCCTTTGCAAACACCACAGGAGTTGTGTACTTGGTGCCAGGCTTTTTCCCAAGCAGGGGCAATCCTGACAAGATGAAATCTCAAAACATTAAGTATGAATCTCTACAAATCACAGTCACCAGTTTTGCAGTCTTTTTGCTGTTAGCAATTTCTGACTCCAAGCCAGATGTGGATATGCCTCATGTCCAAAGCACCACCAGCTTACTGTAGTGCTCAGTGGAAGCCGACAGAGCAGGAGGGGGAAAATGCACACTGGAAGAGCAGCATCAAAGTGGATGATGCAGGTGAGTTTAGAGACATCCCATTTCTACCGCAGCAATTCCAGGGAGCTGGACTCCTAAGTCCTTTTCTGCACAGCTGAGCCTAGACAGATTGCCTTGTCCAAAGGAGTTCACAGCACAGTGAAAGAAGAAAAATGAGCTCAAAAGAGGAAAATTAATTTACTACCATATCACACTACTCCATGAGCTAGCTGTGATATTAGAAGCAGACCCTCCTTCTCCTGCATCTATTTATTGTGTCATTGGACAACATATTCTCTAATGGACAGCCCCCCTAGTTAACTTTGCATAGAGGACTTGATGTACTACTCCAGTATGGCATATGTGTTTAAATATCCACCTTTCTTATTTAAGTGAGCTTTGTTTTTTTAAAACAAGGGACGGGATAAAGACAGAGGGGAATTTAGTTTCTGGTATTAAATGTCTGATTGGTTTAGAACTATACATAATTTATGTATATATATTTCAAATTAAAGCCTTCTGAGATGTTTCATGATTTACAGTCCTTTAGCAGTGAATAATGGCTTTAGGACACAGAAGGAACATTTGAAATCTTTATTAAATTTTCTATATGATAGTTTCTTCTACTAATACAGTCAGACTTCAGGGTTTATCACAGTTTCTATCAAGAATCCTGATTTTCAGGGGTTTAGAACAATGAGGTCTTAAAACCTGCCCACAGCTACAATACATTTTTGGTCTTATCACACCAGGCTTACAGTAAATTGGAATAGAAATTAGAAAAGTGCAAGAGCAGTTATGTCATTTCTGGTTACTTCTTGTAGAATGTCATAAAAGTTCAGAGTCTTAGCCTGCTGTAAAAGATAATGTTCCTTTCATCTCAGCATTGCGTATCTGACAATTTATGTTTTTTCATGATGCTGAATTATCACTGCCTACACATGAGAAACCACAACATGAAAAGAAAGATCTGGACCCTGGCTGAAAGCAAGTAATCACCCTCACCATGCCCTTCTGTCCTGAGTAAGGATGGAAGGTGGGTCTTCTTTTAAAAGACACCTCCCTCTTTAACATGTTATGGCAGCAAGTTTTGTAAGACTTACACAGAACATAAGCATCTAACTGTTTGCTGTGTGCTATTCTTTTATAAGCACTGATTTCTCCTGGTTTGTGTTGAACTGTGTTTTTGGCATAAAGGAAGCCATGGCAATTCCCTGTTACAGAATATAAAAGTGCACAAACCTTTTTTTTCATCCTTTTTTTTCCTCTCTTTTGTTTTTCTTTTTGTTTGTTTGTTTTTGTTGTTGCTTTGGGGCTTTGTTTGTTTGGAGGTTTTGTTGGTTATTGTTGTTGTTATTATTGTTGGTTTTGTTATTTTGAACCAGTGGAGATTTCTGTCTCCAGGTGCAGCGTAACAGAAATAACAATGAATGTAATAAATTACAAGTATGAGACACACTAGTAGAAGCTGATTTAAGCACCCATTTAAAAATAAATAATCAATAGAATATTGATATACTAATTTAAACCTTTATTTAAAGATATCCACAAGATCTATTGATGATTTTGCATTAGAATTGTTTTCAGTTTGAAAGATGTTGAAGGATGTAATTAAAATTCCTGAAAAAAATTAGCTGTTTTTGTAGTGGTCAAAGGTGTACGGCCAAAAAGAAGCATTCCCCTAAGGAGGGGTAGTTTTACTGTGGCTCTGATAGTCTCAGTACATAAGCAAAAGAAAGCTTATTGTTTCCAATTAACTTTTGTCTCAGAGATGGTCTGACAAAGACATAGCTGATTTGGCTCAGATAAGTCATTCTAGGTTTTAAAGTATTTCAAACATATAGAAAAGTTTGAAGAGTGGAAATATTCTCTGTTTTTTTCCAACTGCACCTGGCTTGTCTGTTTAAACACATGACTACAACTGGCAGATGATTTCTACAGCAAGGTCAGTTTGATATTTCTGGAACACTATTGGAAAAAACCTTCATTTCATGGGTAATTTCCAGATTTTCATTTCAGCTCAAGATGAGTGATGTCAAATCTACTATAATTTCTTAGCAAATGTAAAGTTGCAGGTTTCCACCATGTCTTCTACAAAGCTGGACAAGATTATTCGGACATAGGTACTGTAGTTCAATGTTAAATGTGTAGTTTGCTGGCTTGGGAGGTGGCCAAGCAAGCTTATTTGTGAGTAGCCACAGCTACAAAACAGAGGTGTGCATGCAGGACTTTCCATGTTTTGGAGAACCGTCTCTTTCTGTGAGAAGCCTTGGAGAGCTTTTGAGCATCCTTGCTTCCAACATTTCTGTGTAGGAAAGGCAAGAAGTTCTCAGAAGTCAGAGCCTAGTCAGAGCCTCTCTCTCTACATGCCATTGTCTATCTGGGCATCTTTCATCTTCTTGAAATTTAGTCTGACTTCAAGCAGGGACAGCCAAATTATCTTTTTGCTTCTGCTGTTGGTGGACTTTCCATATGCATATCCCTCAACAAAGTCCAGAGTTATACTTTCCACCTCCTACCTATTCCTCCCCTCAAAATAATGTCTACATGGATGTGTGACATGAGGTTACAGGCTACATCCAGCACACCAGCTGTAAATCCCACAACCTAACACAACAGCATCAAAAGGCTTTTCAATTGTTTTAACTTATTTTTCTTTCCAGTCTACAAATCCTGGTCAGATTGATGCTGAAGTATTGTATTTTCTTATGTTTCCCCTCCAGAATTATTTGTGTGTTACCATTGTAAATGCTACTGGGTTGGTAATTAAATGCTATTTAGAGCTAGAGATTATTAAGACTTCTTGCATAAGCACCAACAGTTTTCAAGTATGTTCACAATCAGTTACATATCTTCAGAATTTGGTTCAGGGGAAATGGCAACAAAAGAATTATCTATAGAGTATTTTTTAATAATTCATCATTTCATGAATTTGGAAAACAATCTCCTATGTTTAGGGATATAATTTGCATCCTTTTATTGGAATCATGTATAGGATTTCAAATGTGCATCCACTGTTGAGCCTATGTACATAGATTTGGGTGACCAGGTGAAGTTCAAAGTCCAAATATGCAGGGAGTTTTAGAAAAGGTATCCAGTTTGTTCTATCCACCAAAAGTAGTTGTCGTGGGTTTGCAAAGGTTTCCCCTCCCTGGGGGGCTGTAAGTGGTTTGTCCAGATGAATTTCTGGAGTAAAATCAATCAGAAGTTTTAGTAACGCCTTTGCCAATTACATCTTTAAGAAAATAGAAGAGAAGGTTGTTGCGCAGATGAAATTGGGAGCCATGTGAGGGAGACACAACAGGCCCCGGGGGGGCCAGGCCTCTCTCCTGCCCCGACCCTGGGCCGGGGGCAGGGGCAGCAGCTGAAGCCCCCTGAAGCCCCCTGTAACAGAGTGAAGAAAAAAAAACTTTAAAGAAGAACTTAGACAGGGCTGTTGCAGAAGGAATTCCAGCCAGAGAGATAGCGGAGCCTCCAAGGTCAGAGGTGGCAGCAGCAGGAGAGAGATGAGAAACCACGAAGGGGGGAGACGGCTCCTTCTCCCTCTCCCTCTCCCTCTCCCTTCCGCAGGGAAAAGACTGAAATCTAAAAATCCCTGCCACCTGTGGAAGATTGTTGGGTAGCAGAAACTCCTTCTATAGATGAGCTATAGAGGCTCATGAAGAAACCTGTGATGGAACAGATGAGTAGATGAAGAAGATGTGACTCTGTGGGAATCATGCTGGATTGTGGCCCACAGAGAGAGAGACCTATGCTGAAGCGAGATGGCCCAGGTAGGATCTTGAGATCCCAGTGAGAGATCAATGCTGGTGCAACTCAGTTTGTGACCCTGAGGGACAGCAGAGAATGGAAGAACTGTTGTCTGAGGGGTAGACCCATGCCAGAGAGGTCTATCAAAGACTAATAATCCCTGTGGGAAGGGACCCCACAGAAAACAGGGGTGGACTCAAAGCCATTATCCCCTGTGACCCTGTGGTGAAGACCATGGAAAAGCAAGTGTCCCCTTGTAGTCCATGGGAGACCTTACAGGACCTGGGTAACCCCAGCCTTATCCCCGGAGGGAGGTAGGCCCAGCCCTGAGGTCACCACACAGAAGAGAGAAAGAGACAGAAAGATAAGCAGTTCCAGCTGCAACAAGTTGGAGTTGTTGTCCCAGAGATAATAGAGAGGAACTTACAAAATGCTGCAAAATTGTTTAGAAGACCTGGAGCCTTAAAAGTGGAAAACAAATTACTTCTCCTTCTGGACTGATATAAAGGGGGGAGGGGTATTTCTGTAAATACATAGTGCTTTTGCTGAATTAGAGTTATTGTAGATGTAGTTGTTATTTTGATAGTAATAAATCCTAATATTATTTTCTCCCTAATCAGATTCCTTTTGTCTGCATAAACCTTCTCTCACCTTAGAGTAATTTGAGGGGGGTGTGGTAAAAAGTTGTCTCTAGGCAAACCCACGACAGTAGTAAAGTTCAATATGCCACAAAACCACAGAACAGTCTGAGTAGCCTGTGGGAACACAAAATATCAGGTCCAGTTCTGGCATGTTCTGGAGGCCCTTTCACTGTTCAAATGAACAGGACAACAGAGATTATACTTTGCAGTGCAACATCAACAGACTCCAAGTGTCTTTCTAGTGCTCCTCTGTTACCATAATCAGAATATGAATGAAGAATTTCACAGTGTTAGGGTCTTGTTATTTTTTTTCTTTAAAACCTCCAGCTCCGTAGCTGCATGGCTAAAGATGTTGAAATGAGCCCTAGCTGTTGTGATCAGAGGAGGAAGGGCTGGAAAGTTCAGGATGTGAATCAAAGGAAGCCAATGTGTTTATTTCACTATCACTGAAGGCTTGATTCATGACATTGTACCACTTGATGACAACAGTGGTGGCCTCTTCCCTCCTCTGTGTGTATCATCCCTGTGCTGCATCTCGCTACTAGCTGAAATCCTAAAGCTTGTCAGGGCAAGAGATATCTCTTGTGTACATATGTGCATGGTGCCTAGCAAACAGGACCCCTGCAGAGAGCTCCAGCATCACTGTTCTGCAGATGTTATTAGCAGCTTACTATGACAGAACATAAAGGACTAATCTCACATCTAGGAATGGCTCAGATCATGTTTCTGGGCTCAAACGCCCCTGAAACTCAAGGGTGTTGAAAATCCAAGCGCAACTACACATACAATGTCTTTTATACCTGGAAAATCCTAGGCTGATGTTCAAGCACCTCTTCCCTTGCTGGTGTTTCTACAAGGTGCAGGTAACAATTCTACTGTCTATGAATACCTCAGTAAGCAGTGATTGGAAACTTAGGATGTGGCTTTTTTGTGCTCTGATAGTATAAATTAAACACTTGTTTCTTCTTTGCAGTTCCTTATGCGTTAATCCAGCCATAGTCTATCAGTGTGTGAGGGGGGCTACTCACTTTCTTAGCACTCAGCATCGTTTGTTTTCCTTATTCCTTGTTCCTATCAGAGGGCAAACACTATTGCTGTCGCTTAAAAAAATGGGATTTTGCCTGCTGTGCTTGAGAAATCTTCTGCACCAGTCTGATTGTATAGGTTCCAGGAACTCCTGTTGTAAGGCTGGGGATTCAGTAGACTGATCTATAGCTGCAAAGGTTCACTGCTTTATTGCACCAGCATAAAATGGAAATGTTGTAACAGTCCCATCTGTGAAGACTTGCCAAAACAGTTTAGTGTTTCAAAAGCTGCATACTGAACAAAGACGAGATCTCGCTACAAGCTGTGGGAGCTGGGAGAGTTTATGAAGCAGTAAGTGTGGGCTAAGAGGGAGATCAGACCAGTGATAGTTTACTGGCCTTGCAATTCTTTTAAGAGGCACTAATGGTAGTGGACTGCTACAGCTGAAGTAGACCCAGACTCATTTAAGGCAGTAGCATGAAATTGGTTGCAATAAAATTATGCATTAAATGTGCATTATGTTTAATAAGACTGTGTTGCACTCCCAGTGTTTACTCTGTGCCCATTGAGGCTGATCCAATTTTCTAAAGTTCTCCAATTGGTTCGCTATCAGGTTTTCAGCCAGAAGGTCAAATTTCACTTGCTGTTAGTACGTCTCCATTACTTTGCTAAGGCATTTACGCTCAATATTCATTACTGCTTCTTCTTTTTTATCTATCTCCAGTAACTTGACTGCTCCAAAATGCTCCCTGTAGGTGGCATGTTTGACACAAATGAGATCAGTCTTTAATAGGTGTCAGCTCAAGAACATACACACATGTGAACGCACACTTGCACAAAGATGCAAAGAGAAAGAGCAGGGAAAGCTATTTCCAGACCCACATTGGAAGTAATTTTATGTTGCTTCACTCAAGGTGCATAAGTGACCTCCATGAAATCATGGGTTTCAGATATGAAACTGGGAATGTAAGTAGAGAGGCTGTTTAGAACAGTGTGTGATCATGACTATACCAAACTGAGAGCTGGATTGTTTTAATCAGAGGCAATGATAGTTTTAGTGTTCCAAAAACACATTATTTCCCAACATCTCAGCAAACTCTGTCAGCACTGAGCTCAATGTGAGTAACGCAGGCGAGGAACCAGCAGGCGTACTTTTTTAGGGCTTTGTGTTTCTTCGTAAATGCTTTAGCAGGGAAAATACAAGCCTTCTTGTATTCTGTTCTCTTCTGTCAGGAGATCATGTTGAGAGAATTCAGTGTGTATAACAAGTTTCAGCCAATAACATGGCATTCATCATTCTAAAACGGACTGTCCCTGTTAGCAAAGCTGGCTGGGTCGCTCAGAAGGAGCCATTGTCCAGGACACTCGGTACTCTGCCTTGGCAGTGAGGTCTATGCCTAGCCTTCAGCTTGATTAGGTAGGGAAAATGCAGTGGAGGCCCTAAAAAGGTCTTGCCAAAGCCTCAGATAATGAAGCATTTGAATTAGCTAGCTGCAAGATATGTCCACCCTGCCTGTCACCCACTGCTCTGTCTCCAGGTTGGTGTAGATGTATCGATGTTTGCTTTAAAGGTCTCTGTTGGCAGAGCTGCTAGCTATATACACCCATGACCTGCCCAAGGGTCTGCTGGTCAGCCTGCAGGGCGTGCTGGAGCATGCGGGCCAGCCTGGATGCAATGCCTGAGCCACCACCAGAGAACAAAGTAGCACTGGTTACTTTTCATAGTGCATCTTCTCCAGAGGATGGCTGGATACCAATAGCACTACTCCACACCAGCTGGAGATGTCTCCTATGTGTCCAAGGGGGAGCTCTGCTAAAGGGAGCTGCTGCATAACCTCAAAACACATGATGGCAAAGGCAGAGCACAGGGCATGGCCAACCTTCTCCACGACTTTTGTCCCCTTAGATACAGCCACTGCAAAAATTTGTGCTACCTCTGTACAGAGAGAGACATATTTTGGTGTCACTCTTCTGTAGACCATACAGTTATTATGTGGAAGTAGCAACCAATAGGTGCAGGGGCATCACTTCCTGCCGGGGGAAATATTGATATCCTTTTTTTAGCTTACCTTATTTTTGTAAGATTTTGAGCATCTGACCTATTTTAATAAAAGCACTTTGGATGTTGTGAGATGGATACCAAAACCTGTGGTCTCCCAAAGTCATTACTTTCAAAAATACTTAGAGAACTTTTGCTACTGACCTCTAAAAAAGGGAATAAAGTGTTTCTTGAACATCATCTGTCTTTGGTCACATGTGATGATCCTATTGAATTTTTACAAGGGGTTTACACATGCAACTCTGGGCATCAGCCGTCCTGTAGTGCTGTCACTTGGGGTCCTGACTCCCTGCTGGCAGGTGTGTAGGACCAAGAGGCTGAGCAGGAGATATACCTGGCCCTCAGCTGCCTCAGCCTCTGCAGTGTGTCTTCTGTCTATATGTGACACAAATGGGTCCTCAATCCCTTCAGATGGCCCAGAATAACCTTTGGCAGAGGGTTGGGGCAAACAGCTGAGACAGCGGCTGCATTAGCTAAATCCATCTGCAGGCATGACTCACAGCCCTAAATCTATGTGCTTCTAGTCCCCACCTGCTTTGCACTTGTCCTTTCATTTTTCTTCAAACACAGAGCAGTGGGTCTGTTCTCTTATGGGTGTCTGTCCAGGTTCTCATGCAGGACACATCTTATCTCAGTTATAACATTGCTGCAGAAGAGAGTGCTGCTGTTAACTGACTCTGTGCATGTCCCAAAGGCCTCACCATCAAGGGATGGGCTCAGAGAGCCCCAAGGAAAAAAGGGACAGCTATCACTTTGTCTGCATCAAGAATCTTGGAGGAGATGCATTCTGTGGAGACTCTCCAGTCTTCCCACTATCAGGCAGTCAAAGGATCTTGACTTCACCCAGATTTCCTCAGTGGACATTGTGTCTTGGACTACTTATTCTCCACTCAGAAGGATCTGTTCACGTACATGTGTAATTATTTTTCTTGGCTTTTCCTTTGGAATGCAGTATTCTACTTTGTCTTAGCTGTTTGCATTTGCTACTGCTAACATGAGGCTGAGGGGCTGACAAAGGATTGAACTTCATTCCTGTCTGCTAGTGAAAGACTTACAAAAAAGAGGTACAGTTTTGATTTTGGTAAATTAGATTAAATTGCTGAGAACAACAAAAGGAAACAGCCTCAGCTATCTGGTTTCCATCTATAGGAAAAAACAACCTAATCCTCTTCCCTCTGAAATCAGCAGATGCCATCTCACTGAACCCAGTCTATGTTGTGTGAGGCTATAAAGATACTTCTTATTCTGGTGTTACATTTCATTATTATTATTTTTATAATTATTATTACAATCTTTGAGGTTTTTTCTTTCCTTTATCTTTTTCTGATTTGCTATGGCACCATTGTGCTTTGCCAGAACACTATACTGTGGAACATATTTGCATTATGATAGATGGTCCACGCTATTCTTTCCATGACTTACATATTATTTCATAATTTGCATATAATTGGTAGGTCAGTGTAGTCATGAAAGCACAGTTGATACATATTTTTGAATAGAACTTCCTTATCAGTTAATAGTTGCTCACACACACACACAAAAAAAAGGTAAAAAGATCTGGCCTCCTTTAAATAAAATATAGTCGTGGATCTTAGTGATTTGTGGTTTGGGGCTTTTTTCTGAATAATATATATAATTTGCCACAATCATGCTAGTCAACCTTAAATTATTCCACAGTCCTGTGCAGGAGAAAGCGAACCCTAAGTCCACGGAAAAAAAATTGTTGTGTCTTGCATGGAGCCAGACTTACCGCAGGAACCCACAATGTCCTTCAGTGCAACCATCAAAGCAGATGGAGTAAGACACCAAGACATACAGCCTTCAGTTCAAAGGACAATAAAGCCCTGTTTCAGCACAGCACAAGCACAGTCATTTCAACTTGAGTCAATGTGAAGCTGTAATCCGGGAAGGTGCTTACACACATGCCTGCCTGTAAATAAATGCTTAATCCCATTGGAATCAACTGGGCCCCAGCTCAGCTTGAGCTTTCTTTGCTGTGCTGAACTTAAACATATCCACTGAAGGGAAAATTGCTTACAGCACCCTCATCTTTAACAAGCATGATGGAAAAAGTTTGCAGTGAAATCAGCAGGATTTCAGCTAATGTGATTAAGTGTCCTTTGGAATCCAGACTTCTACAAACCCAGGTCCATGGATGCCTGCTGAGGGCAGTAGGTGCTGGACCAGACCCTGAATGCAAGTGGGTTTTCTCATACTTCTGCAGCTTCCAAAAAAGAAAAGAAAAGAAAAAATGACTGAAAAGATTTGAGGAGAAAGGGTAATTAAGGGTGAGTTTTATTGCTTCACCACCTTTAAGGAA
>JAWMRA010000090.1:6616183-6635252 GCA_035584735.1 Pseudotriccus pelzelni | reverse complement strand
TTTGAGTCAAGTGAATCTAGAGGTGAGCAGATTATTAGTGTTTTGGTCTTTGCTGTAGACCCACAGCAAAGGTGGGAGGAAAAGGCATTTGGTAGAGATGTTTATCTACAAATGGGACGAATGCAAGGATGCTGAAAGCCTCTGCTCCAGCTCTTCTTGCAATATGGACAAAAGGCATAAAACTTGCAGCCTGATCATCTGCTGGTGGTCCCTAGCTTTGTTAATAATCTCATGATCTCAGAAGTTTTCAGTTCTCTAGAATGTGACAGATTTAAACCTGGTGCCAAGCCTACATCTGAATTACCCTCCCAAATACCTTTGGCCTATGTAAAACAAACACTTCCCAACTGCATGTTTGATAACTCCAGGGTCTCAGTACAAACTGGTCAGAGCCAGAGAATTCTGCCTAAAGGTGACCAACTTCTTTCTCTGTGTTACCCTGCTCCTCCTCTTTTTCTCACAACAGCTAAGTGTTAGCACATTACATCATCAGGCTTTTGAATTCCCCTGCTCTTATCATGTTTAAACTCAATTGTCTAACACTCGCCTTTTACACCATTGCCTCTGAGCTCTCGCAGTCAGCAAAACTTACTGCTGACAGATGGTGGGGAAAAGTGGGCTGAGCTGGATGGCTTCCAGAAGCTATGTCTAGCCACATGATATGTAAAACACAAGCTCTCAGTTGATCTTTTAGAAATTATTTTTGTTTTGGGGAGGGTTATTTTCTGTTGGGGATCTTTGTTTGTTTGTTTGGGCCAATGACAGCAGCACGCTTTCTGGCTTCTGTGCCCTGCTTTTGGCAGTTTCTGAACTACCAGGGAGGAAATTCTCCAAAGTGTCACAGCTGATAATTGGCCCCTTTTCCTGGAACAGAGATAAAATGGAATAGTTTTGTCAGGTTCTTCCCCTCACATGGAGAAACCCACAGTAATGCAGTCTTCAGCCCAAAAATCCTCAGTAAGAGCTACTGATTGATGAAATCTCTGATGACTTACCAATGTAAAGGCTGCATCTAGAGCTGTAGCTTATTAGTTCTCTTTTGTTTTTTCCTAAACATTTCACTCTGAACAGTGTAATACATCAAGCAGTTTCCAGTAAAACCTCTGGAAAGGCAACATTACTTCAACAGAAGGATATGACTTTCCATCAAGGCTCAAAAATATTTATGAGATGATCTTGTATTTACTTACTTATTTGTTTGAAAACATTTTTTTCTTTCCTAAGTTAAAATTAAGATATGTATCATGAAATGTCACATCTCATTTTCTTGTAAGACCTAAGGCTAGGGGGAATGCAAGCATGGTAAATATTATATTGGCTACACTTTCATGTTTTTAAAAGATCATCTCAACCTTCATGCCAAACATATAAAATAATAAAAAAAAAACCCAAATCTGAATACATTACTAGTACACCATACTGTCAGAAATAATCTAGAATAATCTTTTCAACTAGCTTTATTTTCCACCTGGGATAACGTGTGAAAAGGACAATCCCACTTTTAGCTGTTCATATATATCCAATCAGGCAGCTGGATTGCCTCAGTGTGAATGGAGACCACAGGTGAATGCACATATTGGAAACTAACTCAAGGAGTACACTGGTTTCTAACCCAGAAGTGTAACGGGCGAGTCATCATGTTATATTAAAGACCTATGTTGTAAAAATGTGAATCTAGTGTAAGATTGCGTGCTGCTGCGCAGTTAATGCTATCAGGCCATAAGGTGTGGTGCCATGACTGGTAATAAACATAACACATAATGCCAATTTCATGGTTCCTTCCAAACGAACTGTTTGTTAATCCATGAACAAGCAAGAGGTATTTGGTGTAATGAAGACCTACAGTTAGAACTGACTGGAAAATGCAGATGGGGCAAAGTAGTCACAAATTACTTTTCCTTTGGGGAACATCTCCACTCCCTGTGTAGACAGAAAATGAGGAGTGGAAAATAAAGTACAGCAGCCAAACATAAAGACTTTGTGTGTAGATAATGGGTAGGTATGTTCATGGGGAAGCTCAGCACCTCTAAAGGTCAAGCCTGGCCTCTAACTGTGCCCTGGCAACATGCAAAAAACCTCTAGTATTGCATTGCATTTATTCAGTCTCTAACTTTAGTAGATCAAAAAAGACTAAGAGAGACACAGCAGATAAGTCCTACCTCCTAATTATGAATGTCTATGTCACATAAAAGCAAAAGTAGATAACGAAATAATCAGAAAAAAATTTGCAAAGTATTTTCTTGGGTTTTTATGTGAATGGTTGGAATGGTTTAATTTGTAGTTTTTAAAATAGAATCCCAAACACCAAGCTTTTCAGTGAAGTTTAATAATGCCTGAGATCCAAATTATGGTGCTTCCATAAAAAGGAGCATTAAATTAACAATTAACATATTTTTTAAAAAAATTGTCATTGTGATTTAGAGAGAAAAAGTGAAAGTCTTAAGGAATTTGGAAATAATTTCTAAAAATAATTTCAGAAATATTATTTTCAGAAAATTCTAAACCTGTTTCAGTACCAGAACTGCCCATTCTGTGAATGAATAGTAGGTTTATAACATTCACCACTGTCATCTACTATATATGCAAAAAGCATGTTATGGAAAAAATGCATCATTTTACAGCTTAAGTGTATGTAAAATTGTATTGTGTATGATTTCACATTTCAAGCCTGATTAGCCCTGGGTTGGATCCTGAGAAAAATTGATATTGATTAAGAGTGGCTTTCAAAGGAATTTCCAAATTCAGAATAAAGAAAACAGGAAAGAAATGACAATTTGAAGCTGCTTGCAAATTGTTAGTTTAAGTATATACGTGGTGAAAAGAAAATCACAAAACTGTATATATATCCCCTGTGTGGTGACAAGTTCTGTGAGATAATTTATAGAGCTATACAATAGTAGAATGTATTCAAGACCTGCAAATATAAACAGACACAGTCAATTAATTTTTTTTTTAATTCTTTTTGTTTATTTTCCCTCCTTGGTTTGCAAAAAGATGCAGTTTTACTGGCAGTGAAATATATATACATATATATATATATATATACACACATATATATATGTATAAAGATTGTTTCGAAGCCCCAGACTCTGTTCCTCTCACATAGCTGGGCTAAGTTAAAGGAAGGTGTGGAAATTGAACCGTAGCCTCCATTATAAGGACCCTCACAAACAGCTAAGGGAAATGATTGCATAATAAAATCACTATGCAGTTTGTGTCATCAGATGGCTTATCATATATCTTCCAGTAGCTCATTTATCAGAAACTGAGGTGGCTTCTCCTTTCCCGATTGCCCTTCTTAAACTACCAGGTAAATAGAAGGGAAGGGACTGCTGGGCTTCGTGGGAGCATTGTACCATCACACCAGAAACACTTTGCTCCAGATGACACCTTGGACTGATGTAAATCAAGGGAGGTCCATAGAGAATGGCTCCTGTGTGACAGTAGGATGAAATCCTTACCCTTTTTTGGGTTTGTTCTTCAGTTCTTGATTCTGTTAATCTGATGCCATGGTTTGGGAGGGCAGAGTCTTGTGAAAACAATTTCCTTACAAACATTTGTGTCTGTATCTTTGAACCTTACCAACCACAGAACACCACAAAGAGATGTGGCAGCAGCAGCCTGGTTGAACTTTGTTATAGACTTTATGGAATGCTTTTTTGGCTGTGTATTTGGAGCTGCAGAAGAACCCTCCCAGGTGACATTTTGGTTCAACAAATACAAGTTCCATAAATATAAGTTACAGAGTTCTGCTATAAAGCTGAGTGATCAGAGCAAGAAAAGAAGCATTGACCTGAGACAAATACTGGACAAGGACCCACCTTTCTTTATTTTTCCTGTCTTTCTTCCTTTAGATGCTTTAGGTCCCTCAGATTATCATCCAGACCTTCACATTGGCCATAAACACACTCTGAAGCAGATCAACAGCAGCATTTGACTGTCACATGAATGAAATCACCCTATTTCTTCTTGCCTCACATCATGGGATTCATGATGAATCATGGCCTTGCTATGCTTTGCAGCAGTTGTGAAATATAAAGAAAAGGAGGGGTAAAAAGGAATAGAAAAGTAGATGGTGAGTTACTAGCACAATAAATGATCCTGTGAGAGATCAGAACAAAAATGATATAGGGACAGGAAAGAGTCAGGAAAAGAAACATCCCAGGGAGCACATATACACGTGCATCCTCTTTTTTTTTTTTTTTTTCACAGGCATCTGGCACAGGGTGTCAAATGACCTTGCAGGAGTCATTTCAACTCTCTGTGCCTCTTCTATATTAGTTGTGCAAATGGTGAATGCATTGGATCCCAGGGTCTGTACAGTGACCAGATACCCCTGGTGTGAGTCTGTTCCCAAAGTGCAGCTGGTACCAAGACTGAGTATCCTATCCTTGATGGGCAGAACCCTACCAGTCTGCAGAAGAGTGTGAGAGTGTGAAAAAGGCACAAGGCACACACTTTCACCACTTCCACAACTTGCTTCCAGTCCCTCAGTCATGCCACGTGTATGGGCCCACTGCAGGTGGAGCTGGCTCTAGAGGACAAGCCTGTGTTGTTCATTCTTGACATTCAAGCCAGTCTTGCTTTCTGTTCAAAGCTGTTTCCCCTCAATTCCAACTTTACCAGCAGCAGGACCCACCCTTGCTCATCAGCACAAGCTGCGAGGGCTGATTTCATCAAATCTTTAGCAGAGGCATGAATTTACTGCTAGAAGAGGAGCAGTATAGGGGTTGTTGCATACTATCCTTTAGCATCAGCAGATACAACACATGGTAAAGGATGTGCACAGTTTCCACACCAGCTGCCCTGGAAACCTCTGGCAATGTCATGACTCAAGGTGGGGGGGGGGGGGAAATTACCAAGGCAAGTCATCTAATAAATAAAAAAGGGATCTGAGAACAGGGCTAGCTAAAGAAAAGTAGGCCCTGATCCAGCAACACTCTTAAGACACTGCAAATGGCTTAAAGCACTTGAGGAGGCAAGTACTCTGGAGCTAAAGTGCTTTGCTGGAGCAGAGTCTTTGTACATATTAGGACAATTGGATCTTGAAGATAGTAGTATGTGTTTTTAGTAGAGGGATAGGTTAGACCTGAAGTTTTCCATCTGAGTTAGACACTCGTATTTCCTCAGCTGGCTGGCTCAAGAGCAGTTTGGTCCATGCTGTGGGATGTGTCTGAAGGAATTACTCTCCAGCATGAAGCAGAGGGAGATTCAGCAGGATCAGAGATCAGCTGCAGGAGAAGAGCAGACAGGAAGACTCATCAGCTTGCACTAGTCAAACTGAGGCTTTCAGCAATGCCAGCAAAACTCCTGCCAAGGGGCCAGTCTCCCTCAGAGTGAGGGAGGACTGATCTGTACTGCTGCACAACTGGCCTGGTGTCCCATTTCACAGGGACAGAAAAAGGCGAATTCCTCTAAGGGCCTTGCAATTCCTGCAGTATGTTTTTGGATTTCACAGCTGACGGTTCCAACTCTTTGATGGCACATTTGGATCAATAATATTTCATGGGAAGCAGGCAGAAACAAATACACACTCGTCTAGTCACTGACTGACAGTGAAACAGCATCTCTCACTGTTTGCCAGTCATGTCCCTAGTGTGCCTGTCAGCAGCTATGTTGCTTGAGGAAACAGACAAAGAAGAAGGCAGGGAGGAAGACACTCCTCAGTACAGTTTACAGCAATTCATGGTTATAAAATTCTCCCTCCAGTGCCAGAAAACCAACTTCAAGCTGGTCCTGTTGGTTACTGAAATGTTGGCAGGGTAACCCTGCTGCCATTGAGAATGAAGAAAGTTTTGCCATAGGCATGGGGAGGAAGATAATAATCTCTTCACAAGGAAAGACATAGCCATAACTTGGGTATGTTTTGTGGAAGAGTCCTCGAGATGCAGGACCTTCTGCTACCCCCAGGCTAGTGTTTACATGGTGGCTGGCTTCTGTAAATAAGAGTAGCTGCCATCCCCTGAATCCTTGGGTATACAGACATCAGAATATGGGAAGTCTTGAGCTCACAGCAAGATGTCCAAAGTCTCTGGGGAACCACACTGGCTATTAAAGGTTGACACATAAAGGGTGAAAAGCTGGAGGGGCAGAACTTTGGTTCAAATCCAACAGCTTTTCTGAAAGAATCTTTTTTTTTTTTTTCCAACTAGACAGTAAATGGAAAAACTAATTTCAGACTGCTTCAAGCCAGAAATCTTGACTTGCCTTGAAGAGAAATGTTTAGCTTTTATTTTAGAAATTGTTGGTCTGTTTTCCTTCTCTTTTTTAATGTTGTTCAATGTTTTGAGTGATATCAAAACAAAAGGTCCACCATCTTCTTCTTCCTGAACTGTCAAAACGATTTATTTCAGCTTTTTGATGGGGGGGGAGGGGAGAGTACAAAAAAACAAACCAACCACAGACAAACACACACAAAAAAGTAATCAAATTGCTGGAACATAGCATCACAACACAAAACACCCCAAAACTCAAATTGGCCCTCACACCCTTTCCCAGCCAAAATTATTAATCAAATTTATGTTCTTGTGACCCAAGCTGAAAATATTTATGGTCACCTGAAAATTCCTAGGGCAAATTTGCTGTTGGTTTAGAGCTCTCCTTTCTGCCCTGCTCTTCTCCTTATAGTTTTTCTTGTGCCTATTTTGTGAATTTTTTGGAGAGGGTAGGCACTCAAGAAACATTTGGAAAGGTGCTGCCATCCCACAGCAGCACTCCTGCCATGTGATCTGAAGCTGCAAGCCTTGGGATCAGCACTGCCTTTCCAGCCTTGTCTCCACCCCGGGTCCAGCCTGCTCTACAGGCTGGCAGCAGTGGTGGGAAACAAGTTGTGGAGAGTAAGATGTTGCCAAAGCCATTAAAAGGCAGGAAGAATTGGCTGACAAGTGAGGAGAGGCAGCCTTGGGCAGCTGTTGAAAGAGGACTTCATCTCTTCCACTGCTTATACCTGGGGAGATTAGGGATAAAGAAGAGAGGAAGGAAAAAGTGTTTTCTTATACTGTGAGAATTGAAAGCAAGAGGCATCAAAGAAACAGGGGAGTGAAAGCCAACTATTCCTGGCAATCATCCCTCGGCTTTAAATTCACTGAGAATTCTCATCCTCAGCATTTGTCGGCTTATTAATAGTTTTCCTGTAGTTGGATTTAAATCTGCATCCTAGGATGTCAAGTTTGAATTAAAGAACCAAGTGGAAGAGGAGGAATGTCTCATGATGGGCTCTGAGCCAGCTTGGAGGGGTGCTAGTGGGAGGTTTCACTCCCTCTAACATGAGCTGGATCCTTTTGATGTGGCAAGCATCTGCCAAGAGACAAAGGATTGGGCTTGGGATGTCCCTATCTAAAAATAACTGTCAATGAGCAGTTCACATCGGGGAAACTGCTCTTTGGTGAATTCTGTTCTCATCTGAATTTGCATTCTGACTTTACTTATTCAGCAACAATTTCTGATTGTGTTTCAGTGCTGCTGATGGCACAGAGAGAGCAGATAACAAATCACCTGGGACATTTATTATATGTAATAGTAGATATTGTTATATGTATTGATATATTGATATTAATATTGATATAAATATCGCTTCTCTTTCCTGTGCATCATCACTGTCAAGTGCTCTATGTCACAGAACAAATACCTTAGACTGCTTCCTAATTCACAGTAGAAAGAGAGCCAGGAACATGTTTCTTTATCCCCCCACAAAATTAAAAAAAAAAATAAAATTATACAGTGCTTGAATGTGGCCCATACAGAGTCATTCATTCAAGCCAGATTGCAGTAGTTGCAGCCCACTTGGTAGAGGGCAGCAGGGCTCTTTGTCCCTGGAATCTATCAGACAGGGAGAGAGGGAATGAGCTGGACTTCACACTACCAGAAGCACCAGGAAAGGAATTGAAACGGTGCACACTGACAGAGAAACAGTATCCTGTTTTCACTCAGCCTGTTTTGTGACACTACACTCTGCCTCTGATCCAAGGATAGCATCAAAGCCTTCTCCAGATAAGGCGTTTGCAAAGTCCTTGGAAATCCTGTAACACAGTGGTGTTTAGAGAACGTGCTTTAGTTTTGTGGGTTTGTTTTGTGGGTTTATTTCGAGAAAAAAAGAGAGGCTTGTTGATTACTAAAGCTCATCTCTTTCATGCCAAAACAACCACCACTATCACCAGCACCACCACCAAAAACAACAACAACAACAACAACAACAGAACTCCACAAACCCAAACTAAAATCAGCCAACCAAATAAACACAAACCAAAAAAAAAACCAACAAAAAAACCCCAAACCACTAAACCACCGTGAGGTAAACAACTTTATAAGAAGTAAGGAATGACTCCACAGCACCAAAATGCCTTTTTCTACATTAGAAAAAAGACAAGGTTTCCTTTCTGACTGGCTGCATTTGGGATAAAATGACAAAGCACTGATCCTGCTAAAGGGATGCTCCTGCTTTGGGAAGCAATGCAGAGAATGCCCATTGACTCAGGTGAATAGCTGAGAGAATGACATTTCCTTCTTATCACAGCTGTGTTCCTGTGCAAGGTAAAAATTTTTGTTATGTTTGTGTGTTGGCGCTGCAGGCTGGTCATTCCAGATGCATTTTGGTTAATTCAAAGCCACAAACTGCCAGGATTCTGCATCAGCTTTGTAATGTTAGACTTCTCTGACACAGGTGGATGTCAGATCTGACCTGAGTAATGTTCATTGAGCCAATAATTTTCACTCTGTGTCTGCACTCCATTTGAAAGGACCTGGAGGAGTTCACTGCAGGCAGGGCTGAGCAGAGTAGCACACCTGTTTGATAACATAGTTGCCTTTTGGTAACTCAAGAGAAAAAAACAAAAGAAAAAAAAAACCTTTCCAGCCTGAATGAAACATTCTGTTCAATCCAAAACATAATACCTGAAATTTCCGAGTTTCTGTCAAGTTTTCCAAGCTAAGAAAGGAGTGTGTGTTTGTTTGCACGTAGAGCTCCTTTCTTTTTTTTTTTTTTTTTGTAGGGCGCTTAGACTGAGGAGGAATTTGTAACACTGGCATAGCTCACATCCATCTTTCTGCTGTTCTCTTCTCCCTCCTTCCTGCTTTCCTGGTTGTGGTGTATTACAATTGCTTAAGGGGTTAAGGATAAAAATAAAACAAGAAACTAACAACCCAACCCAAAATAAAAAACCCAAATGAAACCAAAACAAAAAAGAAAAGGGTGTTTTTAAATGAGACAATCTTCCTCATTCTGTTCAGCTGCAACACACTTGAGCTGGTAAAACTGAGTGGGCAGGAGTGAGAGGTAAAGGACAATCTATGAACAAGTTGTCCTTTTTAGTAGAAGCTAGTGTTCATCAAATTATAACCTTGATTTTTTTTTTCTTTTTCTGTTGGAGCTGTTCAGTTTTTTTGCAAATAGCTCTCTGCATATGGGGACAAAAAGAGAGAGAAGGACTTTGCAAGCTGGTGAGCAGGAGAAAGAAAGAAGATGCATTTAAGACTTTACTTGGCAAACCAGCAAAGCAGCTCTTGATCAAAGTGGTCTGTTTCTGCGGAAGGAAAGGAATAACCTCTGAGATTCCTTCCCCCCTTTCCTGAGCCCAAGAAATACGGAAATTTTCCATGAGCAGCAAAATAAATACACTGAGAAAAGTAGGAGGCACAGATACTCAGAAGGAAGGCAGCATCATGACCGTTTCAGAGTCCTGCAAAGGCAGGTGGGCAAGCCTGCAAGCCTGTCACCAATCCACCAGTTACTGATAGTTTTTGCTGTGTGACAGAGCAGCAAAAAGCAAAACTGAATGAGTGGGGCATGAAGCTTGACAAAATTAGAGGAAAAATATGGGGGAAGACATCAGTGGAATGACTGTTTTAGGAATTTGCTGGTTTCTTCTTTCCGAAAAGATATGGTACAATTCAGCTTATGGATTTAATGGCGAAGTTTTTAGGATAGACTCCTTGGATCACCTCATGGGAAAGAAACAAAATAAGTGAGTGTGCTTGCCCTCATGTTCCATAACATCAATGCAAACCACAAATAAACAATTGCCAAGGACACAAAATTATATAAAAAGTCTCCCAGTTTTGCCAATGCTTTCACTTAAAGCTCTAATCACATAAGTTTTCTGCTTTTGCTTGGTAACAGCAGTGGAAACTCTCAGGCAAATTATGCCCAAGATATTGGGACCTCCTTGTTTCCATATGTATTTCAGTTCCTTACTCTCAGTTACCCTGCAGTAAGCCATTTTGCTGGAAAGGAGAGGGGGTTTGGTATATCTTGATGTTTGAGTGGCCAGGGATGGTGCAGGAGGACAAGAAAGCCCTCTGGGACGACATTACCAAAAGGTGAGTTATCCAGTGTGTTCAGAGGAGAAATATGGGGTATATCTGCTTAACAGACTGCAGCATCATGAAAGACCTTCAGAGATTACAGATACCAGAAAATAGAATTAGTCAAGGCTAGTGTGGGTGAGTAATATTTTAAAACACATGGCACTTTCAATAAGCTTGGTGATCCTGCTGATAGGAAATGTCTGGTGATGCTGCTGATCACATATTTTAGTGGTCCTTGTCCAGAATGCAACATTACTAGGATAATGATTTTAGCATCTACACAGTATCAAAAGCAAAAACAAAGAAAAGAAGCTGTCTTTATGCGACACTAGAGATTCCTTTATGAAGAACTGCATTTCACCCCTAAAAAATACAGTAACAAATGTACATTTCACTCTTGTCTAGAAGTTTGCTTGCTTGTCCTTAAATGACATAAACAGGTGAATTTAGAGCCCTAGTTCCAGTTTTGAACTACTTGAAGCATATTTTTGTATTCCCTCTCGCATTTCTGGTGAATAACATAAATACAAAGTGTAAAATAACAGTATATGTATATAGTTGGCCCCGTAACAGAAAATCAAAAATGACTGATAAAATGGTATATGAATACCACTAATTAGTTCATGTTCATGTCATTAAGTCTCTGTGGCTCATTGACTACAATAACATTGAAGGAATTTATGGAAGATGTCCACAGTGTCTGTGAGAGCTGGCAGAATACCAAAGAGAGAAGGACAGACCAACAGTCTATGTGGGTTATTTTGTTTAAACAACTGCCTTTTGCAAGATCACAGACCTGAAGTCTTAAGTGTTGTGGGGCTGTGGACAGAAGGACTCTCTAGCAGACGAGTAGCTCAGCGGCAGTGACTGTTTGCTCTCCCCATTTAAAGAGCAAAGGATGAGGTATTTGCCTCTCAGACCAGGTGAAACACACACACAGATATTTCCTTGCTTTCACCATCAGGAATGCCTTGCTGCTCTCAGAGTGAATGTTCATTCTTCATAAAAACTTTCCTGCATGGAGTTGATTTGGAATATCTGCGTGCACAGATATTCTTAATGGCCTGAGAACAAAAAGGAAAACAACTACTGGGAGGTGGTCTTAATCACTCAAAAAAACTACTTGCTCTGTAACAAAATCAGAGAGAAGATTTAAGCCTCCTGATCACCACATAATTGCTAGCCCTCACCACCTAAAGAAGGAATGAACCCCAAATACTTGACTGCAAGCAGTTTTTATATAAAAATTATATGGCTATCTGTGGTTGCTCTTCTGTGTAAACTAAATTAGTTCAAAGATGGGATCCTTTTTAAATTATGTGCCCACCTAAAAACATAGTTGACTGTGTACAGAATTATATCCTCATTATATCCTATCTTCTGCCCCCAGAAGCAATTCCAAAGCTATCCCCGAGCCATCCCCATCCACCACTTCTTTCACATATCACTGACTTCACAGTTAGCATGATTAAGACTTCAGAAATGGTTCTCCATCAGACCAATAGCAGGCAGAGTGATTTTTACATATATATATACAGACAGAGAGAGAGAGGGAGAGAGAGAGAAAGAGAGAGAGAGGAGATGATTGTGGCATCTCAGGAGTTCACATATTTGCTTTCAGTAAATCTGAACTGAAAATAATTGGAAAAATGTAAAAAACAAATGTGTACTCAGTCTGGGTGTTGTTCACTCTCTGAGTTTTCCTTGATGTCAAACTTTGCCAAGTGAAGTGAGTGGAGTGTTTGGGTAGACTTACACAGGCTTTGCCCTGGACCCCCTCTGAAAAATACCTCATTGCTGAGGGAAACCATACCCCTGTGATCTACAGTTCTGTCCTCCTAACATATGATAGCAACCTGCTCAGTTGTAAATGATACTAAGAAACTGGAAATACTCTTTTCATAAAATTTTTTAATGAATCAGTGCCTGCAGACTAATTAACTCCATGAACAAGCCAAATCATACATAATCTAAGATTTTGCCTGCTAAAAACAGCACCATGAGAGATAATTTGGACATGAGAAACACAGCTCAATGAGTCCACTGGAAACAAATGACATCTGGAAGTACTGTTGTTACCTCTGGTCTCTGGTAGGTAGTTCTGAGCTAAAAAAGAAGGGAATTCATCCAATGCAAAAAGATTGATGTAACTGTTCATAAAGTTGTTCATCAAAACTGAGTGCTCCTTCTGTCTTTTATAGTAAAAAAACCCCAAAACTCTGAGAATCTATGTGAACATAATCTAGCCAATGAAAGAAACTATATAAACTGCTTGGTTCAGCCCACAAAGCTGACCAATATTAACAGTGGGTGCAAGGGCAGAAGATGTTTTCATTTCAATTTTTGGGGCAGCTCTCTCCTTTTGAAGATGAAAGAAACATTAACAAGCCTCAGTAAAAAAAAAAATTCTTGACTGATGCCAGTGTGGGAACCACTGTGGGCCTTTTTCTTTGGAGAAATTAAAATTTTGTGTATGCAGTTAGGAAGTAAGGTGAACTTGTTTATCCCAAAGAACTTGTTTATACCCCTCTGCTATTCTAGGTGAATATTCTGACATACAAACAGAGCATTAGAGGGAGCTGGCACTCCAGGTTGTGAATGACAAGCATCGGTCAGATACAGCACGACCAAAAGCAGGGCTGTCAGTGGTGTGCAAGGTCTCTGCATGGAGTGGGGGCTCTGCTATTCCTGGATGTTGTTTTCCAAATCTCTGCTGCAACATAAATGCTTTTTCCAGCCTGTGGCAAGTGGAGAGGAAGATCTGACATATCTTGGCCTCTGTATCCAAGGGATGGATAGCAGGGGAGGGAGCTGCAGTTTTGCACTTGATCTGTAGAGACAACCATAAGAAACAGCGTTTGATCTTTTGGGTGATTTCTTAATCAACTGTTTCAAGTCTTTGTGGTTTTTGCCTGTAAGTTTCTTGTCCGATTTCTCTCTTCAGGGCTCAGAGGGTCCTAGAGGTGGAGGTGAAGCATCCTGGAGAAACTTAATGACCCACTTAAACTCGACAACCAGCCCCAACCATCTCCTCTGTGCAGCTGTGTCTGACCTCATCCAGATGATTTTGTTTCGAAGACCACAGTGACGAAAACTCAGTAGTTCCACAGCATTATTTCAGCTATGGCCAGGTAACACCACACAGCAATCACCTTGACTCTCTGACATTACAGAATGACTGGCTCATAATGGGAGTCAGATTGGCATTCATTGTGAAAGAGAATTTGCAAAGCAGCCTAAGGGAATTTGGCGCCCCATTCCTATTGAATTACAATGGGATTTGGGCACTGAATTTCCTCAGTTAGTCCTTTCAAACTTCCCCTCCTTTCTAAAGTAATAAAGGTGGCATTTTCATAAGGCCTCTGTGTTTGCTTCTTTTGAAGCTGCTTGACGTTTTACTGCTTACTTCAGTGTACGCATCAGTTAGCCAATGCTATGCAGTTTTGAAAAACACATGGAGGGGATTTCAAATTATTTGCTCTTAACTTCATGACCTAAAATTTTATCCAAATCGAGGGGGGAAAAGAAAAAAGAAAAACATTTAAAAGACACGAAGGGAGAAACTGAGCATGGTGGAGAGAAGTGAACTTGCTGAGAATTAGTAAGTAAATTCTAAGGTACACTTCAAATTCAGCTTGGTTATCTCAATCTCAAATAGCTTTGAAAGCCCTAAGATTTATTTAACTATGGAAGATGCGAAGGGGTTTCCAAGCATCCTTCCACCTACGATACAGAAATACACTACAAAATCAGCTTTGAAGACAGAGACCTAATTAACTTTCTTGAAGATACTTTATCATCTAGGTATTTGCTAAAAACCTCTTTTAAAATACATTATGGATTATTAGCTATTATGTAATTGTGTGGTCTTCAGTCAATTCATAAAACCTCTGAAATCAAATGTAAACCAGAGTCTACTGGCATAGTTACATGTTTGAAATAGCTTGAATTTCTTATTAATTCTGCTTGATAATGCAGGACTTCCTTTGACAGACTGGAAGCCCAGCTTTGAAAGTAGGCAATTATCCCTCTTGGCCATGTTTTTACCACAGTTTTAAACTGAGATTACACAGGGGGGTGACACATGGTTAACAATGGGAGATCATTAACTTAAACATCTTCCACTTATGTGAAAGCATCCTAATGCAACAGGAAGGCTGAGGCCATGAGTCCAAGCTGAGGGCAGGCTCCAGGCTGTGGAATGATCCTGGAGCCTGGTATCAATGCAGTCATCTAAAGAAACATAAGGTATGAGATGCAGGAGACAAAACTCCAAGATGAGGAGGACCCCTGAACAGGATGTGTTTACTTGGCAGGTGGTTTTTGTTTACTTGGAGGATCAGTCAAGGCTGAAGGAAACTGGCTGGGCTGCAAGATTCAGAGCAGGACTTTGGTGGAGACAGGAACATCCTGAACTCCTTTGTGGATGCCTCAGGCCAAAAAACAATAAGAAGGGTGAGGCAACCGCACAGAAAGAACAGTGTTTGATTTGGGCTACAGCTGTGTTTTCCTTCTATGAGATAAAGTGCTGGAAGGGTGGCACAAAACTCTCAGAAAAGAGTTGTACCTCACTGCCCTCAGTTATCTTTGGTTCTAAACAATGCCTCATGCTGGGAAGTCAGGGTGGAAAGCATTGCTCCAGGGCTCTGGGCTGGCTGGGTCAAATCTCCCATTTTTATGGAGATCTACTGCATTGTGTCAAGCAAAAGCGTTAAAGGAGGATATTGTAACTTAGACCACTGGAATTTTATGACAGCAAAACCTCACCAATTTTAAAAGTCTTAGGCAAGCAGATCAATGAAGTATCCAGCCCTGGAAACTTCAGCTCGGCTTCACTGATCAGTGTCTTCAATGACCAGAAAATAAACTTGATCTTTAACAGTGAAATAAACTGTCTTGCATCTACTCGACTAAATTATCTGTATTTCTCTGTATCAGTTGTGATTAGCATCAAGATGAACTGAAACTCCTGCACCATCTTCTATTATTTGTTCCTTCATACATTTTATTCAAAAGTTATTCACCCAGTTTCTGTAGTCCCTTACCTCAGTGGACTGTGGTCCCAGCTCTCCTAGCATTTTGGTTTTCTTGTACTAGCAATGTTTGGAAACAGCACCAAAGTAGAAAATAATCTACTTTCAGAATATGTAGAAGATTCTCTTCTTTGTAGCGGACAGAAGCAAGCTCAATGAACAGAGAAATAATTTGTCCACTCCAGCAAATGTGCTCTAAAAACAAAAGAAAAAAAAATTAAAAATGTGGAGGTAAGTATAAATTGCAATTAGGTTCTACAGAAAAAGTTGAGCTAAAAGAAAAAAATTTTAGGTG
Organism: Pseudotriccus pelzelni; assembly: GCA_035584735.1. Classification (NCBI taxonomy): domain Eukaryota; kingdom Metazoa; phylum Chordata; class Aves; order Passeriformes; family Tyrannidae; genus Pseudotriccus; species Pseudotriccus pelzelni. The sequence goes on along the minus strand of JAWMRA010000090.1, from coordinate 6,619,622 downwards.
AAGGTGAAGGAAGGCATATAATTTTGTATTTTTTCCTTCCTTAATTCCACAAAGATGATAAATATTGTAACTAAAACAACTCCTGCAAGAGACTTTTGAATTTAGGCTCAGAACTTCTCTTAGTATTTCATGCTGCAAAAAGATGTGCAAACACATCCAGAGGAAACAGAACTTCTTCTCACCTACTGGCTGTCCTTCAGCTAACAGGATTTTGTTTGTTAGACTCAGATGCATATATCTGCCTCTCCTATTTGGACTCATCTCAAAAAAAAAAAAATAATTGCACACAAGGAGAAACTTCAATATTCAAACAGAGATCTCTGATTTGGCACTAAGGAACTAATTTCTCTCTGCAGCCTGCAGTGCCTACTGAGTGTATGATATTGCAGGTTGCTCTGGCAGCAGCTCTCCTCCTACATATTCAGACTGGAGATGTTTCTTGTATTATGGAAACAGCTGCTGGAATAGGTAGGACCCAAGGTCTGACACAAGCTCTCCTCTCATAGTCTCAGTTTATCCTTCATCTCCCATGTAGGTTTAATTGTCTGATTGTGGATACAAGACACTACTGCTCTTTGCTTCTTCCTATTGTGAAGGGATGGAAAAAAAAAAAAAGAAAAACCCCCACCCAGTTGAAGAATTTAATAATTCCAGTGACATTGATAGTTTATTACAAGACTCTTTACTGTGGACAGCTAAATCCTACATGAGGCTATTAGACTTGCTTACAAGTGCTCTGGGAGTGGAGAATTGTCCAGGGTTGTTCAGTCACATTCAGGCCAAGACATATTGTTAATGTACCCAATTCAGTTTCAAGAGGAAAAATCAAATGACTTGTAAGATCATCTGCCAACATCTTGCTCCTCCTTGTGTTAATGGGGTCACAGCTTTACTCCCTGGTACTTCATTTGTCCTTTGGTCTGTTTATTGTCTATCCATTGCTGCAAAACATTTATGTGCAGACAGCTGTAGATCTTCCTCAGTGGACAGCATAGAGACCCACTGTTCCCAGCTAGTGTTTCTCAGATCTTCTTCCGTGTAAATAATGATGAGTAGACTTCGTATCAGGTGTCTTTTACATCAACTTTTCCTGCCAGAACTCTCCTGTGATCTGCTTTGCTCAGTCTTATGTTTTCAGGGTCTTAATACTCTAACTAAGGAGAGATCTTATTGCAGTTTTCAGCTCTTCATGAAGCACAGAGAGGAAAGAGCCAGATTTCTCTTGGGGCTGCACAGCAATAGGATGAAAAGCAATGCATGCAAAATGCAACATGCTGAGTTCTGACTACATATTGAATAAAAAAAAACAAACCACAATGTGAATAGTAATGACTAGAACAGAGGCTCAGTGTTGTTATGGGACCTCTACCCTTGATGTTAAAAAGTCAAGACTTGGAGCCAACTGACCCAACTGACTATGGCTTAGTAGAATGCTGAAGCATCAGATGACCTCCAGAGATCTCTTCCAGTCCAAATTATTCTATCAATCTACATCTACTTATTATCTTACATATTTAGGCTACTAGGATTTTATAGAACACAATGATATTAAAAATTTGACAACAGACTGCACAAACAAATAAACAAACAGGCTTTTCTCCTATCTTGGCATTAATGAAGTTTTATCTAAGGCTGACTGACACTAACTCCATTTTACCAAAAATGCAGGCTGATAAAGACTAGATGTGGATTTTCTACCAACAAGCTTCAGAAAGATCTTCTGCAGTTTCATTTTTTTCTCCAATTACCAATGCAGAAGCATTAACTCTTTATCTTGACTGGCATCACGTTTCATAATGGGACACTATGAAACCAGTCCAATCATTAAAATCAAAGGGAGCCCATTTTCTTGGCATCTGTGGTTTGTAAATCAAATCACGTTGGATGTTGTTTCTCCCTGGCTGTTGGGCATCTTTGTGGTTTTCTGCTCATCTTTTTTAAAATGCATACAGAGTGGATATGGCCATAGTAAATTACTGTTTTTTCCATAATTTTCCATGCACTCTTCTTTCAGTGGGAAATGGTGGTAGAAGTGAAAGATTGCCCTAGAAATGACAAGGAGGACCAGGATTTTAAAGACTTAAAACATGTTTGCTGTCTTAACCCCCCTCTCTGTCACTGCAGATTTTGTTCTTTCTGGCTAATATTAGTATAACCTGTACTTCAAAGATATGAACTATGCTAATTAATTAACATCGCTATCATTCTTGAAATAGAAACTGGCCCTGCATTGCCTCTGAAATTGATATTCCCTGTATTTACAACAACAAAATACTAAATTATGATTTTAGACTTTTGTGGTGAAACCAGTATGGTAATTTTGTTAGGTAAGTTTTCCAAAACTTGTTGTAAATTGTGGCATAATAAACCCTCAGCCTGTGTGTGCTGAGAAATTGTTTGGATGTAACAAATGGTGATACTCTTGTTGCTTTTTTTGTCTCTAGTGGGGAAGAATCAGGACATTGTGGTTGTTGGAGGTCTTGATATAGAATGTTGAAATCAGAGGAAGGACGTTTACTGACTCCAGGACTGCATAAGCAAGTACAGAAGTCCTAATTTTTAATTTCTTTTCCTTCTGTTTTTGTTTAATCCAGGTGTTCTTAAAACTTAATATGGCCTCAAGCTATTCATAAGTCCCTGCAGACTTAAAGCTTTGGTTTTTCCCCCTCTCTGACTAGAAGAACAGACAACTTTATTAAAAAAACAAAAACAAAAACAAAACAGCCACCAAAAAAAACCCAAAAACCAAAACAACAACAACAACAAAACCACAAAAAAACCAAAAACCAAAATAAAAAACCCAAACCAAACCAAAGCAAAAGAAATTAAAAACAAAGTACATAATTTATGGTTTTCCATCACCTGAACAGAGAGGGTAACTCTCCTAAATTGCATCAAGCTCGCTGCCTGGTTCCCAAGGACACCTTCTTTTTTTTTTTTTTTTTGGTGGAAGCAGTGCAACATGACACCAGATCCCCCCAGCAATTCTATGGGAACCAGCACTCCAGCTGTGGATGGATTGAAGGAAGAGAATGAGCAGCCTAAAGCCCTAGTCAGACCAAACCAATAGACAAAATCCCTGGAGAATAAGCTTTGTCATTCAGGCAAGCTTGAGGAAGGGAATATTTACACAAAAGCAAATTTACTTTGCTGGTACCTGTTTTGTTTATTAACACAAGTGCTGCATTTCTCCCTGCCCAGGTTTCCTTTCAGCCTGACCTCCTGTCACATGACTGGAATAGTATAATGTTGGGATGTGTTACCATGGCAATGACAGTGATGATGGCATGTGTTCAGCATAGCCAAATTTGAACCTAATGAGAGCAGATGTGACTTGGAGCTTTCATCCCCGAAGAGCAGACCTGGTTACACCAATGTCCCTTTTCTTGGGAATCATGGAGAAAGCTCCTTAATACAACTCACTGGGATTGCATTAGCT
>JAWMRA010000090.1:6602888-6616083 GCA_035584735.1 Pseudotriccus pelzelni | reverse complement strand
GAGAAAGCTCCTTAATACCACTCACTGTGATTGCATTAGCTGTGAACATCAATACGCATGGGTGGAAATAATTTCTGACTGCTGTAAACATCGTTTCATGAAGCTGAACACTCCCACATCAGGAGAGCTGGGAAAGAGGACAAGCCATGAGAAAAACTAGAACTAGCCATCTGTAGTTCTCTTTGTTGATATGCATTATCTTCCTTAAACATAAGCAGATTCCTGTATGTCATTGTGTGTTATCAGTTCTGGTCTCTACACTTTCCTGAGAAAATAACTACTTCCAGTTGCTGCAGGCCTGTGTGACAGGCTATGCAAAGCTGCAAAGCACCATGAATAAATTATGGCTGTCACCAACTCTCAGTCTAAAAAGGACTGTTACAAAAATAAATTAGCACTACCCTTGAGCACTGCTAAGAGTAAACATCTCGCACATGACTTTGCTAACTAAAAGAGTAAGACCTCCACTTCACCATAGCGAAGCACTGTACAAACAATGCATTCTCCACGTGAAAGAACAGCCACTGTGATAAACAACCACAGAGAGATAAAAGGTACAAATGCAAGCAAGCAGCATTCAAACTAAACATCTTAGAGCCAGTTCCAGCCCTGTTAACTTGGATCAGGATCAAGGAGAGAAGTCCAAGGCTCCTTCATCACTACTCTGGTTAATGCCTTCTCTTGTAGCTTCTTTGGGAGAAACTGAACCTCCAAAACTCCCCCTGCTCCCAGGACGTTGTCAGCTGGAGATGCCCGAAAAGAAGTAGCTCTGAACCTTGCCCATCACTATGTCGGAATTGTCTTATATTGCAAGTACTGTGAATTTATGTCTAGGTTTGCAAAAAACAACTACAACTTTGGCTTCAGGCAACTTTTGGAAAAAAATTCTTACAAATACTGGCATACGTATCTGTATATTTAGATGGAATAAACCATCCTGCCTTTGTATGTGGAGTCCTTCTGACTGCATCTTTTCTTTCCCCTCAAGGTTTTCAAAAGTCCTGATCCTAAACCAGAATTTCACACGCAAATGTTCACTGCTGTATCTGTGAGGACTTTCCACTAGAACTGCCCAATGGACTTTCCAGCAGCAGGCAGGCAATTCAGAGATTATTTGAGAAGTCAATTTAATGCTCTTCATATCTCAACATTGAACTAAAACTAATTAGGGCGAACTTTGAAATTCCTCCTGAAAAACTAGGGCATATTTGTTTTTAAACGTAAAAAAAAGACAAGCTAAAATAGGTGAGGAGTAGTACCATATCATTGTCTACTCCTCTTAATACTTATACATATTTTGTGGCAGAGGGCGTGTCTATACAGATGTTACAGCCTTCTCAAAAGGCCAGCTGAAGCCTGCACTGTCCTTACAAGCATCTGCTGCTGCTTCTCCTATTTTCCCTGTAGCTCCCTGTCCTTCTTTTCCTAAGAAATTCATAACCCAACTCCAATTTCCAGATTCTAAATTTTAACTTTAAGGGAGTCAAAGCTCCAGGGAATAGCAGTAAGGGAGGGCAGGTAAGCTGTACTTTCACATCAAAACCTTGTCCCTCATACCCCACTCCCCCATTCTGGCAGCTCTGGACCTTTTGGGGAGATGCACCTCTAGATGCTGCTGGGAGTCCTTTAGGAGAGCAAGACTTTAGAGTGCCCTGGCTGAACATCCTGAAGGGAAGCATCTCTGCCCACTGGTCTCACCCAGGATATGAAGTTCTTACCATCCTCAGGTGGGACAACACAGCAGGATGTGGTGCTTGGCCAGAGGGCTACCAGTCCATGCTCATGGATGGATGGATGGAAGGATGGATGGAGCACCAAACACAAGAGGTAGGACCTGTAAAGAGGTTGCTTTTCAGCGCACTGGGCATCAAACCATCACCCTTCCTTAGTGCTGGCTAAAACCAATGAACAACACATCCCCTGCGCACTTCACATTGCACCAGGCAGGTGGACTGTCCCATAGGGTTCAGGGTGACAGCGTTCTTTGCCTGGGTGTGATATCCCAGCACCGTGATGAGCACTGCAGTGTGATGAGTGATGGCTGTGGCCCCTCAGCAGGCCGGGTGTATCACCAGCTACAGCTGAAATGTTAGCTGAAAGCTGGGTGAAAGGAATCTGTTTAACAGGTGTGCTAGGAGCCTGGAACACAGACTTGGGCTGGGGCCAGTACCACTGAATGTCTGCTGTGTTGCTTTGCTGTCTGGCTAGAGTTACAGCAGGGTGGAAGGAACCGAATGCAAATGCCTCTTCATCTGCAGCAGCTCCTTGCTTGCTAGAAAATACTGTCAGTGTTCCTGAGTCATCTACTGCCCAGAAGCCACAGCCCTCTTTTCCTCTTGGTTTTCTTTTTTCCACCAGGAACCTATGCAGCTGTCCTTTGCCGGGGGTTGCTCCTTTGCAGTCCCAGTTCAAACTAGAAAACACAGGGCAGCAGGGAGCAACAGTTCTGAAATTTGGTTCACTCAGGACATCCATCAGAGTCTTTCAGACATGACTTTGACTAGTAACAGTAAGCAGATCAGTGTCTGTTTGTTGGTGAGACAACCTCAGACTAGGGATTTAAGCAGTAGGCTCATCTCCTTGCACAGTTACTCTCAAGATTGCCAGAACTACTTTAATCCTAGGAAGGAAATTACTCCAATTTTTAGACTGTCATTCCAAAGCTGCCAAGTCAACCTTCTCAACACACTACTAACAGATAACAATTGGAAGAGATCTAAACATGTTAGGCTTGATGGGTTGGGACAGTTTTAGCAAGCTGAGTAAGAGCTTTCTGAACCAAAGCAGTATCCTCTGCATCCTCATGACTTCAGCCACATGTCAGCCAGCCCTTACGTCTGAATATGTCTGACTGTGAGCCAGAAAGCTTCCTCATGTTCCCTTGATTCCCTTCACTGGGAGTTTTGGGTGTGCAGCATCAGACGACAAACTGGGAAGCTTTCCTTGATCTGGAGTTTTCAAATATTCCATTAATGATTTTTTAAATTTATTTATTTTGATAAAAATTTGACTCTGTATGCCTGAGATCAATAGGACCTTTGATTCTGACCTTAATGGGATTTTTGGAAGAACATTTAATAATTTCTGTTCTTCTGTCCACCAGCAACATCTACAGCAGAAACTTTTTTTACCAGGTGCTAGCTCCACATGGGGCAAATAAGGAAAGAAGCTAGAAAAGCATGGTCTTGCTATACAACTAGCCGGGTTGCCTCCAGAAAGAAGTCCTGAAATGGGAAACAGGCAAGTACCCTGGTCTGCATAAATTTAGTGTGCCACAGAAGTGTTGCTGGCTAAAGTGTGATACATTCAGTCCACTGAAAATCTTTGCAGGACAAGAGCCATAATCACCTCAACTCTATGTGCTTTTACTTTCATTCTTACTATCCTACTTTTTGATTGACCTCCCAGAACCAGGAAAGATAGCAGAATCTATTCAGGAACTGTTAAAATCAAAGAGTTTTTCATCACTTGAAAACTACAAGAAATGGAACCAGAAACAGGTTGGACAGGTAAATGTTCCTAAATGAAAGTCATTCTTTAATTCTTTCAAACAGCAAGCATGCAGTTAGGTCAGGGAAAATTGCTAACCTGAAACAATAATTATGATTTGCCTTTTGTGATTTAGCAATTCATTAGCATATGACTAGTGAACATTAGGCTTATACAAGATTGCAAATCTGTAGTCCCAACCCCAGCTGGAGGCTCTGTCAGACTATGCTGCTGACATAAGTCTTAATAAGTGGATTGGTAATCTTTGTTACGGGTTTCTTTCCTGTTCAGAGGGTAAGAAACATCCCATTCCTCTAGGTCTGAACCAGGATTAATTGATTGGTCTCATATGAACCTGAAAGCCATTAAGAGCATGAAGGATGAAAAGCAATTCAAACTGCTTTATTACCATTTTCTAGTAAAGTACCAGTTTAGACTCCGGACCTACTGTGAAGCAGCAGGTTTCCAGATATTGACTGTGCTGGCATGTGCTTCTGCAAAAGAGGAAACAACTGATTCCTAAAAGCAGAAACATCTGCTTGAGTCATGAACACACTTTCTGGCTGAGGCCAAACAAGAGGATTGCTAAAGAAGTCCATGTGCTGCCAGCCATGTTGGCCAGAAACACAGCAAAATGATGGTGAACTGTGAACCACACTAGCTCCTCCTTCACCTTCACCCTAAGAAATAGGCTCACCATAGTCCTTACCATGCTGGCTTTTACAAATAAGGCAATGAGAGCCTTTTTCACTCCCAGGTATTGGTGGAAAAGCAGGAGACCCATCAGCTTCAGTGAGGCCAAAGTGGATGGGTTGCCAGCCAGGGCACAACACTTGAGACAGTTTAGACCTTTGCTTATGGTGGTTATATTACACCACATTTTCATTTCTTGGGCTATTGGATCCACTTGTCTACCCATTTATATCACTATGAGCAAACTCTACCAAATAGGGTAGTAATACAAGTATAAGAGAATTTAGCCCATTGATGTTAAGACCTCATTTAACATGCTTTCCTTGTCTGCACTGAGTTCAGTTTACTTATCAGAATTCTAGAAGTAAATAAGGAGAAGTGAGCATTTCAATTCTGGAACACAGCTTTACTCAGAGCAGCAGAGCTGCAAAATCCAGGTAAAAATATCAAGTAGTTTAGCATTGCTGGCCAGGGAATATGATTGAGGAACCTGACTACCATTGGGATATCAGTCTGATGTTCTTAGCAGAAAAACTCTCCCCACCTTTTGTCCTCTATTAGGAGGGTAGACTTTTTCACTTGCATCAGAAGGACAACATACTTAAAATCAAAAGAATGACAGCAAAGTCTGAAGAAAAGGGAGTAGACAGTAAAATTCAACCTTGTAGCAATGAGCAGTGTATTCTGTAAAATAACTCAAGCAGAGGATGAGTTTATTTTTGACCTGTGGTTAGTTCACCCATCAGAGTCTGACCATAAGCATTTGCTAAAGTCCTTGCAGAATGAGGATCATAGAACTGAATACAGCCCAGAGAGAAGAAAAGTGCACAGCCAACCTGTTGGGCATGTTTTCCAGTTCCTACTATACCTTCCTTTACAAACTAGAAGGCGGTCTTCTTGTCTGCCTCACAGCATTATGTGAGTATTTCCTTCTTCAGAACTAACACTGCAGCCTTTGATCCTGCAGTGAGTCCCATAACTGAGACCTACAGTAAGGAGTTCTTTCTTGCTCTTGCTTCCAGGCCTCATGAAACATGTCTCCATCCCCACTTCAGCAATGTACCCGAGCACGTGGTTAACATTAAGGTCATGCAGGACTTATGTATGTGATTAAAATTAAGCATGCATTTAAATGCTCTGTGGAACTGGGACCTCAATGAGGATGGCTGTTGGATCAACCTGCTATGACCTCTGCTGAGCTGATTATAACTCAGCCTTTGCAGCATTCTATTTTTCCCAAAAAAAGTCATTGTTTATTCACTGTGTCTTGTAACCAAAATTTAAATGGTCCTGGTTTTTTTTTTTCTCTATAATGCTACACAAATTATACTGATTTTTCTAGCCCTTTAAATATTTGAGATGATAGGAAAGATTCTCCACACATCCCTGCTTCCCCTGTGCCCTATTCCGTAACAACTTTTGTGTACCAAGAAGGCATGTGGAGCATAAAAATACTTTGGGTGCTTTTAAAGTCATAGGAAAAAAATGAAATCAATTTCTGTAAAAATTTCAAGTTTCTGAGAAATCAAGTTTAAGAGAAAAAAAAAAGTACATTGGGTTTGTGTCTGTAGCAGAACAAAGAAGAATGGTGAATCATCCACATCACAAAGATTCCTGTCTTGTCCACTTCTGACCATTGAAAAATTTGGAGGCATAAATAACGAGGCAGATTTTCTTCACTTTCTCTTCTGAAGGAACATTGCTTTCTTCCTGAAAGCTCAGTGAGGACTCTGGTTATGTAGGATTGAGAAGCAAAAGGAGATTTTTAATTTTTGTTTTCCAGATTCATATCTATGGATTACGCTAGTCTACTACCCAAAAGAGAAAACAAAATAAAAGCAAAAACAAACAAGCCATGGGATCATCTGCATCACTGCTGTAAACAGATTAGCCCCATGTCATGTGAAAACTCCTTATCACACAGCTGGGATTTAACATATGAGGACACTTTGCTGTGCGGCCCTGCATGTCCATTCACCCTGATGTTCCAATGGCAAAATATTTTAACAGTGCTTTTTTTCAATTTACCTATCATACATATTATGAACACAGACAATTGATCTTCCTTCTGATTTTTAATCCTTCCCCCTTTCTGTCCAGAAGGACTGCTTAACGTAAAACCTTAATCCTTAAGCTTGGAAAGTCTGTAGTCACTTGCCTTCATAACCATGTAGTTTTATCACTGCATCATGAGAAGTACTATTTTTTTAGCAGAAAAGTCGATATGCTAAGCCTCTCCTCCAGCATTGCAGCCTTCTGATATTTCACCCTGAGATACAGCCAGTGTCTTCGCCCAGACTCATAGGTGGGCCACTTTTTAATTCTAAGTTATTTTATCATCCCCAGATAGCTGGGAAATCTTGGCTAATCAAGAACCAAACGGCTAGGAAAAATTCCATGTTTTACCCTGAAAGAAAAGGAAAAGAGCTGTTTACCTTAAGCAGACAATTAAAAATAAAGGTGAAAATCCCGCATTTTAAAGTCAATGAAATTTTTGCCATTCACATCAGCAGGCCAGAATTTTACATGGGATTACAGTTGGTTCCTAGGTGTCCTTAGCCTTGGCTCTGCTCTCTTTGGCTTCCACAGGCTTTATGATACCTTCTGCCATTTTTTCCAATTCATATAATTGTGTGTTTGGTGTTTCTCTCTTCTTTCCCCGAGAGTGGCTAATAACCTTACCCTTTATTAAAGATGGGAAAAAGCACATAAGAAAGAGATGCTGAAAACCAAAATTCATTATTTCTGCCACTCATGGAGGACCTTTTCTTCATTAAGTGAGTTATCTTGAGGGCATAAGAGAAATTTAAATCCTTTTTCTCTGGTTCACACTTCTTTTCTTATATACTTTTACCACTCCATCCAACCATTTTTCTACTTTCAGCCATTGCATTTCATTTTTTTGGTCTTTCCATTCTGCCTCTCACCAACCCACCTCTCCCCAGACCCTTTTCTTTTAAAGACATACAGAACCTCTCTATGATACGTGAGATGCCCCTGTTTATGAAAGATATGCAAAATATATGCTTCACATTTTTATACTCCACTATCAAATTGGGTAATATGCGGTTAAATCAAGAACAGGGGTAATCTTGTTTAGCTCTCTAGTATTCATGATAATGAAAAGCTGAAACGTCGGTTTTTTTTTTTTTTGAGTATTTACATTCCAAAATTTAAACATGTTTATAGTATAACTATATAGCATACAGTATAACTTGGTAATTTTCTTTCTTTCTTTCTTTCACTCATGAAAAAAGCAATCACAGACAATACATTTCAATTGTTTTGAAAAAAATGTTAACTTTTCTTTAAAAATACAGGAAGTTTGGAATACAGCTGACAAAGACTGACAAGTTTAGATTTAAGTGGTTACTTCATGTGAATAACTTCATCTTGTAGAATTTCCATTTTTTTATTAAAGAGTCATGAAGGAAAATGATGGTCTAGTAGTGAATATCTGACACCATAAATTTATCAAAAATAGAAGAAGGGCCTATAAAAAGTTTATTACAGGACTTTTTGTGGGAGAAGCAAAGCCTTTAGACCTTCAGTTCTTAACATTCAGAGTTTCATGCCTAATCAACAGCACAGGTGGGCTGTGTTTCTATTGCAAGGATGCCTCAGATTCCTCCCCTGAAAGGGTACGTGGCATATTAGCTGCCTGGTAAAATAAAAACCTAAGGCTGCTCTTGGTAACCTTCATCTCAGCCCAACTGAGAAGCACAAGAGGACATGCTCTTCAGTTTTAAAGACTTTAAGAACAATTACTTCAATCAGAAACTGGTTTTGTTTTAATCAGAAATTAGCACTCTGGCTTAAATAAATAGCAGGGTCAGAGAGCCTATGTAACTTCTGCTGAAAAGCTGAGGCATACTTCAGCTTAGTTTAATATATACAGCAATTTCTGCATGTCAGCTGTGGAGATGTTGTAGTGCCAAGACTCTCAAATTTAATTTGTTCCCTTCTTTTTTACTAATATGATTTATTTTAACAGCACCAGGCAAACTCTAGACTCCACCTCACTCGACCATTCATCAGCACTGTCAAGCAAAAGAAAAGAAAAAATGCAATTACCCAAGGTATGCAGAATTTGTTATGGTAGGTCAGATTGATCCCATCTCTGACAATGACCAGCAGCAGATGCTTGAAGAAGGAATATGAGGTCAGAACAGCTACAGAGAGATCTTTCCCTGGTATGCTCTTCCACATTCTGTAAAAACCCAGAAGATTAGCCTCTACAAATCTGAATATGCTATGAGAATTTAGTTGTGTACTTGCATGTGCCCCTTGTCTAGAAAGGGGTTCCGGTGAATTTTGAACAACAGCTGGCTTACAGGGCAGTAAATCTAACAAAAAATATCTGACTTGTTGGACCCCAGAACAGAGCTCTAAAACTCAAGTAAGTGTTTGGATGTAGTGTCAGAGAACAGCACCTCGTCAAGTTAACCACTTTTACTTGAACATAGCTCAGATTTTCAGCTCTGGCCAAGCTTGGACACCACCACCTTCCCCAACCCCTCAGCCCAAATAGGTTTCATTGGGAATGAAACAAAACACACAACTAAACAGTAAGAGCAAAACCCATACGTGATCAGCTTACTCACTGTGCAGTGGAAGATCTAAACACAGAGGAATCTGAAGGCCTCTGGGGGAGTTAACACCAGGAGGATGACAGTCACAGTGTTAGTTACTAGTACTCAACCTTGTGAACTATTTGGCCAAAATAGAACAGGCAATCCCTTCGTTTCTGTAGAACAATCCTCACTATATTGAGGTTGGATTGAGGAGCCTGAAGCTTGCCAAAACTTTGACTTTATCAAATGTTCTACAGTAGCTCAGCCAAAATCAACTTACTTTGACTGGTTGAAGAGCTTTCTGTTCTTTTCTACTTGGGGTTCGTATATGTGTATCACTTGAGTTTCTGAGCATTTCCAAGGGTGCATTAAGCAAGCCAACCTGAGGTCTGTGGCATGTCTGTTCTCTTACCCTCTTTTAACAGGTTGTTTGGGCTTGCAGGTATTCTGCTTACAGTTCTGTTGTGTTTGCATGCATATAGCCTTCATACATACATATGCTTGTGGCTATATATTTACATGAGACAGAGCAATTTCAAAGAAACAAGTTTCCTTTTTACACAGTGGTGCAGTCTGCAATTGTCCTTATAAGGCCATTTTTTATCATGGCCCCAAGCCCTGACAAAGCTCTCTTTTCTGCTCAGCAAGTGCTGCCTTTGCAGTGTGGGGATCCACTCTACTGCAAGCATGAAGGGCACTTGTTACCTTGGGAAACACAGGAAAAGCTCGTTAAGACCCCATGGGACATTGTTTCCCAGCTTAAAATCTTTCCTGAACTGAGGGATTGATGGATTCTTCTATAAAAGAGCAAAGTGCAAGGACACCTAAAGGGAAGCTTTCTTTTCCCCTCGATTTGTTTAGATGTGTGGCAGGAAGGAGCTAATATTTTGGAAAGAACTATCTGAAAATGAAAAGAAAGAAAGCCTAGCAAATGAGTGCAACAGGTAGCCCATAAGCTCTGCTCGTCCTGCTGCTTTGTGTACTGAGGCAGCTGGTGGCTTGACTTGCTAGGTGAAACACTGAGCAGGTTATGGAGAAGGAGCAAGGGGAAGCATCTTTCCCCTGCATGTGAAGTCAAGGCCAATTTGAAAACCAAGGATGCAAGGATGCTCCTCCCTTTCCACTCTATCCTGAGACAGGCTGTGCTTCCACGCTGAAAGACAAACAAACCAGTGTTTGAGCTGAGGAAGAGGTGGAAGAGGGAACAGAGGGACTACACCCAAAGTGAAGCACCACTCAGTGCAGAGAAGAGTAGATGCTTCAGGTCCTAAAGGTTTGACTCAAGACCTATTGTGGTTGATGGAAAGGTTTCCATTCATTTGAGTGGAATAAATTAATGAGTCACAACACACATTGTAGAGGTGGTGGTGAGTGTGCAGTTCCGTGTGACAGGAATGAATCAGAAAGGTGCAGGCTCATGATGTAGATGAAGTCTTTTCTAGATACAGATCGCACTACAGGAAGCCTTTGATCTTCAAGAAAAACCTTTCTTTGCCTTCAGCAACATGCAGTGCACACACGGTGAGGCAGATCTGTCCTCTGCAAGCCATAGTTTCTGTTGTTACATTGACTTCACTTCTGCAACCCAAGGAGAGAGAAAAAAATGACAGGGCTGAAAGCTGAGTGGCAAGAGCACAGGAGTGCAGGTCAGGACACTTTGCTATTTATTAAACATGGCTCCCAGACTGATTAGTCTTGACTAGGATTCATTTTCCCACAAATACTGTTTCCTATATTTGGAAATTCAATTTCCAGCCAAGCCTCCTATGCCCAAGTCCCGCAAATTGCAAGAGGACAGGACTTATAGGTACTTGTGTGGGCAGGATTCATCAGCTGCCAGGGGTAGACACTGATGTTTTGTCCACTTGTGCACAAAGCAATGCAACTGCATCAGCAGTATGCAGACCAAGGATGGTTTGTGCCACTTCTTGCCGTACATGGCAAAGTGAAGTGCTTATAGATGTCAGAGGTGGAATAATCCATAATTATTTATTTCCTTCCTTATTCACTTACTCTGCCAAATCCACCTGTGCTTTGAGTACAGACCCTTTTTTACCTGCTAACTGCATGTTTCCTCAGGCAACACTGGCATTAAAAGGTTATGTGTGGGTTTTGTGTTGTTTCACCCTAATTACAACTCTACTTTACCATGGTCATTCAAACTTCAGTTTGTTCACACTTCTGTTCTACTCCTCATTATTTTGAATATATCGGTGATCTATTGGTATTGTTTTGACAACAGTTGCCTGAGAAACTTTAGTTGAGTGAGTATTAGTCTCCAGCATCTACCACACCTATCCAATTTTTAAAAAAATTGAGTATATTTCTCTCTCTCTCTCTAAATATTTATATTGGAATACAAACAGAAATTCTACAGATTTTCTAAGATCAATGAAATACAAATTCCACTTAAATTGTTCTTCAAGTCTCAATTACTCAACTATTTTCCCAAATTTATACACTAGGGGTCGAATCTGTTTAATAGCTGGAATGATAATAAGTTCTAAAGTGTTGTGACAAAAGTTGTGTGAAAATATTAAATTCCTGTTTTAAAAGTCTTAAAATCACCATCACTGTACTCAGAAAAAAATAATTGTAAAATATCGATATATTTCAGTACTATTCCTCCATTCAAGCCTCTGTTAGAGAAGATTACTTTTTAAAACCCATTCAGCTATCACTGTTATCAGAATACCACTTATATATTGCTAATGAATTATTTTAAAAATTGGATCAACTGGAATTAATTTATCAGTGCTAGACACAGGCATGTAAGCAGAAAAGAATTATTAAAATTACTTTAGAGATAACAGTTTTCTATATACAGTTATGTAGTTGCTATTGTTATGATTTTGGTTATTTTTATTATATTTATTGTATTTTATTATGATTTATATTTTGGTTATAAACATGAATTATTAAATTCAAATATGCTGAAATATTCATAAGAGTTTTTTATTTTCTCTTCTGAATAAAACCAAAAAAACAGTTTCAAAATATCCAACCTCTCTTGAAATCAAAACTGTGTTTTCCAGATAACTTTATTCAATGTTCATTAAATAAAACATACTGATTAATGAAAAGAAACCTGAAATAAGAAGTGCCTGAATTGATTGGTGGCCTTTTGTGGCATGTTTTTTTAAGACTTCAGAATAGGTTTAATTGCGTTTCATTGCATGGCTGAAGTGACCCAATACACCCGTGTTTCTCAGGAAGACCAATTGAAAACCATTGCATCTTGTTCTCTTATATTTCAGAGAAAAGGAGGGAATATGGAATGATTTATGCTCCCAAGACCACAGAGAAGAGAGTCATTCTGCCAGTGGCTGGGAATGGGATTAATTGGATATTTGTCCTCACCTGCAAGGGTATCTCTTAATAAACCAAAGAAAATAATCAACAGCATTCACATCCAAAAATCTGAAAGCCTTTTTAAAAAAAATTTCATAAACACCTTTTTGAGATAGGGAAAGGTTAGACTGACCCCTAGACTCATTCTTCCTCACCTGTATACCATTTGGTTTCAACACTTCCTTCTAGGTCAGATCTTTGGTTTTCAATGCCATTCTAACTTGTGTGTCTGTTTCAATCTTTCTTTTACAATGCATGTCCACAATACTAAAAAATGCATATAATCTTGCTTGTGCTACTCTGGCTTGGAATCTCATTAAAAAAATAAAGTTAGGGATACTGTGTGAGACTTATTAAAACTGAAAATTACAATATCCAAAGAGGCCTATCCACCTTGTGGTGTGTACTTGCATTTAGGAGTCTTCATGAACCGTATCTATCAGTATCACTACAAATTTGTCAGGTATTTTGCTGTTTTTTTCACATGTAATTTATTAATTTATAAAATAACAAAGCAAAAATAATAGGATGTAGAAAATAAAGTTTGCAGAAGAAAGAATATCTTCATTGACTGCTATTTTCACAGAGGTAAGTTGATGAACTCAGTGTTTGGTGCTTAAATAATGAAAAGCATTGAACAGGAATGATGGAATGTCTTGATATCATGAGGTAGCACTGGAGACAGTGGAGTGTGTTGGTGCCTTTATATCACACAAGTCTCCAGGAACAGGCACCTCTGTATCCATCTATGTGAAAGTTAATATACCTATATATCTTCAAATGTGCATTCTGGCCTCAAGCTGTCCATTGGTCAGGTTGTTAATGTTTGGACAAGGTTAGATATGGGCAGAATAGAGAAGGATTTTTGAGCTTGGCACAGTAGGAGCATCCTGGTGGCAGGATGTGTGTGGCTTGGCTGGAGTGCCTTGGCTGATGGGCAAAAGATCTGGAAGTAGACGGGTTCCAATGCTGACATAGCAGGAAGCCTTGGACAAAATGAAAAAGTTTGGCAGGCTTCATAACCTAGGAGTGGAATGAGACTCCAAAGCATGTTCCAAGGCTTCTGCAACTGGGGTCATGGGTCAGGC
>JAWMRA010000090.1:6553609-6567087 GCA_035584735.1 Pseudotriccus pelzelni | reverse complement strand
TGAGTTCAGAGCAACAGACAATGAGAACCAAAAAGGGAATCTTGTTCCTTAAAAAGAAAGAGGAAGAAATATAAGACTTCTGTAGCCTCAGATACCAGTTTCTGGTGTGCATGGGAGGCCCTGCAGCAGCAGCAGTGTTGAGAGACAGTGAGACCAAGTAGCTTTCAGTCATTCCTGGTAATGTCTGCTGGAGGATCTTCCCAGCCCTCCCTTTTCTCTCCCTTATTTTCTCTGCCCTACTGAGTAATGGTTCTGGGCAGAGCAGTCTTCTTTAAAAATGTGCTCTCTATTCAAGATGTAAAAGCTATGGCTTTTATTTCATACTGAGTGCTGAGTGACCAGGATGCCAAACATCTTCAGGAGAAAGGAAAGGCCACCTCTTTTGGCTTCAGAAGATACACATCACTGGCATTTTAATCTGTTAGACTGTAGAAAGAACATTTGATCATCTTTCTGGAAGATCTGGAGAATGAGAAGTGTACAGAGGAGATAGCTGATAGACCCGGAGGAATTATTTATGGCAGAAAAGCAGAAAGGCAAGGTTTAATGCCAGGAATACAGCTTGGAAAATGAGATAAGTTATGCTAGAAAGGAATGATCTTTGGAAAGAAAAGGTGACACTGCTCAGACAAAGAGTCTATGAACATAGGAAGGTACAATTCTTGATTAATTATGCATGTAGACAGG
This sequence comes from Pseudotriccus pelzelni, assembly GCA_035584735.1. NCBI lineage: Eukaryota > Metazoa > Chordata > Aves > Passeriformes > Tyrannidae > Pseudotriccus > Pseudotriccus pelzelni. The sequence goes on along the minus strand of JAWMRA010000090.1, from coordinate 6,566,400 downwards.
AATGAAGAAGGGGAAAATTTAACCTTTTTTTGCCTGCTTCCCCAAAATGCTAACATCATACCAACTTCCAGATTTTGTGTGGTAACTGAGCTGGGCTGACAAGGGTGAGAAGTCAGGGTTCGTGCAGTAGCTTAGTGTGAAGCAGCAGGGAGTGTTCTTTCTTCTCTCAGCTGACATGACAGAAACTGTGTGCAGGAAGCAGCTGTGCACAATCTTACCTGCCTGTATGCCACCTCAAGCTAGTGTGCTAAAAGACTGGAGCATGTGCTTTTGACTGCATGGTGTGGGCAGATGCAGTTTCCATTAAAAAAAAAAACCAAAAAACAATAAACAACAAAACTGATCCCCAGATGTACCTCATAGTAAATGCAAACCGAGTTTTTAGCTAGGTGCCTTCCAACAGCAGCAAGAATGTTTGTATATCTCAGCTGACAGCCACAGGCACAAAAAAAAACACCCAAAGAAGAGGTGTTACCACTTCTCATCTCTGCCCAGGCAAAGTAACAGTCACAGCTGCCCATGACACACTTGGCTGTTGGCAGAGCTCAGGCTGCTTCTGCTCTGCAGACATGGGGTGAAGCATGCTCAGTATGTTTCCTTCAACAGGAGTGCCAGCAGTATCTTGGATTACTACAGAGACTGCTCTGTGTCTGTAAGCTTCTTCTGCAGAGTCTGGGTTCACATTAAATAGGATCAGGAGTCCCTGGTAGGCTGTGCATGGCTCTGAGCACAGAGCCTTCTGGAAAATTGTTTCCTTACACATCCAGACTGTAAACCACTTACTTTATTGTAGTTTTTCAGAAAAACCATATTAGCTTTACATAGTGGTCGAACATATGCTGAAGGTGATGTTGTAGCCTAAATGATTTGTAGGACATGGTTCTCTTACAATTTGAACGTTTTTTGAGAAATCTATAAAGTATCTGGGTCTTGTTTGTGGTGATGTTCCTAACAATGAGTGATAGGTACAACTGTCAGTCCGTGAAAACTAATTGCTTGGTTTGTTCTCATAAATTTTGTTGGCTGGGATGGAGTGGATATGTGCACCTGCTTTGTGGCTGCAGCTAGCATGTGTGAAAGAGAGGTCTGACTAAGTCAAACTTCCTCTTCCTTAGTCTTGAATATCTCCTGCTTACAAAAGACATTGAGGAGGACTCAGAGTGTTCCTCTTGCAGATATTTTTATAAAGGTGTTATAAAAAAGATTCTCTCTGTTGACTTCTAGTAAGTACTGATGGGTTTTTCTCTAGACATTTGCTAGAACAGAAGAATTATGTTGCTGTTTATTGAGAAGAGTTTGGGAAAGAGTAAGAAAGACTCAGTAGTTTGGGCAAAGTCATATTAAGAGAAAAGCCTCTCAGATCATACAAGAATCTGTTTTTCTAGCTGTCAGTCTTGCAAAACAAATATTCTTCCTCACTCCCATATATAGCTCCACTTTTGGATGGCCACTGTTTTTTCCATGTCCTTTCTCCCACTGTGATCTCAAATAATGTGAGGATTAGACCATGCTCACCATCACTAAACTCTGTCTCCACTGGTATTCTTCTCTGCAGCTCTGCAGACATTTTGTTGAGTTGACCTAAATTCTTCAGCAAAAGGCCTGGATTCTGTGCAGAAGGCTGGAAATGGCAACTCCAGTTAGAAAGTAAATACAACGATAAATAAAGAGCATCAGTTATATCCTTGTGTGTGGTGTTTTGATTTATTCCTCCTCCCGAAATTTTAAATTCTGCTCTGCTGGAGAGCTTTTCATTTCTTCTTCTTGTGGAAAGTTAGAACTGGGATTGGAGAGACACAGAAAGGTAGTGTGGCACAACAGGGAAGAACTGGAGTCTGGAAACCCACTTCCTGCTTCTGGCTCTGCCACAGACCAGCTGTGTGACCTGAAGCCAGGCTGCTTCACTTCCCTGTGGTTCCCCATTACCAGGTAAAGGAAGAAAATTCTCTGTGATACATACTCACTCAAGTTGGTTTTCAGACAGAGCTCACATCAGCATGTCCTGAAGCTGCATGAGTCAAATAAATAGGTTGTAACCTCATGGAAGAGTGTCAGTATTGCTACTTGAAATACTTACACCTGCCTTTTTGTTTCTTATGTAAATACATAAGAGTACATACATGTGTATGTATGTATCAATGGACAGTTTGTACAATAAGTTGAAGCTGTTTGAAAACTAGGGGAATACTTCAGTCTCTGGTCTCTTCGAGAGCAAGTCACTTCTTCTGACTTTAATGAGTTCTTTGTGACAAAGGAGTGGAAACCTGAAACATATACTGTCTTTTTGTCATGCTTTGGTGCTCCACAAACAGCAGAAGGAAAAGTGAAGTTTCTGCAGCACTGATTGTACACTTCTCATATAGATACTTTGTGGCGTCCTAATTAATGTGAAACTTTCACTCTGCATACATTCCTGCAAACAAGAACCCACGCTGGAATGAATGCTTGTTGCAAGAAACAAGTAAATAAAGTGCAAATGCCTTTTATTCAAATGAGTTTTAAAGGGGGAAAAAGGGACTACGAACCACATTACATTCCTTCTTTTTTTCTCTTCCATAATGTTAAAGGATGTTGGCCAACACAAATATCTCAAAATACTCTTTGTATGAACTGTAGTGTCATAAGATTCCTGTGTGACTCTTTTGGGATAAAAGAAACAGGGAGGAGATTCACCTGACTGGTGAGTGGTATTGCTGAATGCTCTGTCTGAAGGGCTGCTAATTTAGCTGCACTCTTCATGTAAAGAGATGTTTTGTTTATATATGTGATTGCCCAGGTCTCCTCCATTTGTAAATGAAAAGATGTCCCTTTCAACCAGCATAAATTGAAGACATACAATTTTGTAACAGTTGACTCTATCATAGGTCTTTGTAGTTTGGGTTTTGTTTCCTGGGGTTGTTGTTGTTTGGGTTCTTTTTAGGTTTTTTTGTTTGTTTTGGTTTTGGAGGTTTTGTTTGTTTCTTGCTTTCTTGCTTACTTGTGTCCATCTTTATTCCTTTGGTAAGAAGGAAATAGAATTCTTTATATGGTTCTGCTCTGAAGTTATACTGCTTTATTTTAGAATTTCTTGAGCTGGATGATTCAGTGACACCTGGTGTACTGAAAGTACTTAGATGTGCCTCTTGGAAGAGCAGTAAGGTGGGAAATTTTTAAGTGTCTTCCCTTTAGGTCAGACTTTAGTTCCTTTTTAAGCAGTTCTATAATAACCAATAAAGCTAATTTCAATTATGTACCCCTTTGCTTTGGAACTGTGGAACATCGTGTATGTGTCTTTGCCATTACCATAGGAGGATATACTCTCTCTTCGTTGAAATCATTGTGAGCCAGACTACTCTTCCCTTGCTTTCAGAACATTACTTCTGAAGTTTACAGGTTAAATAAAAGGCAAGCTATATTGCTGCCTTTTTTTTTTTTTTTTTTTTTTTTGTAATTTATCAAGTTGAAAATTCTGTTGGCTCTATATGTGTTTTCTAAACCATCAGAGGGCTTGAAACTTTCGGGTTCTTTTGCATATTCTTTTAAAATGTGGGGGGGTTCCATCTTTGTTAGCTTAAAATATATCTCACACACTTCTATGTACTTTGTGTGCAGAGTAAATGTCAAGGTTTGTTTAGCCATGGAGTTATTTAGACAGAGACTCTGTAGTTTCAAACAGCCTCTTTAAGTCTGAAAGCACATCTGACTCTGGGTGCAACCTCACTTCTAGTTCTGCTCTCCAGGTACAGACACGCAGTGACCTAACTGTGGTTCTTGTGTTCTGGTTGTGAAGCTGTTGGCAGCCCAGGTGTTCTGTCTCCTCCATTCTAGAGAGGGAATAAATATAGTTACTCTGTCTGCAGCTCGAACAATGGTTTGTGTAGCAATGGGGAGAGAGGGGAACTGCTGCCCACACTGCTTTCCTAAAGTCAAGTGTGGATGCCCTTCTGGTTGCAGTCAAAAGAAAAATCCCTGTCCTGAAGTGTGCCCATCCCACTGATTTTTAATACTGTAACTGTGTTTAAAACAAAATAAGAATTTTTCTGAGGACAAGGCTTAGAAGACCATTAGCAGACCATTTCTTGGCCATTTATCTAATGCTACTCCTCAGGTTTCTCTTTGCTGCTTCTTAGTATTTATGCACAGAACCAAAATCTTGATGGAGCCTGAGATGTCATTGGGCTGCCTTTTCTTGAATTTATCTAAGAATCTTGATGGGTTTTTCAGTGCAATTTTTTTTCTATTTAGAGAAGGTCCAAATTTTTGCTAGGGACATACGTAAGTGCTTCCTAAAAAGTTTCTCCACCTTAAATTTACCCAAGAAGTCTCTTCCTTTAGGCCATGAAAACAAAGAATCTCTTACAATCTCCTCCTGCCTCTTGCAGAAATGAAGCATTTGGGTGCAGATTCCAGGTTACACAGTTGTTGTTGTGTGTGTGGTTTTTTGGGTTGGTTTGTTTGGTTTTTTTCACCAAGAGATACTTTCTGTGTTGATAAACTAGTCTTGAACTGAACTTCCCTTAAGTAGTTTGGTAATTATTTACATATTCTTGGCCGAATTATTGGCAACAGCTTTCTCTTTTATCAGCTTTTATCCTGTATCTTTAAGGTGAAGTGAGTCTTCAAAGCAAGAGTAATCTGTCGACAATGGGGACTGATTATTTTGTTCTAAATTTGGATAGTGTTGCCTTCTAGATAAATTAAAATGCTTGAAGACTGTTGAGTTTTAAACCATTACATGAACAGTATTTACAACAGAAAAAAAAAAAAAAAGGTGTCGTGTAATGGACTTATAGAAGAGAAAAAAGCCCTAAGAGTTCTGTAATGTCTACATATTTGCAAGGATTGTAGCTTTTGAAGGATGCAGTTGCTTATAATTTCAGCCCTTCTTAGCCATGGGCCTTATTACAAAGAAAGTCTTAGGGTTTTTTTTATTCTTTATGATCCATTTCCTGTTTCAGTATTTCTTAGGAGGAAGAAAAAGAAATTGGATATTAGTGACTGACCCTCAAACAGCTTATTTAAAGTAAAAAGGATTAAATTAGGATAGAAGAACTCCATTAGAATCCTCAACCTCTTACCATTTTTGACACAACTGAGCTTTAACACTGGTTTTCTCCTTAATTTGAATGCGTCCATAGTAGTCAGGGACAAAGGCTGTTCATTACTGGAAGGACATGAAAGAAGGTTAAAAAGAGATTGGGTTTTTTATTATTATTACTTTATTTTTGTGGGGGAGATTTTTCTTAATTATTACCTACATAACAAAACATGTTTCATTTATAGACAGGGAATAGCAGCTTTTTTTCTGGTTTTAATGTAATTATTTCTAATGCCTCGTTGATCCAAACACTTTCTGACTGTAGAAGTTTAATAAACTTAGTCAATTCATAAATGTGGGGATCCATAATCCTAGGATCACTTTGAATTCTTCTTCTCCCTCATCCTGAAGTGCATTGCAGGTGTTCCATTTAGTTTCTTCTGGAGCCTGCTAGCTATCTGCGTATCACATTAGTGATTATAAGCCAGTATGCTATTGTAATGATTTTGTACTTGGGCTTTATATGATTATACAAATAGTAAAAACTTGTTTCCTGGAAGGAGTAAGCGGATGAAATGGGGATTGAAAAAGGGAGTAAAAGAAGCAAGGTTCCCATTTGGACCCAGGATATTGTATTCCAATATGTAAGCAGCATCCCAACATGTAAGCCAAAGGATGTATATCTGAAGGATGTATATCTATGTATATCTGAAGTTATCTGGGACAAAGTATTTTGGGCAGTGAAAGTGTTAGCTGCAAATTGTTCCTCCTTTTCAGCTGTATGACTTTTCAGGAGTAGGACCAGCATCTTGCTGCCACCATCACTTTCACAAGTGGAAAAGATCTTCTGGGAGGAGTGGCAGGGAGAATGGTGGCAGCCTAATGGTAATCACTAGTCTGAGATCTGTCAAGTAGTGGGCAAGTATATATTGTTTCACCTGGGGCAGAGATGCTGGCTGCCATGCTGCGCATGAGTCAGTGGGCAAATAAAATTGCGTATTCTGTCTGGCATTATAAATGGGTCAGTGATGGATTTGTATTACCTGAGGAAATGAACTGGCGGACAGAGAGGCTTCTGCTTCCTGCCCAGCAAATGTCAAATATAGCAGGAAGCTTGGGGGAAGGGGAGGCATAGCTGGAGACAAAGGCAGTGTTAAAATAGCTAGGGTGTCAGTGGAGCTCCTCAAACAAATGCATGCTTCTGAGAAGTAGGCTTGGAAAGCTGAACAATCTTTAGACTTTGTTAATCATCATTTTCTCGTCCTCCAGTAGAGTTTCATCTGTAGCTTTTGCTTTATAACTAGAGTCATGCATGTGGTGGGTTTGGGTTTGCATGAGGTGAGGTGCTCTTCTACTCAACTTTGTTTGCTGGTACAAAACATGACTTTTGGTGCTTTAGTTTTATAGGGTTAAAACCACTCCTGAATGCCCTTCTTCATCCTCTCCTCATGCGTTCTGCATGGGGTTAACCTTTTAAAGGAATACCTCTGGAGCATGTAAGATCTTGGGATGGACTGAGGGAGAGGGCTTCTTACTCCCTAGGGTTGTTACTGGTGATGAAAGGCAGGCAGTGGGCTATGGCTTGCTTGGATCTGATTCACACAGTGTTTCTTTGGTTTCCAACTGCCCTGTGAGTTCTTCTTACTTAGTGAGTCTTCAGTGACTACCAAACTGGGCACCAAATTATGGAAATGATCTCTAGCAGAAAGATTACTGCTCTTACCAGCCAAGTTCAGTCTCTCTCACCACTGCTACATCATAGGTCCAGACCAGTTTCTGTACTTCAACATGTCCAGAAAAGCATATTTTTGCATCCATCTTTCAAGCTGGTGATATTCTGCCTTTATTTTGCATTACATTTTTTCAGTAGCAGGCCCCAAGCAGAGCTTTGCCCTTTGCATTTTTGGTTTCGGAGTGCTAGTGACTTGATTTTCACCTCTGCGATTATGCTGAGAGTGCCTGCTTGTGTTTTAAACCAGCTGTGTTGGCTGGTCTAATCTCAGATCTCTAAGATTAAAATTCTGTGGCCCCTAAAATAATCCCGCAGTTTCTGTGTTCCCATGGTTCAGCTCTGTCACCAGTTTATAAGCTGTCTTTAGCCTCTGTAAAAATACCGTGCTTCTTGCAAACTGAGATTGGTCCTCTCTAAAGTGTGCTTGCAACTTAACCAGCCACAGCACTGTGACCATGGAATGGAACATGTAGTTCAGGGCCAGTGGCAAAATTACCTTTGAATGCACTAGAGGCTGTTTTAAGGGCAGATGGCTATCAGGAGATAATCTCCTCTGTCTTCAGACACAACTTTGCCCTTTCCCACTTCAGTTCATGGTCTAGCAAGGTATGTGGTAGAGTTTGCCATGTCTGATTTGCTACTGGCAGGACCCACTTTTTGACAGCTTTGACTTGTCCTGGCAAGAAAGAGATCTTTGCTGGGGTTGTGCCAAGCTGAGGAGCCTGCTCCTCCCCTGCTCCTTCCAGGGTGAGGCTGGTAATGCATCCTTTGTGTAAAAGCTCCTAGAAGATATTTGCAATGCATGAGAAGGAATTAAGTTGTTTCTGGAGTGCCTAGGCAGAATTCTGTTATGTGCTTCAGCACCACCTACTGACATCTTCCTCTCAAGCCCATGTACACCAGGGTTTGCACTTAACTCACAAGAACTAGATTTTTTTGAGGTAATTAACTCTTGGCTGGAAATTAGAAACCCCAGACCCACTGCTTTTGGTTCCATTGTGCCATATGGGGAGCTCTAAGGAGCAGGGTACAAAAGCCAAGCTGCTTGGCTCTGGCGTCTGTTTTCAGCCTACTTACCCCTTGAACACTTGTGTCTATGTAGAAAAGCATTGAGAGGTTGGGTTGTGTCAGTGAGATGAGTGACTTGGCTTATTTCCTGGGAGCATTTAATATGGGAACCAAGTGGTAAACCACATTTCTAGTCTAGAATTTTGCCCTATGCTGTGCCATCTTCCTCTTAAACTACTTCTGTTCAGTAAACTGCCATACTTAATAAGAAAGTCCAGCTCTGGCCATCTAGTTGTTTAGATTGTAATATATATTTAGTGTCCTTTTGATTTCTGTAAGGATTAATAACTTGCCATGAAAGTAATTCAGAAGATCAGAAAAACCCACCCTAGCCTTGGCTGGAGCAAGAGCATTTAATGTGTGAGAGTCTTTCTCATAAGGGAAGTTCTTTATCCTAAGACTCGGTTGCCCATGCTCTGTACCATGTAATGCCTTACAGCTAACCTTCAGAAAGGAAAGAGAAAAGTCAGAATAATAATTTGTATGACACTCTCAGTTTGTCTTTTAATAAGACTGTGGCATTTTATTTGCAATTGGCTTTTATTTAAGAAGTTTGAAGTTTTAAAGTGTCCTTCAGGCATTCAGGTGCCCTCTTAATGCCTTTTCTTTTTTTTTTTTTTTTTAAAGAACATGTGTGTGTGTGTGTGTGTGTGTGTGTGTGTGTGTGTGTAGAGAGAGAGAGAGACTCCAGGAAGGAAAGAGAAGAAACATTATTTGTGAGAAGTGAAGGTATAATCTGCATTTTGGTACCTTGAATCGTAAAGCCCCAGCCCTGATGTGTTTTGTAGTTCAATTGCCTATATCTGATTTGTCTTTGTTGACTTGATTTCCTCACAACTAACAAAGGGGCGTAATCAAGTATTTCATCTTGGACTTTTGTCTTTGTTGCTAGGGAAGTTTGTAGTGAGTCAACTATCAGTTTAATGTGTCTGCTTGAGACTGGGGACTGCAGGATTTTCCTCAAGATATCCTGTAGAAACTGACTCTGTGCAACTATCCGTGATACTCCTTTCTTTCATATCTCCTTGTAAAAGCCATGATGTGCCTTTATTCTGCTGGAGTCTTACAGTGGGATGGCTAATATGCATTAATATTCAGTAAGCATGTTTTTCTGGGGTTCTGGTTTTTTTGTTTCTTTGTTTTGCCTGTTTCCCTCCTGATTTTTTAAAAACTTATAGTCTTAATGAACTAGTTGAACTGATAGCAATGTATCTATCAGTTGGACTCATTTTAGGTCACTTATGTAAGTGGTGCTGTGAATCCCTGTTCTTTCCTTGAACTGAAAAAAAAAAAATCTTCCAGCAGCTCCTAGTAATGTGTAGGATCTCTTCCATGAGCTTTAAGAATAACGAGTTTCATATTTCCTTTGAAATGTAGAAGATTTTACAATCCATGAGCTAGCTTTGCAATGATGCATAGTATGGTATCAGATATGTTAAAAGAATGTGTGTATTCAGAAACATAAATAAATACTAGCTCTGTAGGAATCAACACAGTTGGTCATCCTATTTTCCATAACAGGGAGATTTCTGAGAAGTTTGGAAGATACTGTACAAAGAAGTATAGTAAGAAGACCTTCTTTTGTGGAATCAAATCTGAAGACCACTTCAGGTTCAAACAGTTTTGCAGGTGGCTTGATAAGTACATTTTAAAACAAAAATTATTTCTCAGTTTAGATTCTTGCTTTTATTGTTGAGTTGTAAAGAATTTCTAAAAGAATTTCTTTCCGGAAAATATCTTACATAGCAACACGTATTTCCAGGTAGGTCAAAAGAAATATTTATGGGAAGAATGGGTGAGGGAATCACAGATATCAGCTCATATATTTATCTCATGGTTATAACATGGTTGTCAAAACAGAATAAACAACCCAAAACTGGACATCAGTGTGGAGATCTAAAGCTGTAATTCCTTTACATGAAAATACAAACCACAGACTAAGTATACTGGAGAGCTGCAACGCAACCAATGGAGTTCTGTCAAAATCCACTAATACCAAATTAATAAAAAAAAAAAGAAAAAGGGGTGAAGAAAGAAATACTACTTCAATTTCGTTTATATTGTTATCAGCTGGGAGAAGTAACTCCAAAGACAGTCCTCAGTGGACCGAGAACTCCAACAGCTTGACTGGAATTTGGTCATTGAAAAAGACACATGAGTTTAGTAGATTTGCCTGACTGTAGTTGAGAGTTGAATTTACTCTTTGAATTCTTAATTAATTTTGGGGTTTCCTTTCATAAATGAAAGATGAGGCTGTCTTCTTCCAGTTGGAATAGCCTTCAGGTTTCCAGTTTCTCAAATGGGTAAGTTTTTGCATTACTCCTATGATTTTATTTGTTTAGTCCTCATTTTCCCTACTGTGATCTCATATTATAAAAGGTGTTTAAGAAAAAAAAAATAAGGGAGTTAAAAAAGCCACAAGCCCCAAATGCAAAGACATCAGAGCAGCAGCTCCATCATACATGAGCTGAACCTGGCCAGAAGCCCAGGCAGGCACGGCTGGAAGGTTCTCAGCACAGCTGTGGGCACTGGTGCCTTAGGAAACCCAGGCTTCTCTAGCAGGGAAGAATGCTTGAGGTGTTACTCCTGGGAATTCTGAAAGCTCATCTTATCTGTAATTACTTGCCAGGGTGAATCCCGTTCCTGTAATGTTTGATGGTTTATTTCTGGTAGAGTGGGGAAGGTTGGAAAAGACTTCCAAGAGCATGGAGTCCAACCTTTAAGCAGCACACTCTAAACCATGTCCTTAAGTGCCACATCTGCACATCTTTTAACTACCTCCAGGCATGGTGACTCAACTACTTCCCTGGGCAGCCTGTTCCATGCTTGACAGCACTTTTGGTGAAGGAATTCCTTTCAGTTCCACCTAGTCACTGAGTAAAATGAAATCAGTGTGCACAACCTGCATGCTTGACGTAGGGATGAAGATACTGCTGCTATCATCTGACTACAGAAAGGCCTGGAGAACTGGGGATTCATTTGTTTTACACGCCATGTTACTAATGCTGAGCTGGAAGCTCACATTGTGTGGTCTGACTGACCTTTTCAGTTGTGGTTGTGCATGTGCATATTCTTAACTTCTAGGAGCTCTGCTGACTCCATCTCGAAATATAACGGATGGGTAGTCAAACCACAGAAGCTCAGTTCTGAGGTCAGTGCCTTGGGCTTCACAATTAATTTTGTATTTTGAAGCTTTAAAACCAAACCTAAACATAATGATTTGTACTACTTTGGCTGCTGCCAAATTCTGTAATTACTGTTGTTCAACAAGCACAATTATCTTTTGTTTGGGATTTTTAAAAACCTCGAAATCTAATGCAACTATGTTCTCATGCATTTGTGAGTGTAGAAAAGGATGTCGAAGACAATTTGAGACCACCTTGAGTCTTTAAAACTGTGGCTTTGAGAATCTCTTGCCCAATGTTTAAAAGCTTTTTGCTCATCAGAAAAATGAGAATACCTCCATATTAAGCATTAAGGCCATATATTTAAGAAGAGCTTGGAAATGCAAATTAGTCAGACAATGGCATTTTAATAATGTTTGCTGAGGTTAGCATTGCATTAGTAAGGGCATTTTTGAAGTCCCATTATCTGTAGGCAATGTGGTCTCAAGAGATTGGTTGTGAATATGTTTGAGGGCTTGTGGGATTTATGGATTCACTTCATGGTGGTTTTGTTCCATTGTTTGGGGTTGGTTTGTTCCCACACTTAACTGTACTGATGTTGAGTTAGATTTGGTAACCCCTCTCTCACTCCACCTTCATTCCCCTCTACGTTTTCTAATTGCATTGTTTGAAAATCTGAAGGGTTATGGAATGTGTTTCCTTAGCTGGCCATGATGGAAATGTAGGAATTTTGCTTTGCCTCCTTTGCTTTGGATGTGCCTTGCCAGTGTATTAACATCTGCACTTGAAAATGCTCTTTGCTGGTGAGTAGGTGTGTCTCACTCAGTGTCATATCCAATGGAAACAAAAAAAGGAAGATACACATTATATTACAGTTTCTTTTGATCTATGAACTCGAACTGGCAGTTTGTGTTTTTAGCCTCCATGCAATGCCTGAATTTTAAAGAAGAATGTGGAAATGGTAGAGCAGAATTCCTTACAAAGTGCTTCATCCTGCTTTCAGTGTGACGAATGGTAGAACATCAAACTGAAGCCCATTCAGCTGTACCCGCTGTTTGTTCCTCACAGCTGCAGGAACGTTAATTTCTCCTTTGACTTGGTGCTGCCGTTGTGCTATAGACCCTGCTGAAATTCAAGCTGGAACCTATTAGAGAGTCTCCATCAGTTTTGTAATCAGCAACTATTAATGATATCTCTCAACACACAGGTTGGTTTAAGCTTGTCTAGACAGCAACAAGCATCCTTAAGGATACCTTCTTCAAGCAGCAGTGTATGCTGGAGATGGGGATGGTGGTGGCTTTTACTTCTTGAAGCTGCCAGGATTATCTTTTTTCAGATCCTCAGTGTTAGTCTCCCTTCTGGTTTTGTATTTCGTAAGCTGATCTGAAGTTTCCAAAGGAGAGCTGAGAGCGTTTTGCGGCTATGTTTCTAAAGGGTCTGAAGTTTTCGGGGGCCGTGTGAGGGGGGTTGAGGGGGGAAGAGTGAGATTTTTGTGTGTGTGTGTTGTTTTTTCTCTCTTTCTACACAATGGAGCTTTCAGAGAACCTCTCTTAAAAGGCATAGCTACAGCCTTTGTGTGAAGGGTGTGTCTGTTGGCAGGGTTTGCTGATGCAGACAAGCTGGCTGGTGATTAACAAAGGTCATTAGACTTTGGAATCTGGCAGGGGAGTGGGGTGGTGTGTCTTCTACGCCAAGCAGGAGAGCTCTCCAGGGACAGGGCAGGCTGGAGGCTCCCCGCCTGCCGTCCCCCCTCAGTCCCCCCACCCCCTACGCCTCCTCCTTCTCCTCCTCCTCTTTCTCCTGGGAGCCTCAGCTGTGTGTCGCCCCTGCTTGCAGGACAGCTTGGACC
>JAWMRA010000090.1:6516955-6541915 GCA_035584735.1 Pseudotriccus pelzelni | reverse complement strand
CTCCACCCCTGTGGCTCGTGGGACTGGTGTGACAGCTGGTTTTAACAAAAGTGCCACCAAGAGTTTTAGTCCTGAATGTGAAAATCAGAAGGAACCTTCAGTCAACACTGTGGTTGTTTATGACTGTGATGTCTGTTCATTTGCAAGCCCTAACATGCATTCAGTTTTGGTGCATTACCAGAAAAAGCACCCCGAAGAAAAAGCCTCATATTTCAGAATTCAGAAGACCATGCGTGTAGTCTCTGTTGACAGGGGCTCTGCCCTGGCTCAAATGTCTTTTGAGCTGGGGGCACCTGTCTCCCCAAAACTGTCCAACTTAGCTTCTCAACCTCCACCTCCACCTCCACCACCCCCAGACCTCTCCACTGAACTGTATTATTGCAAACACTGTTCCTACAGTAACCGCTCTGTTGTTGGGGTGCTTGTCCACTACCAGAAAAGGCACCCGGAGATCAAGGTCACTGCCAAATACATCAGGCAGGCACCCCCCACCGCAGCCATGATGCGGGCTGGGGAGCTGCCAGCTGGCATCCAGAGGCCACCGGTGTCGATGCAGCAGTTGGGCCGGGGTGGATCTGAGACCTCTGTGAACCCTCCTGAGAACGAAATGTTCTTCTGCCAACACTGTGATTATGGGAATCGGACCGTGAAGGGCGTGCTCATCCACTACCAGAAGAAGCACCGCGACTTCAAGGCCAATGCGGATGTGATCAGGCAGCACACGGCCACCATCCGCAGCCTCTGTGACCGCAGCCAGAAGAAATCAGCCAGCAGCCTCCCTGCTCACACCTCCAGCTCTGAGCGGGACAAGTCCAAGCTGAGAGCCCTCAAGTGCAGGCAGTGCAGCTACACGTCCCCTTACTTCTATGCATTGAGGAAGCATATCAAGAAGGACCACCCGAACCTAAAGGCCACGGTCACTTCCATACTGAGATGGGCGTTTTTGGATGGCTTGATAGAGGCTGGTTATCACTGTGAATGGTGCATTTATTCACACACAGAGCCAAGTGGTTTGCTTGTGCATTACCAAAGGAGACATCCCGAGCATTATGTTGATTACACATACATGGCAACCAAACTCTGGGCAGGTCCTGATCCCTCCCCTCCTGCCCTCGTGATGCCAACGGAGATGAAGACCTATAAATGCAGAGATTGCATTTTTGAAGCATCTTCTATTTGGGATATTACTAATCACTACCAAGCATTTCACCCTTGGGCCATGAATGGAGATGAATCTGTGTTGTTAGATATCATCAAGGAGAAAGATTCTGCTGAGAAAATCATTCCACAGCCTGATGAAACTGGGGTCAGGATGGATTCTGAAGAACAGATAGCAACATCGCAGCTGGACCAGGATGCAGAGTGTGCAGAAGACCCCACCCTTTCCCATGAAAAAACTGTCCAGCTGACTTCTGCAAACCCTGCCATCTCCTCCACCCCATATCAGTGTACAGTCTGCCAGTCTGAGTACAACAACTTGCATGGCCTCCTGACCCATTATGGCAAAAAACATCCTGGCATGAAAGTGAAAGCAGCAGACTTTGCTCAGGATATAGACATTAACCCAGGGGCTGTATATAAATGCAGACATTGCCCATACATAAATACACGTATTCATGGCGTTCTCACACACTACCAGAAACGACATCCATCAGTGAAGGTCACTGCTGAAGACTTTGTGCATGATGTGGAGCAGTCAACTGATATTGCTCAGAATGACGTGGAAGAGACAAGCAGGATTTTCAAGCAAGGCTATGGTGCTTATCGGTGCAAACTCTGCCCTTATACCCACGGAACACTTGAGAAGCTGAAAATTCACTATGAGAAATACCACAATCAACCCGAATTTGATGTTTTTGCCCAGTCACCACCAAAGGTGTCTGCCTCAGTGGAGCCAGACATGGTGACTGAAATCAAGGCCTCCCCAGAAATTGCTGCTGAGGATGTTGGGGAAGTCTCTGTGCCAGCACCTCATTTCTCCAGTTCTCACTTAGTGTCTCACACAGTTTTCCGGTGTCAGCTCTGTAAATATTTTTGCTCCACCCGGAAGGGGATAGCGAGGCACTACCGCATCAAACATAACAACGTCCGGGCGCAGCCGGAGGGCAAGAACAACCTCTTCAAATGTGCATTGTGTTCGTACACCAACCCCATCCGCAAAGGGCTCGCGGCACACTACCAGAAAAGACATGACATTGATGCTTACTACACTCACTGCCTGGCAGCCTCCAGGACGGTAAGCGACAAACCCAATAAAGTGATCATTCCATCTCCTCCCAAGGATGACACTCCTCAGCTCAGTGAGGAGCTGAGGAGGGCTGTAGAGAAGAAGAAGTGCTCTCTTTGTTCCTTCCAGTCCTTCAGTAAGAAGGGCATTGTGTCCCACTACATGAAGCGTCACCCTGGTGTTTTCCCTAAGAAGCAGCACGCGAGCAAGCTGGGGGGCTACTTCACTGCTGTGTATGCTGATGAGCATGAAAAGCCAGCTCCAGCTGAGGAGAGGAATGACTTTGAAAAGCCTGAGGTGGAGGCTGAGGCTCAGGAAATCGAGTGGCTTCCCTTCAGGTGCATAAAGTGTTTCAAGCTGTCCTTCAGCACAGCAGAGTTGCTGTGCATGCATTACACTGACCACCACAGTAAAGATTTGAAGAGGGACTTTTCCATACTGGGAAGTGGCACCCGCTCTCAAAGCCCTGTCTACCAGTGCAAGCACTGTGATACGAAATTGCATAGCACGGTAGAGCTGACTGCACACTTGAATGGCCACAATGAGGAATTCCAGAAGCGTGCCAAACGTCAGGAGAGGAGGAAGCAGCTTTTGAGCAAGCAGAAATATGCAGATGGTGCTTTTGCAGATTTCAAACAAGAGAGGGTAAGGATTTGTGTGTCTGGTCTCTTTCTCTGCCCCCTGCTCTGCCCTGGGGAGCCCAAAAATGCCCACTTGCATGTTCCCTGTGACAGCTAAATGATCACAGGCTAATGAATGACTCAGAGTGCCAGTGAGCTCCGTAAGTCAGTTGCACATTCTGCTTTAATTTCCTTATTCATCCTCCACATCTTCCTAGGTTTTGTAGGAAACTCTGTTCTTTCCTAAACATTCCTTCGTAATCATTTTGTTGGTCTTTGCTTCCTCTCACACTTTTGGGGGAACCATTTGTTACTTGTTCTTTTGTGCCAAGGCTACCATGTACTTTGTTGCAGATTCTCCTTCTGCTTCAGTTTGAAATATACCTGCTCTAGGGGAAAAAGTCTGCACAGCTCTTGAGGAAGTCATGGTGTCATGGAGGAGCACAGTTTCAGGCCAAACTGAATGGTATTCTAGAGGAGCACTCTTGTGCATAAACTGAAGGATTCTTCTGCACAGATGTTCACTTACTTTGTAGGAATTAATGATCTCAACAGAAATTGAGCTTGCAGTTCTGCAGAAGGGGACGTGTACATCAAGCATAATTTCACTTCACGTGTTAAATCTGGTCTGTGTTTCCTAAAAGTGAGGTGAGAAACCATACTTCATTTATTTATGCTTGTGTACTCAAAACAGGCTTTTGGACATTTGGAAGATGTTTCAAAACTTAAGGAGAGGAAGGTGGTTGGCTACAAATGCAAGTTTTGTGTGGAAGTCCATCCAACACTTCGAGCCATTTGTAATCACCTCCGCAAGCATGTCCAGTATGGGAACGTCTCTTCTGTGTCAGCTACAGTGAAGGTAAGAATTTTAGAAAGGTGACTGAAAGTGACTGAAACTGCTTGCTTTGTTTAAAATAAAAGACTTGTTGATAATCTGCGGAGGGCTCTTGTGAAGTTGAATGTGTTTTGAACTGGGTATTCTGTTTCAGCATGATGTTTTAATCTGGCACTAAGTTTCTGAAGTGTGTTTGCTTTATTTCAAGATGTTTTAACTTTTTTTCCACTCTTGATCCAGGGGCACGAAGACACTTTAATTCTCATTTCTTCTCAGCCACAATGGAGTTGATGTCGTTGATGATCGAAAGACTTGGTTTATGAGCAGGAGACTTTCTCTCAGCTATTCTGGGCTACTTTTCTGCTTAGTTAAACTCAAAAAGAGCTCTTTCTTTTCTTTAATTTTTGTTTTGTTTTTAAGAAGAGGAAATGTGCACGTGCAGATGTGTGAAGTTGCTTGTGGTACACCTTTCCACATGAAATTTGCACACTGGCTCCAAGCAAAATATGCAGTGGCCTTCTGGGCCATTCAGGTGATCAGGTGTAAACGTGTTATTCCTTTCTCCCTGTGAAAGGGAGTGCCTTCTAGGACATCTCCAAGGATAGATGATGTTCCACAGCCCGATTTCCAGGATATTGGCAGGGAAAGTGCATCTAGAACTACCTGTTTATCCCTCCTCATGCTGCAGTGAGCTCTTGTCAAAGACTCCTGGTGTTTGACAGAGCTTCTTTTGTGACATAATCTGCTTTTTATGAGGAAGCCAAGTCCATCACAGCCTAACTCATGCTACCAGAGAGAGCTTTCACTTTACCTTACCTGGTAGTCCTGACAGATTCAAATGCTTCTCTCCTAAGAGTCCTTTCCTTCTTCTCCTTGCTTCTTAAGTGATGCTTATGTAGGGTCAGTGCTTTCTTTTGAGTAAATAGAGATTTTGCATCAGGGACCAAAAGCTAAAAGTCACTGCCTAAAGAATATGATGGAAATAACTCTTACAGGTTATTTAAATTGCTGCACAAATGCATGCTCTGGTTAGGAACGGGAAAGGAAAGTTATGGAAGAGAACTAAAAGAAGAATTTTTTCTGTTTTCTCTGTATTTTTAAAGAGGATTCTAGGGTCTTAGTGTACTGGCTTCTTTCGTGTGAGTTTGACTCTGATGGACAAAATCTACTGTAGACTAGTCAACTACATTAGTCTGCAGAGCAGCTACAGTCAGAGGTAGTAGAGCTACACAGCAGAGCAAAATAAACTAAAATTAACTGCTCTGTACCTTACTGATTATCTGATCAAGTTTAGAAGATTCACATAAAGACTATTGAAAGATAGTTGATTTTGTTTCTTGTCTTTTTGCATTATCTGACACAAACTTGATCAGGGAGTGAGATTCTTTTTTTACCTACGTGTATAATAGATATAATGGTGTTTTCCCCTCCCAAGAATAGGTCATTTTTTCAGGAAGCCATTGGTGTGGCGTTTATGTAGGGATATATTAAGAAAACTAACGCAGTGGGAAGCCTGGACATTATAATGAGCACAGGGTAAAGACTGAGGGGCAGAAGAGAGAGAGAATTGATGGCTTTGGGGGGATATGTGTTTTTTAGCAGGAAGCTGAAGATCCGTCAAACACAACTTTGATGGAGGGTTGTGAGGGAGCCACAGACCCTGTCATTGTGGAATTTACAGAAGCTGAGTATGGAACATCCTTGGAAGATGAAACCAGGCCTGGGGGCTACCACTGCAGCCAGTGTGACCGGGTTTTGATGTCTATGCAGGGTCTGCGATCCCACGAGAGGAGTCACTTGGCTTTGGCCATGTTTGCCCGGGAAGACAAGTACAGCTGCCAGTATTGCTCCTTTGTCTCTGCTTTCAGGCACAAGTAAGTTGTATTATTTTTGTTTCCTAAAGAATCATAAGCCAGCACTGCTTTTCTGTAGGTTGGCACTGAAGAAGACCTCACTCAGCTTGATCTTGATCTACACTTTTCTCAGCATTTCTTTGTTTTCCGTGCTGTAAAATCTTATTACAGCCATTATGATTGGCTATTTCTGAAAGATTGCATGTTTATATATTTAATTTATTTAAGCCCCTTTTTTGCATGTAAGGGAAGAGCATGCATGCCAAAGAATAAGAATTCTTTCAGTGGGCAAACGGTGAAGCCCACCATTTATGCATCCTTGTCAAATGCATGAGACTTAACAAGCCAAGAAGAGGAGAAACAAGTATTTTCCTAGTTAATCTTTCATATATAAGGAATTTCTGCTGTATATAACTACCTTGTTTGTAATTACTACAGCTCTTTGAGGACTGAGTTTTCACTTTTAATGCTAAATAAGTGTCATGAGCTTACCTTGAAATCAGTTTTTTTCTTAATTGTGGTGTGCAATTTCAGTGTACAAATATTTCAAGTTCACGACAGTATGCTGATACATAGTCATCATTAATAGTCATGTTTCTTATGATTTGTTTCCCTAAGATTTGACTTTGCTTTATGTTTGGCAGTTTTAAAAGTTATTTAATGATAAAATATATGTATGCTTCCCAAAAATGGGGTTTGTGATATATTTTTCAGTGGTACCTTGGACTGATTCATAAGTCTGAGTTTTCTCTAATTTCTAGGAGAGAGCTGCATATTCACTGCATTCATAGCTCTCTTAAATTTGGTGATTATGTCACTGTTTTGCAATCAAATGCCTGTGGGAGGGAAAGCATGATAAAAAGCATTTTTTAATTCCTTGTGTTAAAAAGCAAGATTTCTGGTGGTGTCACAGCATTGCAAGTTGATGCCACAGTTTGGTCTGCCTTGTTGGAAAGGTTCATGGGATTGAGCAGCTGACACTAAGAAAGGGACTGAGGGAATGGTGTGAACTATTGAGTGTATCCAACCCTGCTTTGGCAAGGCTGACAGTGAGGGAAGCCCCTGCATCACATGGTTTGTAGAAAAAATCAGACTTGTGTTGAGTCTGATGCCTGGTCAGGCTGTTTTCTATGTAGGAAAGTCATGTCCTACAAGTTTCAGAATGGGTAAATCAGAAAGTGGTGGATGTCAGGGGACAGCTCTGAGGCATCACCTAACTTGATAATATGTGTGGTCTCTGTTGTTGAAATTGTCTGCTGCTTCTTTTTTTTTTTTTTTTTTGTTCTGATGCAATTACTCTCTTGGGAGATTAAGTCTGTGAAAGAAACCAAACCAAATATTTAAACAGCCCACTGTTCTCCCAAATCTGACCAAAACTTTAAAACCTGCTTTCAGAAGAATGTTGCTGGCAAAGTATGTGGTTGTGAATATGGTTTTAATTATTGCCATGTAGAATACCTTAAGGTATATATTTATAATAGCTTGATATGTATTATATACACCTTTGTCAGTCTGCTTTAATTGTTAAGTAATCTCATTCCCTGGAGGCTATTTAAAACAAGCTTTGTTCTGTGAAGTGTTCATTGAAAGTGTTCAAAGTCTTACTCATTTAGCAGACTTTTCCCCTTTTTTCTGGAAAAGCTGTGCATTTTTTTATACCACAAACACCATCCCAGATTTCTGTTAAGTTGCATTTGCATGGAGTGACCCTGAGAGGAGACATAAGTTCATTTTTTATTTTTTTGCTGTTATCAGATTTGAATACACAGACTTCAGTGTTAGCTCTTGTAAACAGAGATTTTCTGGCTCAAGCTCTTGTCAGAATGGGACTAAAGATCATGTGGAATCTTGTGTAGTGTGACAGAGCTGGAACAACTGCTACTAGAGCTAAATGTTGATACTCAGTGAAAGAGCAGGACAGTTTAGGACAAATAAAAGGAACTATGCCTGAAATACATCTAAAATTAAGGTGGGGAGTGGAAGGCAGTTTTGACAAATTGCAACTTCCCCAGTGTCTCTGCCCTGTTGTTGTTCCATCACCATGCATGAGATGACTCAAACTAAGACTAGATCACACAGCATGAATGTGTCCAAAGAAGTGTCTGTACTGGAAATGTTTACAGTTTGGTCTGAAACTACCTGCCTGCCACCTGGAGACTGTGAATTCATGGCTGTCAGCCACAGAGCAGGAACTGCAGAGCTCTGCAGGATTCACTCAGTGGCAATTAATTTGAGCTTCTGTTAGGAAATGTGGAAAACATCCTTTTTTCTCTTCCAAACTTTACTAAGCTGTTATGACACATGGTGGAGAGAGCAGGTTTTGATCACTTCACCATATTCAGGCTGTTGGTAGCTTCCATTTTCACTGAAGTAAGTAGAGTCTGGTCTTTGCCACCCCTGCTCCTGTTGAGCTTCATGCAGAATCTCCTACACTGCTGCTTCTGAAACTCTGCTGCCTTTTAATCCTGGAACTCATCAACTGTAGCCTGCTGGCACCCTCCCCAGAGCAGGATCTCTAATCTGCTTTTGCTGCTGTAACCAAAAGAAGGCTTCCTCAGTAAAGCTGGTCAATAAAAAAATGTATTTTTTCCCCTTCAATCAACAGGACAGAAGGGGACATATTTTCACAGGAATATTTGCCAGGAGAAAAATTATGTAATGATAATTTTACTGTTCTTGTCTGTTTCATGTTTTCTCAACCAGTCCTTTAATTCTGGATCATGTATAACTTAATTTATACTAATCTTGCCCTGTGTGTTTATTTAAGTGGCTTGCTTTCTGTGTGAACAGAATTGGTGTCAGCTCTGTTCCTGTTCTTCATGTTAGACTTTTTTTGCTTTGCATCTGAGGTAATAGCTAGGATGACTGACTCTCTTTTGTTCCCCATTTCTGTCTTTTTTAAGTCTGGACCGCCACATGCAGACCCACCATGGACACCACAAGCCATTCCGCTGCAAACTGTGCCCATTCAAGTCATCCTACAACAGCCGCCTGAAAACCCACATTCTCAAGGCTCATGCTGGTAAGTTTTCTCTCTCCCAGTTTTGCAGTGGAGCAGCTGAAATGGCCCATGTGTTCTTGTTGCTGATCACAGATGCTGGTTTGAACCACGTGTTTTGTCACCAGAGTTGGGTAAGATTTTTAAAGGCAAGTTGTGACTGGCCAGCCTGCAGACCTGTTGGAATGAGTGGGCGTTTGGGTAATGGGAAGGACAAGACTTTAAAACAGTGATGAGAATTTTAAAAAGTGATGGCTACTTCAAGAACGTCTTTATTTTCTTCTGTTTTCGTTTATGTGAGTGTTTTTTATTTCTGCTTGCTTCCAAATGAATTTAACTGCTTATACCATCGATGTCTTAACACACTGGTAATGAGCTTTACTCCACTGTTTGCATTTATGTTTGTGCTTTAGGTGACACTAGGAAAAAGATTGTGAGTTGCACCTTGGTTTTGGTAGGGTTGTACACTGGCTTTTGTATTAAAACCAAACTTTCATCTTAAAACCAAACATCAGACTTCGGGAGTCAGGTCTGTGTGCAACAGACTGAGAATATCACAATTTCATTATTGCATATGGAAGTTGATCTTGCAAATCTCTGTATTTCAGTACAGAATCCATACAAGCAAGCAAGCAGACATGCTTCTGGTGACCTGGGAAGGTGGTGTGTCACACAAAGTAGGTCACCTGAATGTGTTGGACCTTTGATTATTAAAGAGTGTGAGACCCAAAAGTTCTTCAGTCTTTATTGCTTGGCCGTAGACTCTTGACACCATCATACATCCTGCATTGAAAGGTTATCAGAGGATTGGAGTCAAAACCTACTGGCTAGATTGGTTATAGCTGCATCTCTGTGGTTAAAAAGGACAAAAAAATAAACCCTCAAACTGCAATCCAAACACATATCCTGATGCAAATAATAGAATAGTGGACAGCCTAAAAAACTGCAAACTAGACTCGTTGTTAAAAACTTGTGAGTAGAAACTCCTTGAACAGATAACAAAAAGGGACGGAAATATGTTTGTTCTTTTTTTTATTATTTGTTTGCTCTATGTCATACATTCTGGTTGGGTTGGAGGAAGGTGGAAAAATGGGGAGAAAAAGGATAAGGAATTTGTGGGTGTCTGCTGATATAAAAAAAATTTAAAGGTTAATTGCTACTATTGATCCAAAGGCACTGTTAACCTACAAAAATCTAGGAGGGATTGATGGTCTTGTGTACTTCATTTTCTGTATTTTTTTTGGATTTCATGGAGCTTGTGCCAGGACCCTTTCCTGTACTTGGATGGATATTACAGATTAGTTTAACTTTTGCCTCCTTCCTATTGTATGGGACCATGGCATGCCCTTCTAGGAAATCCAGCTACATGCAGCAGTTCCAGTTTACAGAATCCCACATCTTGTATGCAGGTGACATGGTTCTTTATTTTCACCAACCATAAAATAATGTTTTCTGTATGCTATTACACAGTTGGACTCCTTTGTGCTACCTTGTTTGAACATGCCAGATTTTTAAAGCCAAAGTTACCATGCAGCTAATATTTACTCCACACTTCTGTTCATGTAATTCACTGATTTATTTATTATGAATTCATGCTTTTGAACTTGATTAGTGGACAGACAGTCCTTGAAGGACCATGTTTTGCATTGTACAAGAACACAATTTCATGGTTGCCTGGATAGTGCTTGCGCAATGACATGGGTAATAGGGTTTCCAAAGGCTTATGATCTGTTTCTGCCTCAGTCCGTTTCTACTAGATGAATATTCACACCACAGAAAAGTTGCTTGTATGTTTTTCAGCCAGAGCTTTGCTTTGTCGTGTTTGGGTCAGTCCTTCAGAAATATGTGCTCCTGAATAAACATGTTATGGAGACTTCCTCAGACTCCCCAGTTTTTCAAGAACCCAGTGGTTCTCTGAACCTCTCTTACCATTTTTTGTCACTTTTCAATCTTCCCATTATCAGTTTATTTAGAAGTTGAAACTTCAATCCTCCTAAATTTTTCTTAAGTCTCCTGGACATCTGTAAAATTCAGTAAAATCCTGGATCCCAAAGTGTTTTACTCACCTCTCTGCCTCTCTGCCTCATTTTCTGAGAATGGATCAAAATTCAGTGAACTACAAAATCCATTCTTGCCTAACAGCTGGTACCAGTGTTTCTGGCATTTGTTTTTCATCCAATATGTGCCATCTCCTTTGGCATGGAGCAGAACAGTTGACAATATCTGTAAACAGGCTCTCTGTTGATTTCATCTGAAGTTTTTGACCAGTTCTTTTTTTTCTTTTATTTTTGAGGGACCCTTGTTAGCAATTCTTCTTTAGCAATGACACTGGAAATGCAGAAATGGATGATTGTAAGACAAGAGTATTGGCCCTGCTCAATTTCTTTGTAATCTGGAACACAGTGCTTTGAGAGCATATCAAGAGTTAACACCCACTACATAAATGTTTACCTTTATTTATTTATGCCTATTAATATGATCATTTTATGCGATGTGAAACCAGCAGTCAAAAAAGTGCAGAAGGCTTCTGCTGAGCCAAACTGTAGCCTTTCCTCTGCCATCAAAAACATCCTTTCAGGTTGATACCCATTTGAAATGAATTGTGGGCATATTTAGTAGTATGTCTAGACTGCTTGCTATGTAATCATTCTCTGTTTGCTTTAATTTCTTGTGGTGCTTTCAAGTTTACGGTTGGTTGGCGCATAGTGTCATCCTGGAATCTCTTATACTGACAAACCATGAAGGTCTATATCTGTATCTTGGTGATATCTTCTACATTGGAGTATCTTTTGTCCTTTTATTATCCTGTTCCACTGAGCAGTTCCATACATGCTATTCAAAAAAATGTTTTATTTCTAGTTGTAAAAAGGAAATATATAACTGCTATGATATGCAGGTGAGGAATGTCATTTGAAAAAACACATGCAACAGTTTCTTGTTTCACCATTTTGGACTCTGTTCTTTTTCAAATGTACCAGAAAAGGGCATTCTAAGAGTTGTATTTTGTTCCGGTTATTAGCATAGGTTTTTCTGGAAGAGAATAGGGGTAGAGTTACTTTTATGGAGGACAGTTGCTAATCTTTTTAGATGTGCTTACTCTGACTTGCTGCAGTACGTGTGTTTTCACATTCACTTTTGGTTCACTTTGTTTCCGGTGTTGGAACCAATGTTGTGTGAGAACCTTGTTTGCTGACTTTTTGGAGAGATGGAAAACATTTTCTGCTTTGTTCATTACCAGAACTCTCTTTCTTCTGTTATTATTCATGAATATTTCACTCCTGTATTGGTTTTGGCACTTTATGTACAACTCACTTGTGGCCAGTGTTACTCTTGTACATGGAAATGGCACTTCCAAAACAATAACTTGGCACCTGTATATCACAGTGTTTGTGTTGGGACAGTTTCACTTTGTGTTCCAGTTGCCTCCATGCCTCCATGCAAAACAAATCTTGTATCAGGATTTGTTTCCTCTTGTTTGCTGTCTCTATGGCTTGGAATGTATTCAGAATTACATCCACTACTGTTCATTACTCCTGTTCTTTCACTTCTTTTAGTGCTTTTTCATAACACACTTTCACAAAGCCTTATAGATAGGCACTATGCTTGGCATTACCATGTTCACTTCTTGCAGTAAATCAACCATGACTTGATTGCCAGTTCTGTGAAGAGTACTGCTGCCCAATGGCAGGTTTTTCATAAAGAAAAATATGACCTTCCCCAAATGTAATTCCACACACCCCCCTTTTTTTTTTCCCCTTGTTTTCTTGGTTTTTTTTTTTTTTTTTGAGAGCCCTTTGTTAGCATTTTGTAGTGTCCTTCTTGCTTCGTTAATAATGACGCTGGATGTTGCTGCATGCAGAAACAGGTTACTTCACCATCTCTAGTTGCTGTATTCCCAAAGAAATTTGGAAGTGCTATAGTTAAGTGACTCCATTTTCATCCCAGAGTCTGTTTTCTTCCCATACCATGCAACACAGGCATGCTGAGAGTCTGGTCTCTGTTTTTTTGACATCAGTCACTGTGCAAGGATCTTCGATTGTCAGAAAGTGATACTTTGGCCCAAAGCAAGTGTCTACACCCACAGACTCCAGACTGCTCCAACAAGGAGACACGCACAGCTTGTTCTCTTTGGGATCAGTCTTTCGCTGAAGAGTCCATGGGAATTTTACTGCCAAGTTCAGTGAGAGAACTGTGAGGGCCCCATTTTGTTTCTTTTGTGAGCTGATGACTTGCCTGTATTTCGCTCACCCAGGTGAACATGCCTACAAATGTTCCTCCTGCTCATTTTCCACCATGACAATCAGCCAGCTGAAAGAGCACTCCTTGAAAGTGCATGGGAAAGCACTGACACTACCAAGACCCCGCATTGTCAACCTTGCAGCCTCACACGCCCACCACACCTCCAAGAACCACACTGCTGCTGAAGAAGTGGAGGACTCTAATGGTAAGAGGTGCCTCAAAACAAGAATTTAATTGTCTAAGGTGCCGCTTAATATTTTTATTGCAAACAAAATTTCAGCAGGCAGCTTGCACCAAAAGCATCTTCATTTGATCATTAAGAAAGAAACAGAAGTTGCATCAAAGCCAAGAGTAAATGTAATGTTGTAGGAAGTGACCTGCTTTAGATCCTCACCAGTTAATACCACATTAGTTTGCTCTGTTGCCACATAAGTTGACTTTGGTATGTGTCACTGCTGGCTTGACTTCTTAGCAGAGATTTAAATTGTAGAAAATTTTCAAAGTCGTGGCTTTTACTGACAGCCAGTGAGAAAAGAACCATATAATTCCATCGAAAAACACCCCTTTATCTTCATGGAATCACAGAATGTTTTAGGTTGGAAGGAAACCTTGGAGATCATCTAGTTCCAGCTCCCTGGGAGAGGCAGGAACACCTTCCGTTAGACCAGATTGATCCAAGCCCTGTCCAACCTGACCTTAAACACCTCCAGAGATGGGGCATCCATGGCTTCCCTGGGCAACCTCTGCCAGGACCTCCCCATTCTCACTGTAAAGAATTTTTTCCTAATACCTAATCTTGTTAGTAGAGGACTTCTGGGAAACCACGTGATAAAGCTTAAAATGTGAACTTGTAATGGTACTAAAAGTAATTATTCTTCTTGTCCTTTCTACAGAGGACACCTAAAGTACCTTCAGATATTAAACTGCATGTGCAGAACCTGAGAGCAGTTTTCTTTTCAATGTTTCCTTTGAAAGCTGTTAATCGTCTTGTGCTGGAAGGATATGTAGAAGATACTTATAAAACAGCAGAGGAAGGGATACTATTTAAACAGACAAAATACAGATTCATGCAAGAGGTGTTGTGTGGTATCATAGTAAGCTTTAAAGCTTTTTAAGAAGTAGTTTATGAGCCGTCTTTGGGTGTCACTCCCTGCCAATTAAGAAAAGAGCTCCTCTTTGAAAAAAACCAACTTCCTGGATGAGTTGCATTGACATAGGAGGAGAATGCCGATGACTGAGTAAAAGGATCAGATCTACAGATGTTCAAGGAACTGGGGTTGATGGAGGGTGTATTAGAAGAGAGGAAAATACCTTTTTTACCGTAAGTTTGAGTGGTTCTAAGTACTCAACAGCAGCAATTTTGTTGTTTTGCTTGGGTTGCTGGTAAACTAAGGATGGAAAGTAAATATTATCAGTAATCATTTTTGGTCTCCCATCTTACCACCTTTTCTTTCTCACCGGGGGAAAGAAAAAAAGTGAAATGAGAAAGAGTGAAAGATAAGGAAAAAGTTAAGAAAATGGCTGACAGAAATGAAAAAAATAACTCATCAGCATAAAAATACTTTATTGAATTAAAAAAAAGCCATGAAAAGTATTTTTGTGGTTTAGCAAGTCACTTTTGGGGTCAGAATCAGAATCTTTTGCAAATGCTAGCTTAAACTAATCCAACAAGCCAGGTACGTCTTGAGATATGTTATACTTCTTTCTGATTCCTTTTTGAAAGAAAATGTTTGATTACTGATTTAAGAAGTGGAAAATAATTTTCAGTGGCTGTCCTAGTCTTTTCTGTCTCTTAACAGTAATTTGTTAGCAGTGGTGTGTTGAGAGATACAGAAGGGCAATTCTTAGTTTTGGTAAGGATGGTTCAGTTATTCTTTTTTTTTTTTTTTTTGCTTATCCGAGGAACTCAGACTCATAATTAGCAGAGTTTAAATTCAACTGCAGATCCTGTAAAAGATAATTCTACAGCCTCTTCCTGGAAATACATAAAATGATGACTCTGTTAACGAAAGCACTTCATTAAGTTGACTCTGTTACCCAGATCTGTGATGCAGCCTGAAACCAAGGCAGAATTTGTCCCAATTAGCCTGATGATCTTTAAACAGGGTTAATGGTTAAGTCACTTTGACAATAATAGAAGCCACCCACTGGGGAGCTGGTCAGACAAGTACAGGTGTTATAATAATCGTGTTAGCATTTTAAGCATTGCTTGAGGAAGGAATAACCTGCTTGAAATAATTTTTTTACATTAGAAAGTTGGCTGCAGATCAGGTTAGTAATGGCTGTTCTTATGACATCACATATTTTTGATTTTTAGAAGAGAATAATTCAATGTCCCTGTGGCCTAGGCCTGTTGAGTTGTAGGTGGGTGTGCAAGACTAGATAAAATACTGGTCCCAACAACAGGAAATGCAGGTTTGTGTGATGGGCACTGTTACATCCCACTGGAGCCAGTATTAAGAAGGCCTCATATGGTGTAGTGTAGTTGGATTTTGTCTGTCAGTGTGTATAAATAACCTGCATTATGAACTGTGATCAAGTTAATTTGCCAGGGGTGCAAAATTGAATTAGGGCCGGGGTGAAAGACAGGAAAAGGTTGCATCACATTGTTAGGAGCTTGTTTTGTAGGTTGATAAGTGTGCAGCAGGCTGGTGTCATTGGAATAGCTGCAGAAAGAATCTGTTCCTGCCTGTGAATAAATATTTTGGTTGGAATAGGACATAGAGGAGGATGACTTGGGGAGATTTGAGGAGCTAGCAGAACTTATCTTGTCAATTGTTGAACACTGTAAAAATGGAGGAAAGGGAAAAGGGTACTGAATTGTAACAGTGGAGTGCATGTCTGAATAGAACTGCTCTGGGACAGCAGCCCAGTGGAACTACTGCCAATGCTTTTTTTCCCTGTTGCAAAAATTGTTCCCTGAGGGGCCTTACTTAGAAGATTTATTTTCTTCCCTTAGCTTGATATGTTCATTAAAAGATATGAGCGGATATATGTTCATCTCTTTCAGTTCTGTCTTGGTAGGACCAAACATATCTGAAGTATTCAACAGTGTATCCCAGAGGTGTTTTGGGATGCTTGACATACCTCTCATGGAAGTGAAGCTAAAGTGGAGTAGGTGCTGAATCTTTTGGAAACTATAATTCTGATGAAGGTGTTATTAGAAAGCATAACAACCTCTTCAATCCATATAACAAACATTTCAGTGCATTTAATGCTTCTCTCAGGGCAGTGATTGTGGTAGTTCTGATGAGTTAACAGAGAAGGATTTCTTAAAGAAACATCATTTGAAGATCCTACTTTTTTATCCTACCCCTCTTTGCTCATTGGGTAATATTTTGCTAAATGAGGAACATGTTTTCATTGTGTCTTATTTTAGCCAGTAAAGCTAGAATAGGTAAAGCACTCAGGTTTTTATTGGGTGGAGGAGGCCTGGAGACTGGAGGTAATGATAATTTGGTTTGAGGTTGTTTTTCTTAGAAACACCCCAACAAACATTGATCATGAGTGCATTTTTTCTGTTTTGCATAGCATAGGGACATGGAATGGTTTGTAGCGTCCAACTCTTATTGAAATTATGAGGTTGCCAGTGTGGTAAAAGTCTCTATTGCTCTACTCATAGTTTACAGGTATTTTTCATCTTGCAAGAAGGAAATGGTAGGGATTGACTGTTTGCACATATGGTTGGCTTGGATTTTATTTGGATTTACTTATTTGCCATTTGCACTAAAATGTTGCTTAACGGTCTTGAGAACTTATACCATAAAAATTCATTGTAAATTGAAATACTACAAACTGCTAGGTGGATTGGATGAATCTCCTCACAAGCTCTGTTTCTGTGTTTTTTCGAGTCTTTGCGAGGGTCAGAACTTGTATTTATACCAATCTCTGCCCATGATGGTTGGTTTGGATGTATGGATGGTGCTTTCATTCTGTGTGTCAGTGTGTATCACAGGATTTCCCATGCCAGCGCTGCTCCTGTTGACTTGAGTGCAAGGCAATGGAATCCCACAGTCTGCACCGTCAAGCCATTAAGATTAGAAGGCTCCCATGTCTTTCAATAAGGAGGAGTTGCAAGCAAGGCAGAGACACAAGAATTGTGTGACTGAACACTAGAAAACATGAATAACAAAATGTGTTCAGTGCAAAGTGATCATCAGCTGAGGAGAAAGCACAAACACTGCTTGTGTGAGCACTGGTGTTATCCACGTGTACTTGTGTTGGAGGGCTGTGGATGGGGTGTGCTGCCTTCCTCCTGTTTAACTGGGGAAACCCAGGAGCGCAAGCTGTCATCATAAAGTCTACAAAGCAGAATGACTCGACAAATCAATGAGCAGTTTCTTGTTATGACTTCACCCACAGCAAAAGATACTTCGAAGCATATAAAATACTTGCCCTAAATTGCCCTGGCTTTTTTGAGTAGCCCTTTATTTTGTGAAAATAACCCTTTTGGCCTAACTGCATCATAGAGCATTTATAATTTTTATTCATATGGCTGTTAGATTTGGAGCCTCATAAATTTAATTGTATCATAACTTTGTGCAGTAATTCAACATAATAGGGGTTTTTTGTTTGTTCTGGTGGTTTTGGTTTGGTTTGTTTTTTTGTTTTGTTTTGTTCTTGTTTTTTTTTTTAATTTTATTGATTAAGAATGTTGAATTGTCAAACTAAAACAGTATAGTGGAAGGCTATACAGACCTGGATGTGGTTTCTAATGTCTTAGTCAGAAGATATACTGCTGTTGTACAAGACCATTCCATTTTACTGGTGACCAGTTCTTGACATACAGAAACCAGCACACTTTCTGTGTGCCCTTGAAGCTCAGTAGTTATGCTTTTCACTGTCGTGCAAACCAAATCAGATATATCACTAATAGCAGACATCACAGTATACATGCAGTGTCAGAACTAGAAGGTTTTTTGAGTTTCCCAGTACATGGTATGTCAATATCTTCATTAAATTTAATTACTTGCAGCAGCAAATGCATTGAAAACTACTAAGTGAAACACCCAGTGCCCTGTTCCAGTTTTTTCCTGAACTTTAGCCTTTGCCAGTGGAAAATAACTTTGCCTCGTCTAGAGACAAATACATCTGGTTGCTCTGCCAGACCTAGGCTGGGTACAAAGCTGCTTGGCTAAGTTTTTTCTGGGACAGTTGTTTATGGGCTGTAAATCCATTCCCATTTCTGTACAATTTTTTCAAAGTAGATAGTGCATAATCGGATTGGTTTTTCTTCTGTGGTGCTTGACGGATGAACTTCTGGAGGGTGTGGAGGGCTTTTGGTAGGTTTGTTAAAGCAATGTAATGTACTATCGGAGTGAGAGTAGAACTGTGAGCAGCAAGGCACCTTTTAACAAAATCCCCTAAACTGGTGCCACTTAGTGATGAGTGTTAGAGAAAGCCACTCAGTCTACTCAGTTCTAGAGACACACATCTCCCTTTTCCTTCCACCTTTCAGAAGAGAGGCAAGCTTTCCATGTGGTCAGACATACTACCTTGATTTGTAGGTTTTGTTGTTTGTTTGTTTGTTTGTTTTAAATCCCTATCAGGACTTGTGGCTGACTTGCTTGTTTTTATTCATGTGCACTGTTACTCTTGATAAGGGATATCTTTCTAACCTTGCCATTGGAGAAGAAAGTTTGTAAGATGTTGCTCCTCCCCTTTGGTGCTGTTTCTCTCCCATTGTTACTAGTGTGTCTTTGTGTTTTATGGTTGCTGCTGTTTGCGGAAAAGCACAATGGTCAATCCTCACAGCCAGGAAACTTTGTATTGGAGCAGAATGTGTTTAGTTCATGGTTTGGGTGTTTCTTGGGGGAGGGATTTGGTCAAAAACTCTTTTGAAGTTTCAGATGCTTTTATTTTATTGAAGTTTGGCTGGAAGGGCAGTAAGCCAGTAGTGACTATAGGGCAAATTCAGGCAGAGCTTCAATAGCTAATTGCTTTAATTGCAAAGTGAGTTGGAAGGATCATATCCCTGTTAAGGATGTAAGATGGTGATCTGCATACTGCAGAACAGAAGATGCCTCTACTTTTGCAGTCACAGGCTGCAAAGAGCTGACTACTTGTTTGGCCTGTTTCACTGCTTTTGTGCCCCACAGGAGGAGTGATGCTTCATGCTTACTCTGAAGTATCAGTGCCTTGCAGGCTGCTTTTTTTATCCCCAGCTGTGTTCCTTCTTTCCCTAACCCAGAGCAAGTTCCTGCTCTCCCCTCAGACTTTGCTTATCTTTTCTTCCCGCAGTGGCCACACTGCCTTCCAGTGCCTGTAAAACCCTCTGGTACTCCTTGGTATGTCTTACTCCTTGTGGTCAGTGTTAACTAAATATCAGATGTTGGATCAGATGGAACTTTTCTCCTGCATCAGATTGGCAGAGGCTGGTGGAACAAGCATAGGGCTTGTTCACCTCCAGTTTTACTGAACAGACTCCTCACTGTTTCGAGGTCCTAAGGCACTGGGGATGACCTTGTTCTCTGCAGCTCTCTTCCACTGTGGAGTTGTTTGGCTTTTGGCCTTTTCCTACAGTTTTGTGGGTAGTAGAACAGAGGGAGATGTCATTAGCTGTGCTCAGGGGGGTGTCAGCTTGCTGTTCATTGTGCTTTTTTTTTGTGGTACTGTTTTTTGTGCTTGAACTGAATGGGTAAAGGCAAAACTGAGATTCAACAGGATGCAGACAGGAAGTTATGCAGCTGGGAGAAGGTTGCTGTCAATCTCTTTATGGATTCAGCCAGCCTGCTGTGATGGGATTGCTGTGGTACTGAAAGGCTTGCCTAGGGTAGGGAGGAGACAGACTGTTTGGGTGGATCAAGCAATAAATAAAGGAAGAAATATCTTCTGGATTCCTTCTGAGCAGAAAGAAATGACCTGATTGCACCCACAGTGAAAAGAAAGAAGCAAATCCTGACTCATGTTGTGTTTTTTTTTTTTCTGAGGTTTTTGCTGTCTTTTGGCTCTGATTTTTGTGTTCAGGCCAGGGGACAAAGTGGTAGATGCTGGTCTCCTTATGTGTCACATACTACTGCTGTCCGTGGAATTTGTGATTACTCTATGCAGAGTAAAAAGAATGCTGTTGGTGAGAAGGGTTATATAGTATGACTTGACCAAGAGAGGATTTCTGTAGCCTATCATTCCTGCTTATTTGTAGTCTTCTTGTGTAAGCCAGCTGATGTTTTCCCTGTCCCTTGGGACTCCAGTTACTTCCCATTGATCTAAAACATGTTGGAGGGATTTGGCAGAGGTAAAAACTCCTTTACTTGTTTTAGCTCTGTTGCAATGGACATATATCATCATCACAGTTGACAGCTCAATGTTTGACATTTAGGTAGCTGGTTTTATTTCTTCTTTAAGGAACACTGCTTGAAAATACTGCCCAAAATAGTGTGAGCTCAGAGCTGGTGATGGAGATGGAGACTTTCTGTCGGCAATAAAAATAATGCCAAGGTGTGTGCTGGATGTGTCCAGAACAAATTTACAAGTTCCTGAACTCTATGATTAGAATAAATCCTCAGTACCTATTTACTGTCACTGTAGTTTTAGGGCCAGTTTTAAAGCAAAATGCAAATATGTAGCACTTGATAAAGCTGATTTCTTTCCCTCTTCATGTCAAGCCTTGGAGTCAAGTGAGCATTTAGGTGACAGCAACACATGTGTGGCACTGTATTTATATTAATACAAATATGTAACAAGTAAGTGCAACAGAGAAGGAAATGTGGAGCGCTCCTAAGAAACATCTGATGGATTGCCTCTTCAAAAATGACAAGGAAATCATGGAGCATAATAGCATGAGCATCATTTTGTTACTGGTGCAAAAAAAAATAAAAATGACTGGTAGATTATTGTTTGTGTGAAGGATCGGTTGAAGTAGAACTTTGTACATTTGTAGATTCAGAAAGGAATATGTTACTGGTAAGTCTGTTCAGCAGATTGGTTAAATCAGTGTCTTGCTAAATCTATTTCCAGATTTGTTTGTGTTCTTCTCTTCTGTAAATGCATTTCCATTTATGAGGTTTGAGTTTGAGTTTGGTTCAACAGAATTAGAAATAGCTGGGCAACCTTTTATGCATTTTATGGAAATTGGTAAATTTGTGGAGTTCTTAATGTTTGACCAAGTAGAAGTCTCGGTTTTAAGTGCATTTAAACAATGGAATTTCATTCCTTGAATAAGAAATTACAAGAATATAGGGCTCATACAGGACCAAGAGTTTGAACTGTTCCCCCGATGTAAGCCAGTGGCAGCAGATTCTCAGATTGAAACATTCTTCAAACAAAAAGCAGTAGATAAACAGAGGTAACACGAGTGCCAGAGGAAACCTGATGCACCTGTGCATAATCTTTTTCTTGTTGTCAGTGAAAATGGCAATGGGCAAAGCAATTGGTGGGGGCAGAAAGTTGTAGTGGCTTGTCACTGTTAGAAAGGTGGTGAGACGTGGAGCAGCTGCTAAAAGTTTACAGTGAGAGGGTTGTGTGCAGCCTACGTGTGACTAGAGAGTGGCCAAGTCACCTAGAAAACTGCAGGAAAGTTAAATTGGGTTGAAGCCAGGAAAGAAATATTGTGGGGAAAAGAGATGAAAACAAGGGATAACTAGGAGTTTAATGGCAATATGACGAAGAGTTTCTTGACCACTAAAATGCTCCTTCCAAAGCACACTGCAGAGCAGTTGTGAAAGCTCACGCTAATGGGAATTCCTGGTAGCACTGAATACTCTAGAACAGGAGGGCATGGGAAACTCTTGGACTAATCCTTTTCTTCTGATGGAAATAATATGGTGTGGCTTACTTAATCAATTACATTACTCCTTCATGAATCTTAAACAGTTCCTACTCCTTTCGTTTGCATCATTTATACAGAGTATTGTAGCCACTCTTGATCTCAACTGTGAAACTCCCAAATTCTTCTGCAGTCAGCAGTGTGAGACTATGGAAGAGATTCAGATGATAAAATTATTATTTTCTTTTTATTAGGTGAAATTTATGTCCCTTTGAAATGATTTTGATATTACCACAAGAAGCTGCATGACATGTACCTTATCTTGGTTCCATTCAGAGCTAGGTGTGCACATAACTCTAAAAGTAATCCAAAGTTAAAAGGAAACATGGTTCTTTCATCTCTTTTGAATAAACAAGATTGTATAGTCCATATGTGTTTCTCGTTGCCCACTTCTCAGGCTTAGAAATATATGTAATACCTTTCTTACGAAAGCTGGTCTGAAATGATCCAAGAAGTGGCCTTTACAGACAGTGCTGAAATAAATTCCTCCAACAAGGTTTCTGTTTTGGTTTGAGGGTTTTTTTTGTTGCTTTGAGGTTTTTTTGTTTGGTTGGTTTGGTTTGGGTTTGGTGGTAGTGGTTTTTCTGGGTTGGTTTGTTTGGGTTTTTTTTGGAGGGATGGGGGTGGTGGAGTGGATGGAGCTAGATGTAAATCCTTTAAATGGCAATTCTATTCCAGGGCTTTATTTCCTTTCCTTTGTGATTATTCTTTTCTTCTGTCTTTTGAAGGGTGCAAACAAGAGCACAAGGCTTGTTTCTGTTATATCTCTTTCACAACATCTTAACAATGTCAGGGTTCTTTAGCAGAAATCGCAATTTAGGTGGAGGAGTAGGCTCATATTCTGTTTTTAAACATGCAGTGAATAAAACTTCTGTATGGTTGTACTGTATGGTTCCCTAAGCTTCTTCATGAATGCTTAGTCACATCTCTCTGAGTCTTATCATTCCCTTCCCTCAGCTTAATTTGTTGCCAGAACATTTCACCTCCCACGTACTCTTCCTTCCAGGTCAGTGCTGCGTGGCATAAAGTGAACAAATGTGTGTAGCCTTCACAATCTTTGCATGACACCCTGCTTTGCCACCTTCCCACTTTTCAAGCTGTTGCCATTCATGACTATATGCTATCCTACCACTCAGTGAGCTGGTAATTTTGAGTTCCCATTGAATTTTGGAAAGGATTGTGTTCCTAAATCTCCTAGGTTCCACTCTTACAGTTATTTTTGCATTTTAAAATAATAATTGGCTGTATATTTTGTGTTTGTTGGTATTTTTTGGTATTGCATCTTTATTTGATTTTATAAATAGGTTTCTATTCAGGGGAATCTGTTTTTCTGCTGCTTTTCTTAAATCCTTGGAATTTTTCTGTTATTCTTAGTCTGTTTAGAAAATTTCCTCACAGATCCAGAATGTCCTAAGTCTGTGTTACTACTGCATTTCCCTTTTCACCCGCAAAGGGTTATTAAGCATTTCTTGTTATTTATACATTCTTTTTGTTTGGTTTTTTTTTTTTCGTATCTCAGGAGCCAGACATCTCCATCCTCAATTTCACTGTTCGTACAAATCTGATCTCTTTGACTGGTTGATCTTTCTGTGTGGATACACCAGGAAGGCATGGTGTCTTCATTTTTATCTCCCACTGACTCCTTCTGGTTGTTGAGTTACTCAGTTATTACTAGTCTGTAAATTCAATAACATCTCTTTCCAGTGTATGCAAACAGCTGCTTTTCCTGAACAGTGTTTCTGGCTCCATCACTACCCATCACTGTGCAGGCATGCAAATGCTTATATTAGATATATCTAGTTCTGTTCACCCTAAAAGGATGAAGCATTGGTTTAACTTCTTTTCATTAATAAATACTTCTTCGTCTTGTTTCTCAGCTGTTGCTGGGAACTCTGAGCTGTTGCTCAGTGTCTCTTACTTAGACACTACCATGTGTACCTTTTGTCTGTTGTTGTTTGGTTTAGGTGACTTAAGTGTTTTGCCGTTGCATATGTGTTCATTGATAGCTCTGAAAATACCTACAAACAGCTGAAACATCATTTAATTTCTGTGTAAATTTATGTAATAAGTTCAGAATCTGAAATGAATTTTTCTAATGTGAAAGGATCCCAAAGTTGGGATTATTTTACATATGTGAAACATGTTCTGTTCTTCGAAGGATTCAGTGAAACTTGGATTTTCATTTTGCTTCTGTGTGGTGGGTTTTGAATAGTATATTTTTCCCCAGTGTATGATCCCAGGGTACGCAGGTGTGTATCAACATGCATTTTTGCTACTGTATTCTGTTGCTCTTTTGGACGAGGCAGTGACTTCCAGGTTCGTTGACAGGCTTATTGTGTCAGTCTTTGTGACTGTACTCTGAATAAATTTTTCAGGGTAACAGCATCACTGACCAGGCATTTTAGTGTTCTAGGCACTCTGAAAATGCCCATGCAGAGACATGATGAAACTTACTTATATGTTGTTACCAGAATGCAGTAATAATTTTACAGTAATAATAAACCTCTTTGCTGATAAATCACCACGTGGGCAGTAATTTCTACTGCTTTCCTTTCAATTAGTCATTTCTGCATTTTGGTTATGAGAATGCTTTTATATACTAAGGATAGATGGTATCTTTTAGATCCATAGGTGCTGGCAGGTATTACGCTACTTGCTGGTCTTGTTATTCTTCCTATGCAGGTAGTTTGTAGGTAGATCCTATATGTGAAATAGTGCAGCATTGCCACTGTCCTTTCATTTTTAACTACATCAATCACTGTTAATTTTTGCCTTTTGACATGAATGTAGGTGTCCTTTCTTTTACCCAGGATCATCCTGGATCTCAGTGTTTTGAGTGTGGGCTTTTATTTATTTGTGTGATTGTTTCAAATGAGTCAGGATTAAGTGTTCAATTTTCTTTCTTTTCATTGCATGTATAAGTGTGCTTTATTATCTCATGCTGCCTCAAGGCTGTTTAATGAAAAAAACGCAAACCTTTTTTCCCTTAACATGTAATCAGTAATTCCTGGTGTTTAATTTTTCTTCATTTTCTTTCCCTTTGTGTTTTCTCTTTGCCTTTGTGTTTTACATGTACTTTATACAAATTCTCTTAAATCTTCATTTTGCTTATTTTAATGTCTTACACTTTTTGACTTTGATGTTGGCTTCTAGAGCCTTTTTTCAGGCATGCATGGCCGGACCCTGCTCCAGGCCAGAGCTGCTAATACTTCTCAGAGTGCTCCCAACCTTGGTGCTTGGGGTGCAGAAAAAAGGCTGAGGTGGAACTTGCATTGTGTATAGCCATGACTTAGTTGTTGGTCAGTTCTGAGGGAAAGGTTCTGCTCTCTTCCCTCTTCATTCTCCACTCTTAAATCCAGGCATGCTGTTATTGGAGTGACACCACCAAAATGTGCATAGCAGCTGAAGGCTTGTCTCTGTGCTA
>JAWMRA010000090.1:6477035-6497355 GCA_035584735.1 Pseudotriccus pelzelni | reverse complement strand
TTTATTTTTAATTTTTGCCTTTCTATGACAATCTGCACACTGTGGGATGATAGCATCACAGATAAGACAGGCATCTCTGAAACAATGTTTTTCTTTCTTTTGATAGGTAGCATTGGTAGCATCATTGGTAGCAGAGATCTCTTTGCTGACCAGAGCTTCTTCAAAGAGTAGATTTTATTCAAGGTTGCTGACTTGTGGAAAACATTTGAATACAGTATTGTAGGTTAACTGTAATAGGACAATAAATAATGACTTCTCTTACCCACATTATTGTCTGCCTGAATATGAGTATTTGAAATGCTGCAACCTATAAAAAGTTTTACTGGATCATTAACTCTTTGGAAAAAGTACTGTTTTCCTGTGCCTTTGTTTGGTGCCTCATAAGTCTTGTTTACCAGGGGACTGGAAAAAGGGGAATAGACTTTAAATGTCACAATTTGGGTTCTTCCCTCTTATCTCATATCTGTCCCAGTGCCAAACAAAGAAAGATTTAGTTTCAAAGCCAGAATATTGCGGATACCAGTGGTAACTTCATTCCACTTCCTCTGCTTTTGAACCAGAGGTGGCAGTGGCCTGTCTGCCTTTTTGGAAAGAGATGTGTTTTTCTCCCTAATGTGATTGGCTTTGCTGTGCCCTGTATTGACTGTTCTCTGCTGCTTTGCAGGGCGCTGAATGAAAGCAACCACAGGACCAGCGAGGACAGCCAGCCAAAGGAGGACATGGAGGAAACCGTAAGCACACTGCCAGAAGAAAAAGAAGACATTGAGACAATGGTAGTGGACTACTCCCACAATGGTGAAACAGCAGTCAGCATGGTAGCTGCTGACAAACCTCTCCAAGACAACTCGGAGGCCAAAAATGAATAAGCGTTTGGTGTGATTCTAATCGACGTACTTGAACAGAGATGAGTGGGATAGTGTGGGTGGGTGGGGTGGGCAGAAGGAAGAAAAAAAGCTGCTTTTAGGACTGAATGATCTATTTTCAAAGCACTGGTACCCGTGTGAGTGTGTGTATATTAAAGTTATTTAAGTGATGGAATAAGTGGCTCCATTACATCACTGCATCTTTTCTTCTGGATCTGACAGCGGGAAGTTACATTCATCTTGGACTATTGAAGCAACTCCCCGTGTTTCCTACATTACACATCATGCATTGCAGTGGAGAACTTCGATTGTTTGTGAATGGAAGCGTCGTGAGCGTGGAAGAAGTGGTGGGGGGACAACTTTTCAACGCACAAATTTGTGTGCGTTTTTCTAGTTTTAATACATAATGCTTTTCCAGACTGAATGCAACTGCTTTAGAAAAGAAAAAAAAAGAGAAAAAAACAAACAAACAAAACAACAAAAAAAAAGTAAACAAAAACAAAACAGAAACTGCTTTGCTTAAAACAGTCACCTGTTTCCTAGTACCTCAGAATTAACCAAGGGAGATCTCTGCATTTGTCAGTACTACCTGTTGTTGTTATGGTTAAATGTAGAGAGACTGCTGGGCAAGGTGGTGAATGGAGGAAGAAAAAGAAAGTTTTAAAGAAAGGAAAACAAATTGTGCTTAAAATCCCAGTGTGGGTTTTATTTCTTAAAATACTGTGATTTTTTTAATTATTTTAGTAAAAAAAAAAAACAAAAAAAAGAGAGAGATACTTTAATTCCTAGATAACTGTTTGTGAATTGTCATCCTTTATTCCAGGTAAGCTGTTTGTTAGTATTTGGTTATAATTTTAGTATTTGGTAGAATTTCATGTGACTGATTGTGCGGTTTTGTTTGCCACACGTTTATTTTCTATCAGCCTGAGGTGTTACAAATACAGCACAATTGAGTTTTTCATGTAAAATGAGTATTTCTTTTCGAGTGGGGGACAGGGAAAGGAGACTAGATCTTGTGAATAGAATTTTTTTTGTTGTTGCTGTTGTTATTGTTCGTTGTTGTCAATTTTAAACATATGGAGATAACAAAGAAGTTTTAACTTTAAAAAAAAACCTAAAGAACCAAACTTACAGCACAGCTATGCAGCTCATGGGCCAAACACATGGGTCCTCATAACCATTCTGTTGCTTGTCATATTAACATCGATCAGTCTCACACCAGTAATTTTTTGTAAAGATTGGCTGCCTTTTTTTTTTTTTTATTCCGTCTGTGGTGTGCGTGTTTTCTTTTTTGTTTTGTTGTGGTGGGAGGGAGGGGTGTCTGTTAACACATCTTTTTTGCAAGCGGAGGTGAAATAGTTACATACGACATTGAGCCTGGAGAACTACTTTTACTCAATTCAAGATGGAGTTGCTGAGTTTTTTCCCCTCCTCCTTAGCTTTTAGCATGAGGGGAAAAGTGTAGAATGAAAATAGGAACCTGCATACCTAAGTGGCTGATCCTGCACTACTTCTTGGGTGGAAAGCCTACCAAACTGATCAGGAGTTTTGCCCAAGCAACGAATACAGGATCTGGTGCCCATGGGTATGTTCTGATTGTGAACAAAAAAACAGACAAACAAAAAAAAAAGACAAAAAAACAAAAGCTAAAAAAAAAAAAGTTTCTTTCCAAAAAGTAGAAAGTACTTGACTGAAACCTAGTTTTAGAAATGCATGTGTCTTCTTTTGTTTTTTTTGTTTTTGGGGGGGATCTGTGGGAGGGGGAGGGAGGGGAAACTAGGAAGCTCTCAAGGAAATTGTGTCCTGGATAGCTTCATGTTAAAATGATGGCAAAAATGTTGCATTTGTGGAATAAGTGCTACTTGAGAAGCATGGTGTTTTGCTTTTTTGGGGATTCATCAACTGTGTGTTAGGGGGATTCTTTTTAATTCTTTTTTTGTTGGGTTTTTTGTTTTGGTTTTTTTTTAAATAGGGAGGGAACGTCATAGAAAAACACATTGGAGGGACAAGTATAAATACACATTT
This sequence comes from Pseudotriccus pelzelni, assembly GCA_035584735.1. Lineage (NCBI taxonomy): Eukaryota > Metazoa > Chordata > Aves > Passeriformes > Tyrannidae > Pseudotriccus > Pseudotriccus pelzelni. The sequence continues at coordinate 6,494,467 of JAWMRA010000090.1, read as the reverse complement.
TGTGTCTGTATTTGTTTTTTAATTGGCCTCATTTCAAATGTATTTAAACAGTTCCATACCTGGATTGGGTGTTTGTAATGGTTACCAAAAAGGAAAAAGAAAAAAAAAAAAAAAGAAACAATGATTGTGACATGCTTTTATCACTACTTAATTTTTCAAATAACATGTAAATATTGTAATCCATTGGATTTTGTTTTGCTAACCTGTAATAGAAAATATGGGACCATTATCCTTTTAACAAGCTTAGAATGTCATATTTTTTTCCTTTTTTTCTTTTCCCAAAAATGTATACCTGATGTATTGTGGACACACATTTTAGGTGCATTATTATGATTCTGTTGACTGTAATGACATAGAATTGAAAATAACATTTTTTTCATTGTTTAATTTATACAGAGGACTTTTTCAGAGTTTGACAGAAGGAAATAATAGCAAAATGCTAACCCATTGGCTTCAGCACTCGGTATTTCCTGATTTTAAAATTACTGCATACTGATGGGGGATAGGAAGGGGATACTGAACTGTTGCACTGACGGGTTTGTTTTTTTAAAAAAAAAAAACAAAAACAATGAAAATTAATAAAAACTTTTTAAGAGTGCTTACTTGTCTGTGTGTTGTTTTTTACTGGCCACTCTGATGATAGGTCTGTCCAAGTAACTGGTCCTGCAATTAACTGGCAGCTCTGGGAGGGAGCAAAGCGCCCTTTATCCTCTCCTGCACCCCTTCCTCCCCTGCTTCACAGGGAATTTTTGATTTACGGGTTATGGGAGTGAGTAGCCCTGGCTCACACAGGTCTGGGGTCTACAACAACCTCAAAGAATGCCCTGAATATGCACCAGCCCAACAACCATTAGAGGTCAAAGGCATTTTGCCAAGGTCTGCTGGCTCCTCATGAACCCAAACAGAGAAATGAAGGAATTTTACAGGCTCTATGGAAAGATCAAAAAAGAAGGAGACAGGCTAGTGCTTGCATTACTAACTCAGTCTCACCGTGAGTTGCAGTACTGTATTCCCCCATATCTTGTGATCTGCTAGATCCAGCACTGAAGCTGTGCGTAACTGGAGTGGAATATGCACTCGGTAATCTGGAGCAGGAGGCTTTCCTCTTTCTCCCTTGAAAACTTTTAGTGGCGCTTGTGATGTTATCTTGGAATCTTTCCTTGCTACATACAGATTTTAAAAAGCATTTTCAGAAGATTTTTTTTTCTGGGTGTTCTAATTGCATCCCGTTTTCCAGTTTAAATGGCTTTTTGACTGTACTGGAATTGGATCCCAAAGGAATGTGTATGCTGTGAAATAGCATGAAACCTTTGATCACCTGATAGGTTTACATGCTTTTGACTTTCTTCCTAGGACTCAAACCCCAGAGAAATCTAACATATATTTCTCTTAAAATACTTATTTCCTTACTCTGTGTTTATGGAAGGGAGGGGGGAAAATGATGCATTTTAGGCTGTTACATGTTACTTTTTTTCAGTGATCTCTGGAAACGTTTGCTCAGGAAGGAGACCTACAAATAATTTGCACATTATATACGTTCTAGCCCAGAGCTAACCTACACTTCCACCAGTTTAAAAAGGGAAGGGTTGCTCACTGGTGCGTCAGTAATAAGAATTATGTAACTGATTTACTGAAAGACCTTGGGATGAATTCTAGATTATTGCAGTTGCATTATCCCATCCACCTCAGTGGCAGGATTGCATGAGTTTGAAACAAAATCTCCTCAGCTTTAGGTATCAGGCTGGATGTGACTGGATCATAGAATCACAGAATGGTTTGGGTTGGAAGGGACCCTGAAGATCATCTGCCTCCAACCCCTTGGCTGGGGGGAGTTGGTCAACTAGACCAGAGTGTTGAAAGCCCTGTCAAAGCTGTCTTGAACACTTCCAGGAATGGGGTGTTCACAACTTCCCTAGACAACCAGTTCCAGTGCCTCACCACCCTCACAGTGAAGAATTTTTTCCTGATATCTGATGTAAACATACTCTCTTTCAATTTGAACCCATTCACCCTTGTCCTGTCACCACATTCTCTTGTAAGTAGTCTTGGCCTCTCTTTCCTGTAGGTTCCCTTCAGGTACTGGGTCACCTGTGTTGAGATTCCTGTGCTGAACTGAAACACAGGAGTGAGAGGGAAGAGGCAAGGGAAATAGTTACCACCATTATCCTTCACTCACATTACTACTCTGCCTCAATGGACAGCTTCCTTTGTTTTGGCTGAGGGCCCTGGGCTTCACAGGGAGCACTCATAGTGTGGGACAGCTGGTGTTCTGCACACTCTATGTTCTTGGGCTCATTGTCCTTCCTTTGCTTATCGATAGTCTGGGTAAATGTTTACCACTTTATTGCCCTCCGACTGCTAGCATTTTCTTTTGGGCCAGAGGTGCAGTGCCTGAATGCTCCCCACGCAAAGATCTTGCCTTCGTGTTCACAGCAGTGCAAAGGCTTTGCAGGAGTTACTATGGGAAGGCAGACCTATATCTCCCTCCCTTGCAAACCTCACTGGAGAACAGCTGAGCACTTGAGGTGACGCTGTGACTTGGAGACCAACACTGACGATTGGCAGGGTCCCATATAAATCTGTATCTGTAGAGTTTCCAGAGGAAAGTCCACTCTTTGAGAAGTGATAAGGGACTATGTGAAATGTTGATACTCACAGCCCAGTTATCTTGGAAATTAGTGCTGCACAGAGGACTTAATGTGAACTTACACAGCAAGAACATGTAGTCAGTCTTCAGGCTTCAGAAAAGTATCTAAATACAGTTGCAGATGTTCAATTCAATGAAAGCTGGCCTGTGTATCTCCACTCTTCCTCACCCTGAAGTCTTCCTTTCTGTATTTTTCTGATAACACAGGACTTTTCCACCAGGAAGGCCAGCTGTCCGGCTCCAAAGGATCAAGATTACAAATCCATGACTGACCTGGTCTGGTGTCAGCAGTAATCCTGCTTTTGGCAAGAATCTGAACCAGAGACCTCCAGATCTCCCTCACAGGCCTGTTTCTACATTTCTGCTTCTTTGGTGTTCTCTAAACCTTTGACTTCTCCAGCTTGGCTCTGACTTTTTGCATGCCCATGTTTTTGGGGAAGTCTGAACTACTTCGAGGGCATTCACACAGACTCACAACTCTTCTCTGACCAGTATTTTTGTCTGTCTTATGTCTAATCATTTTTGACCAAAAGGCAAGTCTAAATGTATGAGCAAATAAAGGAGCATCTAAATATATGCTCAGTGATGTAGAATGTACCTAAGGCAGTGATCTCTTAGCAGAATCAAAGTGAATTTTATCAGACTTCCTCTGTGGGTTTGTAGGCATTATTAGCACAGGTCAGCACAGAACAACCCTTAGATGTAGAATCTGGCTATCATGTAGGAGAAGACATCAATCTGTATTTCATCTTGACCAAAACTATTTAATTCATTCTGATTTGGATCCTACAATTTGTTTTCTCCAGCACTCGCACAATATGCTACTAATCAAGTGAAACACCAACAAAATATTGTCGGTGTGGTGGGTTTTTGGTTTTGCTTTGCTTTTGTAATTGAGCCAGAATTTTCACTTGTTACAACTGGAGGAGTTGGTGTCAGTTTGGAAAAAAAAAAAAAAAGAAAAAAAAGATTCAAAAAAATAAACAACATTAAATAACTTCTCATGCAATGCAGTGTATTGTGTAGCAACAGATGGAGAGTGTATTTAAGTATTGGCTACCACTGTTGACTCTCATTTTGCTGCCTTTGAGGTCTATTTTGTTCTAGCAGAATGTGGGAATTGACCAGGTTAGACTGTTCCCTCTCTAGTTCAGTGTCTTTCCTGAAGGAAAAACCAGGAAATCCTACAGTGAGCAGGAAGAGGATAACCCATCCCTAATGAAAGTTTCATCTTAATCCCTTTTGATGGAAGTTTCAGGAGCAGAAGTCCTACCTCTTTCACATTCATTTTGTGTCATAGTAACATAAGTAACAGTACTTTTGCTACCAATTCAATTTAAAATTCTACTGAACTCCTGATTTCTCTGATGAGAACTGACAGGTAAAATAATTTTATGTTAAAATTTTTTTGCTATTTTAGTATCCTACAAAGAAATGCCTCCTAAAAGTTAGTTGTGTGAACTCTTATTCTTACCTTGTTCATAAAATGCATTTTTCATAATCTGTCAAGATCTCCAGTTGATTCATTTCAGCTAGGACGCTTAGGAAAAAATTATGTCAACTGCTGGAATGAGAAGAGACACACTTTTCCTCTCAAATAATTTGCCTCTCTGAATATTTGGTGTAACAGCAAATATGCCTCAGCTTGATTCTTGAATTCTCTGTAGAGTTTACACTTCTATTAATAAAGAGCTTAGCTCAGTCTAGCCAACTGTACATGCATGACTTCCAAATCTGAGATGTGTCTCTCTGCAGCTGTTCTGTTGTGCTCTCAGTAGTGTTTAAAGAGAGAGAGAGATTTACCATCAATGCTTCAAATTAATTTCACTTGTGCTGAAAATGTTGGAATGAAATTTTAACTCTTCTCTGCAACTGGAAGAAACCATATTAAGCTACTGAGCCAAATGTTGCTTCAAGTCTTTGTGGAATCATTTAGACTGAAGTCAGTGAAGATTTCTAACAGAGATGCTGCAGTAAAAGAAATGGTAGTTCTGGTCTGTAAGAACCAGTAGATAATTAGCAGGCAAGCTATGTGAGACAATGTCTTTGATGTGTTATTTTCAGAAAAAAATGTTTTCCTCTGCTTGGATTCTTCAGACCCTCAGGCATGTGATTGTTGAAATCACATGATTTCAGTAAAGAAATAGAAAGGATTTGTTTTCTCATAGATAAATAGCCAGCACTAAAAGTGTGTTGCCTGCAGAAAGATGTAAGATCTTTGATCCATTTTGCTGCAGCTGCAGAGTATTTGCTGCTAATCTTATAGGAGTCTCCTCTTGGAAAACAAGTTAGAGAATGATGTTTGCTTCTCCTGTTCCTCAGCTGCTCCTGTAACCTTCCTTCACAGGATTGCTCCCAGTAACCAGATGGCAAATAGTGGATATGCTGGAGTTGGTAGGAAGTAGACTGCTGTATTTAGGAGACATTATCATGGTTGTTGGTGGGGAAGCCCAGACATGTGTACAGCAAGACACAGTCCCCGCCCAGAAGGGAGAAGCAACGGAGTTGTCTGCTAGGCTCCAGCTGGGACTAGACATGATCCATCAGACCATCAAATGAATATCCTTGTGCTTGTCGTCATCAACCCGTATGATTTGGAGTGGGGGGTGCTTTTCAGCTCAGTTGTAGAAAAAAGCTTTTTGGGGTCAGCAAATTGAAATGTGCCTGAACCTTCTCTAAGGAACTGGCTGGGCCTCTGTCCTGTTAGCCAAAAGCAGGAAGGACATGTAATCATATGTAGATATCATATCCCATGTAATTCACTCAACTAACAGCAGCAAAAAAAGTATAATTATATTCTTACCATCAGATTAAATGTATGTTGTTATTTAATCCATTTAAAGTGCATATTTAGCAATTAGGACCTCATTCTGCAGGGATTCGTGCTGTAACTTAGATTTCTTTCCATGTAATTTAATTGGAAAACTGACAAGGAGATGCTATTTTTTTCCCCATTAATTTATATTAAATGGATGCTGTCGCTGAGTCAGTGAGCTGTTCCCAAGGAGGTTGTGTAGTCTGGGAGAGCCTTAGATGGAGAGGGAAGAGAGGAAAAAGAACAAGGTTTTCCAAATTAATATGCTGGGTATACACAAGGTGGCAAAAGTAAACAAATGCACTGATTTCTTGGCAGCCTCCTTGCCTTTCAGCTTTCCTAATGGCAGTGTGAGACCTTTAAAGTCTCAGGGTTCCTGTTGGCATCCTTTGGCATCTGGCTGGTTTTGAAAACATCTGAAAATCATGCTTTCCATTACAGAAGGTATGAGTTCATAGCTTAATATTGGTGTTAGTATTACAGGTATGCTTGTAACCAACAGGAATCTGCTGGCACTTCTTTCTGATTGCAGACATGGAGGAGTCCCTTCTCATAGGAGTCTCCATTTGCCTGGAGCAGAGGACTTCAGTCATCTGCTGCAGATTTTTTGGCCTTTGCCTGGGGAAAAAAATAGACCTTCTCCTCAGTGTTTGCCTGGAGAACAAGCTCTGCATTCAAGGAGAAGAATGTTCATGTACCCCCACCAGTCAGCAATAGAAAAGTGCTGTGCTTGCAGGTGGATATTCTGCTCAGGGAAGAGGTGACCATTTTGCTTTTCATGCAAAAGAGGAAACTTGAGAAAGTTGAGCTTCGAAGTTTTCTCAATTAAATCATTTACATCCAATTTCAAAGAGCTCCATCCTGAAATGAGCACTAGCAAATGTTGCAATTGAAACAGCAAGGGTGTAATACAGGCAAGTTATTCCCCAACACTCAGGTGAGTTTCAGCTTTTTGAGAGTCTACTAATTCTGTATTTCAGTCATACTTTCTGCAAATAACAATAACTCCATTTGATATCTGATTCTTATGCATATGAAGGTGGTTTGCCTTTTTACCAAGCTAAAGTATTTCACATGTGGACATTATACTTATTTTTTTTCAGATGTCTAATTTAATTTGAAAGCTAACAATGGAAAGGGAAAAACACAAAAAGAGAGAATCTTGCCACAAGCTTGCTTCCTAGTTTTTTTCTGTCTTTGTGGCTATCTGTAGCTACTACCCTTGCTGACACTACTTTTCCGCATAGAACTCAAAGCAGAGGATGAAGCGAGGCACTTGCTCTATTCAGTCTGATCCTGTGGAGCTGCAGCTGGGTATAGGCCAACCTCTCAGATTCAAATTGATCATGAGCCTTGGAAACATAAGGATCTGAATACTGCCCAGTGCCAGGGTAGGCCAGACTGAAAACTTACTTGCAGCATGTCTGAATACTGATCAAAACTTTGTGGCTCAGATCTGTATCTAATTTGAACATCTAAACTGATGGTTCCTAAATAAGCTGTCTGTACAGCTGTTTTGTTGCTGAACTGCTTTGCTCTGCACAAAATTTTTCAGACTGTCTTTAGCTCTCCCTGAGCAGAGAGTAATCTTGTTTGCTTCTTCAATAGCAGTTTTCCAGCACAGCTTTTGTTAGCCCAAGCAATGTCCAATTGCAGACTAGGATTTCTTTCTTTTAAAGGTAGGGATAGTCCCCTCTTGACTAACTTTACTTTGTCGTGAATAACATTCACTAAATATACAATATTTAAACTTTGAGTCTCTCAAAGCAGGAAGAATTGTACAAACTTGCATTCAAAATTCCTAAACCCTAATTCCTGTTTATATTCCAGTGGCAGACAAGGGCTTAAAACTATGTATAAATGTCTCCTATCACCATTTCAAGGTCCTTTTCATGGAGGATAAGTTGCACAAAGGAGGTTTCTGTTGTTAATGAAGTATTTCAATTATTTTAAATCTAATGTTTCTTTTCACCAACAGTAGTTATAATTTGAGCAAAAGTCCATTACTATTTCGTGCTACTATCCTTTGTCAATTATGCTCTTTCAAAGAGAGTAATTAGAAGATGGAATAAAGAATTGGAACAAAACACTAATCTTTTCTTTTACATGACAATAGCATAAAGAGATAATGTCACACAAGTATTTTTGTAGTGTTTGCTGTAGTATAAACAGAGAGCAAACCCTTCACCAAAGAAAAATCTTGCCATCTAAGGGCCAAACAAGTTATGGTTTACTTCTGGAGCAGAGAAAGGTTTTAATATCCTCATTTGGTAGAAGGAGAACTGGTATAGGAAATGGAGGAAATGATATTGTTTTGGAAAATTCTGTCATAACATAAAAATAAATTATGATAAGTTGGGTTCTTGTCCATGGCCTTAGACTAAAGACTACCTCTTCCTTTTTACCAGAATAAGAATGTAAAACTAAAAGGGACTGTCTGTATCATGGAGCTGGATCCTGACAAGCTAAACTACCCATAAAACTGGTTCAGCCCTGTAAATGCACTGAGCATCTGCTCTTTTGAAGGAAAGGATACTTAACCCACCTCAGAACTAGGCAACAAGTACCAGGTCAAGAATAATATGCCCTAAACAAGGAATATTGATCTGACATGCTGTGTTGTAGAGCAAAAAGATCCATTTTCTCCAATGATTTTCAAGACATATTCAGGCCCAAGAGAAAGCAGAAATCTGTTCTTTCTGCAAACTGTTTGTTTCCTTTCAGCAGCTTCACATTGTGCATACTTTTTGATAATGACATGAATTAGTTACTTTATAGGTTAGATGATATCAGGGTTGATGGTGGTTGTTGAAGATGTAAATCAATTTCTGGCCATTAGGAGTGTATTTGGTTTATGTGGCCAGTTTTTCATAAGGGTTAGGGCATTAACAGTGGTGGCTTCTGTAATAAAACACCAGGGACTGCTCTGACTGGGAGTCAAGTGGAATTTGAGAAGAAGATAGGGGTGGGAAGAGGTTGTTTTTAGTTTTGTTCTTGTTTCCTATTATCCTACTCTGCTTGATTGGCAATAATTTAAATTAATTTTTCCAAAGTGAGTGTGTTTTGTCCATGATGATAGCTGGTAAGTGATCTCCCTGTCCTTATCTTGACACCCAGACTTTTTGTCTTATTTTCTTCTCCAATGCTGTTGAGGAGGTGAAGCAATGGAGCAGTTTGATGGACACCTGGTAGGCAGTTAAGTTCAGCCTAGCACAAGAACCATCCACCTCTTGGTCCCCACATTGCTCAGATTTTAATCTGTCCTCTTAGTAAGTGCCCCTACATAATTATTTCAAGAGGTAAAATGCTTTGGGTTAAATATTTGCTCTAAGTTAAACCTTTGTGGATGGAAATCACACCCTTTGTTTTCTTTTGGTTTGGTTTGGTTTTCTTTTTTTTTTTTTGATGGGGGGGTTTGTTTGTTTGGGGGTTTTTTTGTATGACATATCTTTGAATCTGGTGGGGTACCATAAATTCAAATTTACCGTCTAGGTGAATAAAATGCAATCAAATGTTGTAAAATATTTTTGGCAAAACTAGGGAGAGGACACCCTTTTCCTGAGGGGAACAAATCTGCAAACTCCCTTGGGGTTTGTTAAAAGATGCTTTTGAGGAAAGGGAAGATTTGCTATCCACTCAGGTGAGAGGCAACCATGCTGTTGCATCTAGGACTAGGAGAAGGTCCTCTCTTCTTGGACCTTCACCTTGACCGGGTGCTTTTACAGGTTGTTTGGATGTCCCAGCTCCATCAGCTCCTCCTGCAAGCCAAGAAGCACAACAGATCTCCCTCTTACAGCCCATCCAGCTTGCTGGTGGATCTTTCTTCCTCTGTGCTGACCATTAGCAGTCCCTCTTTTCTCTGAAGCTGTGGGGCAAGTCCACAGCCCTTCACAAGCCCACAAGAGTGATGGGATATGTTGGCTGCATGCAAACCCCTCCTGTACCTGACCTTCCTGTGTGAGCCTGCAGGCAACAGCCTCTGTGAAGAAACCAGGCTCTTGATTATACTTCACAGTCTTGTTGCTGAGGTGAGGATGTTATCTTGCTTGGAAAAAATGAAATTTATGCTTTCAAAGCTCATTGTGATGTGGAGGATGGTAACATTAGCTTGGGCAGCAGATGGCTTTTTCAGGAAGGCATTCTGGGAACATGTTCAGGTTTCGCCTTTTATGTGGTGTATGTGCATACTGGCAGCTGACTTAGACTAAACAAAGGGCAATTTTACATTGTGGTTTCCTTCTGTCAACAGACTGTGTGATTGGATGGAGCTCCCCATGGCACATATCAGCTATTATTTTCCTTCCTCTGAGATCCCCAGTAAGAATCCATCTTGACTGCAAGTCAAGTCTAAGGTGCAAGCCTACTCCCTGCTCTGCCAGCCCTCACCCTCTTTTTCTACTTTTTCAAACTTCCATTGTAACATTTAGTCAGTCACTTCCTGCATGGTGATGCTGGAGGCCTCCAGCTCTCCAGTTTTGGCTCCCGTCTGGCCTCTGCCACAAACCTGCCTGCTGATGTCATTTACCACTAATCTCCTCTTCCACTACATGGACCTTCTCTGCAGCTTTACCCTCCTCTCTGTCCTGATGTGCTCATAGCCTCTGATGAAGTTCAGCATACTGTGAATTGCCATTAACACCCCTTTTTCTGGACAGATTTTTAAACACAGATGAGAGCTGAAGACCTTGCTCAGGAGCATCCTTTCCTACTGTCCCTTTTTTGTCTTCTGGCTTTCTCAGGAAAATCCTGTGTGGTAAGAAAGATGACTCTGGCGTCCATGAAAATGGGCAATATATCATTGTTCCCAACAGAGCAGGGAACTCAGCTGATCTCAACTCATTAAATAGTAGCTGAAAACACCTAATTGCTAGAACAATCTGAGTGCTGCATGTTGGGAGGGTTGTTTCACATGGTTAATGAAGAGCTCAACAGCCTTTTAGTGATCATTTGATACTTAATTTTTAGCCTGTTATGTAAGTGGTAATTAAATGTTTTAACATGCTGTACATTTTTTATGTATTAATAAGCAATAAATGTAGAAGTTACACTTTTTATGTGATTTAGAACTAATTGCAGGGTGTTGAGATTTTCTCCTTTATATACCTATTAAACCCATATAACTGCTGTTTTTACAGTTGATGGGTGTTCAGTTAACATATAGTAATTGCTCTTTAAAAGTTTCAGTAAGTACATATTTGAGACAATTTACAGTGTTAGCAATTTCCTGGTACTATTCCTCAGAGGGGAGCTAATCATGTTCAACTCTGATTTCAGTGGGAGTCTGCCACTTGTTCCTCGTTGTGCACCGTGCGAGTCATGAGAGATTCCACTTTCAAGGATGATAAACACACACAAAACCCCACTTCATCAGCTATCATACAATTGTTTAGGTTAAAAAAAAAAACCTCTAGGGTCATCAAAGCCAACTGTTAACCCAAGTCCACCACTAAACCACATCCCCAACACAACAACTACATACCTTGTAAATTTCTCCAGTGATGGTGACTCCATTGCTTCACTGGGCCCTTTCCAATGCTTGACAACCCTTTTGGAGAAGAATTGTTTCCTAATAGCCAATCTAAACCTCCCCTGGTGCAACTTGAGGCCATTTCCTCTTGTCCCATCACTTGTTCTCTGGGAGCAGAGCCCAATCCCCACCTGGCTCCACCCTCCTGTCAGGGAGTTGGAGAGAGCAAAAAAGTCTCCCCTGAGCCTTTTGTTCTCCAGGCTGAGTCCTCCCAGCTCCCTTCGCTGCTCCTGGTGCTCCAAACCCTTCATTGCAGAACATGCTGCAGTGAGTTGAGCAGCTGGGAGGTAGGGACATGTTGTTAGGAAAACAAATCAGAAGGGGCATCACTCGGTGTTTTCTAGTTTATCCTGCAAAGCCACAGAGAAAAACAACCATCTGTCCTCTTTTCTCCTGGTAGATCACACAGTCCCTCTCTCTTTGCATCCAGTTTAAAGACAGGAAAGCTGTGAGCCTGAGTCCGTGCTCCTACAGGGAGTCTCAGTGTAACCTCAGGCAGATCACTTAGTGCCTCTGTGCCCTGTGGGGCCTTCTGTGGGTGTAACACTCTGCCTCTCTTCACTCTGAGGCAGTATTCTTAGTTACAGGCTACAAGCTCCAACACCAAAGTGTTCAAATGCATATATGAGAGAGAATTAAAAGCAGACAAGCAGCACCACACTTCTGCCCCATTGATTTAGAATTTTTGAGGGAAACAGGAAACTGACTGAGGCAGCAAGGTGCACAGAGTGCTTGCCGTTTATTTGACACAGTCATCTGGAATCCAATCTAGCAGACAAAGCAAAGGAAGAATATAATTTGAAATCTGTATGCCAGTGAGAAAGAGTGAGTGGAAAATAAAGCAGTTTTTTGTTCCACTTCATTCCTTTTGCATAATGTTGTATTCTTTTGACAAGGCAGCATAATAAACTTTAACTCCCTCTTTGCTGTCCGCCCTCCAAATGCTGACTTAAAAGAGAAGAGCAAAGCCCTATTTTTAGTGTCAAGTGAATAATGGGCTCTCTTCCAGCCAGAAGAAATGAGCTGATTTTGAAAGAGTTTTCTGGAGGAAAGTGCAAAATGTTCTAAATTCTCACGAAATAAATATTTGAATGATAGTCACTTGGCTCATCTTGTAATATGCCAGTGCAGGCTTTGCACTCCAGGTTTATGTAAAATATTGGTTCAGGTAGAGAGAGAGGTCAGAAAGCTCTGATTGCAGATAAGAAAAGACAGAGGTACAATAACATCTAATACACTTCAGAAACAGTAACTAATTAATATTTCCACAACAAGATGGTTTATTTCATTCTATCTCACTGATGACGCTTGGCCGAAACTTTCCAGCCAGCCTGGAGGATGCTGTGGCATTGATTTTAACAAGCCTGAGGAAGCTCAGTCCTTGAGGCAGCACTGTATATTCCAGCAGGGGCTTGGGGTTAAGCAGCTCCAGCTCTTAGGAAAATTACTCAGCACAAAGAGCAGACAAAGCTCTTTCTCCAACTGGGTGATGAAGACCCAATGGAACAGAACTTGCTGAGATCAGCCAGGAAGCTCTCTGACAAATTTCATGGCTTGAGCCAGAAGTTTTCCTGAAGCCATGAGGGACTCAGTCCCGGCATGAGGAGTTGTCCCAACAGGGAGAGTCTTGGTGCTCCTCTGCTTTTTTTTTTTGCTTTTCCTGTTTCTTAAGCTGGTTGCCATGGAAAAGACGCTCTGTTTACAGTATTTAGGCTCCTGTTATCACTGTTGAAAGCTTTTAGAAAAGTTAGGAACAGCTAATTTAAAATACATTCTTGCAGGCTAAAGGTTGTGTAATTCCCTCTATTATCATGGTAGATGTAGCATTTTTGAAGAAAGTGCCTTCATTTAACCCAGTTCAGAGTGTTTAGGAGGGACTTCTCCTGCTTTCTTCCCCTTCCAGAAACAGTCACAGGTGAAATGGAGCTCTCAATACTTTCTTCACAAAGTCATAAAAGAAAAAAATTCCTTGTGTGTTTGTGCTGGTTTTCGTGCCCGCAGGAAAATGCACATCAAAGTGATAATTACCTGATTGTGCATAATGTCAAACCACCATGTTGTCCCCAGTAGCTGCCACAGTTTGGACAGTTCTGCATTGCGTCAGCTACGAACATATCCCTGTTATTTTCCTCTCCCAGTGTGGTTACAGGTTTCCCACGGATATATCAAGCCTTGTCATATGCAACTGAAATAGGAAAAATTGTCTTCAAGATCAAGCCTGGGAGTACGTTTCTGATGCAGCTTTCTGCATCATACCGTAATTCCTGTTTAAGTCAGCTGTGAGAATGCCATCCTACTCCTACAGAGCAGCAATGTGGTGAAAGTGAATCCCTCAGGAGGTTTAAGGCCAGCAAAGGGACTAATTTATCAAACAGTCCATGTAAACCTGGTTCTCAACATGGACTGGTATTTCACGTGGTTCTTTACGTACTTCTCGCTACCTACCTTCTGACATAACAGTGACTGTGGAATGATGTCTGCAAGATCAAAGAGCAGCAAAATATGTGCATAAAGCATCTCGCTTTTACAAAACGTGGAAATGTCTGATATTCTGGCTTTTTCACAAACTTAGAATTTAAGCTTGTTTGTTGAAGCAGAGTTATAGTTAAATGTTACCATGTATCCTGCTTGCTTTTAGTGCCTGTCAGTAACTTGCACCACCTAGCAGCTCCTGTGGTGGTGGGAGTGATAATGTCAATCTGGCAGAGAGCAGTAATGTAAACACTTGTAACAATGCCCATTGCCCTGGGAAGAACTGGAAGTGGAAAAATAATTTTGCATTAAGGGTGTGGTGAACAAACTTGCTCTGGAAACCCCCTAAGCTTCTATATCCATCTGAGGTATGATTCAGTGTTGATGTGGCAGTGTGATTTGCCCTGAGCACTGTTTCCAAAGAGTAATGGCTGGAAACTTTCCAAAGGCAAGGTTTTCTGCTGGGAGGTGCTGATTCAATGAACACTGAACCTGCCATGCAAGAGCATTTCTCTGGCTGGAATCTCTTTGCAAATCAAAACAGTGTGTTTCCCTTGATCTAAGTCCTGACTGGGATGGCCTTTGTTTAGAGGGCAATACGCTGCTAAAAGTTCAGTTTGAGGGAGATTGAAATACAGCTCCGTATCCCCTCTACAGGAAGGACCCATCACCTTTATCGTGGCTCCAGCTGTTCATCAGTGCATGTGAGGAGACGGAGCTCCACCACAGTGGGGGATAGGAATAAGAGCAGTCCCAAGGATTTGCTCTGTGGATGCGCCGCAGGCTGGCAGGGTTTAATCACATTTTGTCTTGTGCCTGAAACAAATGTGACCTGAAATTCTGTGCCTCTCCTCAGTGAAGCCCTTTTGCAAGTGCCACAGCCCTCCTCAGTAGGAAGCAGGCTGTCTGATCAGGGCAGATCCTTCACAGTTCCTGCTCTGTGGGGACACTCTTGCCTGTCCCAAACAACCCTGTTTGTTTTCACACATTCCTGTTTCACTGGGTTCAACAAATCCTCCTGTGTCAATGCAGAGGACACTTGATACCCTTTAACATCTGGACACTTAATTAAACAGCCACTCTGAAGCAGGAATCCATGTTCTCCAATTTCTGTTAAAGCTAGTGCAGAGGCCAGGGGTGTCTAATAGGAGCACAGTGAACAGGAGGGATTAAAGCTGTGGATCTGGAGCAGAGGTGCAGGAAGGAGAGAGCTTTAAAGGTTGATGGTGCCTCAGCCACAGCAGCAGAGGAGACAGGGAGTCAGTGCCTTCACACTGACAGCTTATCCGAAGCTTGGCAAAGGGTCAGGCAACTGAGAAAAGAAGCTTCAGTTACCATCTCTGGATCCAGACTGGACACCAGAGAAAAGGATGAGGTCAGGATTACAGAAACAGCACAGGCTGAGGAAAGGCAGAGCATGTCAGGCGACATTTCCCTAGTGTTTTTCCATGACTTCATCAGGCTTCGTTTCTCACCTTCTGAAGCTGAGAAGGCATACCAGGGAGGCACACTAACTGGATCCTAAAGAAGGGCATGCACTTCATACTGTTCTGGTGAAAAATACCCATGTGTCAGTGAGCTGGAGCATCCCTTTGGACTTGGAAGGATCCCACAGTAGTTGTCTTCTTTCCCTATGATGTCCTCACCAGCTCCTGCCTGAAAATTGGAGTATCTTCTTCTGGCTGTGCCTTGGTGACTAAGGCAATAAATAAGAGTTTTCAGATGTCAGTGGAATTAAACTTATTCAATATTCTTTCCTGTTACATGGTTCAGGTTACATTGTTAGAGGTTCTCCTAAACTTTAGTTTAGGAAAGGTTGAGATTCACATGATGCCTCAAATCCTCCCTTTCTTACAGTAATGCCTATTTTGCTTAACTATACGTCTGAGGCCGGTTCTTCTGTGTGAAGGAGATTGCAAAAACCCCAGAAGTTTTGTCAGGATCTCCTTTCTCACCCTCACTGGTCAACTGTTTCCTCCTCTACCACTTCATGCTAGTGCAGGAAAAGAAGATTATGACTTCTGTCAGATTATCTCCAGGAAGTTGGATAAATGCAATAAAACACCCTAAGCATTATTCAAAGTTTTTTGCAAAAAGAGAAAAGGTAATTCAATGGGAGGACATCTCCTGAGTATTTCCCAGCTTATGGCAGTGACAGTAAATCTGCTGATCTCTGATGAGGGCAGCTGTGGCACTAAATTTTTTTCCCTATCATGTTCTGAGGCATTGCCAGGACAAGTGCTGCATGAGACACATGTGGCGTGTAGATGATGCTGGACACAATGCCAAAAAGATGCATTGGGCATGGAAAAGTGGGAAAGGTGAGGACACTGCAAGAACAGGCTTACTGGGGGCTATGAACATGGAAAGATGGGGACACCGGAGCATGAAACTAGAAGATGGGAGAGATCTAGTGTTTGGATAGCTGTCATAAGGAGCCTGGATAAAGCTATTCCCACCCAGCTACAGAAAAAAAAAAAAAAAATTTTTACTAGCACACATGCACACACATGCATCTTGCAGTGTCTCTGCAAGAGAAATTTCCTGGTGGACTGGAATGTATGACTAAAACATTTATGAAGTTTCCTTCAAGGCATCAGCTCTTCCACTGGCATAAATCAGCACATCTCCACTGACTGATGGATTTATTTCCCTCTGTATCCCCCAAGGATGTGGCTAGAGGCACAAACTACTCTTTGTTGCCCTGTGGGGTGTGTAGAGGTGCAGATTTGCATGGTCAGGTTCTTTGAAATTCCATCCTTTGATTCCAGTGGCAAAGTGAATGAACCTGGAGCATTTTCAGTGATCTGGGAGGTCCTCAGGTGTCCCTCTACAAACAGCTAGCTACATCTAGCTCTTCGGCATTTCTAACCCTCGCTGCATTGATGTAAGTTGTGTCTCATAAACCTGCAAAGATCTGAGAGTCATTGCTGCAAGTGTCTGGAGAGCAAAGAACTGAGGATCTTCCAGGAACTCACTGCATGCATCATTTCAAAAGCGTAGATTACCTGTTGAGGCTTCTGCTAAGCTGAGTGGCCTCATTGTAGCAGTGCTGAATGTCTGTGTGTGGAGAGGGATGAGTATTGTGGGCTCACCTGTGTCTGAGTGCTGCTTTCTGAGGTTGAGTGCTTCTTGGCATGAAAGATTTAGCAGGCAGTAGGACAGGGGTAGCACTTGCATTGTGTTCTCCTCCCTAGATGATGTGACGACCAGGAATGTACACTCCTTAATAAAGAGATGTCCCTGACCAAGGCTCAGCCTTGCCCTGCTGAAGCGTGGCTCTGTTCTCAGGGGTGCCTGGAGAAGTGTGACATGCATGTTCAGTTTGCTGGTGACCTCCCAATCCACTGGGCCTCAAACACGCAGTGGCATGCCTCTCGTTCCTCACCTACCAGGCTTGTGTGCTCTGCCTCAAGTGCTGAGACCACATGGGATATGCTCATCCTCCTTTGAAAGCAGCAGAAGTGAAAGGTCTGAGAGGAAAACTCTGCTTTCTATTCTACTCACATGAATCTTTACAGGGTGGTGACAGGAGCTCAGGAAACTATTTAGTGATCATCCGCAGTCATAGACCAAACCCACATCCTGCTGTCTCAGGGATGTCATCTCCATGGTGTCTAGGGAGGAAAAAAGCTATGAAGTACTTCTGTAATTACTTGGGTCACCAAAGTAGCTGTATGTACACAGAGGATCCCTGCTCTGCAGCAGCTGTCTGACAGATGGAGAATAAATGTAACCATCAGAACTGGTGAAATAATAACAACAACAATAATAATTACAATAACAACAGTAATAATAGGGGTGGGATGGAAGCTGTTCCTAAGCACTTTTGATTTGGAATTCTCACCCAACTTGTTATTCAGGCCATGCTCTGACTTTGCCTATTCGGTGTGCATAATGGCCAGTCTTCGCGAACGAAGATCCGGGGAAGGTCTTTACACCTTCCAGCCTGCGCATTGGATTTTTTAGGT
>JAWMRA010000090.1:6428662-6445479 GCA_035584735.1 Pseudotriccus pelzelni | reverse complement strand
CTTGAACTCCCAAAGAGTTGATGCTTTTTTTAAAAAAAGAAAATCATCTTAGAAAGACCATTAAATGGTCACACAAGTGACAAAACAAAAAGAAAGGCCCAGTTTTGATCTCACATTTATTTTAATCTTCACAAAATTAATAGTTTGGAAGAGACATAGAGGATGCCTAATCAGGATTATTGGGGTGTTTATGGCACTATTTAGAACAGTTTTATCAGGAAAGTTGAACACCAAACTGAACTGCAGAAAGCTTTCAAGACCAACCTTTTGTTTTAAGACCATAAAAGGCAAAAATAAACTGCCTTTTTCTGTGTGATCAAAGACCCAGCATAAGAAGTGTCAGGAGGACCTTAAATGCCAGTTCCTGTACTCCCAATGTGTGTATCTTGGACTTCTTCCAATGTAGGAGCAAGGCGGATTTTTATTTTTATTTTCTTTTTAAATGGAAGAAAGCTGCCAAAATACATAAGGAGAAGGATTAGAGCCAGTTGCTTTTTGTTGGTTCTTCGGTGGGAACACTGCCAGCCAAAAGCTGTATGCTGAATTCCCAGGGAATTTTGCCCTCAAAAGCCAGCTTCTGGATTTCCCTCATTTGGGAAGCTCTCCCTGAAAGGGATATTCATATCTAGGAATCAGTTCAATGCAGAATTGTTGTACTGGCAAATTGGCTGCTGGCTATTCAAATCCTCCTCTGCATAGCAGCCTTTGCTGGTTTTTTTCCCACTCTAGGTTGGGATGGCTGGTGAGTTGGGCATGTTTTAAAAGCAAAATTGCAGAGCACCCTGGGTAATCCAAAGCATGCTCTCACAAAAGCAGGAAGAGAGACCATTGCTCTTGGTATCAATAGCTGCTAACACTGAATCTCCAGGGTCCTTTGCCAAGGCTGAACAATCGGCCACAAACACATTATTTCTGTCTTCTTGGAGCCTGTGACGGTATTGCAGCTGTTACCCTGTAATGAGACAGAGGGCTATCTCTTGCTGCTAATTCACCCTGTGCCAAATATTTTCACTGCCTTGTGCCTCTTCTTTGCTCTATTAGGTGGTCACATGAGTGGGGTGAGAAAGGAATATTTCTAAAGGAAGCTGCAACTTCCCAGGATCTACATAAGCAGAGGCAAAGGATGTGAAAATCAGACAAAAAGATGCAATTCTGAGAACTGTTTTGACATGACCGTGGTTTTATCAGCTCAAAAACAAGATAAACTTGGCAGGATTCACACTTCTTATTCTTCCTGTGTCAAGGAGAGATTTCCTTGAGGCTTTGTAATAAAACTCTGTACCGTAGAAAGGCTAGACTCATGATTAAAGCATTAGACAGGGCATCTGCATTCCTCTTCCTAGAAGATAATATTTTACATGTCTACATATCATTTCATGCCTTTATACTTCACTCTGTAAAATGTCTACAATAACATTTATGTATCATGAGTAAATTCTTGAGCTGTTTTGAGACATTCGGGGCTGTAATGGTAAGAACAACAATAAAAAGGGCTAAGAAATAACTATATACATTACAGATATTGCACAGAAAAACTAAGCAATTTGTCAGACATTTCAGTTGACTTCAGCAGATAGCAAAGAAAGAAAGCAAGAGCATACATCATTATCCAAGCATGAAAGCTACATAATCCACCTTTAACCTACAAACTTCTGTGATTTTGGAATAGATTGTTTCTCTGTTCATTAGGACAAGATATTATTTATCTTTGCAATTAAGTCTAAATGTTCTTATTATTGCTGAACCCTTATGCTGAAATGTAGCTCCTTTAAAGTTAGCTGTAATCATTTGCAATACAGTAAGCAGATGGAGACCCCATCAGAAATCAATGTCCCATTGTAATAGGTCCTGTGTGTCTAGACAGTCAGAGACAGTCCCAGCCTTTGAAAAGATTACAGGCTGAATAGACAAGAGAAACAAAAAAATGTGGAGAAGAAGCCAGCAGACCACAAATGAAGTGTTGTGTTCAGGTTTCCAGTGCTGGTTCCTGATGAAACAGAGATGAGGATGTGCCTGGGGGTGCTGTGACTGACTGCCTCACACACCACCTCCCACTTAGGGCCCAAAGTAAGGACTGCTGAGGGGCTCCTGTTGCCAGCGAGAATAACAATGAAAGGAAGATAATAGGATCAGCCAGGGACTCTGCAGCAGAGGGGACCTGACATAATATTTATCTGCTGTCTGCAGGAGGGAATCATATTTCTTTTGCACAGATGGATGTGCACACAATCAACTTCTGAAGATGCAAAACAAGAGTTTCTGATTTCCACCCAGGTTTACCTAGTGATTACATTAAGTCCAGAGATGAGTGTAGCTGAATCTGAATAATTATAAACAGCAAAAACTAATTAGCGCACATACAGAGCAGTACCTGCAGGTGTAGTGGATTTGCTTTAACTAGGTCTTGTTAGGATTTAGCTTCTGTGAAAACAGTCAGTATGACTTCCAAAATTGCTTGCAAATTTCATCCAAATTTTGCAATAGATTTCCTATAACATCTGTGAAAATATGTTGTTGATAGAAAAGACAGAAACAGTGACAGTATATCTCCAGCTCCACAGCTTTATCCCACTGGATATTGGAGTCTCCATGCAGGCAACAGAATAGGAATTGGGGTTTCTTTTGTTCATTGCATGACGTGTCTGTAAATGCACCCATTGTACCTCATTTCAACACTCCCTTACCCATCTTACTTCTCTTCAACAGCATAGGATTAAACATTGGTTAAATCAGATCTGGGTTTTTTATATGTCTGCTTTAACTGTAAGGGGTTCTTTTTAACAGACATTGGTTTTCTTTTTAGCATCTTACCCTGAAGCTTTGAGAAAAACCTGAAATCCAGAAACAGTCCTGTCAATGCTGGCAAAGTCACTTATGAACAAAAAAAATCAGTAATGATCTGAAAAAGTATGTCTTGGGCTTATCTCACTGCCCCAGTACTTTCACAGTGTAATTATCATGAATACACCCTGAAAAATCTGTCCTTTGCACTGTCATGGCAGGGCCCTAGGGCTGGGTTTTGCTGGCACCCCAGCTTTTGGCATGGCCATCTTGGACGGGTGCTGGGACAGGCTGCTCCTCCTGCCTGTTCCCGCCTCCTTTTCCAACCTGTCCCAAGCCTCCAAACAGCCAGACACAAGTGGTGAGAGGCAACCAAATGTGACATCCCCAAATGACTCTTGGGGATGCACAACTCTGCCAGCTTGCTGCCTGGGTGCTGGATGCTGGTGGTAGTGTTGGGCAGCAGGAGCGTTTCTGGACAAGGAACATGCAGGTCATGTGTGGGCAGTACCTACATATTGCAGATGCCAGAAGAATGTGAATGAATGGTAGAATCTTTTTCTTCATTAATCTGAACATAGAAGACCTTCATTGGTTCAATTTTCTCAGAAAGAGGACATTGGTTTGATAAATAATTGCTTGGCTGTTTGTAATGTCAAGGGATGTAGGAGGTACTGCTTTGTGTGTATGTAATCAGTTTAATAGATCAGACCTACACATCTACATCCAACTGCAAAAATCACATCAGTGCTGTTGCTGATCACCTGCAAACAAACATTTCCTGGAAGCTTTACATAACAGATTGTGCTATAGGGACACTGTGATTTCTTTTCTGAACAAGACACTGAACCACTGATATCCTTTCACTGATGTGCTCAAATGTGCTAGTCCGGACTGTAGATTAACTGCCTTCAGTGTTTCAGTCCAAGACTCAAACAGATTTCTCTCATTTCTCTACAGTTTCAACAGCTGAGTTGCATAACATTAAACAAAACCTGGCACAGACACATTAAAAACAGACCATTCCTTTCTTTTAGTGAGGTGGTAACTTACAACTAGATAACAAATGTCTATGTTCTGGGAGATGGATTTGGGAAAACAAACACTAATTTCTTATAAGAATCTTAGTCACAGATGAAGAATCCATTTTCTTGAGCACATAACTTTATTTTTAAGAGTATACTTCTGTCCACCTGGGTTGTATACTAGATAAGAGAGTTTTCTCAATTAAGAAATAAGACATAGTTCTTACAAGTAAGTCCATTTTGAACTTTTCTTATTTGTGTGTGTATGCAAAACAACCTGTTAACCACTATGCTTATAAAATCTGTTTGATATTAAGGACTCTGTATGTTATTCTATATCCCATTGCAAATTCTGTTCTTATTGTTGTGCATGCCTGTGACCTTTTGCCTCCAGATTCAGCTGAAGTCCCCTGGGAGGTGACAGAAAAGTTAAAAAAAACATTTAGCTCGGCCAGATATACCAGTGGAGGATCATTAGATCCTGGTGATCAGCTATTCAATTACAGTCCATTTAATCATACAGCAGCAAAATAATTGGCAATGGCTCAAGGCAAACTAATTATTCCAATCTGAAACTCGGCAGGGTAACAAGTAACCTGTGGATGAGGTGGTGATAGATTTTGAACATCTGACAGGTCTGATCTGGGAGGCTCCTTACAAGGAGACTAATGAAAATCCAGGAACGGTTCTCTTTTCAGTCATGTCAAAAAATGAGGGAAGAAATGGGAGCAGAAAAACATCTGCTGGAAGGAGAGGACAAGAGCACTTTCAGGAGTAAAAAAAGGAAAGGAAAGAAGGTGGACTCTTTAAAAGCCTCTAATCTAAACTTTAAGATTACTTGGCCACAAGGGCACACATATGGGCTAATATGTACAGTTTGCCCCCTTTCTGTTGGTGGTTTTTTTCCCTTTGTATTCCTTGCATCAGCCAAAAAGTAATTAGCTTTCTGGAAATTATGTGTGTCCTGGGAAAATCATGCGGTAGGCTCAGAGAACTCCTGGACTTGCAGCTGAGAGAAGGAATTATCTGGAGCTGGGTGTCAGCACTAGTCCTGGAGGGTGGCCAGTGAAAGTCTTGCCACAAAGATTGTGGCATGTCCAAGAGACAGAGGCAGAGCCTGGAATGGCAGCAGTGTTGACACTGGGACTCAAAAGACAGTATTTGGGTCAGCATGTGTAGGGTTAGAGGCAGCACAGCCTTTTCCTCTTTTGCAGGTAAGACCAGCAGTGCTGTCTGGTAAGACCCTAATCAGCTCCACGGCACCATAGGGCAGCAAACATAATTCACTATTTGGAAAACAAAGTTAGTTGGGTATTGTTCTGGTACAGGGTGGAAATTCAGATGTTCCTCAATAAGATCTCAGAAGTCAGGAGACATGCCAAAATGTTTGAGGGAAAGTTTTGAGGGCACAATTTCCTGTGAT
Organism: Pseudotriccus pelzelni; assembly: GCA_035584735.1. Lineage (NCBI taxonomy): Eukaryota > Metazoa > Chordata > Aves > Passeriformes > Tyrannidae > Pseudotriccus > Pseudotriccus pelzelni. Next base: position 6,440,250 of record JAWMRA010000090.1, on the reverse strand, counting down.
GGATGTACAAAATCTTGCCTCACTCTTTCCATGTGGTAGCACAAAAGCCTGCCAAAATGCAGAGAGGGATGTATCAAAACAAGAGAGCAATAAAATAGAAATGATTCAAGTGGGAGCTGTGAAGAAGTTATCACATCTTGCTCTGTGAGGCATAACTTGGTGAATAGCTGCAAATACTAGAAACTACAACAAAATTTTATCATTAAGAAAAGTGTTTTTCCAGTGACCCTGAAACAGGAGGCAATAGCTAATGCCAAAAGCCAAAGCTCGAACATTATGAGCAAATAATTCAGAATAAAAAATTCAGTGTTTGGTGGAATAAAACCGCTCTCTCTACAGCAAATACCGTTATCTTTAGCAGGGGAGGACAGGGCTGGCAGAGATAGAAGGAAAAGAGAAATAAGGTGTAAGCTGAAGGGATGAGCTATGTACAAGTGTTTATTAAAGTTATCACGATAGATGTGGGACAGCTTTGTAACGAGACTACTTGTTTCTCATTCATTGGAATTCTTCTGCAGAAACCAGAGAGGATCATAAAAATGACAAAGGTCCAGGTCAGAAGGGGATTTCAAATTTCCATGGAAAGTGCCTTAGATTAGGCTCCCCAACCTCTTTTGAATTGAGTCAGTACTTTCATCAAGGAAAGTCCGCCACTTTTCTGGCTCCCATGGCTAATTATTGTCAGGGTGATTTTTTTTTTCCCTCTTGAAATCGGGGAAGATATCTGTAGATGCCAAATTTGTGGACATGGTCCTTAAATCAACTTTCCTCCACTGTTGGTAGTTTCACATTTGTTTGTCATTGCCTCTCAGTGTAGAAACTTCGAGGCTGATCTCACCCATGAAGATTGATGTGAAGAAGGCACTGAATCCTTTTGTCTTTTTAATTAACCGTCCTTCCCCTTCAGCAGCACACCTACAACTTTCACTTTGTAACACACCAATAAAAACTTTTTTTGCTGTTTGACATTGTCTGCTAATGTGAGCTCAGGATGAATTTTTGCTTTCCTAACCACGTTTCTTCTTGCAGGAGTAATCTTTCTGTATTTCTTTGTGGAATTCTCACCTTTTCCATCTCATATCTCTCTTTTGTGTTGGAGCTCCTCCAGTGGCTCACTGTTTAACCAGACTGCCTTCTTGTTATCACTGTTCCTCTTTCTGATGAAAGGTGTAGATTATTTTTATGCTTTGAAACTGTCTCTGAAAATCTCCCAGTACTCCTGAGTTCCTTTGCCCTCCGAGGCAGCCTCCCACGGGATCTCTCCTAACATTTCCATGAGGAAGCTAGCATATGCCTTCAGGGTCTTTATTATGCTACTGGTCTTCCTCAAGCTTCCTTTACACCTTATACTTCACAATCTTACAGTCACTGTAGGCAAAGCTGTCCAAAAGTCTTCATTATTGGTAAAGATAATATCCAGAAAAGCACTGAGGACACCCTCTGTCCTGAGCACAGAAATGTAGATGTCTTGTGCATCTCTATGTTGTTTGCCCAGCAAATGTGCAAGTACTGGAGTAGCTGAAGGATGACTTGCATGTGCTGCTTGAGTGAAATGCTGATAATCAGATGAAGCCTCTTCTGACAAAGGGGTGGTTTTCTTGCAAAAGGCACGAGTAGAGAGCCTGTCATAGATGCCTGTGCAGGGTTTGCTGTGAGTTTGGATGTTATCTCTCTAGTAAGCTGAGGTAGAGAAACAAAGAACGAGAAAGGTTTTTCCAAGAGGTGATCATTCATACCTAAGATAGGCCTAACGCAAATGTATGATTGCAGGTGAACCAAAGCTACCTGCTGAAGGAACAGAGAAGGCCTTTTAATTGTCATTTACTCTGCAGCAGGCACAGAAGGACACAATGGAAGCTGACTGAACCTTGACTTCTAAGCATAGTTAAACAGCCCGGCTGCACTGCCCCCATGACAAAGAAAGAAGCTGAGGACATCAGTACAATTTGGCTGCCAGTGAACCTTACCTCTGTTTGACCCTCCCTACCATTTCACTGACTTTGATGATAGCAGAGAAAGAGCCTGCAGCTAAAATGTGCTCACAAACTCAACTAGTTCTCCTGCAGCAGAACTGGCAATTTGGGTGTTACCACCCTCTATTTCCTAAAAATCACTGTTAGGAGATTGAGCTAAGCAGGAATTCTGCTGGAACAACAGAAAGCCCTCTGTTATTTGTATTGCAGCAGCAGCTACGGGCTCAGATGAAGCTCTTTGCCCATTCTCAGCTGGTAAAACCTGTGTCCTAGAAAAACAGACTGTGAGAATGGTGTTGGGGAAGAGCTGCCCTGTCACAGGGGCACGTGCACTTGGAGATCTGAAGTTTGGAAGATCAGTGAACACAAGCAATGAGACCTTATCCAGCAGTCTGAATCAAAACCTGGTTCTGGTGGATTCCCACCATCTGTCTTTCCTTCTTTTTTCACACCTGCGTATTGTTCTGAGAACAAACTTGGCTTCCAGTAGCAAACTACTGAGTCAGTCACATGATTCCTTAAACTGCCAATTCTCAGTATTTATTCAATATTTAATAAGCAGTATTTCACATTATGTTTCCTAGAGTTGTTACTTTTTTTTACCTCAGTGGTAAAATATTAACTAAATTAATGTCTGTTAAATGAATAATTAAAAAAAAATAAATATTTTTAAGAGTCTTTTAAGAAGCAAGCATTATTTGTCCTTTTGGCAATGTTATAATTATGCAATCATGTAGATATACATTAAATGACTAGCATTAACACCCAATATGTTCTTTATTTACTAAGAATGTGATACATTCTGTCATACTACAGGTTTGAACAAAACTGTTGTTAACCAGCAAGGATAATATAATTGAAATAGAATTAATTGTAGAGAATAAGAATAATTATTAAGAGTAGAATTAATAATAATAGAATTACAATTAGTATCAGATATAATTCTTAATGATAAGGAAAACAATGGCAGAGGAAGATACTTGAATGTGCCATATAACCTCTGCCAAAAAAACCTCAGTAACACTTCAAGAAATGCTTAAGGAATACATTGATCAGAATCCATTCTACTGAGGGATGCAAAAAGTTGTTATGTTTTACCAACATCTGTAACTGAATTTATAATGGATAAACAGGGAACAGGCAAAAATTCTATATCCAGTGTCTGAGTACAGCTCAAGCAATCTATGACTATGAAAGTTAGGAAAAATCCAATGGCCAGAAAAGGTCTTATTTATGACCAAATGGACTTCACTTATTAAACTCTTATCTACTTGATTGTTTATATCAGGGAGAGAGAAAAAGCTATTTGAGTACCACATGCAGACTTGTTTAAATAGCACAGATGAAGGATGAGCTATAACTGCCTATCAATGATTTTATCCTTACTTTTTTATCCCTATTTTATTGTTCTCTTTGCACTCATTAAAAGTTTTCATTAGGAAAAAATTGGCTCAAGAGACTTTCATGAAGACAGGTCTGTGTGGGATTAGACACAGACAGATAGCTGCCTTTTGCCATCCTGGAAATGAAAAAGCAAATGGCTTATATTTTATGTTTCATAAGAAGTGAAGTGGTAATCATAAATTCTTTCTCCTAACAAAGTGTGGAAGGAGAGTCAACTAAACAAATGTATGACTGTGAAACTGAATTTATTAGATCTTATATAGTCCCAGTGGGCTTTTGTACTGGCCTTTTTATTAAAGTGTTTAAGTTTTGCACTGAGTATTCATAAGTTACTGAATGCTATGCATAAACTGGGCCACCACTGCAAACATCAGGAAGTGATATGATTTAGAAATAATATTATTTCAGTGCATTTGATTAACATCTGCTATTTTACCTATGTCAATATTTATAATAGCCAGGCTTCTGTACATATTTGGAATACAGACATTAGTCTAATAATGAACTAGAAAAATCAGACTTAAACTGAGAAATAAACCATAACCTCACTTAAGAGCTGAATTCTTAAATTTGCTATAAGCACCCTCAAGCAGAAAACTAAAATTTCCAGAATGTTAAGTTTCAGGAAAAAATCACCAGTTTTAAAAATATACACATATACTACCATCATAAGGGTTTTTTTAAGTCGATAGTAAACTAAATTGAAGTCTCCTAAAATAACCCTGTTGGCATTAGGATTGTTTAAACCGAACATGTTGAAGCCAAAAAGAAGCTGAGCAGGGCCTGACAATGACGATGGCGGGCAGACGTTTCTGGAGCTTCGATGCCATCTGCTGGATGGGTAAAAAGAGTGCAGTGATCTTAACACATCCAATAAGCATGTTACTGTTTCCACGGGGAAATATGAGGCTGGCGTGCCCCTACAACTGCTGGCAACTAACAAAGTAACTGCAGAATTAGAAAACAAATCCTTCTTAGGACTGGACAGCCCTCCAAGGAGTCAAAGAAAGAGGAATAAAAGATGTAAAACAGTAAACTCACACCTTCCATGCAAGGACGGAAAGAGGAAGAAAGACATTTCAAGAAAGACGAAAGTGGACATTAACTTCACATCTTTTGAAGAAGTTTCTCCAGCAAGACTCCTTTAAAGACAATAACCTCTCAGTTTGGATCCTGAAGTTAGCTCTCTCTTTTTTCTCCTGCTGTATGTTTAGAGTGTCTCCCGCAACGCTGGAAATCTCTGATGAGATCCCAGCACTGCTTGAGCCACGGCAACCAGCTGCAGCAATCATGCCTGGCTGATGTGCGGACTAGCTGAAGCTAAAAACTCTTGTGTTTCCATACACGGGACCATGTGCTCTGTCCTGTTCTCAGCAGGTGTGAGTGATTTGCTGCATCTTGAGCGCATTGGGTGTCACATTTATATGGAAAAGGATGTAATTCACATGAACAGTCTGTCTCTGGTGCTTTACCTGTAAATATAAAATTGCTGTCTCTTATAAGAAGCAGTGCACTGCCGAAGTTTATAGCCAGTTTAGCTTTTCTGTCTGGTGCTGTTGAACATGTACTAGTATTGCTCCCTTATCAGCTTCATTCTGTTTAAGTGTACACATCTAGGGAAGCAGAATCCTTTCAGTTTTTCATTTTACAACAGCCATGCAGCAACAGCAATCAGAAGAAAATCCTGAAAATCCTTTACTTGGTCTCCTCAGTGCTAATCAACCTGGAGAGCGCAACCTCTCCACTGAGTCTCACTGAAGCTTGGTTAAAGTCTGCCTGCTTTGCCTGATCTCTGACGTTTTGCCCTTTATGCTCAACTTGAATGAGTTCATGCTCAGCTTTCTAAGTTCTTACCTCAAGAAAATTATCCCTTTCAGGCCTTTTGCATGCCTAATAATCTTACTTGTATGTGACAACTGTAGCAGAAATGAAGTGTCACTGTAACCACCAGTATTTGTAATCTGACATGCAAGTAAACGCTGCATAAATTCTGAAACAGAATTGCTGTCTGTTTGGCCCTCTACTTGATCTCAGAAAACACCATTTAGCCAAGAAGGTATGAAGACAAACCCAGCAAAACCAATCAAGACTGATTTTCCTCTTCACTGAACCTGTCCTCTGATAAACAATTAGTGGATGACATTTCTTGTTCTCACTGATGGCAACTTAATTTAGTCTTCCATTTTAATTTTTTTAAAAAGTATCACGAAGCTAATTTTTAAGTCACTGTGTTTTGCAGAGTCCTCTCCACAGAGAGGACAGAATCACAGATAGCTAAAATCAAAACCATTAGCTGAGGATTTACTTTGGGCAGAATTAGCAGGCAGGCCTCTTTACTTCCAGTCACACACCCTACCCACTCCTTTGAACCCTGTTTTAAGCTTGCAGTTGGAAACCCAGGAACACCGAGGTAGAAGAAAAAATTTCAATCAGCATGCTACTAAACCCCAAGGAAATCAGCCTTCTATTTTATTAATATTTAATTTTATGAGTAACCATGTGAAATCTGAGCCAAACTTGGTATCCTCATGAGTACTGCAATCCCTCACTGCAGTGCAGAAATGGAACAAGTGTAATGGGAAACGGCATATGAATTAAAGGTGACATACCCCTGCCTCAGTTAGCACTAGAAAAGGCTTCATCTGAGGAGTTCAGTAGTGATCAAGGCCTAAATGTGTAATAGCCAGTTGGACAGGTAGATCCATCTGTGGACTTGGTGGATTTTGCAGTACTCAGTTTGGTAACAGCATCCTTGGACGTGGTATTTTGCAGGCACCTGGTATTTGCACCACCTACCACATGCATAGTAATCCTAGTGATAAGCTGGACATCAGAATACACCCCGTGCTCACAGAAGATGTGGCACTGAAGTGTGCAATGCAATCTCTTAACACTGGATTGTCATTCATGGCTTTGGGAGAGAGGAAAGGCCCCTTTGAGCTAATAGACTTACCTAGAAGCTGAACTTCCCACCCACCCCCACCAAGTTTGGCAGATGGAGGGAACAATCTGTTCATCTGTTTTGCATTTCATTTACAGACTTCCGCAAGTCTGTAATTATTCCGTCTGCCATAGTTGATTTGTTTGCTGAACCTTGAAATTGGGCTGGTAAGTAGTGCTGGACTGGAATGTGTACTGCAGCCAGCTAAGGATCTGTGCAGATCTCTCTTAAATATAGCACCCTGCATGCTTCTCAGCCACCTAATGAAGCAAGGCAGTGCTTCCCAGCCAGTCTGCAGCCCCATTAGCATTCAAACTCTTGCTGTGACAGTTGTGTGCAAATGCCTGTGAATGCTTTGCTAAAAAATGACATTGACAAAGTACAAAAGAAGGTAGAAGAACAGAATAGGGATGTGTGTGTGTGTGTGTGTGTGTGCTTGTATCCACCTGTAGTTTAGGGAGCGTCTGGACACAACAGCACCATTCAGCCCAAGTCATCTGAAGCAATAAAAAAATCTATGTTTGCCAGCACAGTTCAGGCAGCACCTGCATCACCTTCCATTACAGTAATACAAAAATAATCTTGAGTGCAGACAGCCATTACAAAATTTTGGATGTTCTGCTCATATCCTTTGCACAGGAGAAGCAGTATCAACTTAACTCAATGTCATCTTAGAAATAATTAGCAGCACTGACATAAATGGGGATCAATAACATTGAGGTATAGCAAGTAAGAAGCTGACTGTAGGACGAGACGGCACAGGGAGATCTGCAATGACCAACAGAGGATCATCAGTTTGGGAATAAGTTATTTGCAAAATTCTTAGAGGACTCACTGGAGATTTTCTTTGATGACGATGTTGCAAAATGAAGAAACATCTTGCAGAAATTTAGTGTATTAGCTCAAAGTTTAGTGTCCACATGGAAGCAGATGAGCCTCTGAGAACTGGAAGAAAGTGTATAAATGTAAGCCATATAGAGATTCCAAACTTATCGCTTCAGCAGCAAGAGCAAGAATTTCTGCTCTAATCTTGAGATCAGGGGTTGAAAACTGCCAAAAGAGACAGGCAAGTATGTGTAGCTGGTCCTAATGTATTTATGTGCCACTAACAAGACAGAAGAAGGAAAAAAATGATTTCACAGAGAAGGTGCAAAGCAAGATCCATGGTCTTTCCAGTGAAGTACAACTCCTTGGCAAGAGGGCAAGAGACACTGACATCAGCAGAAAGTAGAGAGGTTCAGCACAGGACTAGAAGGGGAAAAAATGAGAACAATTATGCACTGTAGCAGAAGCCAGAAGAGCCTGGAGGTTTTCAAACTCTGGCTTGACAAATGCCTCAGCATCAGGATCTGAATTAATTCTTGAATTCATTCTTTTACTTCAAGCAGAAGTTTCAGGTAGAGATCACCCATGTCCATGCAAACTATAGTACTTTTGTGGTCTCTGTGACCTAGGAGTTAGTATTGTTTTACATAAGGCTTTATGAGGACAGAGTAGCTATACATACAAGTGAATTCCTGTTGAATCCAGAGGTCTCATTCCCCAGCTGTCAGGTTACACATCCGCTAGGAAAGCAGTGCACTGTAGCAGCTACATTATTGCACAGCAGACGGCCTGTAGAAGCTATGAACACTGTGACAAAAGTCTCAGAGCACACAGTATTGTTCTCTTCTATCTGTCAATCAGTATAAAGAGAAAAGTATTGGAAAGTGCATGCTCAAAATAAAGTAATGGTCAGGTCTTAATAAAGAGATCTATTTTGGTGGAAAAGATTAGCCTGTGTGTGTGACTATACAACTCAGGGAAAATTTATTTACATGATTTTTAACTGCATTTTGATTAAAAACTTTCAGATAACCACAGTGATGACTGTAATATGTTTAATGACTCATATAAAAATAAACTGATCTAATTTATTCATAGTAGGCCCAGTTAGACCTGTAGGATTTGATTCATTACTTTTCAGATAAATATTATTCTTGGAATTGATGTCCCAAATTAATTGCTGATGAGTTCTGATGTCATTTCCATGGGAGCTTTTTATGGTGCATTCACCAATCCATTCTGCAACTGCTCAGTCCAGCCCTGAAGGTGGGAAGACCCACCTGGTAACAACTGTCAAATCCAGGAATAGCAATGGGCTCCCCTGGCTGCCTGCCTTATTTGCCATTCTGATGTCTCATGCAATAATTCGCCTTGCTTTGGAAATATTCAACTGTCTGGCTTTTCCACAGCAGCTCTGTAGAACTACAGAAGGACAATAGACAGCCACTGCTCTCCATTTGTCCTTGTTATCACAGGACAGGTGAGGACACAGACAGGACAGAAGCTCAAACAAAGCCTCAATATTAGAATAGTTGGCAAAGAGCCTGCACTCTGAAACACTAAAAAACCCCCCTGTAGACACAAGAGCCCTTCCTGCAAACAGACACAGACATCAGATAACTGACTTCAGAGGCACACATTGGCAAGTGTCAAAATCCAATCATTTTTATTCCCTCCCCTTTCAGCTGTCCAGCCCTTCAAAGAAACCAGTGACTAAGTAATGGAACTTTTCGTGGATAAAAAGATTTTTGCATTTCCAAACACAGTCTCTTGATGCACACAGCATCCAATACTTAACTGACAAGTAGATTCTGCACACAAGGGTTTACAGAGTTTAATTCCAGTGCTGATATATAGTTACGTTCAGGGCATTGACACTGATGGGATAAGCTTCCAGAGTCACTAGCCATGGCTGTTAAAAGCCTGGAATTGATCTCTGCTTTAAAGTGCTTGGGACAAGAAGCAGTATGCAGTCTGGTACTCAACTTCAAGGCCCATTTGTCCTTTCTGGGCAACCTTCATATCCTGCATCAGCAAAATGACACTGATATGGCTGCAAGAGAGCCTATAAACAAATAAAATGAAACATGAAGAGGTTAGATTCCAATTGCAGACAGTGCTGGTGTGAAGCTGGACTGTCAGCAGCAATGCTCCACGGATAGCTTTCAGAGGCAGTGTGTCTTGCAGCCACTCCCTGAACAGAGATTCCTTTTCCCACCCCTCATCCCTTGCTTCCTAAATAAATGGTGTAAAATGAATTAACAGTGATTTCAAATAACTAAGTTCAAGTACTCACTGTAGTTACTGCACCTAAATCTCTGTATAGGGAAAACAAACTAAAATAAAAGGTTTTGCAACGGAATGAAAAAATTTATTCTATGTTCAAAGGAAATTTGCAGATTAGAGTAAGCTGTAAGTAAATTTTTTGTGGGTTTCTCCATGGCTGGGAAACATTACCTAAATATTCCTAATACAATTACTACATCCACATAATCAGCATAATAAATATATATGCCAGTCAAGATGATAGTTCTAATGCACTTGCCACACTGTTATTTTATAGGGAATTCTCAGTGTTCTTGGCAGCTGTTTTGAGTGCCAATCAGGCTAAAAGGTTAACAACAGAAAAGCAATTGCTCTCAAAGTTCTCAAGTTGAACCCCTGCATAAGAGAAATTTCAGTCCCTTTTTATCAGTAAAGTCTGGGTTTCATTTTGATCTTACATTAACGTTCTATCAGTGCGTGTGAACTACAAGTGCTTCTGTGCAGACTCCAGTGCTAACATCCATGGTATCCAAGTACTGATGGAAACTGTAACAGGAATTTCCATGCTTTTGACTGTGCTGCTGAAAATGCATACAATGACTTCCCCTATTCAAGGGAGTAGAACTGCTTCAGAGTGATATTTCTCCAAATCTGAAGGCTCCAGTTGCTTTTGATGACTCTTTTCTTTCAGATCATGAGGTGTGCAGATATGAGAGATCACTGTTAAGACCAATGAAAACCAAGATCCAGACCCTCTTCTTCCTGCAGCTGGTAGTGGTTGAAGTGGTGAAAACCAAGATCCAGACCCTCTTCTTCCTGCAGCTGGTAGTGGTTGAAGTGGTTACAACTACCTTGCTGCATGTTACTACTGCTTCCAGGGTCACTGCCTAATACCTCACTGTCTAATTAGCTGATTGCCCTGGGCAGCTGAACTTTATTACTGTTAGAAATGCTGCGAAGCTGCACAATAAATGAGAATGAGTGGAAGGTTGGTAGCAGTTTCATACCTCAAGTAAACCCCCAAATTATTTCTGTAGTGAAAGAAATAATGCTGCCAACAGCAGACAGATAAAGTTCCTGAGAGCACACAGAATTAGATTAAGGGTGAATTAATTTACACTGTACCAATTACTGCAAACTGGAATCTAAGTACTAGTTTCACTTGGTTATGCCCCAGCATGTCTCAGTGAGTTTTTAAAGGGACTTAGGTACTTTGATTCACCCTGGCAGAGCACATGAGAAAACAACAAAATTCTCATGTTGAATGACAAACTTTTACTTGCAAACTTTAAAACACTGAGGTAGAATTAGGCACCAGGCAAATTTTAAAGCAATATCCAGTCAAAGTAAGGTATTCACAAACTAGCAAACTCTAGCCCATACAACTTTAAGCTACCTAAATTTCAAGATGAGGAAGTTAGAAGAAGAAAAAGACACCACATTACCAGTGTGTGCTTCATTTAATCCAAAGCCCCTCCAGACTCTGCTGCCCTTCTGGACCCCTTCTGCACATCTACCTGTGTTAACAACTCCTCCTATTTGCCCCAGTGTTTGCCAGAGAAATTATGGAAACTTTTCTCATGAGTAAGTCGACAAACTGGAATAACATGCAATAGGGGCTACTTTTGTGGTTGAAGAGGTAAAACACACATAATCTGAGGTGACAACACACAGACATGTACTCACTGATACTGCCATGCACAATGAGTTCTGTAATAGCCAGGGCTTTTGAAGCCAGGAGTGTGTTTACAGCTTTGTCATGGGCTTGTCTAGGGAACGATTTTTACTACACCCTCCACAAATTGCTCTAAGGTGAGAGAAGGTTTATGCAGACAAAGAGATCTGATTGGGGAGAAAATACTATTAGGATTTATTACCAGCAAAAATAAAACTAAGCAACTACACCTACAACAATTCTAATTAAGCAAAAAGCACTGTGTATTTACAGAAACATCCCTCACCCCTTTGTATCAGTCCAGGAGGAGAAGGAGGTATTTTCCACTTTTAAAACTTCAGGTCTTCTAAGCAGCTCTGCAGCACCTTGTAAATTCTTCTCTGTTATCTCTGGGATGACAATGACTCATTGCTGGAACTGTCTCGCTTTCTGTCTCTTCTGTGTGTCGACCTCAGGGCTGGGCCTACCTCCCTCCTGGGATAAGGCTGGGGTTACCCAGGTCCTG
>JAWMRA010000090.1:6407799-6418174 GCA_035584735.1 Pseudotriccus pelzelni | reverse complement strand
TTGTGTGGCTTGTAGCTCTCGTGACCGATGCTGTTCATCTGCAGGGTGCCGGGACGCTTTCCTGTCCCTACCTTTGGTTTTTCCCCTAGATTTTCCTTAGAAAATCGCACACAGTCCTTTTTTCTGGTACCCCATGGTGAGTTGCACCACCCTATAGTCACTACTGCCCTTGAAGGAGTCCTGTTGACCCATTAGGAGTGTCACCCTGAGACCAAGGGGCTGATGCTTTAAATTTGCAGCCCTTGGACAAGTCAGGAAAAGGGCACCCTTGGCTCTGACCAAGTTAACTGGGATTCTTCTGCCTGATGGTGTTACCTCTGTGTTCCTTGCTGTTCATGGAGGTGAGCTTTTAATCCTTTAACTTAACAGCTTTATTAACTTGATTTGGAGTAATTGCAAATGTTAGCAGTTTGTATTCCTGGGAAAGCAGGATACTGAGATTTTAATAAGTGCTTGGCACAGGCCCCCTTGGGTCCTCATTGAGGTCAGACTGGTGGCTATGGTTCGAAGCAGTCAGTGAGACTGCTGTGTGCTTTGGAAAATCCATCTTCTCCCACCCTTTAAAGCATTCAACAAAGCAGATGGCTAATCCCTGAGCAGATGGGCAAGAGCCAAACTACTAGGGGGTGTAAAGGGGGAAAGGTTCGCCTTGTGTTAAAAATGGTAGCATTGTAAGTTTGTAAAATCTTGTCTCACTGTAGGACCAAAAGAAAGCTATTTGGAAAGCTTTGTTGGTTTTTTAGAAACAAAAGGGGCTATTAGAGTTACAGCTGCTGCAGCTTTTTCTTTATAACAGGAAGTTTTCCAAAGTTTTGTAATTACCATTGCACTTGTCTTCATCTTACAGTACAACAGGGGATACATCTCGGTCAAATCTTTTTGAGGATGCTATAAGTGCACTTGGTAAGTGGAGTGTTTTTTTAATGTAGACGTTATTTTGGTGAAGCAGAAACATGACAGATTAGCAGATGTTGACGTTTTCTTCTTTATCTGTCATTGCTGAAGTTATAATCAAAGTACCCTTCCCTAAGACCTGAAGTTAATATCTTGGAACCAGCTTCAAGAGCTTCTTTACTGAAGAATACTTCCCTCCATATGTTTTTATTGTGTAAAAGGAAGATCCTTATCATCACTGCATTTACCCCCACTTGTCTTAATTTCTATTCTAACTATTCACTTTGAAGTGGCTTGAATAGAGGACCATATGTAAATACATATATGCTTTTTGCTTTTGCTGCCCACAGTGCAGGTCGGATAAAATGGCTGCCTTTATAATTCACTTGTTCCAGCTTTTAAAGTACTTCGTCTTTTGACACGTTTAGATTAGATAAATTCACCAGATCTGCTGCTGTCTGGGCTAAGGAATTAATGCCTTCCTGTACTTACGGTTAATTCACTCTTATTTTGACAGTTTAAATGTTCTTGTTTCTCAGTGGAATAGACAGAATAAAAACAGTAGGAAGATGTGCACCTCATTCATGCTGATTCTAGTTGCTAGGAAACTTAGGCAAACCCACAACTCCTTACTCCTAGTTAAATTTTTGGGTTGTTTTAGAGTGTAGCAAATTAAGGCACAGAAATTAGGAGGAAGTGTCTCCTGTTTGTTTGTTTTGTCTTATGTCTGTAAATATGAAGCTGCAATTTGGTACAAAAAGTTAAACCAAGAAAAGAGTTTCATCTACGTATTTGTGTAGGGCTGTATGGGTATATTGGAGGCAGGTGTGATTATGCAGCCCAGAGTGTTCTATGAGCAGTAGTAATGTTTTGTGTGTCAGTGATAGTCACAAGGTTTAGTCTTTCTAACTGCATTTTAGATTTTAGGTGTGACATATTGTGTTAGACCTGAAATGGCCGACAGATACTGTAGCAGACAACCAGTGGAGTTCTGTTACATTTTTGAAGTGACTGCCGCTACGAAAGGTGCCTCATTAACCATTTGTTGTACCTTGGTGGCCAAAGTGTGGTCATCACAAATACTCATATTCACAGTACTGATCAACAAGTTAAATTAAGCTGGTGGTTTTGAGTCAGTTCTCTTCAGAAATTAAAAAAAAAAATCCCATATCAAGAGTGTTGCCTCACTGTCTGTTATGTGGAACTTCTGTAATTGTCGCTGACTGTAAACCCACGTGTCCCTGACAGTTTGGAAATAACAGGCATTGAATAATTTCCTGGGTAAGCAAGCTGGTAGTGTTATAGGCTAAAAAATTTTCAAAGGTAATAGGCAGGAACTCTGTCATCCTGTTTCTTCAGAAACTGTCCTAAAAGGAATATGCATAAATTTATGTAGTGGATTTTCACATCCAAAGTTGGATCCTACGCATATTTTAACCGTGCCTTCTCATTTAGACTGTCTGAAGTTAATTGACTTGGCTTTGAAAACAGGGATTGCTTTCTACTGATTCGCTTTTTTTTCCAGTTAGATACTGAAAACTGATATGGCTTTGTATGCTACATGAAGATCTGCATGTCTTGCAGTTCTTGTGCAATTACATCTTTTGCTGGAGCAGGCTGAGCTTTCTTTAGGGCATGGGATGAGAATTATTGTGGGGAGTGTGATGAACTGGATTTGAGAGCTAATCCAGCTTTAAAATGTTATTTGAAAGACAAAAGCAAAGAGCAGAATCAGTTCAGCATTGACCTCAAACATTTCTGCTAGCACTGTGTAGAGATAGGCCTGACTCTGTCATGACATTGCTGGTGTGCAATTTCTGAATTATTATTCTTGATCTTACTTTTTCATAGCTTGTGTAAGTAGCATGTATATGGAGGACACATGCCTAAATTTGCAGTAATTCTGTTTCCTCCTTGGGCTTTTAATTGTGGCTTATGTAGCAGTCTGTGCAGAGTAAGTCAACCTTTTTGCATCTTTTTTTCCTGTATCAAATACCTTATAGTGATTCTAGTCTCTACCTAGCATATATTGAAAAAGCCCTACAGAAGTGTCTTTAAGTAGTAACTAACTAGATCAACAGGTATTCTGTCTGCTGTTGGTTTTCTGTCTGCTTGATTAGTTTGTTAGCAATAGTAAGGGTAAACAAACTAGTGCGTAAGAGAACGTGAGCAGAAGCTTAGCAGAATCATTGTGTTTGGACAATTGTTGGCCAAGCTTTTTTTGCATCTCTAGGTCAAAATTTAGGTGATGGGTTTTTTGGGGGTTTGGTGTGGGTTTTTTTAATATCTGAAAAAAATGAAGGTAGGTGTAAAGTGATTGATGTTGTCATTTTAAGGAATGGTAAGTTCATGTCTTCATATAAACTCAGGTTGGCATTATTACTTTGAAGCCCGAACAACAAATACTCAGATTAGTCAAGGATTGTAAATCCTTTATTTATGGATAACGCACAAGTGTCCATGGGCTACAACTTTTTTTATTAGTTGTTCTTGAGTATAATGCCCTAAGCCATACATCCACTGATTATTAAGAAGCATTTGTTAAAAACTAGTCAATGACATTGTGTTAATGTTGGCTTGAGTTAAACACCCTCTCCCTAAGGGAATAAAACTTGATGGTTTTGTTTGTTCTTTTAATGGTGACTTACTTGTATTAACAGAGTAGCTCTAGCAGTATTTGTTTCTTCTCTGTTTTTTTTAATTAATCACTTGGTTTTTTTATGAGGGTTAATTATTTAACTCTCTTGCCACTAACCCACTTGTTGCAGTCGGTCAGTAGTAGTATTCTGCTGAGATCAGGAATACCTTTATCCAGAGAAGGAGATAGTATTTTAATCTGGGTTTGTTTTTTTCTTTTAAGGAAGGAAAATTAAATGGATTATGAAAAGAGATAATAATCCTCCCTACAGTGAGATTAGTGCAGTGATCAGTTGCTCTTAAATTGCTCATGTGTAGTGTGTGTACCCATTTGTCTTGATGGCTGCAGGTATGGGATAGTTTTTGTCCATGTAAGAGATGGGGAATTTGATGTGATGGATGTCTAGTCAAATAATAAATTGAATGAGATATGGATTAAATTAGGTAACTTAGTTTCACTGAGGTTTTGAGTAGCTTTCTCAGGTACAACTTTAAAGTCTTCTGCCTGACTTGAGTTGGTCCATGTTAAGTTGATTAGATGACTTTGGTCATTGCATGTAAGCGATGCGTAGCTGTGATTTGGTCATCACTTTTGTCATCAATCTAAGAATAGCACAGCAAAAAGTCTTTATTTGGGAAAACCTCAGTGACTAACAGTTTAACAGGCAGGTTTCTCCCTCAAAAGTTTTGATTTCCAAATTTATGCTGCAGGAGGCTTTTCTTGATTACATCAGGAATTGATTGTTAGTTGTGAGGATGCCCTTGACCTTAGGTGAAAACTTGGAGAGAGAACATTATTTCAATTACAAGTACACAAGCATCACAAGTGCTGCTTTCGTCAGTAGAGGTTTTACATTGTGTTCATTAACCTCTCCGATTTCCAATCAAATTCATAATGAAACCACCAGAATATATTTGGAATTAAAGCCACGTGGCTTGTTTAATGTGAGCTTCCCTTTACTTTTCAGTGAATTACGCAAATTTGGGTAGAAATGAGGTTTATCTGTTGAAATTTTTTTTGTGATTATTTTTTTTCTGTATTATCTTAAAATGGTGGTCATGTGACTTCTAGTGACAGGTCAGTCCTATGAGAATATGGTGACTGAGATCATGTCAATGGGCTACGAACGAGAGCAAGTGATTGCGGCACTGAGGGCCAGTTTCAACAACCCTGACAGAGCGGTGGAATACCTCTTGATGGTGAGCAGCTGCTTTACCAACACCTTGTTTTGTTTTTAGCTTTCCCACGTAGCTTTCACTTTGATTTACATGTTATTTTGAATATTAACCAATCAGAGAGAGTAATGCGTGTTCACAGAGGAACAACTTCTCCAGGCAGAGCATCTGGAAGGGTGAGACTCAGACTTCAGGGGTCCTGTTGTGTTATAGAAAACACTGAAGTCATCCCTAACCACCTCTATCACTTCTTTGCCTTTACTGTTTGATTTATATGGATATGTATGTAAATTATGTTCTGTTACAGTGATTGTTCTAAATGCCAATGGCTAACTCAATGATTTTGCGTCACATCTTAGTGACGTGCACTGGTTGATCAATTGTACTTTTAGATTAGTATCTATAGCATCACCTAGGCATTTTTTAAGTTCCAGTTCACTGTTTTCGTTAATAATGCACAGCGTTCTTAATATACTTTCCAAACAGCAAATTTTGAGAGTTTTTTGAAGTGTGCTTAATTTAACCAAAGTTTTAATTTAAGCAGTGTTCTAGAGAACAAACAATTTTTGTTTAATAAATACATTTGAAGGGTGAAATGAACTTCACTGGTGTGAGAGAAAATAGAAGAGTAACTTCACTTTAATGGAAACCGTGTGAGTTGTTTTAGGGGTTTTTTTGGATTATTTCTCATTGTATATCTCAATCTGACAGATGAATTGTAACCACGGTAGAAACTGTCTGTAATCTTTTTGCTTAATCAGTATTCCCAGTGCATTTAGTTTTCACTAGCATACCATTTTTTTCCCTGATATGGTTTTTGCTTTTTCTGGATGATCTGAACTTTATTAGAATTGGAAATCAGATATCTTGGACCAGTCCTTGCCGAATATCTGTGGATTGAATTACTAATCGATTGATGAGAAAACATTAGCATTAGGTCACAAGGGTGAATGCTGTTAAGTCTGCAATCTAAAATTTTTGGTTTTCATGTCATAAAAATGTTGATTTTTAGTGTTCATCTAGTCTGTACATACACAAGAAATTTTATGCCTCCCTTAAGTTTTGGGTTTGCTATGCATGTGCAGTTTTTGTACACTCAGTCTGGCATTTTCCTCCTCTGTCTTATTTCTGTTTAGAAAGTCCAGAATAGAAACAAAACATCCCTATCTGGGGTGTTTGTCACATCTGCCAAAGAGATTTTCTGACTGGCCTGAGCAGTTAATTTCTGTTCCTTCAGTAGGTTCTGTGTATAGAATGAGTTCTTCTCTGGTATAAGCTGGTCTCTTTATGTTTCATGTTGTCTTCCACTGAGACTGTCTTTTTTCTGATCTTCCTCCTCTTCCTGCTGGAAAAGGAAGTGTGGAGGAACAGCGTTGCTCTTGGAGACCTTATTAGCTGGCCTACTTCTGTTGCTCTTCTAGGAGAATCATGTTGCTATAGATGGTCTTTCTAACTGTTCTTGATCTGCTGGGTTCTAAACATGTTTCTTACTATCCTGCTGCATTAAAAAAAAATCTTATTTTTGGTTAATACAGGTCCATTAATGACACGGTACTTTGACACTCTATTACTTGCCTCCAAACTATCATCAGTGTTGTCTTTGATGTAATCTGCAGAGTAGAATTTAGGGTATTGAGGTCTCTAAGTGTATACAGTTGTCCAGGTTTAAAGAACCAGTACACCAAAGGCACCTGTAGAGTGTTGGAAAGAAAATGTCAAGAGACTCCCTGTGCTTAAAGTGTAGCTATTCTGCTTATTGTCCACAGTTCAGGTGACAAGCTGTTCAGTTTTCATGGCTTCATGACTGAGGATCTAGGTGTAATCCTGTGTTGATGAGTGAGTGTGGTCATGGAAGGAGGTCTCAATTCCAAAAAAAAAAAAAAGCTTTCTTTTTCTATGCTCCAGACTCATTTCTGGAGGCATTACATTCAGATTTATTTGACCCCAGGATTTCCTAACCCCTAATTGGGAAGTAGTCCTGTCGTCTCATCAAAAACCAGACCATTGATTGCAGCCTCTTAGTTTGGAAATTTTTTGAAACGGTTTTTCTGTGAGGATGGTCACACACTGAACATGCTCCCTGGAGACGTGGTCAGTTTCCTGTGCCTGTCAGTGTCTCAGAGGGGTTTGAACAATGCCCTTTACAGACTTCAGCTTTTGGTCAGCTGTGAATTGGTCAGGCAGTTGGACTAAAGGATCACTGTAGGTACCTTCTAAGTGGAACTATTCTCTTTTCAGTTCTGCTCAGGGTCTGGACTTGCTGTGATTGTTACCCTTTGGAGAACCGCTGTAGTGCTCAGTTAAACCATAAAAAATTATTTTGTCCACTGTAAGGCAACAGTGGACTTTCTTGCTGTCCAGGAAATGTTTACATTCAGTAGACTTGTGTGTGAATTGATACCATGCTTTATTCTTTGGGTAGCTGCATGAACAAAGTCCATATGCCTCATTAGTCCTGTCTGATTACAGCTGTACGCAATCTCTATCTGGAGAGTGACACCTCAGGCTTGTATTTAATAGTTAGGGTTATGTTCAAGATGACAAATAATTTTTAAGTGAATTTGTTTGAACTAGTTTACATAGTGCTTCCACTCAAGAGCAAACTTCAGGTTTGAACAAGCACGTTGTTTGATCTGGGCACAGATTATAGTGATGACTTAGGCCTGTGAATAGGTGAAATCAGCTAATAGTTTTGTAAGATTAACCCAAGTTGTTACATTATACTTAGTTTCCCAGAAATGACTGATTTGATGGGAAAAGTTATTTAAGCAGCGCTCTGTAAGCCCCTGATAAGAGAGAATTACCTCATAATTATACCATGAATGGAATTTTCTTCCCCCTCTTTGGAGGGAGGAATGTGTAGCAAGGTTACTAAGCCATATAAAGATAATGAATGAAGTATGTGACAGAGAAAACTTGCATTTATTCCTCTGAGTGGCCTAAGCATGTACGTGATGATTAGGTGATTTATACCTTGCTCTGGTTCTTATCATACAGGTAAGGGAAAATTTTGCCTGGAAGACTGTCCATTCCTCCCTTTCTAGATGTGCCTTCCATATTAGCTGTATTTTTGTCCTTTTTGTTCAGCTGTAGTGAATGTGGAATGGGGTAGTAGGATTGGGTATGTGTAAACATTATGCTACAGGGTAAGCGATATAATACAGCCACATTCACTACACAACTACTTCTAAAATCTATAAAAGTTTAAAAATCAAAAAAAGCTCTGAGGCATCAGTCCCCTCTTCAGAGATGGACAAGACTCAGTCTTGTCCGTTCTCTACCACTTACACTTAGCATTATAACAAAGGGATGACCAATATCTGCAGCACTGAGTCACACAATGAGCTATTATACAAACTCTAACTATGTACATCATTAATAAAAACAGTTGTCTTATCCAGATCCAGTTCAGTAACGATGATGTTTGTCGAGATATCTCTGTAAACCTAATGAGACATCCTCAAGAATTGCCCAATGTAGGATTTAGACTTATTGCCAAATTTTAGCTGAATCCATAGTGCAAATCCAGCACTCACTTTCATGAAGAATACTGAGTGCATTTTACTAAAGCCAAATGTAAATTTTGGTTCTAAACCCGAATCATAGTTATTGACTGTACAGATAACATATAGAAAAGAAACAGTCTATGCCACATCCTCTTCATTGGTGTCAGGCTCTAATTTGCTAGTAGTTCCAGAAACTGAAGCTTTCTTAACTCTGGAGTAATGAAACCAGGGTCCTTTGCCAGCAACTTTGACTACAGTGAAGGAAGTCAGTAGGACTTGGAATGGTCCTCTCCACTTGGCTTGCAATGGGTTACTGTCCCACCATTTAACGTAGACCCAGTTGCCAGGCTGAAATTGATGAGCAAGGGTGTCCAGTCCTATGATGAATCTCTGGAGTTTCTGTAAAGTAAAGCCTAGAGCCATTAAAAACTTTGGTAGATCAACTTGCCCCCTCATGTGAATGTCCCCTGAAATATGGGAGACCATATCGAGCTTCGCATATAATATTTCATAAGGACTTCTGTTATCTCTCCGCCTTGGTTGTATGCGAATTCTCAGCACTAGAGGCAAAGCCATGACATGGATGTTTCCTGACAAATTTTACCAATATGCATTATAAGAGTACCATTCATACATTCTACTTTGCCGCTTGCCTGAATCTGTAAGGAGTATGTAGGTCCCAGAAAATTCCCAGGATGCGACAAACCTCCTTCACTACTGTTGCAGTGAAATGTGTCCTTCTATCTGATGTTCCTAGAAGAACCCTAAACCTTGGAGTTATATGGTTGAGCAAAGCTTTTACCACTTCCGTTGCTGTGTTAGTGCAACAGGGGTAAGCTTCAGGCCATCCACTGAACATGTCAACTGGTACTAGTATGTACTTGTATCCCTCCCTGGGTGGTAACTCAGCAAAATCTATTTGCCAGTAATCTCTGGGAAGGTCTCCAGCCTTTGTTACCCTTAGCTCTACTCTCTTGCTTGTATCAGGATTGTTTTGCATGCAGATTTCACATTTACTTACAATGGATTGCACAACTTCAGTCATACCTGTCCCTATTACTATCTTCTTCAAACGTTTTAGAAGGTTTTCTTTTCCCCGGTGCGTAGCCTCAGGTTCCCGCAGAGCTACCTCCCTAAGGAGTGGGGGTGTGACCACAATCTGTCCTGTAAGTATAACAGCCCATCCACTTCCTTTGATTTCAGCGTTAAGAGACTGAATTAACTGGTGGTCTTTCTCATCATATTTTGGGGTGAACACTATCAGATTTCCTTCTGTGGTATTACTGCTAGGATACCTTTTTCTGCAGCGCCTTTTGCCGCATGGTCAGCAAAATGATTTCCCAGTTTGGAAGTTGTTTTCCCCTTTAGATGAGCTCTGCAATGCATGATAGACACTTATATCGGGCTTCCAAATACTCTGCCAGAGTGCATGGATTTGGTCTGCATGTTTGATTCCACTGCCTTGGGCAGTTAGTAGCCCTCTCTCTTTCCAGATGGCTCCATGGGCATGTACAAAACTGAATGCATATTTAGAATCAGTCCATATATTTACCTTCTTTCCTTCGCTCAGTTCTATAGCTCTTGTCAGTACAATCAGTTCTGCTTTTTGGGGTGATACATCTGCTGGCAAAGCCTTTGCCTTGTCCTTGGTTGTCACTGCTTTTGCTTTCCATCCCGCATGAAACTTATTCCATCTGTGTACAGTTGCAAATCTGGGTTTTTCAAGAGGCATATCCTTCAGGTCTGGTCTGTTGGAATAGGCCTCTTTGATGGTCTGCAAACAATCATGCTCAGGCACACTGTCAGTCAAGGTTGAGGACAGACAGCAGGATTTACAATAGATGTTGTTTTCAGGGTAACATCATCCTGTTCCAACAACACAGCTTGGTATTTGAGCATTCTGCTAGGGAATGGCCTGTGGCCCCCCTTCTGCTCAAGCACAGCTTGGTCTGCATGGGGTACATACATGATAATGGACTGCCCAAGGGTGAGTCTTTGGGCCTCCTGGATCAGGATAACAGTTGCTGCTACAGCTCTCAAACACCCTTGGCTCACACTATCTAGCTGTTTGGAGAAGTAAGCCAGCGGCCTTTGCTGTTTTCCCAGGGTCTGTGACAGTACCAGAGCAATATATAGTTCTTCATATGTGAAAAGTTCAAAAG
>JAWMRA010000090.1:6395657-6407699 GCA_035584735.1 Pseudotriccus pelzelni | reverse complement strand
AGGGTCTGTGACAGTACCAGAGCAATATATAGTTCTTCATATGTGAACAGTTCAAAAGGCTTGGTAGACCCAATGCTGGAGCTGACATTAAAGATTGTTTCAGCTTTTTAAAACGCGGCTCTGGTTTCGTCTGTCTACGTTACAACTGCATCCCTGGCTGCTTTTAGTGCTCCATACAGGAGTTTGACGCATAGGCGTCAAATACCATTCCTAGGAAAGCCTGCATTTCTCATACAGTGTGGGGATCTGGAAGATGACAGATGGCTTCTTTTCAGTCTGTGCTTAGTCACTGATGTTCACAGATGTAGATCTCAAACCCCAAATACATGACTATTTCTTTTGCAACCTGTGCCTTTTCTTTTGAGACTCTATACCCACATAGTCCCCAAAAAGTTTAAAAGACTTACAGTGAGCTGGATGCACTCATCCCGACTTTTGGAAGCAATTAGTACATCGTCCGCATACTGCAGGATAACTCACTCTGGCTGCTGCCTTCTCCAGTCCTCAGGGTTTTTTGCCCGTTGGTTTCCAAATACAGTCAGACTGTTCTTGTAGCCCTTGGGTAGAACCACCCAGATGAGTTGAGTTCTTCTCCCTGTCTCAGGATTTTCCCATTCAAAAGCAAAAAGCTCTTGACTGTCCTTACGCATGGGAATGCAGAAGAAGGTATCCTTGAGATCAAGCACAGTAAAGCACCCTAAATCATCTCTTAATATGGTCAGTAAGGTATAGAGGTTGGCCACTACTGGGTATATGTCCTCTGTTATTTTGTTGATGGCCCTTAGATCCTGCACCAATCAGTAGAGGCCATCAGCCTTTTTTGCTGGTAGGATGGGGGTATTGTATTAGGATTCACATTCTGCCAATAACCCAAATTTAAGGAACTTTTCAGTTAAGGGTGCTAATCCTTTACAACTTTCTAGCTTCAAAGGGTATTGTTTTTGTCTTACTCGTGTTGTTCCTGGTTTGAGTGTGATGCTTATAGGTTCTGTTTGCTTGGACCTCCCAGGACAACAGCTAACCTACACTATAGGGATGACAGCATTCTCAACCTCTGTAGGGATCTCTCTGTGGTTCTGCTGTATGGAAAAGGTAGCTATATATTAAGTGTCCTTACTCCCCCGGGTGCTGCCTCCTCCCCTTCCGGAATGGGAAACCCTACGTACCAAGGGGGGGGGGCAGTCAGAATGACCGCGCCCCCTGTGTACCTGGTGCAAGGGTAAGGACCATAAGGGACTGGGAGGGTTCAAGGGGAAGAGGTGGCTCTGGTTCCACCCACAATGGCGGAGCCAGAGGCTCCGGTGTTGGTTGGGGCGGGGGCCCCTTGCTGCAGGTGCTGGCCCCACTCCTCTTCCTCCCTTAGGTCTGGCGGGACTTTTGCCTGTAGCTGCTGAGGTATCGTGGGCAGCTGTGTCCGGGCTGGTCTCAGCCAAGGGGCGGTCTGTGCCTGCCACAGTCCCCACTCCATCTGTTGGACCCGCGGCAGCTCCGATGGCTGTGACCCCGGTGACTGCCGGCGGCCTTTGGTGCCATGGCGGTGGCTCCGGTAGCGGCCGTGGCAGGCGCTGTCCCTGTCGGTCCCGTAGCTACCATGCTCCCTGTCGCTGCTGCTGGACTCGCCACGGTGACTCCCTGCAAGTCTCAGCCCCTGTGGTCCTGCAGCTGGACCCACTCCCGCTATGCCGGTGGCAGCATCTGCAGCCTCTTCGGCCACCGGACCAGCACCGGCAACCAAACCCACCTGTCCTGCGGCCCCCGGCGGGACCTGCGCCCACTGCGCCTGTGGCGGATCCCAGCGCCGCTGGTCCCACAGTGCCGGCTGTGACTGCTTCAGGAGGAACGGCTCCCAGGCTTCCTCCTCGCAAATTGGGGGCCGTTAAATGATCTAAATCCTCGTCTGTTGGACTTTTAACATAAATTTGACTGATGGGATCACGGTTACCATGATCTTTCCTCTTTCCTCTCTCTGAAGCAAGTTCTGAGAGCTGCGTCTCTGCCGGGGCTTTATCAAACTTATACTCTCTCTGTTCATTCCCAACGGTTTAAAAAAGCCAAAACCAGTTCAGCATACACTACTTCATTCCATCACTCCTCCTTATGAAGGGTTGACATAAGCTGTAATGCTGTGTTGATTTGTAAAGAGCCAAACTTTGGCCAAGTCTCCCTTCAAGCAGCCAGTGCAAGGGCCACATATTTACAGAGAGCCTACGTACCTCCTGTCTTTTTAAAGATGTTTCAGGGAAAGTCACATGCTTCCACTGCCACAAAACCAAGGTAAAGGAGATCCTCTGGGCATCTCCTCCTCTCGGGACCCCACACAACCAATGATGACCAACTACAAGTCAGGAAAAAACTTCCCTGTGCCAGATTTGAACTTGTGGCCTCAGGTTTACCAAGTGAGCTCCCTCTCTGAACACCACCACCAACTTCACACCAGGGCAGGGTATTTTAACGTCAGGAAATGCATCCCTTTCCTCCTGCCTGTACCAAGCCAATACAAAGCCCCTGAATAACCGCAGTGGTAGGCTCCACTGTCCCTTCCCTGCTTTTACTGATGCTGCAAGGGGGCCAGTCCTCCACCCACTCCCCTTTAATTGTCCCGGGCTTCTGCTCACAGACTGGAAAAACATCCACTTATGCAACAACACGGGCCCAAAGTCTCACTTCCCCACCTACCATATTCCCCTATTACTGGGAAAAACCCCTTTGTTGCTGCTAGCAAAATTACCCAAAGAAGCTGCTCTTTTGTCTCACTTCTGTGTGTGTGGTTCTGAGGTGCTGGGCTTCTCAAGATTGGTGCAGGAATTTTCCAAAATATGCCAGCAGAGGAAGAATTTCCTACGTCTCCTGGTCCAGAGAAGTCACACGTCTCACTTTTCCACCATTCAGAGTGCCTAAACTGTTGTTTAAAAGATTGCGGAGAAAAAAGTCTCCAGGCCAATTTAGTGTAGCAGGTCCTTTAATCTCAGGCCTAAGCCCCAGAGAACACATACCACATGTACTTGCCCAGAAGTGGTTCTATGATTTCATAATAAGGTCCATCCAGTCCCAGTTCTGTCCACCCTTGGTTCTGCCCGGTTCTGCCCCCTGACACACTCCTTCAGGAATTGGGTCTGGGGTCATTTGGGACCCCTTCTTCCTCATCCTTGTCTTCTTCACAGCACATACAATCCTTGGAGTTCCTCCAAAGTTCTGGGCTTGAAGGTCGCTGTGTCTGTGTGATATCTGCTGATCTGGGCCTTAGGGTATTTTTCTACAATTCTGCTTTGAAAAGAAGACTAAACACGCTAACGGAATTTAGAGGAATTGATATGGAGTGGGGTAATAGGGCTGTGTATGTGTAAGCATTATGCTACAGAAAAAGGGATATAATATAGCTACGTTAAAACCTACATTCATTACACAACTACTGCTACAATCTGTAAAAGCTCAGAGGCATCACTTGACAAACCTCTTCGGTGTCTGGTTACACTGGAGCTTTGTAATATTTCCACGTACCCCATTTCTTATGTTTCATGCTTCCTAAACTGAAGGATGGCCTTCTTTTTGTGTCTTCTCTGGGCTTGTTGTCATACAGGATTCTTTCTTGGTGTCTCTCCTGTGCCAAGCTGTCTGAGTTTCCAAGGTTCAGGGAGGAATGTTGAAAGGACAGATTTGGTGCAGGAGTTCAGTGACAGTGGGAAAGGCAAGGTTAGGGTAGGAAGTCTGAAGGATTTCCATGCAGGAGACAGGTGGTAGTTACACCAGGTTAGTTACAGGTGTGTCTCGATTGTATAACCCACATTCTAGTTCACTATGATTGTTCTTTTTAGCTTTGTCCATTTCACCCCCCTGAGTAGTCAGTTCCTATATAAAGTTGTTTGCACATGCAATATAAACAAAAAGCAAGTTGTTTTGTTTAACTGCTAACATTTGATGACATAAAGACCTTTTCACACTTAAGATACAGTAAAGGACAGTTTTGCATTGGGGAAGGAGGTCCCTGGAGCAGTGTTCTTACATCCCTTTGCAGTTTTCTCCCAGATTGTATGGCATCAATATTCTCAGTTAGCATTGTGTACTGCAATTCTGTTGCTGTAATGTAACTTCTTTTGCATAACACTATAACATATTGTAACTATATTTGGGTTAACTTTTTCAGTCATATCAAATATCTTAGAGCAGAATTCAAAGCAAGTACTTTTTATGAAGTAAAATGTGGTTTTAAACTAATGCAGTGGATGCTTTAGTGCCTTGCTGTACAAACCACACATTTTTCTCATAAAAAAATAAAATTGCACTTTTCACAGTGTTCTTTGTCCATTGTAAATGCGTACCT
Organism: Pseudotriccus pelzelni; assembly: GCA_035584735.1. NCBI lineage: Eukaryota > Metazoa > Chordata > Aves > Passeriformes > Tyrannidae > Pseudotriccus > Pseudotriccus pelzelni. Next base: position 6,403,381 of record JAWMRA010000090.1, on the reverse strand, counting down.
ATCACAGCATCTTGCTTTGTATTTGTAATGAAAGCATTAAAGGGTGTTTTTCCCCTTCATTCTGAAAAGCAAATATTATATGCAGTTGAAACAAATATCTTATAGCATTCTGTAGGTAATTGTGTGAACTGTGACTTTAGGGTATACCTGGAGATAATCAGGCTGTGGCTGAACCCCCTCAAACACCAAGCAGTGGTGCCTCTCAGTCTTCAGCAGTGGCAGCAGCGGTAGCAACTATACCTACGACTACTAGTTCATTAGGAGGTAAGAAATGTTATGTTTGAGAGGATGTGATAAAAACACTGTGCTTGATCAATCTCTTCTTGAGTCAATTTTAAGTTCCTGGTGCTTGTGAACTGATCAGATGGAGCTGGGTAAGAGCTGCAACATAGAAATTCCAAGTGTGGTACTTCCTTGGAGCAAGCAGCTTGATATATGTTGATACTTCTGCAATGAGGTTTGAAAAAATGCAGTGAACTTGCACAGCTCCTTTGATTCAGTGTTCTGTACTTAAGTGTAAGACCACAGATGTGGGTGGGGTTGTGTTTTCTCTCACATGAACTCTGGCTTTCTACTCTGTGGATAACTGGGCACTGTTGTCCATGACTGTACTTATGTATCTACCCCTTGGAAGTTGATATTCCTATCAAGGGAGAAACCTGCAATTAGGCCATGAAGTGTAGCGCCTAAGAGACCTGTAAATGACTTGGGACTCCCCAGTCAGCACATGGACAGTGGTTGGTGCCTGCTGAAGAGAACTATATCTTAAAGGGAGATAAATACATGAAAGGAGCATTATGAAGGGGTAGGGAAGGTCTGGTTTAGGCTGTGGTAGAGATGGAGTTCAAGATATAAGCTTTGATAAGAAGCCAGTGTATTAAATATACAGACTGTAGTGGCAGGCACACATGACATAATCCATAAAGAGGTAATGGGGGATGAGGTATTTCAGAGCGGTTCAGACACAGTTCAAGGCAGTAAATAATATGGGTGGTATGGGAAGGAAAGATTCCCTTGAGTCAGAACTGACCCATTGCAGGAGATAGGGAGCTCTGTTGTAGATGCAGAGACAAGACAGCAGACTGGGTAGATGTCTCTAAGTAGGGTTACTCAGAGATGAGACAAAGAGAAAAATGCTAGAAATCAAAGACAGAAGGCTGTTGGATCTTAAAACTAGGTGGAAAGAAAATGCATTGTTTAACCTTAGAATAAAGAAGTCTTGCTTAAAACTGGAGTAAGTCAGTGTGAGGAAGCAAGCTCTTCTGTCCTTCAGGGAGGGGTGTATTGTCCATTTTTATGTCCTATCTAAAATTGCAGTGTAGGTATGTATTCTATTAAAATTCTTAGTAACTTCTTAAAAAAACAGGTTACCTCTGATTTTTCAGGACATCCCCTGGAGTTTCTACGAAATCAGCCTCAGTTCCAGCAGATGAGACAGATTATCCAGCAAAATCCTTCTCTTCTACCAGCATTGCTACAGCAGATTGGGCGGGAAAACCCTCAACTACTGCAGGTGAAGCTAAAAAGAAGAAAATAATGCTTGCTAATTCTGATTTAGCTTTACGGGAGAGGTATATGTGGACGTTACCTGGGATAATGTGTTACTGACAGTTACAACATCCTACTGTGGGCTTTTCAGAAGTTGTTGCTGCACAGAACACATTTGCTATGACTTTAGAAGTGAGTCTGAGAATCTTACTAAGAGGGTGCACAGGGGGTCAGGAAGAGGAAATGATCACTGCAGTTGAACTGAAACTTGACATTGTGTTTCTTATGGTTAGATTTAATTATTTTTCTCTATGCACTTTTTGCACATTCCTTTGGCTACTTGCTTGCTTGCAAACATTTTTACTTGTCCGTTGGCAGCCTTAAACATGAGTTATTTTAATATACATGTTTTCTTTTATTGTTCCATGCATCACAGCAAATAAGCCAGCACCAGGAACACTTTATTCATATGCTGAACGAGCCAGTTCTAGAATCGCGCCAAGGCTTAAGTGGGAGTGATGATGGTGCCAGCACTGGAGAAGTAGCAGATGCTGGAAATGGTCATATGAACTACATTCAAGTAACACCTCAGGAAAAAGAAGCTATAGAAAGGGTAAGCCTTTCTTCTTTGAAGTGTTTCTTGGCTGTTGGTGTAGGGTGTTGACTGCAGTGCACACTTAAGACGTAACTTAAAATTTGCTTATGCTCAGCAATTCTACTTCATATTTGATATTTTTATACTTGGTATTTCATAGCTGTTGTAGTCCCATTTCAAACCACATCTCTTCCTGCTTTGTAGCAATTGAGTCTAAAATGTCTTAAATCTGCCTTACTGGGAAGATGCAGAGCCCTGGAAGAGATCAGAGACGACTGTTTGTGATAATTACTGACTGAATGGTTTTCTCTCAGGAATGGGAACTTGGGTAGTAGTTCCTCTTGCAAAAGCCTCAGCTAGTAGTGTTCTGGGTCATGCTGTGGTGGGTGTCCAGGTACAAAGGTCTGCCTGCATGAGCACTGTTTGCAAAGTGTTTGGATAGCAGGAAGGCTCATAGTTAAGTAGATTAGTTGAAGTCAAACTTTACTCACATATTTGTCTATCCATGGAAATTATTTAATTGTAGCTTTCTAAAAATAATAGGTAAACATGTCTATAAAAATGCACTTGGGGTGGTATATTGCATCATGACTACTGTGTGTAACATTGACTAAATATGGTTCTGCATAGGTGGCAACACCTCTGAGATCTTTTCCTTAGAACAAATTGCAAGACTTCTGTCATACTGTGGTAGTGGTTTTATATCTCAAAGACAATGTTTTTTTCCAGCTGGCAAAGCCAAAGGTTATGTTAGAATCATCAGAAAATAACTGAATATAGGTGTCAATTCTCTAGATCTCAAGAAAATTGACAAGTAATAAAATTAGTCTAATAAAATCGTTTGTCTGTGTACTTCACAGATTATCTTACTGCATGCCCTTTTAAAGCTATTTTATGCAGTAGAGCATTATTACCTCTAAAAGCCAACATAGACCTGTACACTTCTTCCCTTTCCATGAAGCACATCTCAGAATTTTAGGGAGCTAGTATTGCAGTTGATGCAGTTGTGCTGTTTGTGGCAGAAATAAAATCTAAGAATGATTGATAAGGGATAATAGGACACAGTTTCTCACAGTTACTTGGTCTGCCCTATATGCGAAATGCAGGTGGTATGAGGATTTTAAGAAAAATCTCGAAATAGTTGTATGTACTTGCCTTTGGCTAAAGTAAGGTTTGATTCGCTGACTGCCTTTAAGTGCAGCCTAAACCCGTTCCCCTTGGCACAGTAATAGGTTCTACTCTGGTGTTCTCATGCCCTGTTGTCACAGTGTCCCAGACATTAATTAGTTCCTTGGCTTCTGAAAAACAGGTTGCTCTCAACTTACTTCTCTTGGCTGCAGTGTATAGTCAGTATTCTTTTAAAATGTGAAAATCCAGTATAAACAATGGCTTAATGTGATGTCTTGAACTACCTACTAGAGATCCCAGCCTGGGATCTTTTGTTCCAGGCAGCTTTAGTTAAAAGTCCTTTGGAGCTTTGTATAATCATTTGAAATGGGTATTGTTTGAAAGGGTTTTTTCCTGCATCAGTGCCATGTGTTGTTACTTCCTGACATTACTGTGACCCAGGTGTGTTTCAGTGACTTACTATGTCACTAAAGAAGTGTCATGTTTTATGGTGCTTCATTAGACTCACTCATCATTTTTTCAAGTGAGAACTCTGCTTATTCAAGGCAGAGGCAACACCTCACTAGAGGCTGCATTGGCCCCAGCAGCAATGTAGTTTTCATTAAGCGGTAATTGCTTAAGTGACACCTCAAGACAAGTAGACATAGAAAGAATAAAGAAATGTACTTTCTAAATGTGTTTCTTTTCTTCAGTTAAAGGCATTAGGGTTCCCTGAAGGACTTGTGATACAGGCGTATTTTGCTTGTGAGAAGAACGAAAACTTGGCTGCCAACTTTCTTCTACAACAGAACTTCGATGAAGATTGAGAGAACTTTTTCTATTTCACACCTCACACCAGTGCATTACACTAACTTTGTTCACTGGATTGTCTGGGATATTTGGGCTTATATTCATAATGCTTGGTGTAATGGTATATAGGGGGTGGGTGGAAGAGAGAACATAGGAAACAAAACAAAGGAAGCAACAAGTATGTCTGCTTTAAATTAGCAGATGCAGAAAATCGCACAGTGTAAAAAAACCACAAAAAACACACACACAAAAAACAAAAACAAAAAACCCACAAAAAATCCCAAAAAAACCCCAAACAACCAAAAATCAGCTTCTGCAGATAATTAGTTCCTTCTGTAAACTGTAGCTTAACTTTTTCTAGGTTTTCACTCTTATTCACTAGTTCCAGACATGTAGTGTAATGCACTGCTTCATGCTCCTTTCCACTTAGCATTGGTATTGGAAGTAGCTTGTGCTACGTAGATCCTACCATCTGTATTTCATGACCACACCTCCGGGGAGCATCTTTGTGAATCTTAAAAGATATGAGCAAATATAATCCTGAATGCCAGAATAAGGATATTTGGGGTTCTCTTTTCAGCTGTTTGAAAGCAGTGCAAGAAGCAGAGTATTATTTTTGTCTAATGCTGAGTTAAAACAGTGTTGGCTTTTTTCCCAAATGAAAACCCATTTCAGTGAAAAGTGTCTTGATTATTGAGAAACTCCACCCCCTTCTTTGTCCTCCTCAAATGATCTGAGAAGCCGTATATGTACAGATAAAATTATTATCCTGTTTACATATTTTCTTTTTGGGAAAAAATATAAATATCTAATTACTGTTCTTTCAATGTTATGTTGCAGTAAAAGTTTTAAAACCAATAGATTGCATGTTTGGTTTTGTTATATGCACTCTAGTGAATTGAATATTCTTTTTCTGCCAGCAAACCAGTTGCAAGCTTCATTTTTGTCTGCTGCAATGAGACTTTATCAAATCAAATTTCACTGTCATGACTTTGTTGAACCAGCTTTTACAGTACAGCTATAAGTGTTCTGTTGCTCTTAAGTAGATTGTAATGTTCCAGCTATTTCTGTTAAGTAAGGACTTTTGGGGATTTATTCACTGTATAAGGAAGAGAAGTCCATAACTTGAGATATCAAGCAAACTATCAGTTTATTCCAGCCTGAAACAATCGTCACTCAAACCTTTCTATTGCAAATAAGCTCTGCTTATAGAGTTTTGAATCTCACTTATAGGCATTTATTTTGTGTAGTCATAAAGTGTTAACAATCTTTTTTTAATGCATGTTTGCTTTTAGAGATAATTTTTCCCATCATTGCAATACTAGGAATGAAATTAAATTAAATGCTAATTTAATCTAGAGATGTTATGTGCAACATTTCCTGAACACAACTTGGGGATAGTTTGATTTTTCTACTGTTGTAGTCCAGTGAGCTGGATTACAAATTTACCTCTACAAGTAACCAGGAAAATCATATTACTGGTACAGCACTGAATTCCTGTACCACTAATGATATTAATGATTTAGTGGTACAACTACAAAATTATTTTCTGCTTAGGTTGTTCTATCAGTGGATTAACTACCTAACTACTACTTAAGCTCAAAGTACAAATCAAGTGTCTTGGAAAAAAAAGAGTGAAAAAGACTAAAACACTTCTATTTTCTTTCTTCATTGATTGGCTATAGTCCGTAAAAATATTTCCTGCACAAAACAATTAAATGCATTAAAGTCTTCTGCTTTTTTTATCTATTCTTAGACATCTGTGATATTTTTCCAGATAGTGTGTATTGTAATTATTCAGATTTTATTCTTCTAAAATTTCATAGGTGTATGTCATCTAAATGATCAGTAACACAACCCAAATCTATCAGTAGGAGATGTGATACTGCTAAATAAAGAATAAGTGTTTCATAATATGTTAATTTTAGAGAAGTTAACATCAATACCTGAGACAGCCAGTAGACCTCATCTAAATAAGATTTTCTCAGTTTGTGCATGGACTGAGATGGATTTTGATTTAACACTGTAGGCCAAAAGGGGCTAAATGTTATCTGTAAAAGGACCAGCTGTCAGGTACTTGAAAAAATGCCAAATTGATACAAGGACTTCTTGAATGTACTTTACTACATAGCTAATACCTAACTGAGACAAAAGCTTTTAGTTTGTGGGAGTCTTCTGTATTGATCAAACTGCTATCAGAAGTAACCATTCCTTCTTTAGGAGGGTGGATAGTAAAGCAAGAATGTCTGGGTGTTTCAATCCGCTCCCTCCAATTTTGATTTCTGAAATGTTTACTTATTATAAGTGTATTTGAATTAAAGTCTGTTGAGCTTGTTCTTTGTTTAAGAAAAAAGCTTTGTTCATTTGTAACTTTGTATGCTGAGTGATTGAGAGGGTTTATGGCTGCTCTGTTTGAAGCCTTACTAGTTAGTAATGCTGTTCCCGTTTTTCCAGCAGTGAAACAGTGTTTTTGTGATTTCTGATGAACAGGTGTCTGACTTTAACTTGCTAGCAAAAACTGTTACCTGTCCAATAGCAGGATACTTGCCAGGGAGAACCATGTGTCTCTCTTTGTAGTTGCTGCCAAAAGGGAAGAATACATGGAATTCACATGGTGTTGAGAAGGTGTGACCTGAGCAAGCTTTCTGGGTATGTTGTGCCTCGCTTTCTTCCCAGGAGTTGTCTGCACGGAGTGCTTTTCCAGCTTCTTTGCTGCAGACCCTCTTAGGGATTTGGGGATCAGTTTCCTCAGGGCTTTCTGAACAGTAGCTAAGAAAATAAAGTATTTCTTCCTAAGTTTTGGTATTGGAGTCCTTACCTTTGTTGTAAAACTTCTGAATATCTGCTTAGTCAAAAGATATTTATGATGCACTTTTAATTGGGATTAAAAAATTACTCTGAAGTCATACTAGTTCTGTAGTTGTCTATTCTTAAGTCTTCTATGCACATTTTAATGTTGTGGTTCATTGACCTTGTCGAGAGCCATCTGATGAATCTAGCTACAGCCCAAGCGGTTTGACTGATTATATGCTTTGTTCTTACCCCACTCTAACAGAACTTTTTAGGAATGTGAGATAATTACTCCTGAAGTCAAACTGTGACTGTCATTTTGAAACATCAGATTGAGCATGCATTTATTGAAGAATGCATGAATGAATGAAACTGAGACACACCATCCTCAAATAATATACACAGACCTCACACCTGGATATTTCATTTGGTTTTACAGATATTTGGAGGCACCCATATTAATGTTTAAATTTTTTTCCTCTGATTTGTCTTAAGTCCAGCTCATTGTACAAAACTAGCCCAGAATTTCTGCGCTTGAAAATAACTCTGTGGGTCAATAGAAACAATATGGTGTGAGTTGAGAGAACGCCTTTGTCAGTTACATTTTAGTTCTTCCTTGCCTGGTTTGGATTGCTAACAGTGTTCTGCAGACTCTCTTCTGAAAACATTATTTTGAACCTATAGCTATGTAATTATGAAGCCACAAGTTACCAAATTTTGTGATTTCACTGATCTATCCAGAAAAGTAAGCTTATTCCACCTTATTCTATACATTAAATGATGTATGGAGATAATTTAATTACTCAATTACCACAAAATACATGATGGATCAGGAGGCCCTGGTGGCCTAGTGGTTAGATTGCGGCACCTTCACCACCGAGGCCAAGGGTTCGATTCCAGCCAGGGACACTCCCCGGGCAGGTGGAGCTCGTTA
>JAWMRA010000090.1:6361566-6372458 GCA_035584735.1 Pseudotriccus pelzelni | reverse complement strand
TCTACTCTGGCCTCCAGTTGGGAGGCCTGGAGACACACGATCTATAACGCTGCTGCTTCTTTTGAGAACATGCGCAGAATCACTCTCGAGGAGAAGGGCAGCGCAGAAAGAATCACGTCTTGTCGGTATCACCTGGGGAGTCTTTCTGCTGTGCCTTCTGCAACCAGACTTGTCTGTCTCGCATTGGCCTTTTTAGCCATCAGCGCGCTTGTAGCAAGCGTGGGGAGAGTCCTTCCCAAATCTTTGTTCGTGAAGCCTGGCCATGATGATGAAGAGATTCCCTGTGCACCTTTCCCAAGTATCTGTCCCCATGTGATCCCACGAGCAGGCAGGAGAACAAATATGGTCACACAAGAGAAGGCCACCTCATGTCCATGACAGAGGGAGTGTTAAAGAAAAGCTGTCCAGGTGGATGTCTTGAATTGGAGAGGATCACAGGAACCAATATTTGGTGGTTGTGTGGCCTCTGCTGGGTCTATATCGGAGCAGCCAGCTCACCTCCAAGCCAGCCTACCCAAATCTCCTCACAACCAGATGCAACCTCCAGCATTTAGCTGAGTCATTGGTGAGTGGTGGGCTCACCTCTGCCCAAGGGGTGCTGGGTACAGATTGACTCTGTGGAGATAGAGCTTATCCAGAACTGATGGAGTACTCTCAGATTGCTTATTTCCAAAACCATGTGCCTGTCTGTACATGCTGGACATGGAAAAGGACAGCATAAATCTCATCAATGCCATATGTCGGGCGGGGGGGGGTGTCTCCCCATACCACATGTAAATGCAGGGGAATTTCAATGTTTCCTGGGAGGCAAGCTCCTTGTGCACCAGTGCAGGGAAATGTTACCTAGTGGCCAGGCAGTTTGCTTTACTAGCTGAACAAATAGCATTGCTCTACATATTTTGTCATAAAAGAACATTTCTTGATCTTTTATTTCCACATGCTCTCACAGATCCTGTCCCTCCATCCCCCATGCTAGCTCTATCACTGACTCTTTTTTCTAGCTGTGCTATGTGTGATCCATAGTAATATAAAGCTTACCTTACTTGGCATCCCTGATGAAATCCCAAATATTTGCAAGTGGTCTCCAGTCCAGCCTCCAACACTCAGCTCCATGAGCATGAAGAGTCACTTAACACCCATGTTCTACTTCCTACTTCTGCTGCATGCAGCCAGCACTGCTGCAAGTCATGTCACATCCCTAATTGCAGTTTCTATAGGGGGGTTGTTACCTTAACCCTGCAGCTGAGTCAGAAGGAGAGCCCTAATGTTGCTGTTTGCCTAAATTTCAGGTCTTATGGTTAGTAGCACCTTGCTCAGTGGTGCCTCTATAGCTGATCAACAGTGTGTCTGGGACAAACATCATCTCACTGAATTACTGGTTGTGGCATTCAACTGCAAAAATTCAAAAAAATTAAAAAAAAGATAGGCAGCACAAAGGACAAGTCTTCAAATCTCCTGTGTCAAAAAACTGCTGGCTGTTCTCATTCATTGCTTCCTCTGTGGATGTCCTGTCAGGTGGGGTTTTATGGTCTCATGCATCAGTCACTTATGACAGGCACTGGCAAATGATTGTTTCCAAATCTTGTGGAAAAGTCTGCACTAGCACTCTGTACTGATTTGCCTTTGCACATCAGCTTGACTTACTGATTCTCTGTGAAGAAAAGTCAACTCCTGTGACAGTGCCTGACAGGGAAGCATCTTTTTTTGTGACTTCAACAGGGACTTTCACACAGAGGAGTTAACAGAGCTACAGAACAAGGCCCAAGGACTTGTGTGTGGCCAAAAAAAAAATAAAATGGAATGTCACAGCAGCCAACTGTGCGTTTGTGTGGTCATAACAACTTGGAGTGGGATCCAGGAGCTTGGTCCTAGGTGGCAATTGTGCCATTACTGTGAAAGACCTGAATCAATTTTCTTCACACATGTGAGAGGCAAAGGAATGTTCTCCCGGAGAAAGAATGGTGAAATAATTCTGTTGTTTCAATGCCAACAGACATTTCTAGTTCAGTTAAGCTTATCCTGAGCTTTCCTTGAAGGAACAATGTCACACACAACTCCAGCCAGGGATATGTAACCCACACCACTCCCAGACCCTCCAAAGTCATGCCAGCTTCCCTTTCATGGAGTACATTGGCAGCAACAAAAAAGCAACACACGGAGTGGAGAATCCAGCTAAATGGTAAACTGAAAACGTAAGGGCAGAGAGAGGATGTGCTTTGAATACAGATCATCTTTTCACTGAAGATGGAACAGAGGACCAGCAGGTCTTCTGACCCTTATCTTCATCACCAGCTATCCTGCAGCTGTTAATATGTTGAGATCAATCACTAAACCTTCTTGCCTGGCATGATGTGAGCATGTCGAGGGGCAGTGCCTCTATGGCTTCCCTCCAGCCATCCCAGTAAAACGGCAGTCCTCATTCCCAGTTTGAATGTGTCCACTTCCACCTTTCAACTCTTTTAGTTCCTCCTATGCTTTTCTCTGTTAGATGTTAAACACTGTGGCATGCCCTTCTTTTTAAAATATGTTCTTTCTGCACTGTACTGTAGTGTGAATACCCAAAGACTCTAAATGAAGAAAGTTGGGTTTCAGAGAAGTCACAATATAACAGCATATGCCTCTCTTTCAAAGCAGGTGGTGATGGTCACAGTGGAAGAAAGCACATGGGGAATGACATGCACTTTTGGGCTGATTTGTTCTTGTGTGCTGGGTTGTTTTTTTCCAATCACTGCCTTGCAATGCAATTAATTAGTACTTTTCTCTGCCTTGGTGTCCTGGCTGTAGGACTGGAATCAGTGATTTTGCCTCAAAATATGGGAGTGCTGAGACTTTACAGTGACATCTTTAAGTGTCAAGTTAACTGTGGCTTTCCACAACAGCTGTGAGAACCCTGAAGTGCTCTGTTGCCTTTGCTTTAAATTACCATTGTGCAACATGAAATACATGGCTTGGCTTTCCTTCAGGTTTTCATGGCCCCACTTTCCTGACCATATGACTCCATCAGCACCTTGGAGCTTGTGTTGTATGCTGGGAGAACGAACTTGGTTTCTGTCTGTCCCACTAGGGAAGTGCTGTCCATGAGACTCCCTCTCCAGCTTTGTGTCCTGCACAGCAAAAGAGGAGCTTCCCGTCTCATCCATACTGAGTATTTTGGTGATTGTTTCCTCATGAAGACTTCCCACTCTTCCCAGGCATTGGGTGGGTACCATATTGGTAGAAAGCATATGCAAGTCATTGTGAAAGTACATCTTCCAGTGAACAGGGATCTGCACAGAAATAGACACTCAAACACCTTCCAGTGGGCTGAGACTTGGGAAAACCAGCTTGGGCCAGTTTGTTTCTCTATAGTGGAGTGTCATGGACAATCTCAGAGAAGATGTAGGTACCACCTCTGTGTTAACTCTGCCTATGGCAAGGGTTGGTGGCATTACAGGAGCTTTACATCAGGCCACAATTGCTCTCCAAATCCCCTGAGAGAGTGAAGTTTAAAGGTAAACAAGATATAAGCCCCATGTTGAATCTCTGCTTGTGGCAGCACAGTCTTGACATCCAGGGAGGATGAAGGGGATAATCCTGGTGCAGCACTTGCTCCCACTACAGAGACATTTTCCTCCACCCACAGGCTGGAAGGGTAGGTGATCCAAGCCTGAGAAACTCTAGAGTTGATCCTAAATAAATAAAAATGGTAGTTCTAAAAAGCGAACAAGAAACAAGCTCCTTTCCTCTTCCCCACACCTTTTAAAGGATGGATCAGAAACAAAGCATGGTGGGCCACCACCGTGAAGACTAAAAGCAGTGAACACCATTTGGATGCATTTCTACATAGGCTTCCTTGAGCAGAGATTGATATGTGTGAGGATTTAATCAGTGTACGCGTAACAACAGAACAGTGACAAAGAACAGCAAACCAGCAGGGCTCTTTGCTCACCACTAAATGTTTATCTGCCTTTGTTTATCTGTACTCACACACTGTGTGTTGCTGAATCTCAGCATGCATCAGGTTTGCTGCTCATGCTGGTTTAACATCCATCTGCCAGCTCTGCCATGAGGGCAGCACTAGCAACCCAAGCTCATATGGTTGCATGCCATATTTTACTGTGAAACACTTGGCTGTTTTTGTTTATGGATGCTGGATACAAATTTCAGATAAGTCTGATGAAACAGTGGGTCTGTTTTGTTTTGTTGTGGTTCTTCCATATGCTAAACAACACTCTGAAAAATGCTCAAACACTTAGTAAAAAGGAGCCATCTGGGAGGTATTTAGTTTCACAGCCAAATATGGACCGTGCTTGAATCAAATTCCAGGATGCAGACCTTCGGGATCAAACCTAGAACCAAAAGCTGAATTCCAGACTTCTGTAATGTACATGGTAAGCAAACAGCTGAAGCCACTTATCACAACCATTGAGTAGTCCTTTAAAATTTATGTGTTTTTTTCAGTAGAACTGAGAAAAGCCAGCCAGACTTAGAGCAGTGGGTCCCATCTTTCCTGTCCTTATGAGGTGCTCAGAACAGAAAATACTATGGTGGCAGTGTGAGCATCCTGCTAAATGAAGAGCCTGGGATCAATATTCACTATGAGAAGGAAGAGTTGGGACTTGGAAGGCAAGTCTCTGCTGAGATCCTGGTAGAAGGACCACCACCCCAGTGCATTTGCCATTGCACAAAGTCCCTACATCTCTAGCTCAGTGTCACAGCATGTGCAGCAAAATGTGCCATGCTACTTCATATATAAGCATAGTTATTTTCACATCATTTAATATTGCACCTTCTAAACCATGGGAAAAAGCCCCCCTGGAGGTCCTAGTGTGAGTTTTAGCTGTGGGGCTGGTTAATTCATGGCTTGATTTCTCATAGAGGCTGCTCGTGATTTGGAGAGGTCAGAAGAATGGTGTGATGGTGGGGGGTTGTGATTTTACCTTTTTGTTCTTGAGTTCATTATCATAGGACTGATTTGATCTTCTCTTGCTGCCTTGCGCCATGCCAAGATTTTAAAAATAATTACTTTTTGGCACTTCTGTCGTGAGCAAGTTTGAGTTATCCAGCCAAAGCTGAAATTTGAGACGAAGTTCCATAATTTCAGAACACTTGTTACCAGCACTTGCTGGTTGTTCTGTTGTTGCAAAGCTTGAGTAAAAGGGGCTTGGAAAAAAATATAGGTCTGTAGTATTCAGGGATCCAGACTGAGGTGGAGTGCTGCTGCACTGGTATCTGTTCCCAGCCTTGCTCTTAAATTTGGCAGGCATCACTCCATGCCTCTCCCACTGTGTCATAAGGTCTTGGGGTCAGTGACGGAGCCTCCCCATGGTGCTATACACAGGGGAAAAGTATGTCAGAGGCCACTTGGCAATATGTTTGTGTGATGATCTGACACAGGGCTCAGGTTTCACGGGGTTTCCCCACTCTGGAGGCACCACACTATGTGGCTGAGCACACTCACCAGGTGGCCAAAGTGAACTGGCCCTGTATGGGAATGACCCAGTGCCACCCACCAGTGCCTTTTGGGTGAGACAGCACTCAACTCTGGCTCTGTTGGACGACTGGGCTTTTCACACTGAAAAAGCTGCTTCACACCCGCCCTTATCCCCGCCCCCCCCCTCCGTGGCTCATCATTTAGGGGTTGGCTGGGTTTTACCTTTTCAAGGTGCCAAATTTGTTGCTGCATCAGACATGTGCCATAGTGGATGCCTTGTGAAGTATCTGTCTGCTTGGTTTCATCAGCTTGCTTTTCATGCAGCCTTGAGACTCCTCATTACCTAAGGGAAGGCAAGGTTTGTGTGTAAACAAAAGTTTACTGCACACATTAAAAACTTGTCACGCACACACCCAGTGAAGCACAAACCTCCTTGCAAATGTGACACCTCAAACCCAAATATTCTAAGCAGGGCTCCCATGCTGACACTTTGGTTTTGATTTGGCTGGGGTCTGGAGAGAAAAATTTCTCTTTCAACTCTGGCATGGCTTGTCACGTTTCCAAGAGAGGAATATAAAGTGTTTTGGTTGTTTTAAGATGGTGCAGGAGCATTCATGTCTGGGGTCTGCTCTGACTGATATAAATAAAGAGAACTGAATAAAAGCAGAGATTGTTGGGAACAGGAACCTGTAATGACTTTTTTTCATCCTTAGAAAGTGAGAACCTTCTCACCTTTTGAAGCAAAGTGATAAGAACATTCAACTGACCCTTAAGGGAGAAATGACAAGGGTGAGTCACTGCTGCACAGTTGTTTTTTGCCTTTCTAGAACAAGCAGAAGTCAGAGGCAATGAGGTTTTAGATGTCTTTCTCCTGGCTATCTAATCATCAGTTAGTCATGCGAGTAATAAGAAATATCAGAGTGTCTTGTCCAGGAGCTGAGAAACTGAAGTCAACTTTCTGCACCTAAAATTATCTCTAGGTTCATAGGCATTTACTCCTTGCACCAAAATATAAAAGCTGTTGTTCCAAATGGCTCAGGATTCAGGAGTTTTGTTCACTTGATCTTCCTGAAGCATGTGTTAAGAAATAAGTGTAAGATTTGCTGATCTTACTGGTCTAACTGTGTCTGTCAGGGGGGACTGTTTCATATACACCAGAAGAATATTTCCCAGAAGAGGTGAAACTTTGAGGGTATTTAGGCTCAGCAGCTCTTCCTGGCACGCTTTTTGCCAAATGCATTTGCAAACCTCACAAGGGTCTTGGCGAGCCTGCCCGGATCAGGCGTGTCCAATTATGCACACACTGAAGCATCGAAAACAGGCCAACCCCTCCTGGCACGGGGCTACCCAGACTGAGAGCACATTGGGGCTGTTCCTCTGCAGCCAGACTGGCACTGGTTTCCTTTGATTAACAACCCTCCTGCGGTTTTCCTACAGAAATCTCTGCAGCAGCAGGCATGAGGCGGTAATTTGGTGCAAGACCTCTGCTCTAGGGCTTATTATGTATTATCCTAACAGCTTTCTGTTACAAGTGGTTTTGGATCAGTGGACAGGGCTTACATAAGTTCATCCTTTCTTGGCTGGCAGGTCCATGTTCTGGAAATAGCAGGCATGCCCTGAAACAGCCACAGGTCTAACTGGGCTGCTGCTTCTAGTCAGCTGTGGGGTGCCCAAACAATTCTTGCCCTCTTGCAGTTGTTGGAACCCCATCCACAGGTTGTCACACTCTGGTGAAAAGATGCATTTTGCCCTCAAGCCAGGTAGAAATTCCCTAAGCAGGGGGGTGATGTAACCCACCCACGACCCTGGCTGCCTCCAGAGCAAACGTGCCAGCTTAGCAGCCCTGTCTTGTCACTGAGTCTGTATTTTATCTAAATCAGCAAGAGAAAACAAAATTTGGATGCTTCTTCCTTGTTAATCCTCCTGTGTAATTGTGACAGGAGTGGCTGAGGCTTTTCAGAAACCTCAGTACAGTAAGAGATTTTAGTGGCACCTCTCCTGCAGTATTTTGGGGATCCCTCAGCTGTGGGGCAGCCCCCAGCTCCCTGTGATAAAGCAAGAAACTCCCACTCAGTACTGGGATTACACACCCCATCTGCCTATTCCCCTCCCCACAGCCTTGTTTTTATCTGAAAGTGCTGCAAGAAGCTCTAATCTTCATTTGACAGCAAGAATGATTAATAGACTCACTTTTCAACTTCTGTGGTGTCTCAAATGAGCAAAATGGGATAATCCGTCCATGGACTGGGTCTGCACATGGGCTGCACAATGCGAAAGCTGCCAGCATCTGAAAGCACATAACATTATCTACAGTTCTCTCCTTCTCTTTATAGTGTTAGCTCTAATAAAAACCGTGTAAAATGACACGTGACAAAGCTGGAGTGCCCTGCTTTGAGGAAATGTGATGGACCAGCACCTCCTGGTGCAAAGGCACTGCTGCGCAGGCAAGAGCAAACAAGTAGCTGGACAGAACATGAAATTCCACTTGAAAAGTAAGTTCTGCAAAGAGGAATCTGATTTTCATGAGGTGAGACTGCTGCTGGATTACTTTATCTTAGGCTTTTTTCATGACTGGTTCTAATTCAATCTGAATTAATGCATTTACATATCAGCAAATTAAAAAAAATGCAAAACAAAATAAAACAATTAAACCAGGATTTTTAAAAAAATCCCTAGATTGTATCTGATAGCGCATTTAAACAAAAGGGAAGACCAGGAGAGATCTGGAGTTGGCACGGGGAGCTAGCTAAAGACACCGAGGAACAGAAGAATTAGCAGTAGCTATGGGTGTTTCCATTCCAGCTCTTGCGGTCAGGCTTGGAGACAGCCCATGTGCACTTCCAGCTGCTCTTCCACCAGCCCTCTGAAGGTGGTAGTGTTCCTTCTCCAAACTTGCAGCTCTCGCTCCAAATGAGAAAGTCAAATTCCTTCTTTGCTGCAGGGATCGGGAAGAGACAAGCAGGTGGGAGGAAAGTCAAGGGAGGGCAGCCCTTGCAGAGGTTAATCCGCATTGTGCTCCTGAGCTGAAAAATATCCAGTTCATCCCAGTGAAGTAGAATCTCCGCTGTGCAGGGCTGAAGGCTCCTTCTCCCAGGGTGTTAACTCATTTATTACTTTTTGCAGCAAAAGAAGGGAGAAATACAAAGATACACAGGCACTTGCTGTTGTTCCAAGGAGTGGTGCAGAAAAGGAGATCCTTCTGCTTGGGCCTGCCCATGTCCCAGGGAGGGGTAATGGAAAAATAAAGATGCAATTCAAAGGTATTTAGAGCATCTGCAGTGTCTAATTCTCATTATGAGAATTCATGACCAAAACACTCTATTTTGCAGAGGGAATTAGAAATGCATTTTATTTGAGTGACCTTAAACACTCATTTATGACAACTTCATTCTGCATTTGTAAATGTCAGATCTTGTTCAGAACAATCTCCCCTGGATCCACTAGTATTCCACCAGATGAGATGCATCAACCTGCAGTTATGGGTTCTGCAAGCTGCCTTGTCCATTTAGCATATTGGATATGATTTACCTTAAAAAAAGAAAAAACCAACCAACCAAAACCTAGACTCATCTGGCCAACCTTTAGGTAGGCAAGGAACCAAAGGAATCAGGGAATCAAAGATCCAAGTTCATTAGCAGGGCAGCACTTAAACTGGGTTTTTGAGGATCTCAGTTTTGTACATATCCCTCCTCAGACAGGATGAAAAGTAAAAAGTTTCTATGAGTTTGTAATACTCTGTGTTTGGTATTTTGTTGAGAAACAAAATCCTCGGTGACACTTAAAGGCCATTTGCCATGTTATGAAAACCAGCCTGTGTTGCATATGGCAGGAGGGACTGCACCCCAGCTAACCTGGAACAACTTACTGTAAAACAGTGAGGCACAGGACAGCTAAAGCTCTTTAAATCCCGGTGTGGTGGTTTGTGTCTGTAATGCTTCGTGAGGCCTCAAAAAGGACCAGATCTTTGATGTGGGCAGGGGCATGGCCTACATGGTTGATGAATGTCTGGATACTCATGTTCTATGCAAATATTTGCAGAAACATTACTTAGTAGAGGAAGACTTTTCCAGACCTGAAAAAGTCTGGAATATTCTTCATGTGCACAGAATTTTCTTTAAAACTTTCCCTGTGTTGCACAGAACATGAAGTTACTCCTTTACTAACAAGCCTCCCACTGTGTATACTGGTCCGTATTACCGACAGCTGGTCACAGACATGGTCTGACAGCAACATCCCTTCAAAGAACATGGTTGTGTGGATGCTGAGATGCAAAATAAAGCTGGGTTGAGGTCACTTGCATTTTGTTTTGGAAGAAGCAGCAGGGCAGGGAAAAAAACCCAAATATCTCAATGCTAAAGTGCCTCAGGATGCTGCAGATGGGGCAAAAACCCCCCACCAAACCCTGTCCTTGTGATGAGATGTGGGCTGAAAGTTTGTTGGTTGAAGTGATGTTTCCCCTGTTAATTTTCCATTGCTAAGGGATGTCAGTTTAAGAGAGGACAGCAAGCCTTGCAAGGAGAGAACATACTTTACTGACAATTATTCACTTGCCATCTTTTTTTAAAAGAAGGCAATATACAAAATTTATCTAGAATATAGGTTGTTAGGGTAAGTCTAAGATAATGCCAGATACAAAACAGGTTTCCACATTTGTTCATCAGCTCAGTCACTGATCTGAAAACAAACAAAACCAAATAAAGCCTTATGATGCTGGCCTTTAAATGTTTCTCCAGAAAGCAGCTTGAGACAGAGACAGGAATTTAACTTATTCATATTCAGAAAACAAAGAGGCAGAAATTACAGCATCACTGGAGTCACTGAGGTATTTCAAATTGCCTTCTCAAAGTCTTAATAAAAGATGAATAAACAGGTTCCAAAAATATGTGAAACCACCACACCTAAACCCTAGCCCATTCCTAGCATTAAAATGTTAAATTACATGAAATGTTTTCAAAGGCTTTGAAATGTTTGGTGGTTATTTATATGATGGCTGTGCCTTCAAGCCCAGACAAAACCAAGGCCCCCACTGACCATGCACAGCTCTTGCACACTGAAAGAGCTAGGGCTGCACTTCTAAAACTGCCATGTACTGCATGTTTTAAAGCTGGGCTGACTGCAGGGACATGAGAAGGCTTCAGAGGACCACTCTGGGATCCCTGCTTTATCCCTGCTGGCAGCACTGCTGTACCTCTGCCACTGCTTCAGCCCAGAGCACAGCCTGGGTTTTAAGGCTCCCACCGCGCCTAAAAAGCACCCATGATTATGGATAAAGACGGGTTATGCCGCCAGAGGCTGCAAGACCTCTGGTGTGGTTCCAAAGGTCAAGCTACCGCCACTCCCCCAAGTCCTACAAACCGGGGCTGAGCTTTTTTGCATGCTCCTGAGAGCACACTGCGTCTGAAACAGGAGTTTGACGCTCCCCACCAAGCACTATCTGAGGGACAACTTTCAGTCCATCCGACATTCATTCATTGTGGGG
>JAWMRA010000090.1:6328510-6343145 GCA_035584735.1 Pseudotriccus pelzelni | reverse complement strand
CGGGCAGGACGGACGGGGCGCGGTGATTCCAGGGGGGAAAAACAGGAGGGAGAGAGGGGATGAATGGATGGAAGGAGGGAGGGGAGGAGGGACGTGCGCCGAGCGCGCTTCGCTCCCGCCGCGCCCCGCTCGGCACTGCGCGGGGCTCCTGCCGCCGCCCCCTCTTATCACCTCACCTCGCGGGCGCGCCGCCCCCGCCGCCATAGAGACGGCCACAACAAACGGACATGTGGGGAAAGGGGGGGCCCGGAGGGGCGGCCGGGGCGGGACGGGCTCGTGGCGGGGGCGGGTGTGGGAAGCGTAAAGAAGGAGCGGGGGCTCCGCCCCAAGCGGCCCGTGACGCGGGCCGTGACGGCGGTGAAGGGGGGGACTGGACGTGTGGACATACGGGCCGGGGATGCCCGCGAGATGCGGGGACTCCCACACCGGCAACGGGGTGGGAATTCCCGCCGGGAATCGGCGGCCCGGCGTGGAAGAGGAGGAAGCGGAATGGAGCATCCGAGCGCCCGGCCGTGCCTCACTGTCCTTCCCCTTAACCTTTAATTTTCCTGTTTTTTTTTTTTTTATATTTTTATCCCTATTTTTTCTTTTCCCGTTTTCCTTCTTCTCTCTTTTTTTTTTTAAGTTCTTTTTTCTTTATTTCTCGAAGCGCCCCGATGGCGCGGCTGTTTACACTCCTCACACTCCAGTGCCAGCCTTGGGCTATTCTAAGACTCCTCACATCGCAGGCACTCACCGGTCCGAGGAGGTGCGGCCGGGCAGCCGCGGTCGCGGCGGTGCCAGAGGCCGGGACGGGAGGCTGGAAAGAGTCCTAAAAAAAAAAAACAAACCAAAAAACCAAAACCAAACAAACAAAAAATTAAAGTTACAAAACAATCCCAAAAAACAGAACACACACAACCCGACAGGGAACTGCAGCGAACGGACCGGGCTGGCCGGCGGGAGGGTGGCCCGGCTCCTCCAGAGGGCAATGGCGAGCCGGCGCCGCGTCTCTCTGTTCCCCCCGGCTGGCTGTGTCCCGGTCCCAACCCGCCGGGCTCTGTCCCGGTTCCTCCCGGTAGGCTCTGTCCCTGTCCCTCTCCTGGCCGGTGGGCTCTGTCCCGGTCCCTCCAGTGGCCTCTGTCCCATTCCCACCCGGCTGGTTTTGTCCCTCTCCCCCCCAGTGGGATCTGTCCCGGTCATCCCGGAGGGGTCTGCGGCAGATCTCTCCCCGCCTTGGCGCCGCCAGCCATTCACCAGGACTGGTCGGGCCGGAGGGGTGAAGTCCCAGCCCTACAGTGATTTGCAAACATGAGCCTAAGTAGCTCGCGATGACTAAATTAAACCCTAAAATAATAATAAAGTGCCCGGCTTTATTTTAGAGGACTGGTTTTACCGGTTTTGCGTTATGAATGTTAATCATTAATAACTTTGGCACTAAAAAACAGAGCGGATTTTTTTTCTGCACAAAGTCCGTGTCTTGGCAGAGGATGTGCCAGGAACCACCGGTACAAAAAAGGATTAGTGTGTAGGGATGAAGGCTGGTAAGCTACCAGGAGGATGCCTGGAGGGGGAAGGGAGGCACTTTCCCGGCTCAGAGGTGTAGGACTGGTGGTCCGCACAACCCCCACAGCACTGCTGCCAGGTCCCAGCTGTGACTCCCATCCAGGGCTTGTGTTCTTAAGTCTCTCTGACAACCACTTTAGGAATGAGCATCCAAACCATATGCCAACAGTTTTAGATCTAAACTTCCCTTCTAGCTTAGTCTCGAGAGAAAACCTCTGATGTGGAAACTTGCAGTTCTCTGAATATTTCTTCCCCCATCAGTTGCTTTTCGTTTGTTTCCTCTTACTGTAAACGTTAATTTACAGATCTCTTAAGCAGTGCAGTGTTTTCCACGTCCAGATTTTAGGCTCAGGATCTCTTGAGGCCAACATTAAAATAAAAATCACATCCCTTATTAGAAATAGGAGAACAAGAATGCTTCAAAAGCAGATAAGTGATCTGATGTCTTAAAAATAAGAGCCAGAACTTCACCAGTTCCAGGAAGAGAAGGCTTGAGTATTGCAGGCTGAAATAATACCGGTTGCTTTCACAATCTTTCATTAAAATAAACTTGATCACAGTGTAGTGTTTCTGGGTAATTCAGGCGGACACGTGTGAGATATGTGTAAGCTCATGTTAAAAAGATGTGGCTCACTTTCATCTGAGTCTTGATTTTGAATTGTGTAAATGTTGGCAGGGAGCTTGAAAAAAAGTGTATGTTTACAGGCATTTGGAGAGTCCAATGACACCTGCATTTGAACATCCCACGTAAAGATCAACACATTCTTTTTTTCACTAATGAAGGACAAGGCAAAAGGTTTCCTTTTCCTCCCTTGAATGACAGAGACTGTGATTTGATGGTCCTGAGTGTGGAAATTAGATGCATTAAATTTGCAACTGCTCACAGCTAATGCTTTCCCAGCCTACATAACAACCTGAAAGATGTTTTCTTAGGACAGACTTATGTTAGCAGGCCTTCTGTCACCAGCTAACCTTTTCTTCAAGCCTCAGTTTTCTCTGAATTTCCCAATTTTCTCTGAAACTTTCTTTCTACTAACATAGAGCAGAGCACATTTCTGTGCTGTTCAAAGCTGACTTCAGAGATTGTCTAATCCAGATAGAGAATTGCACAGAATTTGTGTTCCTCTTGCCTTGGGATGTGCAATGACATTTTTCCAGATGATGCTGTGCTGGGACAGAAAGAAGTCTGCTGCAGCACTTGCCATGCCAGGCTGCTGTGGCCTCTGTGTGTTTCTCTCCTGCACTTACATAGGAGGAGGTTTCTTCCACATCTACAACAAGTGGGATTGCCATAGGCTTGCTGCCAGTGCTGCTCACCCATTTTGAGAAAAGAATTATTCCCTGATGCCAGCAACCCATATGAGTGGCCAGTCCAAACATTAATCCAGTCCACTGCAAGTGCAGGGCAGAGTAGAAATGACTGAGTGAAAGGCCTTAGTGTCTAGCCTGAGTCAGTGTTAAACTGATCACCTGTGTGTAAAAACCCCAAAACACAGGAAGAAGCCAAGGTGGTGGAAGAGCACAGGTTTCTGGAGCAGAGACAGCCATCAGGAAATGGCATCACACATTAAAAACATTAAGAACATCAACAATAAGAAAAAAGTCAAGGTGATTGTGCCTGAAACAAAGACCAACCTGTTCATCTTGATATGTTTATTTTAAAGCTTAAGTTTGGAACTTGATTTTCAGCAAACTGGCTCTCAGAGACCACAACGTGCAGCTTGTCCCCTTTGATCTGATTGTCTGTGAGAGCAGCTGATGGAATCAGGAACTGCAGACTTTGGGAAAGATTGTGGCACGGCATCCTCAGGATCAGACAATGAGATGCTTTCCTGGCATCTCTAGGATTGCATTTTGTTATCTCTGCAGCATGCTGCAGCAGACAGCCTACAGGGCCAGGAGCTGCCAGGGCCTGTGCTCCAGTCCTGGAGAAATGGGAAGGAAAACATGATGCTGGGTTATATCTAATAGTACCCCCTGTTGCTGCTTCATCAAAAGCAGCAATTCCATAACCCTTGGTGCTGTGCTGAGTTTTACCCTAACATGGTTGTAGGTGAAGTGGGTAAAGTTCATTAAAGGACACTGGGCACCTGGAAGGTTCCTTATGTCCCTTGCCACCTGAATTATCTGGCCCCAACTGCACTGTGGATGAGAGAAGAGGAAAATGTGAAGGACTGCACACATACCTGCTGTGCAAGGAACACTCTGGAGCATGAAGTGCTGAGTATCCACCATCCTTTCACAGGACCTCTGGTTACTGAGAAGGATGAGACAGTCCAGAGCCGTGGACACCAAATTGCCTTCCTTCATTCTACTCAAGACCTGTCTCTTGGGTATCTGATTTGTCTTTTTGTTTGTTTTGGTTTTGTGGGGTTTTTTTTGTTTGGTTGTTGGTTGTTGGTTTGGTTTTTTGTTTTTTGGTTTTTTTTTTTGTTTTTGTTTTTTGTGTGTGTGTGTGTGTTTTTGTTTTGTTTTGGTTTGGTTTGGTTTTGGTTTTTGGGGGGTTTGTTGGGTGTTTTTTTGCCATGAATTGTATAGCCATAATAAAGTGCAGCTGAGCTCAAGTTTTATTTATCTGTTCTTGCATGGGGCATTTTGTTTTTGCTAAACAGAAATAAACCCTGCTCAGCTGGCAGTTATACTTGTGGATTATTAGTACAGTGCAAAGGGCACATCTCTGAAGATTGTGTGCAGTTCCAGGCAGGTTTCAAGATACATACACAGATGGCACATGCAAACTTAGAATCATAAATGTTCATGCTGAAAATGTCAGCAGTGCCAGTGGTCGTATCTGTTCTCACCTGCTTTTTGAAAGCCTGTCCATATCATGTGGATAGTTATTTTATTTTTCCAGGAGGTATTTAAAAGACATGTAGGTGTGGGACGCAGTTTAGTGGTGGCCTTGGCAGTGCTGGGTTAATGGTTGGCTCGATGATCTTAGAGGGCTTTTCCAACCTAAGTGATTCTGTAATTCCGTGAATGAGGTCGGAATGACCCAGAAATTGTTATTGTCACCATTCAACAGCATTGCTCTAGTTTAGATCAAATACCCTGCAGTGAGGTGCTGTAGGAGTGTGCAGTTGGTCTTTCATTCCCTATAAGAATTAGCGTTGCTGAGGGGTTTTTTTAAGTGCTGATTCCAGGAGGTCTCTGGACCATGAGGTGCTTTTTTTCTGCTGTGCGGCCAGCAGGTTTTCACACTCCACAGAGAAGGATCTCCATGCAAGGGAGAGAGGCTTGATGATGATTTTCACTTGTACTTATGACACATCAGCCCAGTGTTTTTTCCCTGAGAGACTGTAACTAATCAGGGCTTAACCTCTGGGGTCCGATTCTCAACAAGAGTTCAGGTTGTGATTCCTACTGAGTTTCCTTCAGGGTGATAACTCTTGCCTGAGATTCAGGCATCTATTTCCAGAAATGCTGATCCACCCCATCAAGTACCATCCACTCAACCTCACCAGCCCCTGGCAGAGGCAGCCAATACCCTCACACAGTTTAGCACCACCAGTGCAGCAACTTTTCGGCTTTCAAGCAATTCAAGGGTAGTTGAGTTTTTCTAAGAGGCAAAAATACCATTGAGTTGTTTATAGAAAACAAAGAGCTTTATACTTTTTTTTTCTTTTTTTTTTTAAAATCAAGCTTAGGCATCCTTGCTTTAATGGGTTTGCCCCATCTGTCATTGTTTTAATGAGTTTGCTTCATCTTTGAATTTAGATGTTCCCCAAACTCTAACAATGACTTAAATAAGTGACTCCCACAGTGGGACTGGTGCACACAAGAACTCCACAATAAGCATCCTTTTTAAAGTCCTGTATGTAATGTGGGGACACTTGCACACAGCGAAGAAGATGAATTCTTATTTATTTGTTTGTTTGTTTGGGATTTTTTGCACACATGGAGCTGATGCATTGTGATTTTCCAGACCCAATGGAGGAGTCACAGAAAAGTAAGGAAAATTTCAGAAATTACCAGCTGTTAACTAACCAGAGGATGATCCTTGCTGATGGATGCTAGGTTTGGTATACCCTAGAAGATGCAGGGAAACGTATGTGTGATAAGACCAAGTTTTCTGTGGAGCTGTCTCTCAAGAAGCCAGGTATTGGATTACTATTAATACTCTTCTTGGCACCCTCCTTTGAAGGATTCTCTCATGATTATTTGTGTGAAATATTTAAGGAAATGCTGTCCAATAGCCCTGGAACTTCTAACTTATCTGTCTCCCTGGAAGAATCCCTTTTTTGCTGCAAGAAAGGGTTTTGCACTTTGACCATCTTCCAGCCCCCTCGATCATTGTGGACAAACTATGTGGAAGGGATCTTTCCCATCCTCCCTATCTCAGGCTCGCTTTTTTTCAGTATTCCTCACCTTTTAATTAGCAATCTTTAACTAATAACCTCTGTTAATAACAGTGAAGTGTCCTGCTACAGATTTGGTTTCTCAGAACATTCTCGAGGAGTGTCACAATAAAATCAATTCGTCCCTTTCTTGCCTGCGTAATCCTGAAATGAAGCCGTTTTCTTTCATCTCGCTTTTCTCCTGGTTTCTGAAACTGATGGGAGCAGGGAGACTTTGGCAGACCTGCCTGCAGACTCGGGAAGATGACACACTTGCTCTGTTGTTCAGTATTTCTTTGCATGTATAGGAAATGGCAACATTTTGTTACTAAGGAAGGAAAGCTGCAATACTGGACAAATTCATTAACGTGTTTCAATACCCACCAAGGACAAGTCGGATCTCACTGCTCGAGGATTTTTCAAACCTTTCTCCCTGGCTAAGCTCCGAGTGTCTTTTGTTTGACTAAAAGTTCTGAGGAACGTAATCTGACTTGGTAACATGCTTCCTAACAAAACAGATAGGAGAAAACCAGAAAATTCACGAGATAGCTGCTTCTTGTGCATAATGCGTTTTAATTTGCATGAGTAAGGGAAAGCTCAGCAGCAAAGTGCTCCTGAGTTTAACCAGGAGTATTTACAATTAAATTTGTGCTAATGAGGTAAGTAATCACAGGATAGTAAACAACACCTCTGCAATCTTTCAATGGTTCCTCCCACGCAGCTTTGTGGATAAATTGACCTGGACAGCTGATTCACCCAAGATGTATTTTTAAACTATTTGCTATGCTGAAGTCAAGAACATCTGTTGTTTCCCTTCACCAGCATCCAGCAGAGGAAATGATTAGATAAATATTCCCCTCATTTGAACAGCAATAAAGACATTGTAGGAGAAAACTGGGAGAAAGGATCAGTGCTGCCTGCTCTGAGAATAAATACCAGGCTTTCCACATTGTTTCCATAAATGCCTCCAGCTCTGCTCCAACGTTAATGGACCAGCAGGAGCCCATTACTCTATGATAACAGTCCTTTGCTCACTTAATGAGAGCAATATGGCAAGTACTCTCGGATTTTTGACATAGACACTGCATAATGATGCTCTGGCAGTATTGCTGAAGGACAGTTTTTGTGGCTCCATCGCTTCCAGGGAAGCTTTGCCACAGACAACAGCTTAGCCAGGACCCTGTCAGTCAAGAGGCATGCAGGTGGTTAGTGGCACAAAATATTACCTGAGACATCTCACCATGGGCAGAAGAGTTTAGGCTGCCCATCCTTGCTGGGTGAGAGATTCACTGCTCACTTCACAAGCTGTCATGAAGCAGGGCACTGAGAAGTGGGGACAAAAAGTGCCATAGGAAATCAG
The DNA here is from genome assembly GCA_035584735.1 of Pseudotriccus pelzelni. Lineage (NCBI taxonomy): Eukaryota > Metazoa > Chordata > Aves > Passeriformes > Tyrannidae > Pseudotriccus > Pseudotriccus pelzelni. The sequence goes on along the minus strand of JAWMRA010000090.1, from coordinate 6,335,903 downwards.
TAATGAGGAAACATGAGGAAATTAATAATGGTGCGTTCTGAGTAGAGATTGAATAGCATGTAGTAATTGAGGCCCGGGGCCACACTCTGCACAATGAGGAAGAAACAAAACAAGGAATAGATGCTCATTAGGCTCCAGATTCAGCCAGTCTAAATTCCACCTAAGTCTTTGTGCCAAGTGCTTCCTGCTGGCAGGCCCTGGGCCTTCAGGGATGCCGAGTCAATGAGAAGCCTTAGGTGGAACTTAGGAAAGGGATAAATCTGTCTGACACTGCACAACACCTACTTTGAGCAATCAGTGAGTGACACAGAGCTTCTCTGGAAAGCAGCTTGTGATCCTGTAATGCAAGAAAGGGGCCAAGAGACGGCGGCATGGGCATCTTTAATTCTGACACAACCAGTTTGCTAGCACGCAGTGTTGTGTGCCTGGTATTGCAACAGTAATTTTTTCACAACTTTTTTTTCTTTATCTTTTTTTTTTTTTTTTTTTTTAATGGGAGACAGAATACTGTCCATTTGTGGATGAATTATACAGCTCAACTTAAAAAAGAAGCATTTGCTTCTGAACTCTTAAAGTTTCCTTGAGTAAATTAGCTAAACTCTTTGTAGAATAGATTTGGGACTTAAGAGAATGAATGCAGCCAAGGCTATGAATAAATGTGAAAGTAATTTAGATAGAGTATTTACACCAGTTAATAATTTTGGGTGCTGGCATCCCATGAGTGAAGACATACTCATTGTGAGATGAATCTATAATTTTCATCCTCTGAAGACTGATTGCCAAAGAGTCTTTCTATTGATAAAATCTTCCACTTTTCTTTACAATCCATTGTCTTACACAATAGGCAGTAGTGACTCAGTGGAGGGCACCTAGTTTACTCGCTGGATTAGGAGAAAGACAGAGAGAGCCTAGAAACCTCTTTGAAGCATTAAAACACCTCCCTGTTCAGAAAATGTAGGGTGAACTTAAGGGGCTGGTGGGCTAAGGCTGGGGAATAGAAGAGTTTGCATGGATGTCTCCCAAAAGGGATCTGGCCAGTACTGCAGGACCTACCAAATACTGACAGCTCTGGTGTTCAGCGTCAGAAGTTATCCAAAAAGTTAAGCTAGATTCTTCTGTGATTGAAAGGTTCTCAACCCGACACTGTGCCCAAATCCACATGTGTGTAGCTTTGGCTCCATGTTTCACCACATTAAAAGGGATTGGTCCTGCTCTGTCTTACTTTGTAACTTTGGCCATCAGAAAGGATGTTCGTTTAAGTCCTGTGGCTCCTCCTCTAGGTGCTTACATTTTTGTCACAGAGATGCAGTGAGATCCTAAAATTCCTACTCTGCTTTGTCATTAGCTCCCTTCTCTCCTAAGAACTGGTGAACCATAAAGGCCCCTTCTGCACAGTCCATGCAAATATTGAACACACTTAACTTTTTTGTTCCTCAATGTTATGCAGATACACTGAAAACATGACCTTGAAGGACAAAAATTTAGTTCCCTGGCCAGATGCTTAACAGTGGCCAAGGCCCCACTGTGCTGGAAGCACCTGAAGCAATGGTTCAAAATGTCACACAGAAAATTTAAATATTGTGAATGAAATGTTTAACTATTCATATTTAATTTAAGATAAGAGTTTGGTTAGTAATGTTGTTTGGGAGTGGAGGACAATTTTAGCACTGCTACATTGGTTAAAATGTGTCTTCCATCAGTTAAGTGCTAATTCATATTGCTTATTTTGTTAGCTTATGCCAATCTTGTGTTTATCAGAACAGAAAGCATTTATTTAGCCATGAGGAGCAGTCTCTGTGCTGTTGGAGGGTTTATTCATCAGTGAACTCTTTGTTTCAGACCTTTGGTGCCCAGAAGAGAGAAGCACATGAGGGAAAGTTGTCTGGTTTCTACAGCTCTCTGTGGTCCTTTCCATCAGCTGCATGGGGGTGACCAATTCCCACATGCATTTACTGACTATCTGCCCATCCCCTTCAATCTGTGTAATTAGTCTCACCTGGCCTTGAGCAAAGTCTGTGCGAGCATGTTTTCTTTTTTTCTTTTCATGGTTAAGGAAACATGCACCATGGTACCATGGCTTGACAGACAGGTAGGTGGTGATTTACAAACCTCTAGGGAGCTTGTCACTTTAGACCCCATTTCTAGACTTTTTTTAGTCCCAGTATATGTTGTCCTAGGTATGGTATGGTGACGAAAAGAAGCAAGCTTTTATTGTTGTAGGAAAGTGACTGCATGGCACTGCCTACAACAGTTTTAAATGTGAGTAGATACAAGAGTAAAATAGGCATAGAAGAACATATTAGCTGTGATGTGAATAAGTATTTTTTAATGAAATTCTGGAGAAAAGGAAAACATAACAGCCTATCATGAAGCAGTCAAGTCACAGTGTTGAATCTGTGAGTCACAGTCATCTACATGGAGTAAGCACAGACCTATGACTTCGGGAATGAGCCATTTGTGGAGGCAGCGAATATTCAGGTGGGTGCCAGCTTTCAACAGCATTAGGGAGAGGCTAAAAATGGATTGTAAGGAAGGTCCAGCTCCTTTCTTCACTCACGTCTTGTGCAGTCTTATTGATATCCTACCTAACAGCCTTACTCTCTTTTATTTTTTCTCTTGGACCTGTGCAGGGAATCCACAGGAACTGAGTTAAGAAAAAGGCATGAGATAAGAATTTGATGTTACTTTTCCTGGTGGGATCTTTGGCTGAAATAATCTGAATTCAGTGAAGCTGTACTGATTAGGAAGAGATGGTGAGACTGGTTGACACTGACTTCAATGGCAGGGCTATTTTCTTTGCTGAGAATAGGCCAGTGAAAAAACTGGAGATTTGTAGTTGCTCTTCCTTTCCTGCATCCTGCAGAAATCCTGTGGGTTCTGTGACAGACCTCTCTGCTCTCTTCATGGATTGTCAGTGTATGAAAATCTTCAGAAAGAGTGAAGTTTGTCATGCTTTCTTCCACACCTTACCTTTTCAGTGGGGCTATCAGGGCAAGATTCAGTTGGGTACTCCCAGTAGGACAACATTTTCTCATGGCTCTGTGTTGTAACCAGGCTGGAACATCAAGTCCTGAGCAGAATCAAAAGCCATGGGATGTGTCATGGTTTGCCTTGCCTTTCCCTGCCTTGCCTTCCCTCAAAGTCTAACTTTGAAAACTGGAATTTGGTTTTCTCTTTACTCAAAGAGGAAGTATGTTTTAAGTAATGCCCTTATCTGTTAATTTGCTATGGTATCTAATTATAACCCTTGAAAATAAGACATCCTGCTAAATTTAATGCCTTGGCAGAGTCCTTCTGAAATTGCTATAGCTTAGATGGAATATCTAGCCCATTCCAGTGCAGTTGGCCAAGGAGAGAGTCTCTTTTCCTTCACCAACCTTTTTGCTATATCATTTTTTCCCTCATGGTTCTCTTAGCAGAAGGCACCCAAAATCCACATTTTTATGGATATTTGGTGTCTCAGTGATCAACTCCCTTCACAATGTCTGTATGTGTTGCATTTACAGCTGAAGTATTTTTCACTCCTTTCCCACTGAGATATTATTTTAACCCAGATTAACAATTTGGGATAACTGGCACAGAGTAAGACCACACTTTCTGTTTGTTTGTTTAACTACATTTACTTTTTCAAGTCATTCGTAGGATAGGGATTTGCAAGCTGAAGGCCCTTTACTTGATGAAAAGGACACACCATACAATTCTGATAATTTTTCAGGAACAGATAGATCAGCCCCAGTTAAATGTACTTCCCTGGCAAAACATGTGTAACCTTTATTGAAAACTGATCAGCATGCCAAGTTTAAGTTATTAAATATGAGTTTGGATTGTTCAAGGATGAAAGAAAGTAATACTTTTTCTTGGCATATGAGTATATCAGAAACATCCATGCTAAATGTAATCAGACGTGAAACAAAGAGAGGGAGAAAAATGAGCCTGCAGAAAAAAAATTAGACTTCCCTCACTCAAAGAGAAAAAACAGCAAGTTCCAGCATCAGAGAATTAGTAGTTCCAAGTTTGTTAACAATTAAAACCAGTAGAAATGCTAATTTCATGTGAAAGGTCTGTGCTATTTTTAACTGTGCCATAAATAGACTGGTGTAGGATGTGGTTAGCTAGGCCAGGGCCTTATTAAAAGCAGGGTATTTACTGGGCAGCTGGAGTGGTGTTTCTTACTGAATCAAAGAGCTTCTTTTCTATGCACATGTTGGTGGTTCCATGTTGAGGTGTTAGCAAAAGAAATAAGGATAACAGGACCCTTTTTTCCCCTCGAATAGCCAGAGAACTGCCTAAGCCTGGGGAGCCCTGAAAGCAGCCTCTGGACACCTGCTCTCTGTTTCATGTCTCTATTTTTTTGCAGGGCTTTAGATTGTCCCAAAAGACAGCAACTCATGAGTGTACATGAGCCTCTGCAAGAGGGTGGGCAGCCCAGCAGGACCATGACCATCCCCAAACCCATCACAGCAGTAAGAAAAGCAACTCATACAATTTCCTCCTCTGGCATTTAAGCTGAACTTCTCACATCGTTGTGTTTACTTGCTATGTCTTTGTTTTCCAGCCTGGAAATGCTGGTTGTGAGTCCTTTTGTGTCTATTTGTGCATTTAGCTATGTTGGGATCACATACAAAATTTAGCTCCATGTGCACTTTTGCATCCTGAAGGTCCATGGTAGGCCACAGTAGATACAAACCAAGTCTGTAGTGAGTCTCCTTTGATCCAATTTCTCCACCATTTTTTGTGATTTCTTTACCTCACATAAAATGGGACTGCTGCAGAGAGTTACAGGTAGAAGAGGGGTTTTACTGACTCTTCTTGTTTAGCTTAGTTGTAGCTGGGTGTTTGTACCAGCCTGAACTCCTCAGGTAGTCACAAGTCAGTCATGAGTCCATGCATTTGACAGCACAGCCCATCCAGGTTTCACCCAGAAGGTTACATCTGTTAGAAGACAAATGAGTGAGGCAGCTTTTGCCTTCTCATGGACATCTGTCTTTGGTGTGGGCAGCAGTGCCATGGTGTGATGTGTGTTCCTTGACTCCAGGACGGGCCTTGAGGTGTGTACAGAACTTCTGGTAATGTAGCTGTTATTTCAGCTTCTGCACCTGGCTGTTCTCCTCATGGTAAGCACCAGCACAACGAGAGAGGTGTGAGCCTGATCTTGCCCTGCCACACAGACGAGAGGCAGCTGGGTTGTGCCTATGAGCAGAGGAAGCTGTTTAAACACAGACATTGTGCCACCAGTCAATGCAAAATCAGCCTGTGTGGCTTCACCTTTGTAGCTGCCCATGTCCTTCCTGGAGTTCTGGAGAATCTGGTTGAGATTTCCTTCAGAAGACAAAAAAACATGACTTGGTGTCTTTAAAGGAGCAGAAGTGCAGTGCTGAGGTGGGCCCGAACCCTTTATTAAATGCCAGCCAGACTTAGCTTTCAATGTCACCAGGTCTGTCCTGCTAGACATGAATATTCTGCTGTTTGGCACAGCAATGTTCCTGTCTGATATCTGGTGAACCATCATTAAAAAAACAAAGAATAATAGTTTGGTGAAAGTGCAGAGTCAATAGTGCTGAGTAATGTATTTGCATACTGGCATATGCCCTATGAAAGTAAATAAGATTATGTTAAACTCATTTGGAAGAGAGTTAATTTAACATCCTGGCTAAAGTTATGCAACCAGAGGAAGGCGGGGGTGCAGGGGGGTGGATGTAATAGACAGGCTGATGAAGCCTGGGGGACAAAATGTCCTAGTGGAAATTGTATGTAGCACAAAAGAATGTAACATAAGAACCCAGCAGAAAAGCATTGATTCAAGGCTGCTTATATGCACACACAATTGTTTTTCTGTTAGCTTTAAGAAGGCACAGGATAATGAAAGAAGGAAAAAAAATTATCTGCAAGACAGAATTGCTGTCTCCTTCTGATTGACATCTAAGTTTCTTTTTGGTGCTGGTTCAGAAAAGCCCCTGCAGGACACAGTAGGGTGTGAGCGAGGCTCGGTGCATTGGATGGATAAAGGCCAGTGTGTATTTCAAACTGCATGGCTGAACAAACTCTCAGGTCCTGTTTTCAGTAGCTGACAGCATTGTGAGATGATCCCCTCCCAAACACATCATGGGCTGAGAAGTTCCAGGACTTCAGGGGTGTTTGGACTTAGACCCAACCTTCCTCACTGGGCTTTGATTTTTAACAATTCATTTTAAGCACTTGTTTTGAACAACTCCAGATTTTTAGGCAGCTTTGCTCTGGACCCTCCACAGAAGCTTTTGTAGGTCATGTTTCTCTTTCGTTATTATAGGCTTGGAGATAACTTTGCTATACAGAAATGAATGTGTTTCTTGCAATAAGCAAAGTTTGCAATGCTGATCCAAACCCTTACTTCTGAAGGTCTTTACATTCAATATTGCAGGTCATAGCAGGCAAAAGTCTTTTCCACCCTGTCAGTAGTCATACTTTTCTAAATTCAACCTGAACCCTCAACACTAAGACTAAGGAGTAAATTACTAAATCCTGTTGAGAACACTTCCTTTTCCAAGAAAATGTAAGTGTGAGGTTGTCAGATATATCAAATTATGTGAACAGTTAGATCAATGACACTATATCACAGCATGGTGATGGGAGCATTACTGTGCTGTTTGATTAATGTATTGCCTCAACTTGCACGCTCTTAGGGAAGAAATGTCTCCAGGAACAATTACACCATGAAGATGGGAAGTTTTAGAACATAGTTAACGTTTGCAGTAAGAGTTTCTTGGGCCTCACAATGAGTATTGATGGCAAATCTATCTCCAAGAGCAGTGGGCACAAGAAACTTGATGCTAAGGTTACTGATGTCGCTAAATGCTCCTGCATGGTTATTTTGAGAATGTACTTTGCGTAGAATTGACAAAGGCTTCGGAAGCTTCTACATCTTTACCCAGGAGCTCTGCAAAGACTGTGAGCCTGCTTCTCAAGCTGCAGTGCAAGCAGTTGTTCCCGTGGCTGTGTAATCTTGTTTGGTTGAGGGGAAAACCCAGACATGGCCTGCCCTCCAAAGGCAGGGATTTCCACCTTCTTTCTCTGGGCGAGGCAGATTTTGGGGGCTTGCAGTTACCAGGGGAGACAGATACTTCCAGACAGTGCAGTAAAGTAAATACTTAATCTTTTTTCATTGTCTCCTCAGTGGAGTTTAGCTGCAACTGTAAGCAGCTAAGGTCAGGCAGAAGGAAAATTAAGCTGGAGATTGTGAGATCCTTGCAAAACTGGAGGAGCCACAGGAAAGGCAAAGGCACTTTGTTATCAGGAAATTTAGCTGCAGCAGAAGTCAGCAGAAAAGCAGCTGAAAGCACTCATTCGCAGCACCCAACTTTAAAGGAATGTGTCAAAGAAAGAGGCAGTGACTTCTGTGAGGAGTGGTCCTAGGATG
>JAWMRA010000090.1:6310045-6322241 GCA_035584735.1 Pseudotriccus pelzelni | reverse complement strand
ACCACGGAATCTCAGTTTCCTCATGTACTTCTTTGCTCCAGCATGAGTTCCTCAAACTGCAAATGGAGTTGTCTCTGTTTCTCAGCAATGTCCCGCAGGCAGCAGGGATTTTTAGATCTCAGTCTTTTCCCTGCTGACGGGAGAGAGAGAGAGGGAGGGGGAGAAGAAGCCATCTCCTCCCTTCGCGGTTTTTCATCTCTCTCCTGGCTGCCAACTCTCACCTTGAAGGCTTTGCTATCTTTTTGGTTGGAATTTCTTCTGCAACAGCCCAAGCTCTCCTTTACAGTTTTTTTTCTTCACTCTCTTACACTTCTGGTCAGGAGGGTTTCAGTGTTGCTCCTGCCCCCAGCCCAGGGCCGGGGGAGGAGAGAGGCCTGGATCCCCCTTGGGGCCTGACACGTTCCTTTTACATGGCTGCCCAAATTCCTTTTCACGCCACCAGCTTCTCTTCCGTTTTTTCTTGAAGATGTAATTAGCAAAGGCGTCACCTAAACTCATGATTGGCCTTTGTCTGGAAATTCATCCGGACAAACTATCTCCAATCCCCAAGGAGGGGGACTTTTGCAAACCCATGACACCACTGAACCATGTATGCACTGACACATGCATGCATTTCTTCATTCGCACGGCACTCTTTCCTCCTGCTTGCGAAGTCCATCATCTCAGTTCCCCTAGAGAAGGCTGGGATACTGATGCAAGACTGTATTAGATGGTTGTTCCCCTCCCTTGAAAGAGAGTCTGATGGCATGTCTGCTAAAATGTGTCAGAGGGCTGGGGAGAGAAAGTGAGAGTGACAGAGAGAGAAGTCTGGGTGGAGGGACCTGGTTTTAATTACAACAAGCAAAGTAGTGTTTTCCAAGCCCTGGATGGCAGTCAAGACTAGCAGTAGCTGCTGGGCAACAGTGGATTTTCAGGTGGCTTGGTTATTTTCCAAGGAATCCTTTGGTATGGGAAGCCCATAATGCCAGGACAGGGATTGGTGGGGTGCACAGGCTGGAGGAGATGTCCAGAGGGGTCTGGGGTGGAACTAGGCAGTGAAACAAAGCCGATAGCCCCCAGCTGCAGAGCAGAAATGGTATTTTTCAGGCTGGAAATATGTTTTTTCACTACCTTTGGTTACAAGAGTTAGCACACAAATCTGTTCTGTAGTTTGCACCAGACACGGGGAGGCCCTGGAAAGGTCCTGGTTCTGGCACAGGCCATGAGGTAACACACTTCCCTTCCCATGTGTCTCTAGTGCCCCCCCTCAATTCATCACTAGTAGAGACTTCAAGCTGCCCAAAAGCCAAAAACTTTCTCTTTGTACGTTTTTATGTGCTGCGTAGCATGGAGGGACATCAGTCTTGTCAGAGCCCTCAAGCACTACCATTGCAAGAGCTGTACGAGTGAAGCAGTATAGATGTTACAGATCCTCACATGGTCTCTGACAGCTTTTCTCTCTACCCCAACCCATCCATAGCAGTAGCATGTTCCTCTTGCATAAGACAAGCTTGATTTGGATACAAGAGAAAGCTGGGAGGTTCAGCTGCCTGTCCAAAGTTTTTCCTGCATAGGAAACTGCCAGTACTGTGTCCAGGACCCTTTTTATTTAGAAGCATTTATTTTGTTTGAGACAGTGGTCCCCTTCTCAGGCACACCCACATCTTTTTTGGTGAGATACTATCTCTTCTCCCTCATTTTGGAGCTGCTGGAGGTGGACATTGCTGTACTTTTGTTTTATGAGTCATAACCCTCATTGTGCTGTGTATTGCTCTGGAAGGCAGCTCTAACTCCATGGAGAAATCCTCACAGCACTCCAGTTCATCCACACTGGAAAAAAACTTCAGATACCTCTGGAAAGAATACAAGCAAACCAAAGTGGAGAGCTTTCTGGCATTATTTTCTGAAGATGCCTCAGGAGCAACAAAGGCAAGACAACTTTGAAACTCTCATTTTCATGACAGTGGAGGCCTCAGAGTCCCACAGAGTTATGGCAGTGCCTGATGAGGACCTGCATTTCTGCATCTGCTTCATGAGAAACAGCCAGACAAGAAAGGGAGATGAAATGTTACAAGCTTGTTGCTGCTGCTGACCATGATAAGAGGGCTGAATTTCTTTTAATAAATGTTGGGTTTTGGTGTAGGAAATTAATGAAGCTAATTTCTTCACATGTAGCATCTTTTATTTTCGTCCTCTTCCTGTGTCTTCTTTGATTAGAAATGCAGTGTCAGTGTCACCATTTACAGGAAATCATGGTTATCTTCGTTCTGTCCATTCATTGCATCAATTTGGAATCAGTCAGATCACCCATGGTTTTCTCTCACATCTCTGCTAAAAACACTGGCAGGATCCCCTGTGTCACACAGCCTGATTCATCTGCACAAGGACTTTCTCAAGGGCCTTTATGGAGAACTTTGCACAAACTCTGTTCATTCACTGCAGTTGGATCCAGGCTGGCTTTCAGAGCCCAGCTTGAGCTGGCTAAGAAAGGAGAAATCCTGCTGCTCTTACTCTGAGTCCCGGTTTTCCATCTTCAGGAGGAAGGCAACCTTACTCTCCTTGTGTGGGGATGTCAGAGGGATGAGTGATAGCAATTGCAGTGGCACACGTGTTATGGACAGGCAGGCTGGTGCTGCTCCTGAGGTGTGACCACCCATCATGTGCATGCCTTGAACAGGATGACGTTCCCATCCTGCCAACCACGGTAAAAAATCCAGCCTCCATGTGAAGAACAAACAAGCATTTGTTTCCTTTTTCTGTGGTGCATGCCTGGCATTTACCAGGAAGATTTTAATGCACTGTTTAGACAAGATGGAGAACCTCTCCTTGAGCCAAGCCAAATATGCTCTTTCAAACAAAAGGAGGGATTTCAGGGAAGGGAGTTCATGGTGCAGGTCCAGGAAACTTTCTCAGTTGGAGTCTTCACAGCACGGAAGGGCTCAAAGTTGCTTTCCCTTTGGAGGTTAGAGTCCTGGAGAAAACACTTGCAGGTCCAGTCGATGCCCCCAGGTGCCATGTCCTCCAGTCCCCAGGTGACCTAGGTGAGTGACATTTTGTGGAGAGGTTGCACATTGCCAGGGTGGTCTGGGCTGAGGGATGTTCCCCAGTCAGGGTGGCCCTGGGATTTTCAGCTTTTCCAAAAGGAAAGTGCTTCCTATGTTTGGGTAAAGGGTGTTCCTCATGCAGACCTCCCAAGGAGGCTGGGCCTCTTGTTGCCTGCCTTGTCCCTGCCTTCTCACTCTCTCATTCCTTTTTGGCAGTTGGACAGTGAGGGAACTCCTTCATTAGCTCACCAAGGGCCTGGAGGTAAATTCCCTGCCACACAGGAACCAGCACCAGCTCATTACCTGCCACACATGGAGCTTTCTCACACACGCAGAAGCACCCCCGTGATAGGCACTGCAGGCACATGTGCAAGTTAGTTAACACCAGCGAATCAGTGATAATTTCCTGACTAGCTGTTGGTTTGTATCCTGACATTTTCTGTAGGAGTGATGTTCCCAAAGTGCCAGCTTTCCATCTGAGTTGATACATCACGCTGCTGTTTATCTTAGAAGGTTTCTGTGTGTTCTGTTTGGTCTAGAACCAATTATTCCAGAAATTAAAAACTTTTGTTTGTTTGTTTGGTTGGTTTTTGTTTGTTTATGTTTTCCTTTCCTGGTATAATACTTTTTACACCTGCAAAGCAGCAACTCCAAAGTTGAAAATATAGCTTTGAAAAGCTCACAAGAAGGATGTTTCAAGGGTCCGAGTGCTATTTTCTCTCTCCAGGTGTTGTACACTGTCCATTTTCCGAAATGATGTGGATTTAGATGGATCATGGGTTTGATCCACTGCTTGTTTTCCATTGTCCTCTGTCTATTGCAGATGAAAAGGTACTTTAGTACTTGCCAAAGTGACTTTGAATAAAGAGTAATTCTGTGTCTTTACTGAAGAATACTCATTAGGCCAGCTAGCTATTTACCAGAGGAAAACTATCCAGGACTAGTAGGTGCCAAAGCATAATGGGGCTCAGGGACTCTTAAGACTACAAAATGACATGATTTGTGGGCAGAGGAGTCAAAATTCCATGAACTGAGCTGCACGGTACTGACAATTCCACATTTGCAATACAATGCTCAAACAGAAACAGAGCTGAGCATGATTTTCCCTTTGTACTCATGGTTAGGTTGGGACTGGTTTTGCTGAATGGCTTGCTGACATCTACACTGCATGAAATAACTGAGCCTTTCATTTTTAGTGGCTGAACAGGAAAGGATAATGCCAGACTGTAATGCTCCCTTCCTATGCACTGTAAAAAAATACTAATTCACCTGTTCAAGAGGGGGTTTCTTGTGCAAAACTTCATCCTCTGTCCCAAACAGTGGTATTTTAGCTTTTTTAGTGCAACACATTTGTAGGAAATTCTTCATCATTTGAGACTTTAGCGTACCTCCAACAGTTTTAGATATACTTTTTAGAAACAGAATTATTTTTTACTTTGAGCAGAGGAGCCTAGGCAGATCAGAATAGATACTGACATTCCCCATGAGTGTCTTTTCCACCTTCTGGCACTACCCTGCAGTGATGAGGGGTTTCCTCAGGGATTGATATTGGGAATAGTGCTGCTTAACATCTTTGCAGGCAAAATGGATAGTGAGATCAAGTGCACCCTCAGCAAGATTGCCAACAACACCAAGCTGTTGCTAGAGGAAAAAGGATGGATCCAGAGGCACCTGAACAGGCTTGGGAGGTGGGACCATGCAAATCTCACGAATGTTCAACAAGGCCAAGAGCAAGGTCCTGTACCTGGGTCAGGGCCATCCCTGAACAAATGTTATCCTGGGTGATTAATTCAACCTCTCTTGTATGACCCACAGGGATGTGGTAAAAGCTTTTTTTCCACCTGTGCCTGGGGCATAGACGTGTGAAATTCAACTGAGTGAATAGGGTGAGGGCAGTTATGCTTTGGGTCATACTTTGGAATCAAAGTAAAAGCAGTTGATGTATCCTTAAATCACCTTGGTGCTGCTGCTTCTGTTGGTTTATTGCTGAAGGCTCACAGCTGAAGTCAAATGCTGGATGGTTGCCAAGGACAGCACATCATTTTGAATACATGAAATTATGGCAGAACAACATTGCAAGCCTGTTCTTGTAGCTTTTCCTCATAAAAAGATTGGGAAGTCTCACAGCAGTGAAAATCTTCACCTCTGAGCTTGGTGGAAAGAACTCACAGCCTGCTGAGTCAGTCTGGAAGACTAGAAATGCTGTCCATTTTTTTTGGATGATCAGTTAAAACAGAGGCTTCCAACGTGAAATGCTTTGTGAAACCGTTTTCTTTTTCTGTTGTGAATAAATTCATTTGCTACTGCAGGGCTGTTCTTGAGTAGGGCACAGTTGCAGTGCCATTTCATAGGGAATGGCCTGTCTTTGAGGCAAGAGGGATTATTGCTTCTGAAACTTTCCTCCCCTCAGAAAGAAAAGGAATTTCATTAGCTCGTATGTCATAACATCTTATATGCCTATGCTGTTTTTCAAGTCTTCTCCCTGTGACCTTAATTTATGAATCACCTTTCATATTACTTGAACTTTGGGTAGTTTGTAAATTCGCAGATCAACTTGCACCATAAATAGAATATAGGTTACTCTGTATAATAAAGTTATATTATCAAGAGAAGGTAATGTAAGCGGTTCTAAGACACCGTAATCAATAATGCATTAATTTCTGGAGTTCTGAAGTAATTGATTAGTCTTGTAATAAAGATTTCCTAGTGATTTATTATCTCACCATAAAACAGGAACACGACAGAGTTTGATGCCATTTTATCTTGGTATTGGAGGAGAACAAGGAAACAGAAATGTTAAAAGAGATTTGTGGTGTCATGTGCTTCATCTCAGAATGGGACAAAGTGTGAGCACTGTACCTTTCTGGGTCAGATTCCAGTTTAAAACTTCATGCTAAAGGCAGGGAGCAAAGAGAGCTTCAAAATGAGGGAGGTTTCTTTCTTTCCTTTTTTTCTCCCTTTTTCTTTTTTTTTTTTCTTCCTTTTTCTTTTGCTTTTTTCTTTCCTAGTGCCTAAGTTTTTACCAAAACAAAATAATCATCATTCATACTGATGGCTTTTCATTCAGCTTGTCCTGTGTACTTTTTATCTGTTGGTACTAACCCACAAAGATCAGTGATTTGCCATCAAAATAGTGCTGCTTCTTATGTTGTAAAAAAATGGAGGGAAAGATTTAGAATACAAACTTTTTCCCATCAATCCCCATTTTTATTTGTCTCTCCATAGCTGAAATAAGTGTCCATGTGGAAAACTCAGCATTCTTTTCTGTGGCACACATATCTGAATATTCTGCACCACAATGCTTCTCCTTTGAGGAGAAATCTTGGTGACGCTATTCCTATATTACAAAGGCTATGACCTCGCCCACCATATAAAACAGAGCAATAAAAGTTGGGAACAAAATGTCTGAATAAATAACAGGCAACACTGTCCCCTGAGAAATGAAGGTCAGGCTGCAGCCATCTGGGAACGCTGCTGTTCGTGGAGTCCCTACTCTCTGATCTGAAAGGAAAGACTGCCTGGGACCATCCAGAAAAAAACAGGCAGAGAGAGTTGGCTGATACTGTGCATCCCTCTTCTCTGTGGAAACAAGGTATTTGCAAGAGGATGGGACTGCTCCAAATGCTGCCAGTCTTGGCCAGGAGGCAGGAGCAGACTGTTTAATGCACCTTCCCAGAACCTTCTTCTGTTAGAGCTTCTCTCTTTGTTCACATACAAAGCCAACAGATGATAAATTGGCCTCAGAATGCTGCTGCTGCTGAAGGTGATGGGACAACAGCTATCTAAGTTGTTTCATTATTCCTTTAATACAACATGGGTAGGAGCTTAGGCATGGTTAGGAGCAAAGCACCTGCCAGTGCTGCAATAGCTGGGCGTGAGCAAACGTGAGTGACCTGACTTACCTTCCCTCCAGCACAAGCAGAGTTCATCTTTCTCATCCAAGAAGGTATCATTGTCATGCATGGAAGTGTGGATGCCTTGCTGCAATTCACCCTGGTGCTCCTGCATGTCAGATGTCTAGTGTGGTCCCTTCTTCTGGCTGCTCCTGTGCTTTGCCACATTTACCTGCAACAGGTCAGAGCTCCTTAAAAATTTCCACTAGAAAAAAATGAAAATGAGTCCTGGCATTTTCAGTCTGAGAAGGAAGATGGTACACTGGTCTTTGGTAAACACACATCACATACTAAAAATGTAAAGGCTCATTACAGTGAAGATGTGTAAGCAGAAACATTCAGTGATGTGGTTTGAAAGACTCCTCTAAGACACTGTTAAACTTTCTCAGTTGGAGTTGCAATAAAACCCTGACAAGAAGCTAAAAGTAAAGGAAGCAAGTTCAGCTCTGCTGCACCTTTCAGCCAGGGTAAACTGGTGCAAAATGGAAGGGGGTGACAGGAGAACAGTTTTCTCCTGTTCTGTACTGCTGTAAATCAGAAGGCAAAACAAAATGTATGCAGACTCACAGACTCCTGATTGTAAGTAATTTTATAACAATGAACACATAAGTGCCCAGGAGTGAAAAATGAACTTGGTCACCCCTGGGCAACTGTGCCACACAACTAAATAGAAAGGGCAGGGAGTGCTCTCATGCGCTGATGCCACATGATGACAACAGGCTGTCAGGGTCTACAGGGGTGGTGCACAGGTGGAATTTGGCTGTTTGAAAAGAGATGTCTGGCACTGTTTGAGACACATTAGGGTGTCTTACCTGGTCTCTAGCTGGAACAAGGTGCTGGATGTCCTTCATTCTGCATGCCCTGTGCCTACACCCTGACTTCAGAGTCTAAAATTACTCTAGAAACCATTCACTGAATCCTAGCTTTTAGCTCCACATTACACAGTGCTTGCACTTGGCTTTTCTTCAGGCCCCATGTGATGCCCCATCTGTCCTGAGTGTCAGACGTCCTTTGATGAGTGTTCGTTCCCTCGTCTCGAGAGTGTCTGAAGTAGTACAAAGAGTCCATAAAAGTAACATTATACAGCACAGATACTGTATAGACACTGTTGCACCCTCAACGGCTCAGTGCAAAGGCAGCCAACAGCAAAACATTGGGCTGCTTTTGTGTTAAGATACTTTGCAGTAAAAGCATAGGTCTGATTGTGTTGCTGTTTCAAAAGAAGCAACTATTGGGTTATAGCTGTGTGCAGGTCTAAGGATGTAAATGAGATAAGGTTTGTGGTGAGAGATAAACCATTTCATTGGACTAAATTAGCTGAAAAAAACAACCAACAAAATCCCAGAGAAAAATCATGCACAGAAGCTGCTCTTCAGGCCCAAAGCAGCAAACTTCAGGCTATGTACAAGCTAATAACAATTATTCTAGATTAGATTCAAGTATGTTAACAAGTTACACAAGTAGAGGGAAGAGCCAGCCACTGTTTGTAAAGCAGAGAGCATATCTGTAAGGGGAGAAATAATAAAGCATTTAGCTCCTGTGCTCCCTTCTAACCTTACCCATTCTGTGATTGTGTGATTTCTCTAAGATGAAGAAATGTAATTACAGAGAATCCACTTGCTGCCAAATTAATATGATCAGCTCTGAGGCAGCATTTTGATGCAGCAAATTCAGCTCTTTTGGTTTCCTAGTATCAGTTCAAAAGTGCTGTGGCTGCACAATGCATTGTGTTGATCCAACATAAATCTACCTGCTGCTTAGATCTGTTAGGAAAGGTTGGTGGGTTAATAAGGTACAGTCTTTCCCACTACACCTGTTGCTGAAGCGTCACAAATGGCTAAGATTGTTTTTTTTTTTCCTGTTGGGTATGTTTGGTCCATAAATAGGGGTGTGATTGAGCACTATCAAGCCTGATCCATACTGACTTTGTGGCAGTCATTTTGTCATACTTTTTGGCCGTCTGGAAAACTTACAGATACATCCCACAACGCGGGAGTTAAATTTAACTTAAGGATGGGCCCTTTGGGGAAATTGCTACCAGACTTCTTTTTTTCCCTTTCCCTACCCCGCCGCCCCCAATTTGACAACTTGATCTGTTTCATTACTTTGCCATATTCTTACCAAGCTCTTTGTCTTAAACCATACTTATTAGAAGGTGCATACACGTGAATGAACTTTGTTGTAAAACTCCTTTTATGAAAACAGTTTAATGTAATATGCAAGTAAAAAGACAGACATTTTAGTTTTTTAAGGGATGAGGGTGGTAAGCAAGATAAAAATCACAAGGACAAATCATCCAGTGTGTAGGAAAAAGAAAGGTCCTAACCTTGACTTAAGGTGTCCAGAAGTCCAGCAGTAGCTTTGCTCATAGCAGTCTGCATTCATATTGGGAAGGGTGGATTTTTTCTATATTTGAGGGAAGGTTTCTAAATGCCTTATTCCTCGGGGTGAGAACATCCTACTGTCTTGTACAGTCTGTGAAATGAAACAGAATGCTGGAGGCTAAAGGGTGATGATGCTATGAGAGGGGTTACTTTTTCCCCAAGAGGGAAACACCTCGATATTTGGCTTCAGACAAAAGGCTAAGAATTTTGGCTTAGTACAAGCTAGCAAAGCATATACACTACTGCAAGGTAGCTGGAATATTTCTGCCATCTCTGCCTGCAGCCAAGAATCACTTGTGAATTAATCCAACCTAGATAACTCTAGATAACTCTGCTCTGTGACTGCTTCTCCTGAGAGTACAGGTGCCAGTCTGAGAGAAGGAGGCTAACAGCACTGACTACTCCATCCACTTTCCTGCCATTGTTGCTTTTTTTATCTCCCTGTGGAGATGCCATCTAGCATGTAGCAAGCAAAGGAATAAGACCACTGCACATCTCAGATTTGCAGGTATTGGAGGCACTCGGCCATAAGCAGCTATTACCACCGTAAACCAGGCTCCACAGCCTTGAACTTGGTGCCATGTCTGATGGGCAATCAACCCCAGTGCTGCAGCCAGGACTACAACTTCCCACGCAGTACATTCTTCTACAACCCGAGGATGCTACTCAGGATGCCTAGTTTGTGGCTCAGCCCTCTTGTGCTGGCAGACCCTACATACTTTTTTGGATAAGTGGATCAACAACAGCAAATTATTAGAAAAACTGATGGAGGACAAATAACCTGCAGAAGCTTCATCCATATATGTACCCTGTTAAAGGAGGATAAGCATTGTAAACCAAGCTCAGGGTTCGCCTCCTGACAGCCTTAAGTGGAGACAACTTCTTGTGTCTTCTTGTGTGGTGCCCACTGGAGAGAAAGCACCATAATTCTTCTATCTTGGCTGAGAAGCTGCTGCTGGGGACTGGAAGTATAAGAGAGAGGGAAGCTAGTGAACACCTGGCTGTCTCTGCATAATTATTTCTTCAGAGTGATTCACCTGCCTTCTGTCCAGTTACTCCTGCCTAACTGTCCCATATCCAGAGCTGCCTGTCTGCGCCTCTCTTGAGTGTTCAGTCTGGGGCTCATCTTGCAACCGACTTCCAACAAATGAGTTCAATAGACTGTCACTGAGAGTTCTGTTACTGCATCAGCAGGTGCCAGAGCCCAGAGATGTGATTTTACTACCCGTCCCTTGCTCTCTCTTTGGCCACTACATTAACACGTAGGCACTGAACAGCCTGAGAACTTGCTCAGGGTCCATTCCAAGGCAGAGGAGAGAAGAAACCTCCTGGTGAAATCATTTAGTAGTCCTTTAGCATGGGAACAGAGGAAGGAAGGACCTGGGTTCAGGTCCAGCTTCAGAGATAAGCAAGTGGGATGTTGCCTGGGATGCGTGTTGCTTCTGCTACAAAAAGAAGCCTTTCTGCTGCTTTCACTCATTTCAGGCTG
Organism: Pseudotriccus pelzelni; assembly: GCA_035584735.1. Classification (NCBI taxonomy): domain Eukaryota; kingdom Metazoa; phylum Chordata; class Aves; order Passeriformes; family Tyrannidae; genus Pseudotriccus; species Pseudotriccus pelzelni. Next base: position 6,311,452 of record JAWMRA010000090.1, on the reverse strand, counting down.
CTTGTCAAGGGATGTGGTGCAGAGAGGGGGAAAAATATTGTAACTCAGTGGAGCTGATCTTCCTAGAAGTAGATGTTTCTTCCCATATATTCCCAACCTTTGTGTTTGGAGTGGGAGCAGCTACAACTGGTTTTGAAAAGCAAGATCTGAGTGTGCTTACACTGCTGAGAGATCCACAGCTGGCTCTGCTCTTCATCTTAGCTGGTTCCCAGAACACTCTCACTTCAGTTGTGTTTTTTTTCTTGACCATAGTGGTGGAGAGAAAATAGTAATTCATTGGATTCAATTGGAATAATACTGGTACCCATTAGGGGTAAGCAGGAGAAAAAACAGATCTTTTGTTAGGGTTGGGCACTTGGAAATGGTGTCAGGTCACATAACAAGGTGCAGAATGCAAAGTAAAAGGCATATCCCCTGTTTTGGTTTCATTCCCCAATTCAGAGCTCAGAGCTGCCTGCCCTTGTGCAAACTCCAACTCTGGGGCTTCTCCTGCAAAGCTGTGAAAATTCACTATCCTTGAGAGAGCCTGGGACAGTAGCTGGGAGACATAAGTGTGTTCCACCTGCAGAGAATGGGATGGGGGAGTGAAATAAGATGCCCCATACTGACATAACTCAATCTAACATCTCTGTGCCTTCAGGAGTCCCTCCAGCTTTGCTTCCTGTGGAAATCTGGGTTTGGGCAGCCTGTTACCAGTTTCTCTTGGGTAAATGGGAGAAGGACCTGTGAGCAGCACTGCTGGCACTGATCCACCAGTGATATTTTAAAGAGAGGAATTGGGTAGTTCAAAACACTCATTTGCAGGTTCAGTGTCATCACTTGGGACTGGAGAAGAAAGCTGGCCACTGCAGTACTGTTCCAGTCCTGCCAGTGTGTTGGGGTGAGCCCAACTGGCCCTTGGACACTGTATGTCTTGGCAGTAACTCTGTCTCTCTCTAATTAGACTTAAAGGACAAGGCTGTAAGTCTGTTAATAATCCTGAGTTAATTTCTCCCTCTCTTGTTATCTGACACTGGGGATATAATAATAAAGAAAGAAAATGTTTGCTAAGCAAGGAAGTGGGACAGGTAAATTTAAACTGCCATCAGTGATGTCGCCTGAGACACATGTGGATTGGTGCCATTAAAGCTGCCGAGTGACTGTGTAACAGAAAATCAATGGACTGATCCCTGTTTGTGTCTTGGGCTGGTATTTGGGCTGGAATCCCATCCCACTGATGGTCAAAGGAAATCTGCATGTGGGAGAGTGGTTGTTGATTTACACAAGCAGCCCTGTCTGTATAAAATAGACTTTGGAAGCCAGGGCAGGACTTGGGAGGAAGAAACTGTAGTTTCTTAACAACCTGTTGTTTCCTATCCTTGTGTACATTCTCACGTTTCAAGTGAGCCTCTCCCCTTCCTTTATGCT
>JAWMRA010000090.1:6294424-6310035 GCA_035584735.1 Pseudotriccus pelzelni | reverse complement strand
AGATTTCCTGTTCGAGCTAAAGGGCAAAGATCTTTAAAATATCAGCATGAAGCCAGGCTTACTTGGCGTGTGTAAATGAGATATCAGACTCCCAGCTCTTGGTCTGGCTGTCGCACTTTTTCCTTATCAGAGAAAAAGGTCCCAAGTTCAATGTCTTTGACTTTCTAAATGATGTGTTGGACTAAAGTCTGACCATGTGGGCAGCCAGGCAGGAGACAGCAGAGTAATATGTGTCTGTGTTTGATGGCCATTATTGTTATAGTGTTTGGCAGCAGACACACGGACTTCTGTCTTCAGGGTGTTTACTTTCTTTACTCTCTCTCTCTCTCTCTCAGCCTCTCTCTCTCTCATTCTATTTGCATGCATCCACTTATGTTATTTTCTCCCTGACAGCTACAGCTAGGCATCAGTGAGTGGAGGGACAGGGCAGTACTGAGAGGCAAGGAGCACACCCTGGCTTCACCCAGTGTGTGGAAGCAACACTTGAATCTTTATCTGTGCCCCAAACTATCAAAACACACAACTCCCCAAAAATACAAAGCCTTGAATGAGTGTATTCAATGACAGACATCCAACAAGAGCTTCTCTGTCAGCATTTGCCCAGGAGGGCATTCTGCAGTGAGTTAATCCTGGAACCAGCCATGGTGCTACTGAAGCACGTCTCTGGCAAATATAGGGCTAAAAATACTATGAGATGGAGAAGAAGATGCTGAGATAAACACGGGTAACAGCTGGTGAAAACTGTTCTGGCCTAAACACTTTTTTGACAGAAAGTGATTTTTTTTTCTTTACCTGCAATTTCTTTTGAAGTACTTCATCTTTTTAAAAGAAAAATAAAATCGTTGTTCCTTTCCAATGTATCAAACTTATTTCAGCCACTACTTTTTCCTCTGTGGAAAGGTGCAAAAAATTTGGTGGGAGGGGAATAAATCGCTGGAATAAGAGAGCAAATTCCCTTCCAGACTGCTCTCCAACCATCTCCTGTCCTTGTGTGTTTCTTGTGCTGCCCAAACGCAGCTGGAACAAATCCCACAAGTACCACCACCAGGACATGGATAAAGCAATGGCAGATGCATATTACATGCAGTAGCCAACTGGGAAAAGGCTTTTCCTTTCAACACAAACTTTCAGGAGTGCTAGTGAACGTCTGTTGCCTGTCTGCCTATCCAAACAGCACTTTGCTTGAAGCCAGGAAAAAGGAGCCAGGGGTTGTATGGCTGAAGGGGTGTAAAATGCCTAATTCTCCTTGGGTATTATGGGGAGGTGAAATCCTTGGGAAAAACCTGGCTGTACAGCCTGAGATGTATGCTAATACCTGTCTCAATTACCTCTGAAATCTGTGGGGCCCTTGGGGTGCAGTGCATTTCTAACTCAGAGAAGAAAACAGGGCTTTAAGCCCTGTGTCAGTAACCCTGCCATGTGCAGTGACGGCAGACACCCAAAATCTGTTCTTAGAGTTTCTAGTTGTGGTGGACATACCTGCAGAAGACAGATAACCCTGCCAAAGGGTTGTATAAGGCCAAAACTTAGTGTAAGGTACATCACGCACGGCTGCGCCAGCGAGGTAAAGCAGATGTTCCAGTAACACTGCAAATGCAGCCAATGGGCATGGAAGGAAAAAAACCCCAGCTCTACTGTGCCTACCATCACTTGAGTGTTGCTAATTGCTAGGCAGGTCACCAAACTTGTCTTGTGCTCAGCCTAGCTATGCCAGCTCAAGATGCAACCAGTGTTCTCACTGCTCATAGAAAGCAAGAAGAAGGGAGACACAGATGTGTCTGCACAATGTCCATGGGACATTTCTCACTTTTTTCCCTTTCTGTTCATTTTAGTTTATCATTTAGAAAGCAAGGAAATCTTTTCCTATGCTTCTTTTTTTAAAATTCCCCCGCAGATCTTCATGGTTGCATGGTTGCATAATTATTAGTAGTTTATAATAGTAATATATATAGGAATATAGTATTATGTATCTATATAATAACTATATAAATATCATTTTAATAATAATGTTTATAATAAATTAATAATTATAACAGGAAATGCAGGATCAATTTTTTTTCCTCCTGAAATAAAAATATTTTAAAAATGTCTTGATTCTAAACAACTTATTCCTTGGGAAGAGAAAGAAAAAAAAAAGAAGTTTTCATTCTGGAAAATTTCCTGAGGTACGCTTTTTGTTTTTAAACAAACTTTCTGAATCTTGATAGTAATTTTTAGGATTAGCCTTTCTCAGGGAATGAAAAAGTTGTTTGTCAAATGAAGTTGAAGTCACATATGAATACTCCAATGAACTAGGAAGCCTGTGTTTGGTTCAGCACAAGTTGCCCAGCAATTACAAGTGCTGCTCTTCTTTCCCCTAAGAACTGATTTTGATAACTACCTGTTCTATACACCAGAAATAATAATTCTATCTTGGTAGAAAAAGCAGCCCCTTAAGTCCTTTTTCTTAGCTTAAAATGTGCATGAACTGGAGTCTAAAGCTCCTTCTGTCCCAGCAATTTTCCATTCACAGGGGATTTCTCCACTACATCAGTGTTGCCTGACCAGCTGCAGATACTTGTCCTGGGATCAGCAGAACTAGGGCCAGTGTGAGCATGTAAAGAGATTTTGGGTGACTCCTTGTATCCCCATGAGTTTCTAAGCCTTAAGTGCAAAGAGATATGGGTCTTCCCAGATGCTGCCCAGTGGATATAGGAACCTGACTAATTAAAATCCCATGGCACTGCTTCTTGGGAATGCAAATGAATGGCAGAGCGAGTGAAAACAGAGGTAAGGCTGTAGTTCAGGAGGCAAAAAAAGGAGGGAGAGAGGTGATTTTCCGCACTGACCATGCTCTGATAGGCGCTGCAGAGCTAGACCTGCCGTCTGAAAGCCAGTGTAAGGCCAGTGCAATGGCTGGAAATCGTGTAGTGCACTGCCAGAATCAAAAAAGGGAGCTTATGAAGGGACAACAGGCTCTCCTGATGCTGAGTATGCTAGAGGAAATAGATATGAGGAGGTAAATTGAGTTCTCCAGTAGACTCTATGGAGATGATAAGGAATGTCAGTAGATCATTTATTTTCATTTATGGCTTGAGTCTATCTAAGGCTGCTGATAAGGTCATTGTTTCCCTTGAGTCATTGTCGTCAAGCTATACTTGTACATTTACATGATTAAGCAGCAGGGGAATCTGGCTTTATCTTAATTTGTATTTTTATGATCTTGTCTTCCTTGTATTTGCCTCTGCTTCTGTCTGTGCCCAGAAAACAGGACAGCTGAAAGGTCTGATTGGTACAGTGTTGATATCCCTAAGTGATTTACTCCAGGGCACACATGGGAACCTGCTGCAGAACCAGGACTTGAACAGACGTCTCCCAAATGCCAACTTGGCACTTAGTAGGACAAAATGATTATCCCACCTTCCCTGTGGTTAAAAAAGATGCAGAGATTCCACTTTCTGTTAGGGTTTGACTGGTGCATGACTGTTGCGTGATTAGTGGACGTCACTGGCACATGACAGATGTGCGTCTGGCTGTCTTGTACAGTTGCCTTTAAGTGCCTTGTGGAATGTGTTCTAGATGACTGAGTCAGGGCCATAAATGTTTATTAGCCTGATGGACTCCTGCACAATTGATTAAGTCTTTATTAAATCCATTCATAAGAGGATCCTCTTTACAGAAACAATAACCAGCAAAGACTTGTCTTTTTTGTCATCCCTGTCCACCTCTACCATTTGGGATACTCTCTGACCATGATTTCTGCATGCTTGGACAAGCTGCTCTGAGTAATACTGTGGTTCTGGTTAAAGTTTGTCACTGCTTGACTTAATACCCTCTTACACGTGTGGGAATAATGTGCATCTCCTGTGTTTTTTTTGGCTGTTTTATTTTTTTCTCTTTCTGTCATGTGAGTTTCAAATGGAAGCAGTCCGGTTTTTTTTAGAAGCTTCCTACTGTTGCTCATAACAGGTTTACATCAAAAGAAGACTTTCCTCCTGGCATGGCTTAGTGAAGCAGCTCTGGTGATAATAGAGTAAACAAATAAAATTATGTGACACTTTTCCTGTGTTGCAGAAACCCTAGAGTCATATATAGGGCTCCCACAGTGAAAATAAAGGGTAATTTCAGTCTACCTGAGAACTGACTGGCCAGATGGATTTTTGCATGATGCATAAGACACACTGCCTTTTTGGCAGGGCACTGCTGCTTGTGTTTCCCCAGCAGCAGTTCCCACGCACATACCCTGTAGATTCCATTCCCCTGGAGAGGCACAGGGAGGGCAGTGGACAGCACTGTGTAGTTCAGCTGCAGAGAGGAGCAGCAGCTGGCCCGGATCTTGCGGGTCCATCCCCCTCCCTTGGCATGCCCCTTGTCCCCTAAGTATCAGCACTGGGTGCAGATAGGACAGTACCATGACCATCTATCCTTTCAGAAGTGACTGATAACTCCTCCCTACTTATGTGGCCAGAGATGTCAGAATACCTGGGGACATCCTTCTTCACCTGCTAAGCCCATGATGCTGCAGCAGCTTTGTCTTTAATTGTGTGAGGAGACACAAATGCAGTCTCAGAGTTAAATTCACTTCATAAGCTGAATGCTTGGTATTCAGGAGCTGCCAAGGCATTCTCTTCCTTTAAGATGTGCAGCCAAAAGCCAGTAATTTGCTTGGAACACCTTTAGTACAAGTCTTTGTGGTTCATTCAGACATCTAAAGTGATGATCCAAAATCCAAAGTGATTTTATTCCACTTTTTATCTTTATGTCAGTACCACCATTTTTCTTACTGACAGTATTACAGAATTACAGGATACACTGAGTTGGAAGGGACCCACAAGGATCATTGAGTCCAGCTCCTGGCCTTGAACAGGACCATCACCAAGAGTCACACCTTGTGCCCAAGAGAATTGTCCAAATGCTTCTTTAACTCCGTCAGGCTTGGTGCTGTGACAATCTAGTCTTGGGACCAGGTCTATCTTGGGAAAAAACTTCCTCAGGTGCTCCTTTCTGGAGCTTCTCTTTGTGAAGCTTTTATTATCCTTGAGATTTGCATCCTGATTTGTCTTTCTTCATCCTAGTTTGAATCTGGAAAATGCTCCCCGTGCACATAACTGACCTTTATGAGGAGAACAGTTATAAAAGTAGACATTAAAGAAGCTGAGAAAGCTGAATAAACTCAAGGGCTGTGGTTTGCCTTGTCACAAGGTCTGAGATGCAGGCAGAGGAGAATTTACTCTAATAACTACTACTCCCCACTCCTCCCACACAGACAGGAGAAGTTTTGTTTTGTTTGTTTTTCTTTAGAGTACTTTAATTTAGTAAATGAAGTGATTAAAAAAACCCACAATATTTGGGAAATATTTGCTGGTAGAAACCAAAAGAATAAAAAAAGCCATTTTTAGTCAACTAAAGGGGCTTTTAAGGCTACAAGCAATTTCCAGCAAAGTCTGACAGCAGGATTGTGGTGGATGAGGATTGAGACAGGAGGCCACATAGGGTGATAACTACCTGTAGGTCCCTGCTTTGCCCTGCATTTTCCATTTCAAACGATGTCACCTTCAGGAGGAGCATGGTCCCTTTAGGATGCTGGGTCCCTTATATGGACATAACTCCTGTGGAGTAAGTTGAAAGGGTTACCATGTCCCTGTACCTCCCCTCTCCCCCCTCCCACTTTTCCTCATGAAAGAATTTTGGGTTTTGTAGGGTGCCAAGAACATTCCTAAAGTTCTGAAACAGCAGAATAACTTCCACACACCGGCAGATTTCACGCACAACTGTGAACACTGGGGCTGGTCTGGTTGGTAAACACCAGCAAACATCCCCTCTCTGAGCTGCTTGTGAGTCACTAGGGCACCTCTCAACTGGGGAAGCCACAGCACCAGCTCCAGCCTTGGAGAAGCCTTGCTGGTCAGTGGCAGAGTAGGGAGTTATTGTTGGTACCTGCTGATCACTAATTTCTGGCTTCATCCCACGTGTGTCACTGCTGGGAGGGAGCCAACCTGTATGGCCTTGCAAAAGAGACCATGGTGTGTTTAACCAGCTTAATGACTCTGTAATTACAAGTCTCCCTAAACTGCTCTTCCACAATTAGAGCTCATCACATCCTCAAGACCTGACAGGGTTTTAGAAACGTAATTAGAGTCTTGGCAGTACCACTGGTGTTGATCTTGAGGCATGAGGGGAGGAGGAGGTGAAATCACTGTGAGCAGTGGGTGCCTGGCTCTCATAAGTGTCTTATTAACCTCTCTGCAAACAGATCTATGTGTGCAAGGGCCTTGGCTGTCACAGCAAGGCTGATCCACCTTCCTGGGCTTCCCTGCTGCTGCCCCATCCAAGCCAGGCACCTCGGCTGTGGGAAATCCCTCCTCACCTGCGTTCAGCCTTAAGCCTGGCTGAAGAACACATCAAACCAGTGCCCAACCTCTCTAGGACAGCCTGTTTCACGGGTGAATTAATCCTCACAGGTGACAGTGGACAAAGCCTGTCCCTGTGCTCCTTCCAGTCAGAGCAACTTCATCAGCAAGGCGCTTAAAAAGCAGTGCCTCCATGAAATGGGTTTATTTCTAGATAATAAATGCCTTTTGAGTAAAAAATTCTGCTTATCACAGAATCACAGGATGGGTAAGGTTGGAAGGGACCACAATGGGTAATTCGGCCCAACCTCCCTGCTCCAGCAGGATCATCCCAGAGCATATGGCACAGGATTGCATCCAGATTGTTATGAAGTATCTCCAGTGAGAGAAACTTCACAACCTTTCTGGGCAATCTGTTCTAGTGCTCATTCATTCTCACGGTAAGGAAGTTCTTTCTCATGTTCAGCTGGAACTTCCTGTGCATCTGTTTCTGTCCCATTTCCTCTTGTCCTATTGCTGGGGACCCCCAAGCAGAGCTTGATCCATCCTCTGACACCTCCCTACAGATATTACAGACATTAATGAGGTTCCCCTTATGCCCATTTATATATATATACGTACATATATACATGCATATATATCACAAATATATATATATATTATATATACAAGCATATATGTCAGAAATATACTCATATTCCAATTGTTTTTGGTGGCTAAAAGAACGTGTCCTAAGTAACAGCTTGAATCATATATCCCTCTCTTTTGTTTTGTTCATACTCCCTCTTGATCTCCTCTGACTCTGTTTCAATACTTTCAATACCTTTTTTGCTTTCCTCAAGTTCTGATTCATTTGGAGATAGAATCATTCAAGCCTCTGACTTTACCCTCTTCCTTTCACTGGAGACACATGCAGCCACAGCTTCCAATCTCATACAAGTAGCATTGTCTCACTGTCATTCAAAACAGTTTACTCATGTGGTGGAAAATTGTGACACCCTCCACTAGAAATTTTTTTTTTCAAGAGACCTGGAAGCTGCAGTTTCTTATTACACTTTACTGTGCCTTTCAGCCAGATGTTCACCGACATCCAGCACCCTCCATAGAAGTCTTTTTATTTCTAACATTTCCACATTTCTTCCCACTCCTCTGTAAAACATCTCTTCCTTTTTCAGTGCCTCAGGAAGTTTCCAGCTACTGTCAAAGTATGAGTTTCACCTTGGAAGACCTATGTGAGCCTTGCAAGGGAGATGTTGCTACTACTAATTAAATGGCTGCGGGAATTCAGCTGTATTTTTGGTGCATTGTTGGTTTTGGTTTGGTTTGGTTTGGTTTGGGGTTTTTTTGTTGTTTTTGGTTTCTTTTTTGTAGGTCTTTTTTTTTTTTAATTTTTTGTTCTTTTTCTCCCTCACATGCACAGATACGTGCTACAGCTCTGGTGATTTATTATGCTTACTTAAAATATGTAGCATTCACTGTATTTCTCATTCTTTTTGTAATTGGATTGGGCATATGCTTATGTGGTATCCAGATAAGCAGGAAGTTAGCAAGCAAGCACATTAAGTTAAAGTCAGTGTAAATAAAACGCATCTGGACCTAACTTAAAATGATTCGAAGGTCCAACGAGCATAGGCTGAACTTGAAAGGCACCTGCAGGTACAGCTATCTGACTCTTTATTTTGGTGTTCATGACTCGGCTGTGAACCAGCCCATGTGAGGTCACATCAAAGAGACCCTTCCTCCTCCTACTCCCCTCTTTTGGACATTAGGAGTTCTGTAACACTGAAGTTGCAATTCTGCAAAGCTGATGCTGGTCAAAGAAGCTCTTCTCATTCTTAGCAACCCAACAGCAGATCACATGTCCTAAGTGTGGTACCACTCCCTAACTGGAGGAAATCTGGCTAAAGAGTGAAGAGGATGATCAGAGTGCCAGACAATGCCCCCCCCCCCACCCTGCCCCTTCATTTTTCAGGTTTGAAACTGTGAGAGTGAGAATCACACCTGCAGTGGTAATCATCCAAATATCATGGAAGTACCTAATTCCCAGAAATTTCCACAGGAGATAGGGACAAGGATGTTCAGGAGGATGTTGTCTTGAGGAGGAACTTCAAATGTCACTGTGGAGCCATTGACAGAACTGGATGATAAAACCAAATCCCTGCAGGCATCATTCAATGCTTAATTGAAAAAGATCTCACTTAATCCAGCCAGCCCCTGAATCTCTCACCCAAGCCCACTAGGAAGGGGAATGTTGTCCTTAATGTTCACGTCTTCGCCAAAGCACAGCTTGATGTAAGAGCAGCAGCAATGGGAAAGGTCCAAAGCCTTAAGACTTCTGGTTCTGGCAGAACAAAACCACTTGAAGCAGTACTTCCTGCTCACAGGGCCACCTTGGAGCCAGAAACAGGACTGAGGACGTCCAAAATTCCATGCTATGCCTTTTGGCCTGGTTGGGGGGAGGAATTTTCCTTGGAGATCTGGCAGCTGTTTCAACTCCACAAGGCCAAATGCCACTGCTGCCCCAGACTGCCACTCACCCAGGTGAGCAATTTGGCTTTGCTGAGACAAAATTGTACTTTCTATCAAATATGAGAATTGGTCCTGTTGAGAGTATGGGCTATGGCAGAGGTCAACAATGTCCCTGTTGGAATTTAGAGTGATTCTGATGTATGCCAGGCTTTTCTGAAAGTCAGTGCAGCTCAGATGAGCCATGGCATTGCATGCTACTCACCCTAAAGAGATCAAGGAGTGCCATTCACTCCTCACTGTATCAGACACTTCCTATGTGGTCACCAGGATTGCAAATAACCAGCCATTTTCTATATCAATAAGGGAAGGTTCTTTTCAGTGTGATGAGGTGCTGGGCTCAACTATGTCAGGACTTGATGAAATGCAGGCTGATGTTTCTCTAAATCCTGCCCAGGGCAGTAAAAATAAAGCTTGTTCTAAGATTTCAGTCGAATTCCTCACTTCCTTACTTCTAGAAATCTTTTTTGGGGCGCATCAGGGCTGTTTATCCTAACAGAGGAGTCATATTTAAGGCAACTAAGAATTAATCTTACCTCTTTCATTTGCTGCTTCTTCTTGTGTAATGAGAGCCTGACACTATAGTCATCATCATTATTAGAACTAGGGCTTTTCTTCTTCCTTTATTTATTTAAAAAAAAATTAAGAAAATCTTCAGGTACTAGATGTAGACTGAAGGCTGGCCTCCCCCTCCTCAAACACACAATTTGTTGGAGGATCTTTGGAAGGTCTGAGGAACAATTATTGTGAGCTCTTAATGCTGTAATTGAAGGTGTTGAATCTTCAACAAAGCCTGATTTTATTAAACTTGGGAATTAGCCCTGACATTAAATAGTTGCTAACAACAAACAAAAAGGGCTTCTTTCTTATTCTTTCTTTTTTTGGTGAATCTGCTCACCCTCAAATGTCGCTACTCCTCTCCCTGTGTCCGCACTCTCCTGGTTTGCACACACCAGCTGCAGGGCTAAGGGAAAGAAGGGAGGGAAATCAAAGAAAATTAAAAGAAATGAGGGAAAGGAAGGAGGATAGAAGACTGGGGGGGAGAGAAGGTGCTGTCTGTGGAGATTTGTATTTGTTGCTGGTGTGGCTACAGCTTCCTGCGTGGAGCTGGGCCACCACCGCCAGGGAATGTCTGTGCAGATGGGCTCGAAGTGTGTGGCCAGGCTCTGGGTGCCAGCCCGAGGTGGTCATCTCTGCTCCAAAAACCATGTGGCCGTGCTGGATGCAAAGCTAATAGATCCAGCTGAGAGATTTATTGTGAGTTGCAGGGAGAAAAGGGTTTGGCCTGACTCCCCTGTCTCCTGCCTTGCAGCATTGTGCCTCAGCTGTAGCGTCAAGAAGCTTTCCAAACTTACCTTGCCATCTACTGAGGGGATTGGAGAAACCATGGTACTCATGATAGCAAGCACAGACCTTCTGTAGTGATTGGTTATAATATATGATTGGCCTGATGTGCCCAGAGTATGGCAGGGGCTGGAGAGCAAAGTCCTTCAGATATTTTCTGAGATTTCTGCCCTCAAGCAGCACAGGCAAAAACTCCTTCCTCAAAGGACAGAAGTGTTTTACTGGTTCTGCAGCAAAATTTGGAAAAAAAAAAAATTAAAAATCAGCCAAACCTGCAACGTATTTAAAGAAGCCTCTTGAAGATGAAGTTTAGCTCTGAAAATTAGACTTCTGCAATTGGGTAGTTAAGAATGTGAAATCTATGTATGTTTTCAGCCTATGAATGCACATGCTAAAATGTTTGCCTCTTTTTAATTTTTATTTATAAAATCCAGTCCGTAACAAGATTCATCTGTTCCATTAGGTTTTTTAGTAGCCAGAAGCATTTTTTATTGTTGGCGAGCATGAGTTTACAAGGGTGGAGAATCATCTGGTTTTGTGGCCAGCTGTTGGCCATTGTTAGGGACTATTAAAAAGTCTTTGTACATGTGCCCAGATATGTGTTTGAGGGGAATGCCATTAATCAGCTTCTAACTATGGGAATAATGATGAGACATCTAAGGAAGACATTTCAATTTTATTAAAATAGCATTCAGGTGGGGAAAGTCATTAACTCTTCTGCATAGTGCCTCACAAGTGTCCAGGAATGATGAACTAACAAAGTCCCCTGACACCAACAGTCACTCTAGTCCCATAACAATTGATATTGTCCTTTAAACAGTGTTGGCTGTGCATCTTGCATCTCACTTTCACTAGGGCTTTAGCTCCATAACTTATCATGACTTGAAGGAGAATGGAGTATCAGCAGAGCATGATCTTAGATCCCCATGAAATGACTCTGGTCTTAATGAAAGGTTTCAGGTAACATGTTTTGCCTTTCATTTGCTTCAGAGAATATGTCTGCACACCGAGAACTAGAGTAGGGGAGCTGGTAGAGATGCATCAGCAAAGCTTGATTGTGTGTCTGAGCAGCGAAAAAATGCTGCTTGCTGATTCTTCATCTGTTTACCTGTTTGAAGACATGACACCTCCAAACTTACAGTGGTCTTCATGGGCTGGTTTTAGCAAGGAGGTCCTGTGGAACCTGGAAGGGGCTTTCCTCTCTTCTGCAAGGGTGACAGGTGTTGTTTCTGGGACGTAGCCCACAGGAGAAATCCTCAAAGAGGCAGGCATGTCAGCCCTGAGATGTTCTGGCTTGCTCCCTGTCCTGGATTTCAACAGCTTTTGGGTTCTCCAGGAAAGGCTCTATTTATATTTGTCAGTGGAAGTCCTGCAACTACAATGCACACAGTTCTCTCTGACTGTGGCTAGTGAAAACTTATTTTAAGCCATGAGAAGGGTGCACAACTTCTACCAGAATTATGCTTTCTGTCACCATCAGAGTGGCCTAAGTAGATATTTGTGTTAGTGGCATCTCAATAAAATATGATAAAAAGCAAGTTCTCAGCAAATTCCAAGTTCTAGAACATGAGAATGTTTCCAAGGTGTGTTAAAAGTTAAGGAGGAGATGAGCAACACTTCCAAGGCCGTGCTGCACAATGCAAGATATAACCTGCTGCATATGCCCTTTCGAATTCTGGTTAGAAACTGAAAAACTTAGTAACTGAATGGGTCAGAAATTATTTGTTGAGCAGATTCAAAGAGCTTAGAAGATGACATGTGAGCATCAGCTGTGGCCTCTTGAATTTTGGTTTGATGTATTCAGTGTCCTCGTCAAAACCCACGCTACATTGGAGACTGTAAAGAATAAGAACAGATATTTACACTGTGGATTGCAATGATGCTTTCTGAGCTGTTGGAGCTTGCTACCAAAAATAATGTGCACTTTGGGACTCTGCTGAAATTCAACATGTATAAGGAACAAAATTACTTTGAATAGGCTATGGTGATCCTATACTGTCATAAGTGACTCTGGAAAAGTACCTGCCTGCTGCATGGTGACATCTCCAGAGAGTCTGGAAAACAATCAGGTCATGTAATATGAACTTAAGTGATAGCCTTTTCCTGATTCTGCTTTAATATTGTCAACCTTAGGCTTTTAAAACTTATTATTCAGACTATCCTCAAAAAACATAGTATTGAGAATCATGAGGTTTAAAAAAATGGTAAATTGTGTGTTCTTTTTCTCAGCCTTGAGGGTTTATGTTTTCAGTCTTTCCTCTGCAACAATGCTGACTAGTATCTTACTTTTAAAACATTGGAAGTAGGGAATGTTTGTGTAATCACATGACTCCAAGAACTGGGACCTTAGGTGAAGAAGAAGAAAACCAAACAACAAATAACAAAACCAGGATCAAAAACTTGTCATACAATCCCCAGGAGACCATGATAAAATCTTCTGGACATCAATTGTATAGAGGAACAAAGATAAGACATCAACTGAAAACAAAAAATATGAATTCCTATTTTCCCTCTCTGAATGGAAATCATATTGAGATTTTAACAGAAATAAAAAGTGGGAAAAATATGTTTAAGAATAAACATACAAACATTAACTTGACAATATTCTGCCTTAAGCTGCTCTTTTTTAACCCTGGCTATACTTTTAGGCCTTTTTATTCCCCTGAAATGGAATAAGGGACACATCAACCTCGATGGCTAGGCATTTATAGGATGTAAATCAGTACAGCTGCATTGCAGTCAAGGACTCAGGTCAGTGAATGGCCTGGTTTCATTAGTTCTTCTCTTTGGGTTTGTTGCTTCTCAGCTGCTGCTGGGGAGAATATGTGAGGCCAGTGTTTGCAAATAGTCCTCAGATGAACTCACACAGAGAATCTCAGTAGCTCTATTAGTGTCACCTACTCCAGATGTCCTCACCAACCAACAGACTGTCAAAGAAAATATCTTTATAGCTCGCACAGACAGCAGAATCCAGCCCTTGAACAGACTCTCACGAAGAACAAATATGAGGCACGATTTTTGCCTTTATATTCAAATGCACACTATTGTTCTGCAGTTACATAAGCCAGCCAGTCAGAGAACAGAAACAACATCATATGACTTATGTAACTAACCATTGCCCAATCGTGCAATGAGATCTGTGTGGCCAGGCCCCCCCCATGCAAAGCCCCATTGAAGTCCAGACAAAGATCACTCCAGGGTTGGAACCCAACACGGTAGAATTTATGACTATTTGCAACAAGCCACTCACGAACAGAACTGAGAATTAATCCCTGAAGAAACGGGTGAATCATTTTTTTGATGAACAAATACATTCTATTCTGTTTGTAACAGCTTTGTGGATAATTCAGGATTCAGAAAAGAGGCAAAATCCATCAAAGCAAATAGACATTAATTTCTAATTGTATGTCCGGTTCTTCAAGAAGTGCCAATACCCTTGGGCAAGCAAAAAGAAAAGTCTGAAGAAAACAGTCTTCTGAGAAACAATCTGTTGGTTCTTGATAACTCAGAAATTCATCTGAGGTGTAAACATTGGTTGAAACGGTTTTATTCAGTTCCAAAATTCAGTGGTCTGCAGTCAGATCCTTCCATAGGTCACATGAGAAGACCTCCATGGCTGGAGATGCTGCTGTGGCCTGTTTCAACTTTCCAGTTTGTTGCACCCTGTTGTGTCTCAAATGTAAACAGTGAGAACTCTTTCCTGCTGCTGAACAAAACTTTGCAGGATGCTGGAAAAATCCTGAAATGCACTCTTTTAAGGACGAAGAGAATAAACCAGATGGAAAATGGAATCATTGTTAGGAATTATGAGACTGGGTGAAACCCAAAGCCCTTCTTTGCCTTGTTTTCCATTCTTGACCACAGCTCAAACTGCAGCTTTCCAAGGAAGAAGCCCCCAAAGAATAGATTTGCATCACTGTCCCCACGAACTTCTTGAACCACAGCAATAGCATAGTCTGTCCAAAGCTCTAAAACTCCTCCAGTGGTGGGGAGTTCTATAAAATGCTTCAGATGTGGTGACCAGCTGGCAGCTTGCCTGCCCTCCTAAAACCTGCGTTTTATTTAAGAGGATGCCTACCATTGCCCACCTGGATGTAGGTGGAAGTTTCAGACTGGGATTATGCTGCACGAAGAGGAGTGTAAAGTAACATGACAGTGTGGCCACCAAGCTGCAGCAAGGGAAGCCTGCTCACTGGAAAAGCTGCTTCCCAGTGCTTTTTTCATCCTCCATGTCCAGTCCTAGCAACTCAGAGAGGTCTTCTGCTCTCCCTGCCCCTGCCTTTCTGCATCCTTTCAGGCCACCTCATGTAGAGTCAGTGTGTTTGCTGCCAGTTTGCATCTGATCATGCAGAATAACAAGATGCATGCAGCCCATGGCTGAGGAGGTGGGATGGGGAACTCTGGTTTATAAACACATGAGCTCTTTCAGGAGACTGAGTTGTAGGATCTGTTATACACAGGCCAGCTACAGTGATATGACTCTACTGTCTGTTTCTAGGTGCTGTTCCTCACTGACTGAAAAATACCATTTCTTCAGGCTGAAAAAGTGCTTGAAACAGGTGTACAGGGATGAACCACTATGGAGTATACCCTCAGGTGCTTTCCTCTGTCAACTGACCCTCTTCTACCAGGGAGTATAGGCAAAGGCAAAATTATTAATGTAATCAATTTTTCAAGGTCAGAGCGTCTTAATAAATAAGCCACTATGAACCTTGGACTTCTCATTTCCAACTGATATTTGCCATAAAGGAGGAATCTGGCTGATTGAACTGGGAAATATTTTCGCACAAAAATAAAGGAACTCTCAAGACCCCTCAGCAGAACTTCCAGCAAGGATACCACACCTGCCTTCAGCATAGCTTCCACCTCCACCAATGGATTTATTTATAGAAACTTTTCAGTCATATCCATCCCAAAAAGTGACTTAAAACCAAACAAACAGACAAGTAGTTCTTGATAGTGAAATTAGGGTAGGCTGCAGTCCTGCACACTGTCCATCACTCGCGTGCTTTCAATGCAAGGACCTCATTCCTGCCTCTGGAGCTGGGAAGTGTTGGAAGATTTTTCTGAAACTAGTCAGTGTTGTCTGAGCTTTGTCCTGATGAACTCAGTTTTAGGGCAGAGAAGAACACATGTAAAAATCCCACCCAAAAAGGAACTGTTGTCTGTGGATCCGGATGACCCACCGCAACCACATCTCGCCTGCAGATCTCCAGCAGCATTGTTTTTTTCTCAAGAAGTGAATATTAACCTTGGAGAAAAGAGCCCCAGACTGTTACCAAAGACATCAACTGCAAATACAAATTTTCTCCTTGTGTGTTCCCAGTCTGATCCTTTTTCCCATGGAAATGCTGCTTGCAGCTGGTTCTGCTGCATCTGTCTGTAGTGGTAAACGCAGCAGAGGCCCAGCAT
>JAWMRA010000090.1:6261907-6276198 GCA_035584735.1 Pseudotriccus pelzelni | reverse complement strand
CTCGCCACTGGCTGCCGCAAGAGAGGAGCCCCGAAGAGGAGATACAAGGACTCCCTGAAACAACCTCTCAGCCTTGGTCATATTGATCATCACCACTGGTCTACTCTGACCTCCAGTTGGGAGGCCTGGAGACACACGATCTATAACGCTGCTGTTTCTTTTGAGAACACGCGCAGGATCACTCTCGAGGAGAAGGGCAGCGCAGAAAGAATCGCGTCTTGTCGATATCACCTGGGGAGTCTTTCTGCTGTACCTTCTGCAACCCGACTTGTCTGTCTCACATTGGCCTTTTCAGCCATCAGCGCACCTGTAACAAGCGTGGGTCGAGCCCTTCCCAAATCTTAATTCGCGAAGCCTGGCCATGATGATGAGGGTGGTGCTCTATAGCAGTCAGAGTCATTGCATGTTTAAAAAAATCAAAGAACCTGACAACTGAGTTTAGAATTCAGCCTGTGAAAAAATCCCACTGGCCTATATTACAGAAGAACTTTGCTTAGTCATTTGACTTGGGACATAGAACTCCATGCTCTCCCATAGAAAAATTATTCTTGGAGTGAGCTTAAGCCCATTCATTGCTTTGTAGGTCATGACAGATCCTCATTTTATACCTTGAGGGTTTTTTTCTGTTCTGCAGTGTGGGCCAAGTTTATGGTGAAGAAGATTTAGTTCCCTCTGTAGCAGTGTGAATGATGGGGCTCTTCCTAAAGGAAAGCAGGTTTTTAAATTCAGGTATTAGTAAGTGTAGGCCCTCATGAAGTTAAGTAGAAGTGGAAGATAATCCAGAAGAAATGAAAATTACAGTGCATGTTAATCCTAAAGCCTTACTTTAGCACAAGCACCCTTACCTGTAGCACAAGGTTTGGGTTTTTTTCATCAATGTGATAATTTTCTCCTGCAATGACTGACACCAAAGCCTTGTGACTAATTGTCAGGCACTCATTTAGTTTTCAGACTGGTATAGGAAATTTAATCTTCCTTCATTCTGCTAACACATCTTCATTTCCAAAGTTGCTTGAGAGAATTGGTAAATTTCTCAGACTTTCAGCTGTATCATCTTGTTTATTGATTCCTTTAGCGAATGATCTTTGAGGGGTTGCTGTGGATTTTGGTGTCATGCTTCTATGATTTCAGTGGCACAGAGTTGCAAGATATTTTGTTTGATGACTTACAGGAGCAAGAAGAAAAGCTTCTCTATCAGTGGGTCTTCAGGGCCTAAACTGCATTTTCCCCTGTCAGTGCAGTCACGCTTCGCACAGTAGTCCCACTTAGAGATGGTTTAATAAGGGTCAATACAGGACCAACAGATGTCATTAGCATGTTAGAGATAGGATTTATGTGCACAGGAATAATATGAACTTCTTAGAGTGTGTATGAATAACTACTACTCTCTCCTTTTAACATTCTTTAACTACTGAGCTGTGGAAACATTCACAAACTCCTTACAACCCATGATGCACCCAGTGATCAGTTTACCCGGAAGTGTGATTTTGTGGGGCTTTTTGGCACTGGGCTGTGAATATGTCATCTTTAAACAGGAATTTACCTGTCCATTCAGGTGACTGCTGTATTTTTCCTGTTTGCCCCGCTTTGACCAGGGCACTGTAGCTGTGCTGAGTGCATGTTTCAGTAACAGGCTCCAGCAGTAGCAGCAGCCTGAACTGTGAACTAGACTGGTTTTGTAATGATAAGGTAAGGACAACCCTGAAGTCTCTCTGGAAACTGCCTTTGCCCTGTCTTTTCTGATGGAGACTCCAGTCAAGGAAGGTGCTGAAGGAGGCTTCTCTGCCTCCTGCAGCAGCAGTCCAAGGATGAATGCTTCACCATGTAAAGCCAGAGGGCAGAAAAATACCTTACACTGAGGAACAATATGTTATCTTGATAAAAGTAGTCCACAGCACTTCACTGTGCATGCAGCTGTACAAACACACCTCTCCTCTACTGCCTGTTGGGGACAAAGGAGTTTGCCCAAAACACTGTAAGGGGCTGGTGGCAAGACAAGGATCAGATCAGTTTAGTCCTTCCTTCTGCCCCAGCCATTCAAAGGCACACCTGCAGTTCTTAAACTCAAGTTTTCCTTTGACTTTTCTGGGCCAAGGTCTGAATAGGAAAGAACTAAATACATAATATAAGGTAAATAACCTAGAGGTAAATAATGTGTTGCATAAATAATAGGCAACATGCACTTCCTGACATTTGCATCATTGTCACCTATTACAAAACATACAAATGGTCTGGCAAGGGGGTAAGTTCTCTGTATATGAATGGAAAACAAACAAGAAATGAAAGGGGAAGAGGAGAAAATAGGCTGGTGAGGTGATGCTCTTGCTTGAGAAACCTCCTGTGAGTGGATCTCTCTGCCAAAGAATTAAACCTTCTGTGAGGAGTGCAGTGACTTGCTAGCTCTGAAAGAGGAAGGGAATGGGATAGGGACTGACAGACAAGAAAGGGAAAGGGATTTTCATATGGGTGAGGCACCACTGGAGACCGTCTGTCAGCTCTGTTTATCAGGGTTCTTTCAAACCTGGTTGAGGAGCCAGCTTTTGCTTTGCTGTGATGAAAGTTTGGCACAGTTTTCCTACTTCTCTTTTTCTCTGTCATGTGCTGGGATAACAGCATAATCAGACTGCTCTCAGGCACTGTGAAACATTAACTCTTTCCCTTCTGCTCTCCCTCTCTGAGGGCTCTGCCCTTGCCATTATCCCAAGGTTTGGTTGACCAAGAGCGCACAATTAGCTGGTATGACAGCAGTAATTGGAGGCAGGGAAGGATCAGAAACAGCATGTGCTCAAGCAACTCACTCTTGCTGTTTTGTCTTTTAACATTTTCATCTTGACTTGGGCTCTCCAATTTGATCTGTCAGTTCAAACACTGCCGTCAACAGCAGACCCATACTGAGGGCAGGATTCTGCTCCAGGTTTGTACAAGCACTGCATCCTTGAGGTTTTATGGTGAAAATCTCACAAGGAACAATCTTTCTCTGTAAAAATCCCCAGAATTCCTCATGTTAGGCTCCAGGATCTGAAATCAACTCAGCTCTTCCTTCCCAGACCTCTACCCTGCTGTCTGTGAAGAACCGGCAACCAAATATTTGGATGAGCAATGATTTTTTTTTTTGATCTCCTCTTCTTGTCACTTTGGTGGTTCACCTTCGACTTGGTCAGAGCAGGAAGAGGAGTATCATGACGCATTGAAAGGGATTGGCCATGCACCAGTGGGAGTCACTGCCATATCATGAACCCTCTCCTACACCTCTGTTTTTCATCTTCCAGCTGTGGAAGATAAAAAAGGTTACCAAGGTGCTAAATTAGCTGTGGTGCCCTTCATAAGGCCTTCCCTCTGCAAAGTTGTAGAAACTGAAAAAATAGAAAGTAGAAAAGAGCTGTGCCAAGTTACCCATTGCTGTTTGCTACTGTCATGTGCTGCTTACATTATGTGTTTCTTAGCAACAGTGAAGTCTTTTTGCAGTTTGGACAAAAACAGTATCCAGCTCTGAAGGCATGGTGGTACTCAGATAGATAGACAAACAACCTTCTCTCAGCCTCAAACCTTTAACCTTATAGTTAAAGCCCAACACTAAGGGTTTGCAGTGTTTTGGAGAGAGGAAGGGGAGAAGTCACTTAATGTTGAAGGGAGAGAAAAGGAGGGACCTTGTAACATATGCAGAAGAATTTGGCAGAGCTTTGGACAATAAGTCCATAAAGCATCTCTGCAACAAAGTGAATTCGTTCATCCTGGTAAAAAGTTTTTATTAAACCCTCTTCTTTGAACAACTTAGTGGGCTAATGCCACCAGAGGATATAACTGGCTTTCTTAGGCAGCAGGCTGCAACTTGCTTCACATATCTTTCTCCAAATTATGACAGATCCTTTTTGATATTTCCCCAGTTCACAATCCTATTTGCATGTGAAGGTCATCCCACAGTGGTTATACACATGGATAATGCTCCCATCCTCATAGTTTCTTTTTTACCAACCTCTTATTGCTGTCAAAGTGCCACTTCTCAGTGCCTTGGTTGGGGCAAAAAATGGAGTCTAACTTTATTGAGGCCAAGTTTCTGCTTATGTTCTTACCCTGTGTATCTGGTCCATGAGAGGGAAATGGGCAGACTTTGACAGCTCTCTCAAGGCATTGTTCCTGCATATTAGCTGAAGTGGATGAAGACTTTTTGCATCAAGCCCTTCAGGCTAGTCCTAAGCAGTTGTCTCACAGGTTCTTTATTGGCAAGCTTTACCTTGCTATGTCTAGTTTGATGATTTTGGTGAAGTTGCAGAGCAACCCAGTAGTGCTTAATTGGTGTTTTACTAGAGGGAAGCTCTGCCTAATAGAGTGCTTACTGCAGTGCTCAGGGATTCAGCCTACTGTTAAGAAGAGGATAATCCTCCTGCAAGCCCCAGAGACTCTGAAGTCAGTGTGCTGCACTCGATACAGCTCTGCTGGCATTACAGCAGTGTGAGGGAGCAGTTTTTCCTTTCAGGGGAATGTGATCACAGAGACCCAAAGGAACAGCATGAAACTGTGTCAAGGGATGTTTAGGCTTGATATTAGGAAAAGGTTCTTCCCCCAGAGGGAGGTTGGGCACTGGAACAGGCTCCCCAGGGACGTGGTCACAGCTCCAGGACTGACAGACCTCAAGAAGCATTTGGACAACGGGGTTGTCCTGTGCAGTCCCAAGAGTTGAGCTTTATGATCCTTGTGGGTTCCTTCCAGCTCTGTGGTTCTACGATCATTTAATTTAACAAAAGGGACCACTGGATAAGAATCATCTACTTTGCAATACGTCCTTTATGTGTCACTGGAAAGAATTAAGCAGGGCTCATCAACACACTTTTGCCTCTGAAGATAATGAAATTCAGTCTTGATTTGCAGTTCACGGACAGAAGGTCATTATGTTTTTTTGTGTGCTTATATGACCACTGACTTGAAAGGCAGGTGGTGTGTGTGGTAAAGATATAAGAGAAAGTTTCAGGGAAGCCAGTAGGTTTCTGGAGCTTGTGAAAGGCATCTTTGTGATGCAGGTAATTTACAAACTGATTAGGGAAGATGTCCTATTGGACCTGATACTCACAGTTAAGAACAGGCTGAAGATGGAAGGCTGAAGGCAGCCTCAGCTGCAGGGACCCTGAGGCTGCCATATTTAAGCTCCTGAGAGGAATAGGCAGCAGCCAAACTCATCTTTCCCAGATTCCAGGCATTGGTCTTAGTTTTTCTGTTCCTTCTTTTTTCCTCTCTGTTTTCCTTTTTCTGGCTGTAAAAGTTCATGCCATAAGGCAATGTGTTTGCATACATTTGAATTGGTTAATGTGTGTGATTTTTGAATTCAGAGTCATAAATGTCCTACCTAGTATAGCATGAGAAAGGCTGGTTTATCCATGTGGAAGCCATGTCATTTTCAGACTGAGCCAGATGTATCAGAGGGAGCACAGCTTGAGTTTATATCTCTGGAGTTTTTTTCTTACTAAAATAAAAGGGAATTAGTACATTACCTAGTATTGTTTATGCTAAGAAATATTTTGAGTGTACCCAGGGTGTGTTGATGTTTCATTCCTTCTTGTTTCTGTGTAGCACTATTAATTCTGTCCAAGTTGCCATCAAATACATTCTTATTTTCTCAGGAGTACCCAAATATTTCTAAGGTGGAGTGAGAAACAGATAGTTCCATAGCTGATGTGTGTTTCCCCCTTGGAATGACATCATTGTTTAATTCCACCAGATATTTTGCTCTTTATACCATTTTGACAGAAAGAGAAAGCTATTGTCCCTTGCATTGAGATGTGTAGTTACAAAGAGTCTGAAACCAAAGAGAATGAAGACCATGATTTAACAAATTGATCTCTGGACACAAAAATTGTGATTTAATATCTAACACATTGAATTACATTTTTATTTATAGTAATTCCAGGAACTTCAGAGGAATACCAGAAAAAAATAATTCTCACTCTTAGTCTTTTTAACATATAGGCAGTTGTTTGTGCCTAAGGGCCAGTTTCAAGAGGTTTCCCAGTGACTGAACTTAATCCTAAATATACCCATTTATGAAAGGTGAATCTGGTGCAATTTCTAAAAAAAAAAAAAGATTGCATTTTCTTATCTTTTTCTACAGTTGACATATGACTGTAGTGATGTAGACTTAAACAAAATGAACACAAAATGACATTTACAAAATCAGTAAAATAAAAAGCCACCACACAGAACTGCAACAAGTGGTGTTAAATCATGTAATGATGTAATTTTGTAACCAGCTGTTTCAATTTACGAAAAAATGCCACTGGTAGTGAAACAGCAGAGATCTGCCCCCTTTAGTCAAGTAACTCCAGAAGTCTGCATTGAAATGCAAATAAACAAGGCATTTTGCTGTGGGCAACTGAAATGAATACTGCTATAGGCAGAAGATTTTGGCTACACCCCAGATGTTAGCCATATCTGAAGATATAATCTATGAGAGAGTTTAGGGTTCTTTCTGTGGATTAGAAGGGGAAGATTAGAAGCAAATGCTTACATTGATTTAAGTCAGCTTTTTTTCTCCTGAAAGGTCTTGCAAGTATCTAGCAGTCGGAGAATAATTTTCTTTATCTCTGCAGAAAATTTGACAGTGATTGCCTTCTTCATTTTCAGGAAAAAACTTTTATTCTGGTAAAAATTCCATATTTCCCCCAATTTTTGGCTTTCACATGAAATACCAGAACAATCTGGGAGCACGACAATGCAGAAAAATGTTGATTGAATTCAATACCTAATTTTCCAATCTAAAAAGAAAAATAATATTTCCTTTCCACTGAGCCCTGGAACTAATTATATCCTCTTTCCCCCTGAGTGGAATCAGGATATGGTTAGAGATAGTAGGAAATAGAGGTAGAAGCATATAAGCCAGCTTCATCTAGGTAGACTGACAAGAACTGATTGAGAGAAAGAAAAGTAGATGGTTGGAACTCTTGAAGTCAATGGCAAACCTCTCTTTGACTTCCAGGCAGGTGCAGGTTAACACAAATCCAACAGCAGCTTTTATTAGGCATATGATCTGTGCAGGCCTGAGAAAGCATGGAGGAAAGAGACAGTCTGCACCTCAGAGGAAAACAAAATCATGGCTTTTTGCTGAGTGAGTGAATCAACAAGTCAGCCAGCATCTGCCCTGCTCATTTTCTTGGCAAGAATCCTTGTGGCAACAGTGTCATATAAACTTTTATTTGGAGAGACTTTGAATCAACTAACTAAAAAAAAGCTTAAAACAATAAGTGCAGAAGAAGGGGGAAACTGAATACAACTCAAAATTTAGGTTTTTAGTCAGACTCTCTATATAATGGAATGAACAACAGAGCTTCCTCATGAGACTAGTACTTAAGAAGTTCCTCTAGATGTTTATAAACACATCTACAAAAACCTTCCTTTGCCATGACTGGGGATGGGGTTGAATGCATTCCTTGAGGCACTTGTCATAGTCAGTGGCCTTTACAAATATTATGTGACTTCAAATCATATGTCTGCTCTTATTAATTTCAAATATTCTTCCTTGGCTTTAATTTTAACATTTTACTTCGCCCTCTCTTGTCTTGAAGTATGGTAGACCTTTACAGCTACTTCAAGAAGCACAGGAGTACTTCCTGGTGCTCCTCTGGTTCTGGGTACCATGTGAAAGAACAACGAACCTCAAGATCAGTTCACTTTTGGCAACAGCTGGTGGTTTCGGGTGCCTGATCTGAGGCACACAAATTGGAGAGATTTTCACACCTGAGCAAACAATTGTTTGAAAATCATCAGTTGTTTTAATAGCTTGAATAAATGCGTAAGGAGCATAACAGTAATAGTATGTGACTGTCTTTGCAACCCAGCCGAAGCTCATGAGCAGCGAACAGCTCTGAAGGAAAAGGGGGACAAAATTATGGTCAAGAAAATTTGGAGCCATGGCAGTAATAGGCAAATAAATGTCCAACAGCACAAGATCTTGGCTATTTCCCCACTCTCAGGTCAAGATTCTGAGTGCTGTACTTGTTTTTCAGTGTGCCTCCACTTCTGTTTAGAAGAAGGAATGTGCTGATCTGCCCTTACAGAAGCCATTTCACCAGTTTCTACTTCCTTCTGTGGTTTTACTAGCTCTGAGTTAAGAAAGTGAGTGAAGCTTTAAAGCATATGAGTCTGGCTTTTCAGTTGCATCACTTAGGGTGATAATCTACTTTGCTATGGGGACTCTTTGACAGGTAATGCTGGACATGCTTGCACCTCTCCTGTTCTGCCTGCCTTTTTCTTTGCTTTTAGGCTTCTCTTAGTCACCTTAAAAGGTGATTCTGGGAAAACAGAAGTGCTGGCAAGCACTCTAAGGACATTGACAGTCACCTCCCAGCTTTTTGCAATCTCATTCTTTCTGGATTTTCCAAAAAGTGAAAATTTGCTCCATCAAAACTGCATTTCAATGCTGAAAAACACTGTAAATAATTTATCTCACTTTCAAACTTTCTATATAAGTAGATCTAAAAACATTCACACAAGAATTTCCATGAAACTTCAGAAGTTTGTCTTCAAGGAAAATTATCAGCTTTTTTTCAAATGTCTCTACTTTTGAACTAGATAAAATCGGTGCTTCCTCCCCACGTGGGGAAGAATCACCAATGGTCATATGGACCTGTGTTCTGCTTTTTACTTCACAACATGAAAACACACACGAGGTCTCTTATCTCTTGTAACTCACTGGCACTTTATGGCACATCTGCCCTAAATTAGTGACAAGAGGGGGTAAACAGAAATTAGTGTGATACTGGAAGAAAGTGTTTTCTTAACAGTGTGGCTGCTCAACATTGGCTTTTTGTGGCTCTCAGAGAAGAGACATGCACGTATCTAACTGGCAATCCAGAGAATCAAAGGTTTTATCTAGCAAAAGTCTAGAAGTAGAATGTGCAGTATGAAGGAGAGAGTGTCTCCTGTGTTCACACACACAAACAAAGCTGAGGTGTTTACGGAATTGCATGCATATTTTTTGGTCTGTCAGACACTCCCTGTGTGTGGGCTATTGTTTGACTGCAAGTTCTAATAAATAAGAGCTGACATTCAATAGAAACCTCTTATTCCCTAGCTGCACAGGATGACAAACCAACGGGGCCAAATTCCTAGAGGCGGTACGTGTGCCATGTTCTGGGGACTTCACCACAGCAAAGGTGACAGCTTATTGTTTGTGGGGAATGCATTGGCCACACTCTGATGTGTATCTGAGCAGCCCTTTGCATTACACAGCTGCATGACAGAGGCAATTAGAGGCAGAGAAATGAAGACTTGCAGCCTTCAGAGAAGGGAAGTCTGGAATAATTTGAGTGGAGAGGAAAATCTGGAGCCATGGGCAGCTCTTTTGGTCATGCACAACCAAGCTGGGAGCTCTGAGCTGACAGAGAAAGGAAGGTGGTTTTCTGGGAGAAAGCAGCTGGTGGATTTGGGGCACAACTCTGACTCTGAACTCCTCTCCTTGTGAAATGAGAGGCAAGAAAGGCTAATGACTATGGATCTCTAAAGAAAAACATGGGTAATTCAACTTGTTGAAGAAACCAAGTGGGGAAGTATAACATTCAACAAATATTATATTCAAAAAAACAGTTATTATTCAAAAAACAGTTCAAAAAAGCCTGTCTTTGGAGATGTAGTAATGACAAACAAATAAAAGAGAAGGATCAGCTGCATTTAATACCATGTGCTATAGCTGTATCAATAACCACTGGGAAAACCTAAGTGAAACAACCTTTCGAAGATTTTGGGCCATTGTCCATTCTGTGGAGGGCTTTTTGCTTTATATTTGTAAAAGATCAGCTCTCCCAATTTCACAGACCATATTTTACCACCCTACACAACAAAACAATAACCCCTACAACTAGAAAACAAGTCACAACACATTCTCCCTAAAAATGCACCCCTTGCCCCAACCTGTCTCATAATTCTTTAAGTGGAAAAGGATACATTAACAGAACTCTATTGTATTTTGAAGTAGAGTAAGGCCTATGTGGAACCCTAATGATTTGTGGGCTGGAATTCCTTTGGGTGTTTGATTCCCATGGGTGCTACAGTCTGACAGCGACCTGTCCCCGACTTGCATCCTTCACCTCAGAGACCTCATGGAGATGAAGTGAATGGTGAATGGGATGAACTGAGTCTGATGTCCTGGGTAAAAGAATGTGTTTCTCCTAGTCCCAGGCCAGTGCTCTATGCTTACCACCTCTCCATCATAGCCGGCAAAGAGTGTATTGGAGGATACAGGTATTACAGGGGATAAGCCCTTCTGGCTCTCAGTCTTTACCAGCCCACAATGGGTTGATATCACTGACCTGCATCCCCACCAGAAATGTGAAAGGTGAAATATGAAATGGGAGGATCAGCTGTAAGAGATCCATTTATGGTTAACGACCAGGTAAGATGTCTGAAAAAACCCTTCTGTCATTTCAGTTAACACTGTACTGTGCCCAGTTATCCTTCTCATCATCCAAACTTGTTTTAAGACCATTCTGGTCACAAGATGGACAAACAAATAAAAACTTCTGCTTCTTGTAATGTTTAATGGCTACTCCAATCCTCTGAGGATGCTCATACTCCCAGATCCCATACTCCTAGATCAGCTATCAAGGGTACTTAGGACATATTTGAAGCAAAATTCCAAATTCTTGAAGTGTTAGGGTAGATATATCTCCTTCCAGGGATTTTATCCAAAGACTGGTCTAATTGCTCCTGCATTATACTACTTCTAGGAAACTCGTAGTGAAAGTGTCACAGTATCTCCTGCTGGACAGAAGAACAAGGTAAAAAATGAGCATGTATTGTCGTCCCACCCTCAGGCTTTGTCTACTTTTCAACACTGCAAGTTGACACCAGAGGTAAGAACAACAAAAGCACTTCCCCCTCTGAGCATCTGCTCTTCATTGCTCTGTGGGACTGTTGCTGCAATTGCATTGCAGAAGAAAGAGTCTTTTTAATCATCACATACAAAATGAGGGCCAGAAATAAATAAAAAAAAGGGGGGGGGAGGGAAGATATGTTTCTTTTTCCCATAGAATTACCTGTTTTCCACAAAGTTTCTTGATTTTCTTATAAAAAAGTCCTTCTTGGAAAGACAAAAGAAATAGCTTTCCTGTGAGTGCCTATACCAACTCTCTGCCACAGGGCAAGCTCCTGAAAGACTTTTTCAGGAAAAAGAACTTTATTGGTTTTATTTTTCCTCCTCCCTTTTGCACTGCTGGAGAAAGCTAGGATAGCTTGGGTGGAGATTCTAGTTCTCATATGAGTAATAGCCTTTAGCTTACTTAAAGTTTCCTCTACCACACATGCTATTTTGCTTCCCTCCCTTCCTTACATTATGTGCTGTGGTGCTGTGCACTCCTAAATAGCAGCTGTGCTGCAGCTCAGGAGAGATGAGGCATCTCTCAGGGATCAAAAAACACATTAGCCAGGGCTTTTCTCACTGGTATAGCCTGTTTTATACAGCAAACTGTTCAGCCCAGACACCTCTAACCCTGGTCCTACAGTTTCTCAGTGAGAGTTTTGGTGTGCATCAAATCTATTTCAAAGGGAGGGGGAGAAGGGCATTTTTCTGCTGAGTCCCATGGTCAATGTCAGAGCTCCTGGAGAAGGTTTTGCAGAGGTCCTTCTTCTAAGACATGTGGAAGCCCTGGGAATGCCAGTGACAGTGCATCAGAGCGTAGGTTAAATGACATCATCTTTAAGCAGAGATGAAAAAACCCAGAGCTGACTGCATTCCATATTGACATGGGTGGTCAAGTCAGCTGTTTTCTGGAACAGACTGGGATAATAGGCTTGTACTACCTTGAAGTTGGATAGAATTCTCTTTTGCATAATGTTAAGCCTTTTTATTGCTCCTAGTTCAAAAGCCCATGCATTCTATTTCTAGAGGTTAAAAATTTTCTGTCAGAATCAAAAGGGGACGAAGTGATAGTAAAATTGGAATAACTGGGAAACAGATGAAGATTGGTTTGGGGCTTTTCTGTTTGGCTGGTTGGTTTTTTGGTTTTGTGTTGTTTTTTGGTTTTTTTTTTTTTTTTTTGTGGGGGTTTGGTTTGGTTGGGTTTTTTTTGTTGTTGTTGTTTTGTTTTGTTTTGTTTTTAAACAGGCCTTTCTTTCTTGTTGTGGAGGAGTTCGAGAAATTCAGTTTAGAAGTATCCTCCTGAAGATAGGATCAGTATATTAGGAAAAAATCCTTCACCAAAGAGACTCTTTCTTTTTTCGGTTTCTCTGTTGACAGACCAAATGAACAGAAACACAGCCTGTGGGAAATCAGAGATGCAAGGAGGCAAAGTGACTTCCAGAGATCATCACCTAGGTCAGTGGTACAGCCAGTTCTTAGTTTAAGGTTTAATTGACAATTCTGCTTCGGTGTTTATTTTTTTTCCTCAGTTTCAGCAATGCAGCTCTGTCCTTGCATGTTGAAAGGACCCAGGCAAGGCTCTTTTTCTCTCTTATCGTTTTGTGGTCTGTGACAACACCAGTATCTCAGGGCCTGTTTTTCTTCCTTTCTCTTGCCCTGTAAAGTCTGCAATTTCTTCAAATGCTGCCTGGTTTATGAGTGATATCTCACTCCTCACAACTGGAGAGAGGGGAGATAATTGAAACCAAATGTTTCATTTGTGTTAATAATGAATGTCATTTTATTTTATGTTGTGCTCTTTCATGCAAGAGTACTTCAAAGTGCAGAGAAGAATAGAGGAGAAGAACATCATAAAAGAGCACTGGAGGCCACATAATGGGAACCCATCACAAAAGGAGAAGCACTTCCCATCCAAACCTTGACCACAGTCTCATTAGAGGGAAAGATCTGAGAAGAGGAAAAGGTCATGCTGCAGGGCCTTACCTTTCACCAAGGAGGCTCTTGAGGTGCTCTGAGGTCCTTCATGGCAACATCAGTGTTCTTCATCCATGGCATCATATTAATGCAACCTGATTTTTTTACCTCTGCAACTCTCCAGCAGAGGAAATGAAGATGTGCAAGCTATTTGACAACGTCCTCCATCGCAACATGCACATTTCATCCAGGTTTGTTGTATCTGAGGGACTATCAGCCTTCTTACTATGTGCGGATGTTCTTACAGCTGGTACTCTTGAGATTTATAGGTCAAAATCCTGGCTCTTCAAATTCCAGTGGCAGGTTTTCATCATATAGTGTAGTGTGGTCCCATTCTCCTCTTGGTCCTGACTATCACAATACTAACAGTCACCAGGATTATCAGAAAAAGCTTCATCAATTGGAGCATTGCTGGAAAGCAGAACCTATAATAAAATCATATAACAGTGCTTTTATTTTTTACAGCTCCACTAAAGCCAAGGCACTATATAACATAATGAAACACACTGAAAAACAGAAGATCCCAAAGATTAAGATTTAAAAATTGATTCTGCATCCAGGCTGCTGCAGGCTGATGTTTGGTCAGAGTCAGGTCTTCCTTTCTGTGGGCAAACTTTGTGTGTCTATGCCTGCAGAGTTCAAAACTCAAAAGGTGGAGGCTGCCTTTTAAAAAGAACAGGACTGAGCTTTTTAAAGCCTTGAGCAGGGATCCTTTCCGACAAGCTGGAAGGACTGTGGAATTAGAAACGGACAGACTGATACTGGCGGAAGCTCTGAGCCAGGTCCTATGAATGGTCAGTTTCCCAGCTGTCCTCTCATCTCCTGACTAGGGGCCTACGAACTTCTCATTAGTAGGCCCTTCAGAAAAAGGTGTTTTATTTTTACTGTGCCTCAGTGGAGAGATTTATTAGAAAGTCTTCAATAATTGAGATAAAAATAGGTCAAGTAGTACCACTTATATTGCTATCCTAAGGGTTAATGATCAAAATGGAGCAATGATCCTGCTTCCCCATTAGGAAAATTTCACATTAATTGTGCTGTCTTGGTATTACAAAATCTAATATGTCCTCTTACTGGTTTTTGGGTTGATTTGGTTTGTTTTCAGGGTTTTTTGTTTGTTTGTGTTTTGTTTGTGTTTTGCTTTGTTTTGTTTTGATAAAATGTATTGGTTTATCAGCACAGGTCTGGATCTTCACCCTCCTGGCTTTGCCTGTTTTCATTTCAATGGGCATAAACTACAAACCTGCAGGATCCAGTCCACAGCCTGTGTGTGTGTCAGTGGAAAATTTTCCATCAGTTGAAAGAAATTTGGAGCCTGACTGGTGGAGAAGGGAAGGAGAGATGGGGAAAATAAATAAGAGTGCATGCAGATAGCCCCTTGTGCTCATGTCCAAATCACTCTATGTTGTGCAGTGATTCTAGTTTGTTGCAAATTTCATCATTCTGAATTTAGAGCAGCAACAAAAGTACATCATTT
>JAWMRA010000090.1:6227672-6255433 GCA_035584735.1 Pseudotriccus pelzelni | reverse complement strand
AGCCTTTGATACTGTCTCCCATAATATACTCCTGGAAAAGCTGCAGCCCATGGCTTGGACAGGGGCACTCTGTGCTGTCATTGTCCGTGTGAGGATACCAATCAAGACTAGAGTGTATAATTCATAGGGGAAGCATGTAGAGAAAATGTAGAGCTGTTGTTAAGCCTGTTGTATCTGAGGGACTTTGAAGAATAGATTTCACGGGTATTTAAAATCTATTCAATATTAGGGTTAGATCTTAAATACCTGTGGATATTTGGACAGAGGCAAATGTTGAAAGAATTTCCTGAAACGCCACATGGAGAAAGATTAAGGAATCAGTTGGATTGGTGACTACCTGAGGTACTTAGGATCTAAAACCAGAGGTAGAGTGTAAAAGATTTTTCAAAACAAGAAAAGTCCCACTATACTGAAAAGGACCTTGCTGTTTCCAGTTTATTTTCTCCTGTCTCTGCATGTACAAACATAATTAGAAAAATAATTAGAAAACATAATTAGAAAATCAGAGAGTGTTTCCACTTAGGGAAATGCAGGTTGGGGTCCAAGGGATTTCTGAGTCTAAATGAGATGATCAGTACTATGATGGAGTGGGAGAGAAGGCTGTGTACTGAACTGATCTCTTTCACTTGTCAGCTCAATAGTTAAGTGAGAACTTGCCTTTCTCAGCCCTCTGCTGATACTAAGTGGTTAGAGCAACAGTCACTCAAGAAGAGGACAATTGGAAACCTAAAGTCTGAGTAGTACAGCTGTTGACAAGACATTATATTGATGTAGCCCTATGCCCTGGGACAAGTTGTCTGTGTTGAAGCCTTTGATTCTGAATTCCCTGGGAAGCGTCAGTGCTCTTCTTCAAGGCTTTCAAAGAATTAGACAAAATACTGAAGAAAAAAATTAATGGGAGGAGGAATTGATGGCAAAAATACTTAGACATATGATAAAGTTTTGGCTAGATTGTGCTGAAGACAAGAAAAATTTAAGGTTAATTAAAAAATATGATTTATCATTGGTGATGTTTCCAGTACTGGGAGTGGCTGAAATATGAGTGTTTTCAAAGCTGTTTTGCCTCACACTGTTGATGGCGCCCACAAAGATTATACATATATGAGTTTTCATTTCTCTGTAGCTGCATTTGGCTCCAACACTGGAATAGAACATTGCAGAATGCCATCCTACAGGGATTCCGGATGTGTGGATCTGCTCAGTCCTGCCACAGTGTCAGAGGTGATCACGAGCACCTTCTCCCTCATCCCTTGCTCTCCTACAATAGACTTCATCATTTCTCTGGAGGATGACTGGTTGAATTGCTGTTTTTCTTTACAGAAAAGGGAAGAGGCATGGAGAGAGTGGGAGGAGAAGCACAATCCAGCACAGAAGGTGTCTTCTGAGCCAAATAAACTGCAGGGAGATCAGGCACAGAGGGTCTCTGCAAAATCCTTAACAAAATCCTTACCTTGCTAAAGACAAAATCTCTCACTGGAGTATGAATTCTGCTGAACCCGCTGAGTATGAGAAATACTCTGGTTAGCCAGCACCAGCAGTGCGTGAAAGACAGACACAGCCACCCATTTCCCCTGCTTTCCCTCCAGGCTGCAGCCAGGAGCAGCCATGCATCATGGGGAGATGATGCAAGCAATTGCAGCCATGCAAGGGGAGACTTCACCAACCTGAGGAGGTCCTGCTGGTTTTGCTGGCTGCTGGTGGGCTGCAGAGCCTAGGCTGGTTGACGAGGAAGCTGGATTGGGAAGCAGGATGACTCAGGACACTGTAGCACCAGTGACACTGGTGGATAAACTCCCCTCCTTTGCCTCTGGCTCTGCAAAGGGGGTTTGCACCTCTGCCACCCCAAACACACAAATCCCCCTCTTCCCTGTCCTTGCTGATTAATAGGCATCTGGGGACAAAAACACCTTTTATTTCTGTAACAACAACTGGCGGGTGTGCACAGGTTTGGGCAGACCTTGGAGTGGTGCTGAGAACAGCTTGGCTGGAGCGTGGGCAAGCAAAGGTCTGACTCAGTCTTGTCTCCAGGCTGTGCTGCAGATCAGTTTGGCTACTGTCTGGGGTGATCCCACTGCTGACAGCCTGAAATCCCTGAGGAGCTCACAGTCAGCCCATGACACTTTGTGCTGAGATGGGTGGGGTCAGCACAGCCACACAGCTGCAGCACTCAGCCCTCTGTAATCCCCGTGCCTCAGTTTCCCTTGCACAGCGCAAGAGTGCTGGCACTGAGACATGTTTAGAAAAGTGAAAAAAAAAAATCACATTTTGGCTGCTATGAGGAACTAGAGGTGGAAAGCTTTCCATCTAATAACACGTGGCAGCAAATTTCACAACAAAATCAGGGAGAGGGAGGGGAGCAGGGCAATTTTTGTGTATCAGCAGTTTGGATTTGTTTTGATATGAATAATCTGGACTCACTCATTATTATCACTGGAATTATTTATTTCTATTTGATTAAACTTACGAAGAGCCTGTTGGCTCCCACATCGAAGCAGGTGTTCCACATCCTTCCCCTTGGCAGGCAGTACCTGTGCTTAACTCCAGGCAGCCTCTTGGCTGGTGGGAGTAATTAAGGACTGCTGGGATTTACTCTACTTCCCTGCAGGTGTATGATCTCTGACCAGTTACGTCCCTTGCATGTGGATGTACTGAAGGTATTATTGCAGTGAAGGGCACTGCAGGGGCAGTGGTACCACTGTGGGAAAATCTGCTTTCTAAATCAGCCCTGCAAGGAATGCTTGGCTTTATGGCTGTTTCCTAAAAGCTGGCTGTTTTCTTGCTGGCCATTAGCTGTGCCTCCTGCCCTGTTCCACCTCCTGAGACCAACTTAGCGCAGCTCAGTGTCCGTACTGGGGAATTCTGAGGCAGCGCTGTTGCTTTCTTAGGCAACAACTTCACAACAACTTAACTTGGGGTTAATGAAATACAGGAGAGAGGCAACACCACCTCGCCATCCCCCACCACACCTCAAAACCATGAAAGCATCTGTGAGGATATTCCACAAAGAAGAGGCACTTGCTGCCTGCAACCTGTCCTGCCAGGGAATGTCGTGTCACTTCCTAATGGCTTTGGCAATGATGGCGCAGATAACGAGTGTTCAGACCTGTTCAGGGGCAGGATGGTGATTGCACAAGTCTAGTGAGCTGTGTCCCAGGCCCAGAAGTGCTGTGTCCTGGGACAGTAGGACTTTGTGCAGCACAGAAAATGGTGTCACTACTGCGACCAAGGGATGTGTACCCAAACATCAGCGCGTGTGTGTCTGTGTGTGTGTCTCTGTGTGAGAAATTGCAGAGGATTAAGGAAAAAAGGTAGAAATTGACTGTGGTAAGGCTGTAGCAGATATGGATGAGTAACAGAAGAGTGGAGCTAAACAGAGCTTCTGCTGTGATAGATCTAGACACTAGGGAGAAGAAACAGAAGTACCTCTGGTCCTGGACAATTTGTTATTGCTCCTTCAGCCCGGTACATGCATCTCATGGGCTTGGGGAGGTTGCATTGAGGACAAATTTCTGTAGGGCAGAGAGAATGGAGGTGGTCTGGGGGCTTCAGTCCCACAGGCAAGGTATCTCCAATATTCCTGAAGGTTTGCAAATGCCACTGGCAGCCATTGCCATTGCACTCAGCTTTGCCTCATTCCCCAAGACAGATGTACATGCTGAGACCCTGCAGCATCTTTGTTTACATACTCCAAGCTTTAAGCACTTGCAATTTTGTGGCCTGCCCCACACACCCTAAAAGCTTGTCTTTAGCAGTTATCTCTGGACTTGAAACTCCTGTAAAAACAAAAACAACTTGGTTTTGGCTGCTCTGCCAAACAGTTTCCCTTCATAAAAAAGGAGACTGATTTTTCTCTCTGGGTAAAGTAAAAGGTTACAACAATATTTAGTTTGAACTTTCTTGAGATCAGGCATTTATTCTCGCTTACTCTCTCAGCGTGTGCGTGGAAAGTACCTTGAAGTGAGTCAGCATTACTCAAAGTGAATCACTGGTCACCGCTTCTCTGGGGCGTTCATTCAGTGTTGCATGCAAGTTTTCTCTTCTTTCCAAGCCAGGATGGGATTATCTGTGCTGCTTCCAGACCACTGTAGACATTAAGGCACTGGTTTAGAAACCAAACAAGGGACTATCTCATGCCTACTGGTATCTTGGGGGAAACCCTGGTAATGGATCACTACTACAGCAGTAATGAGAAGTAGAAATGTTGTTTTAATCTCCTCTCCAAAACAAGGGACTTGCATCCATCTGGTCTTGCCTGCATCATCACAGAAAAGTTTGATGTCCTGTGAACCAGCAGCGTATCAGAACAGCAGAAGCAGAAGTGTCAGAGCTCTGACCTTTCCCCCTGACGTTAGATCTGGCTCCATCTAAACTCCCAGGGCAAAGTAGTTTTTGAACTGAACTTGGAGGGCACCTAAGAGACGCAGAGGAAAGAGCAAGATCTGCATAGCAAGGGCTTTGGAGAAGAAGGTTTAATATCTTATCTGCTGTTTTCTTCGGATGCAATTTTTGGGGCACATCGTGGTATTCATGGATAAATTTCTTATTCTCTAGATAAGTTGTCCTTGAAAAGAATGATTTCAGAGGGCACATTTTCTCTACGAGCCACTTTTACTCAGTCCATTCCATGGGCACAGAAGCTGTTAGTCCTTCTTTTCAACAACTGTCTGTAGCCATGTGGGGAGGCATTCTATTCCCCTTTCAAGAAACCAGAGCCCTTCATTTCAATCAGATACCAACTCCCACAGTGATCTCTTGGTGAGGATCTGTGTCTAGTTTTCAGCAGTCTCCTCCTTCTTCAGGAGAGTAGTGACATTGCTCTGTCCCAGGCTTTCAACCAGTGATGCCTCAGCATCCCTCCATCAGCTGTGGTACCCTCCCTGAAGCATCCAGGCTGTCTTTGTCAGGCCACCTGCACAACTGACACCTTGGCGTTCTCCAGGGAGAAGTACTTTGTGCATATGGAAGGAAAGAGACCATGTCCTGCCTCACCCACAAGGCTTCTGGGCCTCCCAGGACTTGACCCAGGTAGAAATTATTCCCTGGTGTTTCTTCTCCAGCTGCTGATGACAGAGTCCAGAGCTTCTTGAGATAAACTGTATTTCCTGCATATGTTAAAGAGGGTAACTAGTGTTCCAATGTTCCTACTCTGGTTTCAGAGTGCTTTTGTGATGGGAGCGCTGACCTTGGTGTGATGCTGTCTTGTACTTCCCACTGTTTCCACTAAAACTGAAGTATGGAATAAACACCAAATTTGCTTTACTTTGTCAGACAGAAGTGGCCCTATTTTGTGGAGAGCAGGTGAAAAGTGTGTTCAAATTCTTCAAGCAGTTTCACATTCAATATGAGTGCAAGAAAACGTGTTTTCGTTCAGTGTATGCTGAGGGGAAGGTATGTATGTGGATCTGCTGGTTTGGGAAGCCAAGTCTGGTGCCAGGACAGAGGCCATGGGGTGTTTCCTCCTGCTCAGCTCAGCCACAATGGAACTCACTACAGTCAGCAAGGAGAGGGCAAGGAAAAACCCTGCTAGTGAGGTGATTTGGGAAAAAAAAAAAAAAAAAAAGAGTGAAAGGGGCAAATAAACAGTTAAAGCAGGGATTAGAATGCTGGCATTTATAAATGGCTTGGCACAGCAGCTGCTGTTGAGATGCAGTAAATGACACAGAGTTTCCATCAGCCTCACGTATCTGAAGGAGAGTGGTGAATATGCCCAAGATGCCTCTAGCTTTAGTCACTTCACTTCCGGAGGAAAAAAAACAACATCCTCTACAAAGACTTTTTTTTTCTTTTTTTTTTAGACTTTCTTTTTGAAGAAACTGGTTCTGTGCAGGCTATGAAGGGCCTACACCTCCTGAAGTGACGTTAGGACTGCCCATCTGTGCTGCACGGAGAAAGGCAAAGGGTAGACTGGAGCTTACACTCTTTAACCTTTGGAAATTCAGCTTGAGGCTGTGTTGCTGCAAAATTGGTATTCCTTGTTTTGAGGTGGAATCAGACACTACTTACTGTTGCCTTTTACCAGAGGGTGATGCTTTCTTCATGTTTCTGAAATCAACAGCACAATACAATCATCCTGGACACTGAGTCCTCACATAATGGAACTGCATGGAGTTGTTTCTTCCCCACACTGATTGTAAAATTCCTTGGATGCAAAGGCAGCCACAAACTTAACAGTCAAGCTGAGGCTGTGAAAGTAGGGAGAGGAAGAAATCTAGGTGGTCTTTTAAAAATGAAGGCAGTGTGGGAGGAGACACTGAGAAAGCCTGTGCTTGGTCCACCTGGGAGTGGGTTTAAATTAATTTTAAAGCACAAGCCCATAAGTAAACCTGAAAGTCAGGTATGTAAAACCCATTTGGAATTAGGCTTGTGATGGCTGAGAAGGAAAGAGAAAGTTAAACTAACCACAGAACCACAACTTTGTTCACAAAATCTCACATGGTCTTTGACACCCATCAAGCCTTATGCCTTCTGAGAAAGTGGATACAGAATTTATAGCAGGATAGATCCTCCACTGAAGGATACAGCTTTTTTCACATGTGCAATCCCCTTAAAAATTGAACTTACTGCTTTCTTGTAAGTCTTTTTAATCATATGCTATTAGATATATTAAAGAATACTTTCAATTTTTAGCCAATAATAGTAGTTAAGCTATTTTTTTTAGTAATATCCAGCAGATTCCCTCCTGGATTTCTTTCCTTCCAGTATCTAGAATACAAGACAGGGGCTTGACCACTAACATTTTAGCTATAAAGTGTTACCAAAAGTGGCTTCCAACTGCCAATTTTTAATGTTGTCTTCACAAGGTTACAAAATGATGGACAACTCTTATGTTTTCCAATACTTCCTAAATCCATCTTTAAATGTAGTGGAAGAAATGAAGTGCACACTGTTTCTCCTTAGGAGATGTTCCACAGACTAATATGTCATAAGGAATCGTTCTCCAATTGCTGTGAATTGTATGATTACACTGCAACTGTGTCTCGAGATTCTGGTTGGGATTTCATATCTGAAAGCTGATAACAGATGCGGTTTGCTTTGCTTGGCTTGTTTTTGCCTTTGGGAAGGTTTTCCAGTATCTCTACAGAAAATTGGTTCTGCAGCATTTGCAGTTATGTTCAGAATGCACAGAACTGTTGATATTGAAAAAGAACCATCTGGCAAAAACTGGCTTTCCACTGGACAAAAATATTTAAAGCATTTAAAGCTTTCTCAAAATCATGATTATTTCCCTTTCTTCTCTCTTAATTTTCTATTTGGAAACAAAAAGAAGAAATGGAAAAAGGTTACTTTTCTTTTGTTTGTGTTTCTGACGACAAA
Source organism: Pseudotriccus pelzelni (assembly GCA_035584735.1). Classification (NCBI taxonomy): domain Eukaryota; kingdom Metazoa; phylum Chordata; class Aves; order Passeriformes; family Tyrannidae; genus Pseudotriccus; species Pseudotriccus pelzelni. The sequence goes on along the minus strand of JAWMRA010000090.1, from coordinate 6,248,119 downwards.
AAATCAACAAATATTAATGAAACACTTCTGGTTCTAGATGTCCTGCATACATCACTAGGTAGTTGTTACTTCTTCACCTTTTTAATGGAAATTTTCTTGTACACCTACATTTCCAGCAGGCCTGTTCAACAGGATAGTACTGCAGTTGCAGCTGACAAAGTTGAAACACAACTACAGAATGCACATAGCATCAAGGTATGTGAAAAACACAGATTTACATAGTTGCAGAGCAAGGTAATCTGTTAGGCTTAGCATGTTTTTTTCTTGCTGTTCTTAACCTTTGGTTTACTTTTTTGGCTGCTCCCAAGCACTGAGCTGACATTTTCATAAAACTATCTATCATTGCATCCAGGTCTCACTGTAATTCTTCACAGCTTTTCTAAGTGCCTCCAGAAACTTTGTAGAAAACACTATGTCCTTGCTCACCTCCCTTTCTCCAAGTCACTTATGAACATGTGGAAAAACATGGGTAACAGCACAGTTGTGAGTGAGTGACTCTTGACCACTATCCTTTTTATGAATTATCCATATCTGTCAAGACTATCCCAGCTGTGCCATGGTTGCTTGGTGTCCTTGGAGGCCTCAGGTGAGGGGGTTTGCCAGAAGGTGTAAGAAATCCAAGTAGACAGTAGCACGTGAAACACCGTTGTACAAATGTTTGTTCATCCCTTCAAAGACCTGCAAGAGGTTTGTAAGAAGGGGCTGCTCTTTAGAGAAGTCATGCTAACACTTCTCAATCAGATTTTATCCAGGTGCTCTCTGGCTCTGTGCTTTATTGTAGTCTCTGCATTTTGATATTGTTCGGCTAACAGGCCTGTAGATTCCTGCAATCTTAAAAAAAAAAAAAAAAAGTCAACCCTCTCAGTCCTCCAGTACCAAAGGTGTTTGAAGTGACAGGTTATATATGCTGGTCATAATTTAGCTGTTCCATCCTTTGGAATGCTTTGTGAATGCCTTCTGGTTTGTTGACTCGTTACTGTTAATTTTGTCAACCTGAACTGTAAATTCTTCCAAAGCAATCTCAGTCTTGGAGAGATATTCTGTTGAGTTGCCCCTCTCATTCCTGCCTTTATCCCCAGAAAAAAACAGAGTTCTCTTGAGAGCATAACCCCAGTTTTTCAGCAGTCCATGTTGGTACACAGGACTCATTTACCCTCCCCACCACTGCGCTAAGCCCTCGTCCCAAACCCTGCCAGTCAGTCAGACCTACTGACTCTGCTGAGCTTTTTGGTCCTCATGATGCAGAAATAGGATGTAATAAATAACTCCAGACCTTTTGATGGTTTGTCCTCTTTTCTACCTGCATTTCTACATTTTGTACCACAGTTAGTTTCTCTTTTATGTGCTTTTCATGGAAAGAACTGCAGCTTTTCAAATTCTTAGTTTTTCTGTTTAACCATGTTGACTTCCTAACTCTCCTTACTCTTTCAGAGGACTTTTAGATACAGCTGAATAAACTGATAAATGTGAGTGGTGCTGAAAGGGATTGGATCAAGCTCAGTCAAATAAGAGGAGGCTTGAAGGCAAAACATAAATGCTTGCTTATCTTTTTTTCTGCTTTCTCTATGCTTCCCATTCTTCCCCCATCAAAAATAAACAAATAAGCAAAAAATTTTTTTTTCTTCAGAGAAAGATGTTTACAATATAATGTCCTTATTTCAACCAGATGCATTTCTATACTTAGCGAACAGGGCTGAGGAGAAAAGGCTGGATGGGTAAAGTGATGCTTATACAGCAGTGTTGGAGATCCTCCTTCTTTTTTCTTTATGAATACCATGTGTTTTATGACTCTAATTCCCTAACTCTTCCTGCTGCTGGTGTTGTGTGTCACTCATGGTCCTTACAAGGGATGGCAGGGATGTGGTTTCTAGTTATATTCCCGAATCCACTCAAACTGTGGCTGCTACTGTAAGAGCTGGAGAGATTTCTGTATTCCTCCTTATTCTCTGCCCCAGGTGTGCAACATCTGCCAGAAGTTCTGTTCTTCATTAGCCAGAAATCATCTAAATCAAAGAATGACCTGAATAGCTTAATCGACTTTGAACTTATAATGGAAATGAGAATGGTGAGAGAGGTATATAAGAGTTTCTGTTTGAATAAAGTAATCTTAAAGTTAAATGTTAGCAGTCAAAGATTATTGAGCACCTGATTTCTACATTTAATTTTCCATAAATATCTTTTATCTTTAGCTGTTTTTACTGTGTTGATGTACTCCAAATTCTCTCTCTTCCACTTTGTCCTGTCTTTTCTAAATGGAAACATAAAAAGTGTCTAATACAAAGGTAATTGCTATCCCAAAGCAATTTCCTATAGAGAAAATATATATATGTGTGTAAATATATATATATATATATATATATATATTTACTGGCAAGGGGTTTATGTATTTTTTCTCCTTTAAATTTTGAAAATTAATGTTATGATGTGAACATAGTAGTGTCAGGAAAATCTGAAATTAGCCTTTGCACTTTTAATTCCATTTTCTTTCCGCCTGTTTTCCTTCACTTTCTAGTCCAGAAGGGAACAGGAATGTGAGTTACAGAGAATCACCAAATTAATTTTTTTCCCTGAAACTGTGGAAGGAAGGGCACTAAATTCCCAAAGTCCTCATTTGGAAGGGGTTTGTGGAATCTGTAGGGAAAATACTTCTCAGTTCTTAGTCAGCACTTTAAGAAAATGTTCATTCTGATTCTTTCCTGTCTAGAAAGAACAGAACTCAAAACGCACAAAGCTCTGAAGGTCTTGTTTCATTCCTTCAGCTCAGGTTTGTTTAGGGTACCTTTGAACCAGGAGACTGGCATCTTTGCAGCTGGTAAAGGAAGATGCTCAGTGCTCACCTTGGCAAAATATGTGGTGTTATTTGGGTAATGGCAAGCCATTCTAGAGTTCTGCAGATGTTTTAAGTGTCTAAGAGTCTGCGTGGAGAGCGATGAGACTGTTAGGCTCCCAAAAAAGTCTGGAGGTTACTGCCGTCACTGAGCTCAATGTGTTTTCTGAGCACAAGATACCGAAGATGTGACAGGACCAGGTCTCAAAAGACTGAGACATGCTATAGACTCTTGTCAGCAGGCTTGTCTGCCTGGAACACAGAGCAGAGCTTGGCAGCACCAGGGACAAGCATTGCCACGTTCCACCAGCTTTGCCCTGGCACTCCTGTTCAGTTAATGCAGAGGGCTGGACTAGCCTTGGTGAAGTGCAACACTGAGCAGGAAGGGCTGGCCTCCTGCCCAGACCACGACAATGCAGATTGAATCACTCTCACCTTACTCCCTGGCTTGACTTCGCACATGCAAAACTACCCACAGCAGAGGAGGCTCAGCTGTGTGCTCCTGCCAAAATAGAGCCTCTGTGGATGAACGAGACTCCTGCCATCTCCTGTCATGTTCTTATGGCTGGATCAGCTGTGGATCTCCCTGTTGGATACCAAAATAGGTCCAGGAATTCTTGTCTCGTTGCCTTTGCCTGGTGTGGCTCAATTTTCTACAGCACTGCATGAAACCTCTTGGTAATGTGTTGTGTGACAGCTCCATGGGCCTGCATTTTCTCTCTAAGGCTTGCAGGAATCCATCCTTGAACCAGTTGTTTCTTAGTCAACAAGCTGTTTGGAAAGCAAGGACACTTTTGTACCACTTTCACACAATCTGCTCAGAGGCCTCAACATCTATTGGGACTATCAGATGCAACTGTGGTATGGAGAGTCAGAATGCCTGTCTTGTGTTTTCTGGACATTTGGAAGTGTCAAGACAATGTACTATTATATATTTTTGTTTGATAAGGAAAAAGAAATGTTGTGTTCAGAGAGTTTTTCTCATTTTACCAATATTTTGCAGGGAGACCTGATTGTAGGACCTAGCTTCTGCGTTAAGAAATAGGAGGTTCCACTAATCACTGATGTCATTTTACTGTATGAAATATCTCTCCTCCTCCCTCCCCTATTGTTTGACTCTCTAAAAAGAAATGCAGCCTTTTTATTTTCTCCTTCCATTATGAAAAGCCAAAGTCCAAACCTCTTAGTGTCTTGGCAGCTACACCATTCTACAACATGAGCAAAATCAAACTTGACAAAGGATAACAGAAAAGGTTTTGTTGGAAGTTGACAGTTGGAGAAACCTACATGCAAGGGCAGGAAGTAATGACCTCTAGAATGGAGCTGTAAATGAGTAGTTAATTGCAGGTAGGGATTGGAAGTGTCACACTGCCCTCTGTTACAAGTGGTCAAGTCTCAGAGCCCTGCTTTTACAAAGAATGTGTGCTCTGAAATCCATGCAGATTAGCACCTCCATTGTTTTCAGCTGGCTTGGAACAGTGTTCACAGGCAGAGTGGCATAATCTTATGCCAAAATGTGAGTGCACTTCAGACTCTGTTGGCCTGTTCTGCACTGAGTTTAGGTTTTAGTTTATTGTGTCTTCTATACAGCTGATCATACGGAAGAAAACTTGTGCTTTTGAAGCATTCAAAAATAAAATAAAATAAAACAAAACAAAGTAAAATAAAATAAAATAAAACAAAACAAATGTTTGTAGACCAACAGGTTGCTAATTTGGAGAGCTATTCACAGAAAAGATCAAACTTGCTTTGTAGATTCCTTAAATAAAAAAGAGCACTTGATGGTGACCCAGGACGTGTGAGGTTCCCTCAGATCTACTTCAGTTCTTCTGTTGGTTTAAGATTTTTCTTCATTAAGTTAAGAGAAGACCAAACCAGAGGTGCAGCCATGACATGCTAGAATTGTAAAGATACAGGACAATCCATTCTGTGTAACACTTCACCTGAACAGATGAAATAGATACTAGAAAGGAAAGAAGGGCGAAAAGTTAAGTGCAACAGCAGCAGTCAGGACTGTGCTCTTTGGTTTCAGGATGTAGGCTGGTTTCCAGTTACGTGGCCTGCATACACTGAGTGTCAAATGAAGTCATCTTGTCTCTGTCCTGCTTCACCCTGGTTATTCCCTGCCAGGGATCTGGAGTCTTCAGGCATCACAGGGAAGCTGGTGCTGCAGCTGCTTTGGTGTGTCCCCAACTTACAGGTTGCTCTTGAGCACCAGCAACTTCTGTGCTCTCACAAAAGGAAAGTTGTCTTGGCCTGTTGGTGACGGAGACCTTTTTCAAGGTATTGTTTGGATTTGAAAATTATGCATTTGGGGGAGCTGGAGAAGATAGGGCAGTTCTTTAATTTTAATGAAGTGGTATAGGACATAGTTTTGGTAGGTGGGTGCCACTGCTGTTACATAGAATTAACTCATTAATTTCTTTTTTTCTTTTTCCCTCTTCTTTCTTCTTTCTTAATGTTTCTTGTAAACAAGTCAAGCTTTCAGTCAGAGACTGTATCACCTTTGCTTGACTTGGCTTAGTTCAAAGCCTCTGTAATCTCTTAATTATTTTTATTTACAAGGGGGGAAGGGTTGGTAGTGGGAGAACACATGACACCACAGAACCAGAGAAAGTGTTTTGTGATTAATTGTCTCACTGATTCAAAGGGGGGGTTTATTTCTTATTTTTCTGTCCTTTCACATGAGAGCCTGCCAAAATCTGTCTATGCAGAGCAGCAGGTTCTGAGATCTGAGCTGTGCTGCAGGGAGGAGATTTGTTTTTTTGTTTCCAGCTTCTCCAGCTCAGGTGGGCAGCATGGAGCCTTCAGAGGAGCAGGAAGGAGAGTAAGCCTCTCTGATTCACTGTGGCACTCTGCTCTTCCTCTGATTTCATGCATGATGTGCAGCTGACTGAACACCCCTCTGACTTTCTGACACATCTCCAAGGCCCTGTTTGGGGTATCTGAACACTGTGTGATCTTCAGCATTGCTGTCTTCCAAGTGTTCCTGTAAAGCCAGTTCAAGCACACTCTTCAGTTCTAATAATAATGGATTATCTTTGTGAACAATTATTTTTATCAGCACTTGATGAAATTTGTACACTTCCCATGATGGGAAAAAGACTATATTTCAATTCTTGCACCTTTCCAACATCTATAACCTTTAAAATTTCCACAAACTACCACTTACTTTCCAAAGAACTTGGCTCTCCTTTATGATCAAAGACTTGGACATTTTTAAATTGTGCAATCACAAAGTTATCTGACAATGAAAATCTGCATTGCATTAGGGCCTTTAGAAACATGGATTAAAAAATGATCCCTGCCTTGGAGATGATACCATTCCCTCTAGAAAGATGCCACTTGGAGGGAAAATGAAGAGACTGAGGCTAGCAGGTGGGATCTCTGTGTGTGTGAATGGGCATGCTTGGGTGCTCTGCTCCCGAGCAAGTGAATACTGAGAAAGCTGTTTGAAATGACACACTGAGAGTGTATTGCTACAGCACTGGAAGGGTAAGTAAAGCTTCTAAATGTGAATTTAGCCCAGTTGGATTTTAAGGCAGAATGCTTTCAAAGCAATAGGACACTTTCTCATAAATTCGGGGCTATAAATCCTTCACTTGAAAAAGGTTCCCATATCCATATTTCAGTCTCAAGGGTGATGTTTGCTATGATGTAAAGCTTTTTCTCCTCTGTGAGGTTCCCCACATGTCCCATCTGTGATCGCACTTGCTCACAGAGGATGCTTGTGGCATTGGAAAATTTTCCCTGGGAATCATCTCTACTAACAGCAATGGCTGTTCTGTGTTTGAATCTGCCTATCCTTCTAAGAAGTATTTGCCAAAGATGGGATTTTATATGTGTAGAGGGAGCACTGGAGTTGTAACTTCCTGGCACTCAGCTTTCAGGCAGTTCTAAGAAAACACATCCATGTGCTTTCATATCATGAAAGTGATGTGGAAAAAGTTTGCAACAAATTTGTGTGTACAAAGAAAATTATTGTGATAGGAAGGTTTAAAAGTAGCAACCCCAGATGACCAGAAATGCTCAGTGAATATACATAGAGGACACATGGCCTGCTTCAGTTTTTATCTGTTTGTTTTAGAGGAGTTCTTTTTGGGTTTTTGTTTATTTGGTTGGTTGGTTGTTTTTTTATTTTTGAAGGAGTTGGGGGGCAGTATGTTTCTGGCAAAGAGAAAAAAGGTTATCATAGGCTTTGAATTATTTTGTGTCCTTGGAAATAAGTTTGTTCTTTCAGAGTTAGGAAAAGACATGAAGTGGAAGCAAATCTCTGCCTGTATTTACATAATTTTAAAACTAGAGCCAACTTTGATTATAGTCTGAATGAAACAGAATATTTGTCAGACCTTTTTTTTCTACAGGAAACCAGAAAGAGAAGTGATTTGTTTTGAGAAAGTCAGGGCGATGTAATCAGAGATGTGGTAGCAGTGGGAGTCTGAAGTGAAGATCAAAGTGTTTAGGATGCACTAGAAAGGCCCATCAAGATAGTCTTTGGACCAGAGAACTTGCAAAGACTGGCACAATACCTGGGGGAAGGATGGAGCTTTTACTATGTGACTCATCTTTCCTTATCAGAAATGCCAATCTCTCAGCTAAGTGGAGAAAATAAGAGAAAACTCTTGATCTGTCTAAGGACTGGTGGAAGGTGGTGCCGGGAAATAAGTAACTACAAAGACATTGTTCTTCATGCGGAAAGGAAAGACAGCAAGTTTCTCTAAGTTCCACATGTGACATTCCCATGGACAGGAGCTGCTATTGCATGTTATATCCTTATTGCTGGTCTCATCCTCTTCATGTTTCTCAGAGCAGTGTGCTGTGAGGGGTCAACGTTGTAGAACAGCAAAGGACACCCCCTTGCACCTGTTTATTCAATTAATGCAGGCAATCAACTTTTCTCGCAAGACTCCACTCCTGTTTGGTTTCCAAGTGTAGAAGATGGGTGCCAATTTCCCCTCTCAATTAAGTAGTCACTGACTTTCAATGGGAACTAATCCTATGACAGCTGTTAAAAAAGGATTGATTTTCTCTTCAAATTTTTACATATTCAGCAGATTTTACAGTGCAATTCTTTGAGATTTTTGTCTCTCTGCATGGGTTAAATAATTAACTTTTTGTCACAGGCAAGTTGGTAATGCATGTATAATAAATGTTCATTTTACAAGCAATTATTTGCAGCAACTTTAGAGGAATCTTCCTGAAGGTATCAGATATACTTTACAAGGCAGGTATGGTCAACGTTAAGTCCACATGAATAAAACTTCACTGCCTGCAAAAGGCATTTCCAAGAGTGGGGTAGACTTCTAGAGTTGTTAACTGTGTCTTTGGGTTGGCCCTTCCAGTGGTCCAGCTTTTGAATCCAGCTGCAGGATGAAGGTGCTTCAGTTGTCTTTGCTATGGGGTAAAAATGCCCTGCTAACCTACTGTAACCGCTCACCTTGAACTTAGGGCAATGTGATGGTTGTCCCTATTTTGGTTGTCACTGTTTTCTGTTCAGTGACATTCCCCCATTACCTTTTTGCAATACAACCATTTTGACCTAAGACAGGCATGGAATCTTCCAAATGAATCTGCCTCAAGAAATTCTGTGGGATAATGATGTTGGTAAATCTGTTGTGTAGATGTGTGTTGTGCCTGTCTCATTCAAAAAGAGGAGAAAAAAGTAGGAAGTTTCCCCTTAGAGGCTGTGACATCATCTCTCAGTATGATGTTTTTTCCTTGCTTTTGACATTCCAGCATTTGAGAAGAAATCCACTGCATCCTTTCTTCTGAAAAAAATATGAAAAGGAGGACAGAAACTGACAAGTGCAATGAGAAAAATAGTTTTACATAATCTCTTCCACTCTTACTGAAGAGATCAGTCTGTTGACATCAGTGAATGGTGAGAAAAAAGGGAAATTTAAACTGAAATAGAAACATGCAATGTAAAAATGGGATCTTTACTTTATATTCACCTCATAGACAGTAAGAGATTTATAAAATGGGTGATTTATCTCTACCTTTGCTTTTGCTAGAGACAAGCGTGAGGGTTTTTTTGCTACATTTAGGAACTTGCTTGGAAAACCAAAACTTTTTGCTTTGCAGACCTCTTTGTTTGTGGTACCAAGTATGTTGTGGAGATAATGAAGGTTTTGGGCAGTCTCTTACTCCATACATATCACCAGGCTGGAACATGGGGCAGTTTGTGAGGCAATTTGTGTGAGAAATGTGTCAAAGTGTCTAAAGGCAAAGACCGACAACAATGCCACTCTTTACAATTAAAAGACAGATTGAAATTTCTGCCACTACAGAACCTACATAAAGAGGTATTTGTCACTGCTGTGACAAATATCTGTGAGTAACATAGCCCAAAAATATCTGTGGATAACACAGCCCAAAAGACCTGAGTCTTACTTACAGCAAGGACTTGCCCTTATCCAAGGCATTGCTGATATTGTTAAACCTAGCAGTATCCTCTAGGTGTGAACAAAACAATGCTGCCATAAAAAACCCACATGGGTCAGTATAGTTAATCCTAATTTAGGAGGCAAAGTACTCCTGTATCTGGGCGGACGACTTTTTTTATTGGCATTTATCTAAGGATTTCCTTCTGACATGACTATCTGACGCAAGTCAGTGGGAAAGATGCAGAAGCTTTAAAAGGATCTCTAGAGCAAGAACACGCATTCCCTGCAGAAAAGGCAAATAAAGAAAACCAACAAGCATCAATCTGCACCACACAAAGGAAACAAATGGCAGCTGCAGAGAGCAGAATGCCCAGGGCTTACACTGTGATCTCCTACCACACATAAAACCACACATGTACCAGTGCCCAGATACTTGGATGGACCTGGGCTCCCAGCACGTGTTTTAGCATAGGAGTGAACAAAAGAAACCTCTTGAAGGAAACTTAGGGGCATCATTGGAATTGTTTTCCTATGCACATGAAGACAGTTGCTTGGTTTTGTTTTTGACTCGGCAATGAAGAAAAAGTGTGCTATAAAATCCATGTTTTAGCTCTTATATTTAGCCCTAATTGTGACTCCATATATATAGAAACATTATGAAACCACAGCACATCTTCCAAGTAATGTAAATTGTGAATTACAGGCTCCTGCTCTGTGCTCTTTGAAGATTTTTCTAGTTTCTGTAAAAATCTTCCACTTCCTGTTGAAAACAGCAAAAGAGATGTCTGTGAAGGCAGATCAATCCTCCTATATTTTAATTAGATATCATTATTTGGGGTTCAGTTGTTTTCAACTGTGGAATAATTTATAGCAACAGTAGATCTGTAACAAAATCCTTCTTACTCTGATTGTGGCCGCCGTTACTGATTTCTGTGCTCTGTGAAAGGGTTTTGGGGTAGGGATGTTTGAAGCTTTCAAAAAAAAAAAAAAAGCCCACATTAATTAAGATTAAGTATTTTACATAGACTTGTTAAAAGGCAGATCACTCAAAGGCACAGAAGTGATCAAGAGAGCTGAGTGTAGTCACACTGATGATGTCCCTGCTTGCGTAAAGCTGCTGTGGAGACCTGAAAGCTCCTCTAACGTCATGAAACAGACATTGTGTTTTTGAAGTGTGCTGAAATAAAAGCTCCCTGAAGCAAAGATGGATCTAAAAATGTTATAAGACGCCCTAGTATAGCCCAGAAACACAGTATACTTAAAAAAGCGCTGAACATATTCCATTAATATAGACCCATGCTTCCTTTGGGTTCCAGCAACAGTGTCTAGACTATAGATCTGTGGGACAATTTTCTTCTTTTGCTAGAAGATTAAAAATGTATGGAGAACTTGTGACAAGGTTCTCTGAGTGGTTTGATAGTGGTTTTGCATTCTAAAAATATAGTGGCCTTTTTTAAGTTCTTTTGCAAAGTTCCTGGCCATGTAATGCTCTTGGTGTTATTCATTTTTTGTCCCTTTCTGCTTCAAGTTTAGAACTCCAAGGCTTTCTTTTGGGTTTTATCAAATTACACACTGAAGAAACACATACATTTCAGAAACAGATGGATTTAATGTGCATGAAAATACATGCCTTTTAAAGAAACTAAATTAGTAGTTCCACTTCTACCCTTTTTTATTGAAGACAGAGCTCTGAGAGATCTCTGGTTTAAAACATAACTTTACAAACATCAACAAAATGAGATTTATTTGCATGGAAATTTAACAGAACATCAGAGAAACCATCAGAAACGCAAAATCCGACAGCTTCTAGTAGACATGAAGGAAGCTGGGACAGTACTAACAAATATATATAGAAAAAAAGGCTTTATGAATCCACAACTAGTGGATGTTTCAGTACTCTTATTCACTGTATATATTGAATGCATCTTCAAATTCACAGCTGTCCATGTCACTCAACATTTCTCTTATAATGAAGTTAACTGGGAACATGAAATATTTTTTTAGTGGCTAATTAGTGTTAATTCCTTTTCAAAGTGTGGTGTCTGATACTCATGAACTGAAAACCACAGGTAAGACCAGTTTGGGGTTGTTTTGGTTTTTTTTTCCAAAAGCACCTGGCTCCTACAAAACTGCACTATGCAGAAAATGTGAAGCAGAAGAGCTGTTCTTTTGCCTAATCGTGGTTCACCAAGTATTGTCTTTGCCTCGGTGCAGAGGGATCCGCTCTATGCTGTGCCCACGTTGGTAAAAGTGCTGTGGGACAAAGGAAGCTGTGAACATTTCCAAAGTAACAACTCACAGGACAGGGTCAGTCTCCAGTGGATGTGACTCTTTAACTGTATGTTATGCATCTTAATCTTGAGTCCAAATACCCTGTTGAAATAACTCCAGGTGATCCAATCAAAGGATTCTTTGTGGTGTTTCTGGACCAGAAAATAATGACAAAATGTCAGCAGTATTTTACCCAACCAGGACTGACCAGGAACCATTTAGACACCTGATTATGTCTACGATTCAGGAATCCACTTAATTTTTTTCCTGACCATTAACATAGAATCAAGTGCACCCTTTTGTTTTTTCAAGTCCACCCTGCTGAAGTCTTTCAATGCATAGGAATTGACTGCTGAACAGACTTGGAGCTGCACACATGCTTTGCAATTTGCTGAGCCTGTGCCCAGCCAGTTGGGTTTGCAAAAGTGCTCAACACCTCCCTGCTCCCTCACTCCTGGAGGCTCTGATTTGTAAAGGAATTCTTTAAAGGAAACACTTAGGTAGATGTTTATGAGTTTTCCTGACTGATAACACATGGAGATTGTCCCAGAATTTTGCTTTATTAAAATAAGCTGCTTCCTCAATAGGAGCAGTTGAATCAGACCATCAAAGAAGAAAATACTAGTTGACATAAACATTTATTCTCCTTTATAGAAAGCAAACATTTTCTCTTAGAAGTATCTGGAGTTCTGTTAGCAATCGATGAACACCAAACATGCAACAAGTTTGTTCCAACTAGCAGCAAAAATCATGAACTCAGCTTTGTTGTCTGATTTTCCTGATGCAGCAAAAACCAGTGTGTCACAAGAGCTAGTTTTCTTTTGCCAGTCCCTCTGCCAGTACGGTAACATTCCAAGAACATATAGACAGAACTCCCCAGCTGAAATTAAACGATAATTCGTAGTATGTTTTAGAGCCTTAATAAAGTTTTTCAGATCATCAGCTAATCTTTAAAATGAAAAGACTTTTATTTTAAGTTTTCCTGAATTGGATCATCCACCTCTAATATGTATTCCAGTAATCTCAAGGACTGTTTAAATTTACAGCTTTTTTCTTTTTTAATACTTCCTCTCTCCGCTTGTGATTAGATGATTCAGTATTTTGAATGAATGCAGCTGATCCAGCTATACTTTAGTACATGAATGTGCAGAATCAGCATTAAATTGCATTCTTTAATTTTACACAATATTTTAAAATAGTTTATAGCTGAGAATTAGTTTCTTTGGGTTTTGTCTGCAGCTATTGTAACTACACATTTCTCCACCTCCACCTCAACTTGCAGTTTACCAAAAATATGTCAGAATCAGAGTATTAATGTACTGCAGATCGCATGGAAAGTTTATGATTCCTGGGCTGAGGACTAGAATCCCAAAACATTTGGAAAAAATAATTGCCACGATGAGTCACAAACCAGTTATGTTCTCCTTATAGCCATGCATTTTGTTTAACAACTTTCCACCAGATAACCCCGTTATCCATTACTTTACTGGGTCCCAGGCCCTTGGTAATTAATATAAATCTAAGGTAAACATATTCATAGGCTCTAACAAACCAGCTAGTTACTTTTGAGAGGAAGGTTGGGTGTGGAGTGGTATATGATAGGGAATGTTCCTTGTAGATAGTAAAGTTGGGACACAGCAGGTTTATCTCTCTCCATTCCCGTGATACTTCACTGTTAAGCCAGAGGGCTTTGTGCCATCTAACATGTGGCATGCTGTTAAAAAAAGTGTTGTGGTGAAGCAAAATATCTGTAGTTAAACAGGTTTGAGACTTAAAAATCACCAGAAAAATGGAGGGGGATGGTGAAATTTGCTGAGCTCCTCAGGTCGAGGTCTTGGTGCACTGTGCACTCTCACTTCTGGAGCATGGTGTGCTTTCAGAGGGGAAGGGCCAAGGGCCACGGAAACGCTGTGCAAATTTGTTGGGAGGAAGGCAAACAAAGAAGTCAAAAGATGTACATAAGTGATAACAAGGTAAATATTAGAAAAGTTAGCCTGTATTATACTCATATAATAGGATATCGGCAAGGAACAAATAGTCCGGCATTCATGGCTGGTTAGGCTGAGAACAGTACCAGCCTGGGCTGATAACACTACAGCTTGCTGTTGGTGCAACCTTGTCTGAAAGCCAAGCATATAAAAGCATATAGGATCTCTGCACTTTTTTGCTTTCTTGGTGTGTGTGGCGCAGATCTGACATTCATAGAGGGAAGAACTGTGGCATCTGGGTGTCGTGTGAATGCAAAGGCCTCTCTTTCCCTTTAATTTAGAGATCTCTCACCTCGAGAGCATCACACCTTTGTGAGTCAGGGAACTACCAGGACTGTGTGGCACATCTTTTACTCATTCAATGAAAAGTCTGACTTTCTTCATACCTGACCCATGGATGTTAATTGAGATGACGATCATATTTCAGTAGGGTATTTACTGGCCTCTTCTGTGGAAGGGGCATAATTTTTGATATTTTAGTTCGTAAATGTGCACTGAAAGGGAAGGTGCTTCAGTCTCCATTCTCCCAAAATCTCTTCTCACCTCACTGGACCACAGTCTTCCATGGCTGTGAGCATGGGAATCTTGCAGCCTTGCCTCCTGAATACTGTATGATGACAAATCACAGGAGACAGAAATCCTTTCCCTATTTTTTTCCTGGGAATGCTAACACACTGGAAGACCATGTCAAGGAATAACAATCCATCACTAATTTATATTTTTGGGACAGGAAAGCCTCCTTTACAGCTCATTATGGTTTTGATAAGATATGTGACAAATTGGTTTTAAAATACTTTGTTTCCAAAAAACATATATTTTCTAAATGACAAGTTGTTATCTAATGCTGAAAAAATTGCTGTCTTTATTATTGTGTTCCATAAAATCATGAGAACAAATTTTTAAATTTCTGTTTTACAGGGTATTTTAATTGCAGATTCCAAATAATTCCCTTTATTTTGGATTTTTACACTAATGAATGCACTGGATGGGAACAGCTGAAAGGCTCTTATAAAATATTTTTTGAGAGGATTGTAAATAAACAAGATGAATTAAATGTATTCAAGTTTATTTTACAATGTGATTTACTTGCTTACAATATTTCTAGTTCTGTTGTAATATGATCCCTTCTGTTTTCCTAACAAGACCAAGTGAGAAAATTACATGATAAATAATCTCCTTCTTATTTGTGTTCCCAATCTCAATGTGGACAAAATAAATTGCATTTCTTAAAAACTTTATAAGAAATAATAAATAGACAAATCTGTCTATTTCTGTGCAGGTTTAACCACTTTATGAAAAGTTGAGGCTGTCCCTGCAGTCTCTGCATGAGGAATATTTTTTATTACAATTTACCTTGTTTTAGTGACTCCAAAGTCTTACGTTTTTTCTGCAGTGCTTCATGTTCCTATGCCAAACTTTTACAATATAAATGACTTTGGGTCCAGGGATACCGAACTTTTACTGGGGATGTAAAAGATTTTAAACACTACCAACCCTGTACCCCAGTGGCCTATTAGACCTATCTTTCCATTGCTGGCAGTGTGTCTCATGGAAGTTTGCCCTACATGGATGTGCAGATTTAAATGTAGGAAGGAACTGGAGATAAATTCTAGTTTGCAATGAGAGACACAGAAGTGTTTCAGAGGCACATATGTGATTTTCCTGCTGCAGTTCATCCCACATTCAGAAAGCTTTTACCTGTCTGTCTGGGGAAGGGATTTTGTGAAGGGCTGACACATGTGACCCCTTAGTCCAGATTGCCTTGTGATATCTAGAACTAATTCCTTGTTTTTTATGTAAATCCAGAAACCAAAACAAGTTATTCCCCGCTCTCAGAGCAGCTCATGGAGACTCCAGCACACATAAACCAAGAAGAGAGATCCAGGAGAGATTCAGGTCTTCCTTTCAGAGATGTCATATTTAGTGTCAGCCTTTTCCTTGACCTTACTAAAGTTAGGAAGTAGCTGTGGCTCAAGACCACTATAAATGGCTATAGTAGGCTTGCACATTAAAAAAAGAAAAAAAAAAGCTTTTGTTTTTAAATTGTTCTTGGGACTTTGTTTGCCAAAACAGCAACTTTGAAAAGCAAATGCCTCGCAGTAAAGTCTAATAGGACCAGCTTCATCTTGCCTCTCCTGCTTTGGAGCTAACTGTACAAACTGAACTTGACTTGAGGTATCTGGATGAGCCACAGCACAAATCCTTTCCTTATCCTGCCTTTATATGCTTTCACCTGGTAATGGGCTTTGGAAAAAATGTTAGCCTTCTGCTTTCTGTGCTCCAGCTTGTCCATCTGAAAAGTCACCCATAAATACAGACAAACCTGTACCTCGGAGAACCTGTGAGAAGCAAAGTGCCAGGAACTCTTGGGCTGGAGTTCCCTACCTCACACTTCTGTGGTGGAAACAGTTTCTGGGGAGGAGGAAGCCAGTATTTTACAATCTTGAGATGGCAGTTAGAAGGAAGGCTAAAGTAGGCTCATTATAGAGAAAACATGTACTTTTCTTTTAAAAGTTATATATGATGAGTATTTTTTTTGTCAGGAAATCAATTTACTGAACTTTTGTGTAGCTGCAGGCAGGAAAAAAGAAATGGGTAAATTTTACTTTTCCCCATACCTCTCAATTTTTTATGCCTTCCTTAATAGAATCACAGAGAAATGAAAAATTATTTAAATCAGTTGAAAAACAGAGAGTTCATAAAATATATAAAATATGCTAAAAAACACACAGGCAAGAGTGTGTAATTTAATATGCACTGACTAGTTCCCCATCAGATAAACTGCTACCTGAAGCAGATAGAGAAATGAATGCTCCTTCTGAGCAAAACCAAAATAATTCCGTATTTTGGAGTCTCTTCTGTCCAAGTTGAATGAGAGGAGACTGAAGAAGGTCAGCTTCTTGACCTAAATGATGAAATGACAATACTGTATATCCCCTAGGTGGAAAGCAGCTTTTTCTTTAAAAGTGTATTTGAGATCACTTTCAATTAGAAAACGGGAACCTGGTAGCTGAAGAACAATTGTTGGAGATATTTTATAGTCAGGAAAGCTCTGAGATGCAGAAGTATTTTACTCCCAAATGCTGTAAAACTAAAAGTTTCTGTAAAAGCAAGAGGGATCCCACTGCTCACTTACTTGTAACTCTAACATTAAATAGTATCAGCAACATCCTTTGTGTGAAGGATGCAGAAACCTTTCCTCTTTTCAATGCAGCTAGGTAGTTACAGACTGTGGTTATTGATTTTGTGGACTTACTCCTGGATAAGGTGAGGAAAGAAAGTTGTCAAATTTGCCTGCAAGTTATGTTCAATTTAAAAAGTGTTGTCTTGCTTTTTTCAGAGGCAATTTGCTTCCAGAATTTCTATGTAAGATGTTGGTTTAGGTTACAAATTGGTTTACCTGCTCCTGCAGCTTCCTAGCATTGACATTTGCTCTGAGAAGTGTGTTTTCAATGTACATCTGTCATCCTGACTTCCTTTGTCTGTTTGTTTGCCCATTAATATTTGCCGTAAATATTTTTTTTGTTGAGCAGCTTTTCTATCATGTGTACAGAAAGTATAATATTCATGGTACAGAATTTCAGAAATAATGGTTTTCTAAGCATTGCTGAAATGCCATTTGTGTAATTTATGCACAAAACTCTTTTTTGAGTACAATTTTATCTTGCTATTGGATATGCAAAATTTCTCGCGGGTGTCATGAGCTGAAAATTTGTGGTAACCTGTCAATGCCTGGCTACAAGAAAGGTTAGAAACTACTTTACTGGAAAATAAGCCAATATTTTGTGTGAAACAGTACCAGCTTGGGACTGAGCTGTAATCTCCTAGAAATTATTTTGTTCTTTTTTACTGGTGATGTTGGAGGAGTTGTTCAGCTGGTGAAGATGGTCTTATTGATATTTTCAAGGTACAAGCTGCCTAAAATCTCTTCTATAGAAATCCTCCCTCAAAATTAGTTGCAGGGTTGTGCTGAAGACTGTTCTGGGATGGCAAATGGCAGTCTGAGAAGGAAGGGTGGGACACAAGTGTGGAAGTTTTCAAACACACCTGGAAGTCAGTGGAAATTGGGTTTCAGAGTACCTTAAGTACTTTTAAAAAATCCCACCCTAATTGCTCTTGCAGTCTCTGGAGGATATTTGTTTTTCTGTTACCAGGAGCAACATATTTTATGTACGTAGAAATGACTGGTCCAAAAATGTCATTCCAGCAATTGTAGCAACTTCTTTTGTGTCTCATTTTCCTTAGGAGTTTAATTTCCTTCACCTCTGTGGCCAGCTGAAGCCTTTATAATTGGGAATCTCCCAAAGAAATGATACATTTGCAATGATTTAGGTTTTCTTCCAAAAAGGCGTATGCAGGATTATTTTTTGATTCCATTACCTTTCCAAATGTTTCAAGCATTCATGGAAGTATATGACCAGGTGGGGCAATTATAACTGCATTAATGACAGGCTGCAAAACTTCCTCCAATTCAACACTGTAATTTGTAATTGAACAAGGCTGAGCAAACTGAACTGTGCATATCTTTTTGACAGATAACTCATTTGGTGGATGGAGAATTATTGGCAGATTACAGGCTGAGAATAATGATTTTTCCAACCGCAGTACCCTGCTTCAAAATATTTTTTTTTTTTACACTCACAGTTTCACAGCTTAGCCCATGTCTGGGAAATATCTGATGGCATTTGCAAATGTCCTTACAACTGGTTAGGGCTCTGGAGAGATGGTTCTGGGGGTCTTATTGCATTTGTTAGTGTATCATGTATTTAATGGATGAAGGCACAAATTGTATCTGGACCTTAACCCCTGTACAAGAAAAGTTTATTTGCAGCAAGGTTGTAGTATAGCTATACCCTAAAGTTATCTTTAAGGCTCCAAGGGCATTGTTAGAAATACTGTGATCCTAGGACACACAGTCACTTGTTCTTTTGTATAAACTCACTCTTCTGGATTGAGGTGGAACAAACTGCTTTGACAGTCTGACCTTGTACCAGCAAGATTTAGACCAGACGAGATATCATCTTTTATTCTGTAAACTTTAAGCCTGATCACTTGTTGTGCCTGCTTTCACAGCCAGCTTGAGGACAGAAAGACCTCTGTCTTGTGTACTGACCTTATCTGTCTAAAATGTGGTGTTCTTGTACTGGTTGTGGTAGGCAGAAGTTGTAGATCCATCTATGGGGTCATTCCATGCAGGGCTGTGGCAGCGACACTGGCAGTGACACACATTGCTTCATCTCTGTGACAATCATGTCTCCTGATGGGGGCTCTGGGGTAGAAAACAGTAATGTCTAAACCTACTGTAGCTTCTTGTTCCTTGAATGTATTTTTTGTGACTTTGACAGATGCACAATCCCTATCATTCAGAGCAGATGACATCTAGTCCGTACTCCTGTACAGAGCTTTGATTCACTCTCCTGGGGTGTTGGACAGTGAGAACTCAAGACAAGAAGAGCAGCATGACTGCTGAAGTTGTGGACCAACTCTGTAGTGTTTGCAGAGTGGAAATCTACAGAGAAGTGCTCTTGGCCATTGGGAATTAAACAAGGATTTGCTTCTGGATCAGAAACTCTGTCTTGAAGGCTTTGGAGGTCTTTTGTTGCATGAGATGAAGATAGGAAAAGCTCAGAGAATGATAAGTTGAATTTAACAATAAAAAGTAATTCAGTGTAAGGGATGTTTCACAGAGCAGCTGAGGTAAAAAAAGGCCATGTGTGACTGTGGAGACACAGTCACACATGCCAGAAAAACCAAGCTAAGTAAAGAAAGGGGGAGAAAAACTCCAACAACCTCACCCTTTTGACTCCAGAAACTAGATACTTAATTAATATGCCATGTTACTCAGTCTTTTTGTTTAATCTGTAAGAAAATTGGAACTTTTCAAGTCAACACAGCACAACAGAGATTTTTTACAGGTCTGAGACATAAATAAGGGAACAAATAAAGGAACAAGTGAGCAGACAGGAGCCAAAAAAATTTGTGTATCTACAAGATGTGTACAAGTGAGGTTCGCTGGGTGGGAAAAGCATATCCTTCCAGTTCATTTTGTAAGGCATGCTGCCACTTGCTTTGTTGCCTTGCCATTACTGAACAAAGCTTGGATGTCTGCCTTCAGACACTTGAAGCTGCTGTTGCCTTTCAGCTGAAGGAAAGATTTCTCTGGTCTCCTTCAGCAAGTCTTATCCCTGATGCTACAAATGCAGAGGTTAAATTATCAAGTGTGGAGGTGGGCTGGGTCCTCAGGCAAGGGTGAGGCTGATTGCACTGTGCCCCTGGGAATCAGGGAATGGACTCAGGTAAGACCTTTTATTTACAGAACTGTATGTTAAAGGGTATGAGAAGTAAGGAGGTATTGCTTCAACTTCATTCAAAGCTGTACTAAGGAATCAATCTCCTCAGTTCAATGGTTTTCTTTAGGGAGAACTTCTTAACATCTTCACAATGGAAGCATGAATTAAAAGAATTTCCCCATACTGACACACTAATGTGCATTTGAAATCATGTTCTTAATTCATAGTGTAAATTAAATTGTTCTTTAAACCATTTCTACTTAATTAACTCAGAAAACACACATGAAAACCATCTGGGTTTAATTCCCTGTGGATTGAAAATTTGTAAGTGCATAATGTTTTAAGTTTCTCTTTACTGGTTAATCAGTTGGGCCAACTCAGTCTATTCCAATTTGTACCAAAAACACTGAAATGTACAATTTTGGCATGGGTTTGATATGAATTTTCCTTGAAACACAGTGGGTTTTGACCACGATGTCAAAGAAATTGAATTAATTCAAAATGTGGAAGACTTAGTGGTGAAAACCAAAAGTAACAGAAAATATTTGCAAAGATTGGCCTTTGCCTCCTCACCTTTCCTGCCAAAGAACTGTGAATCCCAGCTAGTCCTTTCAAAAGGGGAATATCAGGACAAATCACCCAAACTAAATACCCAACACTCCCACCTCCTGTGCTTAAAAAAGCT
>JAWMRA010000090.1:6181147-6215748 GCA_035584735.1 Pseudotriccus pelzelni | reverse complement strand
CAGATTAAAAGAGGCAATTCTTTATGCATAAAAATCTCTGTGAAGAACAGGGAAGAGAGAAGACAGAAAAACTCCAGAAGACAATGGCCACTAACAGAATGACTAAGTAGCTTTTCTAAGGTTTGCCACATAGTCTTTGTAAAACCATAAAAAATGGCTTTGTGGTAAAGCTGGCTTGCAATCCAATCAAGAAATAAAAGTGGCCACTCTTTCATGGCTTTCTGTAACTCCAGCAGCTGCAGACGAACTTAAAACTAGGCAGCAGAAGAAGGGAAAAAAGTCGTCCCATTCTTGTCCAGATTTTCTATATTTGGTTGAAGTTTTCCAACCAGGGACTTGGCAGACGACATGTGTTCCACAGCTTCCTGAAAGAGGCGGGGGAGAGGGAAGAGACTTGTTACACTCGTGATGCCTGCAATGAACATGAGAAGAGATCATATTCCAAGTGTAAAGACAACCTTTGAAGCCAAATATGAATAGAGAAGGCACCATCAGGGCAACTTTTTGCACCATTCTGTATGGCTGCAGCTACATTCCCTCTTTCCACAACAAGTGGTTCTTTGTTTTATTCTTCTGTGCAAGTACTATTTTTGTCAAATGCACACACAAAAATGAGCGCATCCAGTGGGATAAAACATGGGACAGTATTGGAGTTTGCACTCATGCTACAGCAGTGAATACAGTTTAAAAATATATAGTCAGATTGGGTAAGCTTGAATTTTGTGGTTTTTTTCTCAGTTGTTTTCACCTCTAAAATGTTTGCACTTTACATATTCTGGCTTTTTATCTATTAAGTCAGCAACAAAACTGTCTTCAAGAAGGTTGGCTTTAAGAAGAGTGAAGTCTGTCCAAAACAGTCCACAAATGCCTACAATATTTTTTTATACTGGATTTACAGTAAGACTGAGCCATGCTAGGAGGCACTTTATGTTACATGCTCAAAGAGAATCAAGGCCAGTTCACACTGAAAGAATGAACATCATCACTGTGCATCACGAAAACTTAACAAAGAACTTATCTGGATAAACTATTTTGGGGTCTCCCTGAGGGTTAAGCCCAGAAATCTGCTGTTGGGAATGGCAGGGGAAAAGGGACCACCTGTTGTGAGAAGCAGATGCACAGATTTTTCATGTTAAAGGGTATGCTTCATTAAGCGTTTGTTTGGGATTGCCTTGGGACAAGAATATCTCAGCTATACTTTGTCCCATATTTCAGATAAAGCTGTATGAAAGGCTCTGACCTATGAATGTGCTGTTAAAGTTTATATCACACCACACTGGGAACAACAACTGAAAGTTAGTTATTCCCCTGAGCACTGGATGTTTGCAGCCCACCATGTCTTGTGCTCTGTTTCAGTAGTTTATCTTGCTAGTATCCTCAGTGTTTGCAGGATGACAGCAGTGCTGAGTCAGTATGGGCAGGACAACTTATGGTTATCATCCTATGTTTGCAAAAATAATTTCAGACGTAGATGATCACACCATTAACTCACAGTGCCAGTGGAAGAAGGTTGTTCTTATTTTCAGTGTGGCTGACAAGTACAAGTCATGTTGTACATGTGTTTTGTTTATATTCCCTGGGATCATGAAAGTGGATGGGGAGGAAGCTTTCCAAGCTAGCAAGCGTTTAAACCTTTGTACTGTTATCTTCAATACTCAGCGCTTTGTAGGAACAGGATTAGAGGGGGTGTAAAGGAAAGTACATCAGCCTTCAGGACAAATATTCAACCTTATGATCAAAGTCCTGACTGTTAAAAGCTCATATGTCTTCTGCACAAACCAAGTTGTGTGCTATATGGAAAGGGAATAATTATTTGTTTTGCTACAGGCCCAGATGCTTCATGTTAAATGGAAAAACGCTTATTTCAAGCTTCAAATAAAAAGTCTGTGTGTTGACAGCTATCGAATCTAGAGCTGAAACTAGGGGATATTTTACATTGCTGTT
Source organism: Pseudotriccus pelzelni (assembly GCA_035584735.1). Lineage (NCBI taxonomy): Eukaryota > Metazoa > Chordata > Aves > Passeriformes > Tyrannidae > Pseudotriccus > Pseudotriccus pelzelni. The sequence goes on along the minus strand of JAWMRA010000090.1, from coordinate 6,213,804 downwards.
CAGCATCACTTACAGCCAACAGCAGGACATGGTGTTCTGCAGTCTTATATTACTCATCTGACGTGACTTATCTTAGACAATGCAATACAAAATGAAAACGAAAGACAACATCTGGTAGAGGTGGAATGGTGCCTGGATGACACATATAAATTTTTCTGTGGTAAAATAGGCAATATCAGGCTGATGAGTTCAGAAACTCTTTGGTATTCGCTTTAGGGAAAAATTAAGGCAGCATTCAGCTTAACATATTGTACAAGCCTTGCTTCTCCAGAAGTCAGATGATCAGGCTCGTACTTGGAAATTATCTGAATATACTGCCATCTGAACTTTTAATTTCCAGCATTATGTGCTCTTGCACATAGCATTTTAAATGTGAGATCATGAATTTTTTTCCTTGTAATTTTATTTCTGCTGTTTAAAGATAGACTTTTCCAGGATGATATTTAACATACACAGATTTTCTTTCTGCATCTGTACTGCACTGATAAAAGACTGGATCACAGACAGACCTTATCCTTACAGAAAAACATTAAGAAATAAACTACCTGTTAGTGAATTGCCAACAAGTAATGAGGAGATTATTCTTCCATCTAAAGTTAACTATCTGCCCATATTTTTACAGTACTAAGAAAATGCAAACAATCTTTTCATCCTGAGGTTTTGTCTTACATTTTATTCACAAACCCCTGGACAGTATTGCTGAAAAAAATACTGTGTCTGGCTTTTCAAAAGACTAATGTGTAAGACAAGGTAACTCAGAAAGCTTTACTTTTTAAAAAAAATATTTTCAGAAAATAATTTTATGTGGTAATTTTGAGCAGCTCATTTAACCAGCAAGTGTTGCAAATGTCTTAGGTTTTCTTTACACTGAAGAAAATTGTGAAATTTGACTTAGTCTGTTCCTGTTTTCAATTTCCATAAATCTATTCTAATTTCAATTTCTCCTTTGAGGCTTTTTATGAATTGTACACATACACACAGAGGTTTGCATGCAGTTTTTGTTGAAACAGCCATCTCAAGTACTCAGTGTGTGTTTAAAAACCTTGACAAGAAAATTCTGATACTTTTTAAACTTGTGTATAGGGTTTCCAACACACAGTCTGTCATGGAGGTGACTTCTGCTGCCAAAGGGTAAAGGCTGTGAAACCTTCTCAATGGGCAGACTTGTCCTTTGAAACATCTGTCTGAGAGGAAACAAATGACCTTAGGAAGGAAAGTCATCAATAAAAAGCTCACATACGTCATCACTGGAAGCACTCTCCATCCACCATGGCCTGCTCTGACACATCCCCCAATATCTGGGCGTAAGCAAAGCTCTCTGAAAGACACAGACGTGTCACCAGCCTGTCAGACCTTGCAGGGTTATCAGCCTGAATTTCACCAACGTGAGCTATATGATAATAAATCTAGTTCCTTCACGCATGCATTGCTTTTTCAGGTACAAGTCTGGCAATGTCTGATATCTCAGAGAGCTTAGAAATAGTAAAGTCTGTGAAGCAAAACACGTGAAACCCCACATACGAACACCAGGCTTTTTATGGTGCTGCTTGCTATCTGTCTAGGAGGGAAAGCTTTCCTGTACACATACTTTAATATTTGCCTTCACATGAGGCAATAAGTCATTGTTCAAGAAGATGAGAAAAAAAAAGGTACATATTGTAGGTAAATAACTGCCAATATTTAAACTAAAACCTGAGAAGGAGAAGCCAAGAATAGCTCTGCAGATAAGCTTTGCCCTGCTGCCTTCAAGTCAGGCTAGGGCTGTCCAAACAGTCCAATTCAACTATGCAGTTTCAGATTGCACTTTCTTTACTTTTTGCTTTTATTTTTACTTATTATTAGTTGGAAGCATCGCAGTTAGTCATATATGTATATAATTCTTTTTATGACAGTCACTGCACGGTGTATGCAGTGCTACAGATTTTTGCCTTTGTCAGGGTGTTGACAGGAATAGGAAAGTAGTTTAAATCAGAGAGGAGGGTCATGTTGTGGTTAAAACACTGCAGAGGGCAATCTGAGTACAATCTCTGGATGTGGCCAAATTGTGCCAAATTGTGCTTCTCTACAAAATCTGTGTTATCTGATTTAGAGGGGACTTTCATTGATTTTACGGCTTGAGCCATCAGATCCATGCTCCCTGAGAAGCAAGGCTGGAGCTGAAATCTCTCCCTCTGTTTGAAAAATGCAAAACATAATCTAACAATTCCCTTCTCCCCTTCTTGCTATCCCATTTCGTCTTGTTTCAGTAGAGTTACCTGAGCCTTGAGGTTTCTTCTCTTTCAAAGCTTCATGGGATGAGCTGTCAGTTCCCAGTAGTTGCTAGAAGTCAAATGTTTGGGTAATTTCTTCTTGTTAGTGTCACTGTCCTTCACAGCTGAGCAGTTGGCATTTTGAGAGGAGTACACTTAGCGTTACTCTCCAGCTGGGTGTCTCTCCAGATAGCAAGAGCAGTAAGTATTCCCTGACTGCTTTGAGAGGTTCTCAGGCAGTGCCACGAAGGAAGCATTACAGTGAGGGGAAAGTAAGAAACCTTTCCTGTGAAAGCTAGAGGAATCAAAAGTTGTGATGGAAATCACATAAGAAAGACCTTGCAGAACCAAGGAAAACACTGTTTCCTAAGCTAGGCAGCTGCATGGACTGGAGAAGCAGACCCTGGGGCACAGCTGACCACTTCAGGGGAAGGAGCAGTGTTATGAATGGAGTGAGAAGGTGCTAAAATAAGTTAATTCAGTTCACCATCGTGGGAGGATACTTCATTTCAGCTGCTACAGCTGTAGGCTCCTGGGCAGAGACTGTTAGCTTGCTTTTAAACCTTGACAAGTTTCTCTGCTTCCAGAACGGGCATGATTCTGAGTCACAGACTTCATACACACAGGAGAGCCCTTGCTAGACACAGCTCAGCTGGAGTGGCACTCTCTCAACATATTTAGGTATATAGCAGCTTTTACAAACTCCTCTCCCAAACACATTCCATAAGCAGTCACTGGGGCTCTGGGCCACAACCAACTTGATACAGGTGTTGGTGCTATCAGGCAGAAGCCAGAGAGGTGAAGAAGTTTCAGTGGGCATTGTGGGGCATGGAAGAGTGAAGATACCAGGCAAGATACAGCTCAGGAAATGTATCCTGGGGTAGACGTTGTCAAAGTTCATATCAGGGAGCACATAAACATATGCTGAGTCCACTAGAGAGAGACATGAGGTTGCCAAAGTGTTGAAAGTGTGAAGAGCAAGGCCCTATATTTTGTCAAAGGCAAATTTCAGCTCTACTGTGGGAAAAGCTGCGCAGGCTCTTACAGGGATCCGGGCTCCCCAATCACAAGCTGTGCACATTCTTTCACAGGAAATGAAATCTAGGCTGTGCCTGGGGATTGCCTGCCAGCCTTGAGCTTGCCGTATTTTGTCCTAGTAGATTGGAAATATGATGCCTAGGGCAAAAAAGTGTGAGTGCCTGACAGAGTGGCTAATGATACGTAAGCCTTTCTTTGGAGTTGTGAGAAGGAAGCATGTGTTTTGGGACAGTCTGGCTGTGGCACTACTCTCATCTGGATGATTAGCTGGTTACACTAAAGATATGGAAATTTGGTAGAAAAGAAACCCCTTTGCTTTCCAGCAAAGGTCCTCAGAGATCAGAGGGCTGGATGCTGTTGGGCTTAATTTCTGGTTATAACCAATCTGGCATTATAAGTCTGGTCATATTCAATAAGAGCCTGTCTGATCAGAGATTCACAAATAGTGGTGTTTATTGACGCAACAGAAATAGATTAATAATTGTCTTTGATAAATGCAATAGAGTTCTAATAATAACAATAAAACTGTATTAACCCAGGTAATAATAAGTGAAGCTTGCCAAGAAGTTGTCCTCACTTGGGAATAGGGAAAGAAACCCTGTTGACTGTCCCCAAGACTTTTCTGGGTCTTCTTCCTAACCAGATGAAATTTCTACACTCCTTATATATAGCCCGATCTTATTCCATTCCTCCTGTTTACATATAGCATGATCTAGGCAGATAGTTGAACAATACATACAGTAACATGTTCTTCATTACGTTTATTAGCATATTCAGGGATAAATTTTAACATCTAGATGATTCCTAATGAGCCAAAAGCTAATTTTTAGACATGGTTTCCTTCAAAGTTCCAGTCATATGCCTTCATTCCATTCTATTTCACTCCATAGAGTCCTGTCTCTGCAGGACCCTCTCTTTTGGACAACTCATCTTTCCTTGACATCAACTACGTAGATCTCCTTGGTTGGCTCCTTGGTCATTCATCATCCCATTCAGGACAGTTACAACACAGTGACACGGGAGTTCAGTTGCAATTAAAGCACGTAGAAAGATCTAAAGCTGCTTCAGACTTGCTACCTGAGGGTGTCTCACCGTCTTTTGCTCTGCTTGTGCTCAGGACAGGGACACGAGCCATCCTGCCCCTGCTGAGTGTTTGTTGCCAGAGACACAACATCACTTTAACTACAGGCTTCTGGTTCTGGCTTGGTCCTGGCTTGCCCAGTTTTTTTACAGAGTGTACTTGTGCCTCTATGTGACATACTTTTAAGATTTAAAATGTCACCCAAATGCAGTGGTGCCAAGGTGAAAATCATCTCTCCTCTGTGGACTGTGATATTGTTCAAGAGGGAAATGCACCAGCTTTCCTGTCTGCTTTGTAGGCATAATCTGGCCTTCAAATTGTGATTTCCCCAGATCTGCTAATGAAAAAGCTGATTTTCATCATATAGTATATTTTTAAGGCTACAGAAACCAGGACCAGAAAAGTAACAACAGTCATTCCCTCATTGTCTGCATTGGTAGTCATTATCTCAGACCTGTGTCCAGCAACAGAGTTGCACCAGCAGGAAATCCCTGGGGTGAGTCATCCTTATAGGATAAATACTCTGATCCATGGGTTGATTCAGAAAGAGGAGTCAGTTACAGAAGAAACCTGTCCCCTATTCATTCATTCTTGTTGCAGATGGATGGCACAGCATGCATTTGCTTTTGGATGTCAGCCACTATAAGGGTCTGCCAGCTTGTCTGCCTATTCTTGGACTCCACATAGACCAAACATTGCTGTTTGGAGGTAGGACAAAAGACACAAAATACTTATCCACTTCACGCTTTTTAGCTGCTTATTTCCAAGGAAAGTCAGGACAATAATGCTTTTTTTTTATTTATCTGCTCCATGCTGCCAACTATTTGCAGTCTTATCTGCATCTGGAGAGAAGATGTGAACTTTGACCACTCCCTATTAAAAATCTGCCTGATGGAATGGAAGGACATCACAAAGGTACCCAAGAAAACTTGCTCTGGGTATCACAGCTGCGTGGCATCTTGTGAGCATCCTCTGCTGCCCTCAGGGCAAGTAAACAACAGGTTAAGGAGATGACAACAGTGATCCCACTGGGCAGCAATAAAGAGAAGATGCTTCAGCAAGTCTTGCTTCTTGAACTACTACCCTGGGTGCTCCTAGTTTAACCCAGAAGAACTGACTGTTATGGGCACTGAACACCTGAAAAGTTCTCTGAAAAAAGCAAACTGCATCACAGGCTCTACAGTAATCTGAATCTTAGTTGTACTGTGGCCTGGTTCTCCAACCAGTTAAATGCCACTAAAAAGGTAGAAAGGTAACGAGAAGATAAAAAGTGAACGTGCAAGAGGAAAGTGGAATTCCTGTCCCAGGATACATCTCAAATGGGTGGAAAAGATTGGAAGGGGAAACAGTACCTGAGAGCATGACAGGAAATATAATTTCTATCACATGGGAAGTTCTAATATGATTTAATATTTTTGTTTTATGGAAGCATCTATTTTCAAATTTAATGGTGCTTTTGTTTTTAATTATCAAAATACTTCATTTTGTCAAAACTGAAACAGTATTATTTTATCTCATGGTATTTCAAAACAAAACAAAGTACTCGAGAGGTAGCAAAGTGAGAGGTGGAAAGATAAAGATTGAGAAAGAAAACCACTTGTGTTGTTCTTTGAATCATTTCAGTTCTCTGACAGAAATTGACATGATTCAGCGAACTGCTTGCCTTGTATTCAAGCAGCATTAACTGACAGGTGTTCTGACAAAAATTTTTCACCCAGGTTCAAAGTGCCTTTGTTTTGGCAACTGGGACTAGAGGCAAAATGAGATTACGATCTTTATGGGGCTAGTCTTGCTGTATTTATAATCACCATTCAAGGCTTTAACAATGCCCTCCAAAGTCACTTAAAGACACTGTGGCAGCTGAATACAGATTCTCTGTGATTCAGTGCTCACAGCCACAAGACCAGGTTTGTGTGCTGTTGCATGGGCCTTTTCTTCTCCTTTTCCATAGAATTTAACCCATGCTAGGTCTTACACTCACTTTTGAGGTGTAAGGGATTGGTACAGCTACATATGAAACACAAGGCCGGTAACAAGCAAGAAGATGAAAAACTCCAGAAATTCCTGATCGCAAAAGTAACAAGTTTCTGAAAGAGAACTAGGAGCAGGTAGCTTCAGTCTCCTCTTTTCCAAGACTGAAAATTCTTGAATACCATGCACTTTTGTTTAGCCAGATTACTTACCACTTCTAAAGGTGGGTGGGTGGCCTAATATAGCCTTTTTGGTAGTGTTGTGGCTGGAGGAACCTGAAACACATCCACCTGCCATGTTATCTATAATAGGTCCTACATTTATATAGGCGGTGGGACAACCACCTGGAGGGGCAAGTCTAAGCAAATAAAAATTTGGCAGCCATTGAATTTTTGGAATTCCTATTTACACAAGCTTTCTTCAGAGCGAAGGTGGAGTGAGAAATGATCTCATTTCTTAGACAGCAGAAAAATGCTGTTCAGTGAATAAAACATTTGGGCAAAAGTAGTTGTTCCCTGCCATGATTTGTTGCCTACCCTGGGAGTTTACTTTACCTTCTTATTCTTTTCGTTATTTTCTACATAGACTGTGACATAAAAATGTTACAAACATTGCCTGTTTCCATGTTTCTGTATGTTACTGAACAAGTGGAGAACTACAGTTAAACATCATGACAGATGCTTTCACTGGCAGTAAAAGTACTGACCTACTTCATGTGCACTCTTAGCAAGATTTCTGGAGACACAGGCATGTTCTTGTGTGTGTGTGCACTTGTACATGTGTTTGTGAATGCGCTTCTTCATCTAAAGAAATATTTCCTATGTCAAAAGCTCTTTTCCCCCTCATTTCTTTGACCTGTCTGTTGTGTGAGAGCCACCCCTGGTTTAGCTGATGGTATTTCCATTCACTTTTAGGCAAGCAAAACCCATAGAAATCATAATAAGCATCAGAAATTAAAAAAAAAAAAAACCACCACCAAACCCCCAACACTCTGAGACACTATGAACCCTTGAAATCCAGTGGTTATTTAACTTTCTTTCAATGGTCACTGAAAATCCCTTCTGTCACAAGAAGGCATTTGCAAAAGATGACTGTGTGTCTCACTGTGTTTGAACAAGCAGGCAAGCTTTTCTGGAGACACAGATAACTATGTGGCTCACGCACACCTTTGTGTGCATGAGGCATGGTTAAAGGTGTGATGGTTTTACCAACAAAGGGACATTTACACAACCCCATCATAAAAACGCATTACAAGGAGCACAGTGTCCTGTGTACTGACACAAGGCACTTGAGCATTGTTACAGTTGATCTCCACACCACACATTACTACTTGAATAACAGAGTGAAAATTATGAGTACAAACCCACCTTAATGAGGATCCCTGAAAAATACCCAATGTCTGCCTACCAGATACATTCCAAACCCTGGTGTTCAGAGCCAGTGTGATTCCTAAAAATACATGAACGCTTAAAAGAAGACTGTCAGCAGTGATCAGGGATGACCTGCACCCAAACAGCATTCTGCTATTATGAAACATTACTCTATGTCAGAAAAACATGGAAGAGGGTGGCAGAAGGATGACAGGGAGAAAATACACTTTTACTTTTCTTCCAAATAGCAAAACAAAATGGAAAGTAGAATTGTTCTTGAAGATTTAGTGAAATATTTCATTTTAGCACATAAAAGAAGTCCCATGAGATTGCTTCAATAATACAAAGGATGCAACCTGTGGTTGAGTTTCGCTCTGAGTAATTGGAATAGAGTGTTAATGTCTCAGAAGGATAAGAGAACTAGTGTTAAACTCTTTTATATATGATGGCTATCTGGGAAGGTTTCAAGAGCAAATCATATCAAGAAACAGATGCTGCAAGGTGACCTAATTCCAGTTTACAAATATCTGAAAAAAATCCCATAATGACCTGGTTGAGAATTTCTGGGTTTTATGCAGTAGAAGTCAGTTCTTGGGGCATGACCTGAGGTTAATGAACGGGATGCTTCACTTGCATGCTCATGCAGCATGGGCTGGTGATGTGATGTAGGTTGACTCCCTAGTATGAACCATGAGAAATGGAAAGAGGAAAGTTGTTCTTGATAGAAGAAAGAGAAGGTGGAGGTTTTGTTTTCATGTCTCCAGGGCTCAGTGGTCCAGGGAAAATCTATTAACAACTGTCTTTATGCCTTAATTCCCAGTGCATATAGGAGATGGTGATACCTTTCAGCCGAAACAGGGTTATTTGGGGAAAAATTTATTGATTTTTGTATTCTCACATACCACATGGCTGATGTGGTGCACCAGCTGTGATGCACCCACACCGGGTGTGTATGTTACTATTCAGATACTATGAGCTTTCCACATAAGGACAGTTGTGCTAATTCCAACCAGCTTGGATATTTGTGTCCCTAAACCATCAGTATTAGGAACTTAAAGAAAACTCTCATGAAATATTGTAAATACATCCCTTTCCTACTGTACAGCACAGCATGCTCTGCTATGAAGTTTGTCCTCTTTAATCCAGCTATATATATGTTGAGGTTTGGAAGCGCTTGTCAACCCAGATTTTACAACTGAAGCTGGGAAGGAGAAAGGAAATGCAACTTTGAAACAAGCAAGCAGTTAAAAAAACTTCCTTTGACAGGGCTGAAATATGATTTGAAAACATTTAACTCCTGAAAATTCTTGGTCCTTTCCTCCCACTACTTTGGCATATTCAGAACTGAATGTGGAGGGCCATGGCACACATTTGGGTTAGAGAATGGCATCCCTGTGCACCTGAGCCCAGTAGTTCTTGTATGCCTCAATACAGAGGGATTTGGGGTAAAAGAAAAAGGACAAGACAAATTTTAAGGTGAATTGTTAAGGAACCACGCAGGAGAAGTCTGGACCAATTTGATTAGCCAGAAGAACTTTCTCATGGGAGTTTCACCCATTTAAATGATTTGTCCCTCTCTGCAGGCTTGCCCAGTTTGGTGTCTGAGGCAGGGACTGGAGCTTGCTGTTCTGAGACATGTGCCTTTAGTTTGCTGCTGGGTTGGTCTCTCCACTGACGTAACTCCACTGAGGCTTGCTGATTTGCAAAGTATTTGGCATCCTGATCCTGGTTTTCCTCTCTCCCTCTCTGCCTCTCTAGCACACTCTACTCTTCTCCTTTTACTCCAGGGGTGTAACCTGGCAAACCTCAGCTGCACTTCCTCGATGAGGCAGCAGCCCTAGTTGCTCTGAATTCAGCTGACCTTTCCAAACAGGTCTTTAGGGGTTTTGCTTTGTTCTTGTGTTTGGCTTTTTTTTTTCCACAGCATATTTTTTCTGTGTGATGCACAAATATTATTTTCTGCTTGCAATTCCCAAAACTCACTCTGCTTGTCTTCCGAAGTTATCCCACATTGGGCAGAGCTGGAGCTGTACTTGGAGCTGCTGCTTTGTCTTCCATCAGTCTTGATTCTCTGTTGTCACACTGTACATTCTCCTTCCATCCATAAGGGCTGTGGGTATGAATCACAACAAGGTAGAGGTTACTCTGGGAGCTGACACTGAAGTAGGATATAATCAGAGAGGAAAAAGAACATTACAGAGAGGGAGATGTATACATAAACAGATACATTTTTGGGGGAAGGTGATGACCGCTATGTGTCAACCATGCTCTTATTGAATGTTTGCTTCACTCACCTTGGAATATTTGATTTGTCAAACAGCTTGACTGGGAGTTGTAGGGAGGAGGGTGGAGGAGACAACTTTCCATGACAATCTCTTATAAAATGGTGGCTGATTTCAGGGATTTTTTTTGTTTCAGTTTAATGAGTTGACAAAGATATCATGGAGAAAATCAAGTTCCAGCTGAACCAGAAGATAAATTCTTTATTTTGAAGGAGAGTAAAAAGGAGTGCATTAATTTGGCTTAATTTGAATGCTGTGCAATGCTGAACTAAACAGTTTCGGTTTGGTTCTCTAGTACTGTTTCAAATCAACATTTGTCACTTAAAAGTGGCCGAAGCTGAAACAAAAGTGCTTAAATCAAAGTTCCCAAATTTTTTGTTTAAAAATATTCAAGTGTCACCATTTCTTTTTCCAAGAACAGTACATTTTATTCTAGAGAGTCCTGGGGATTGCGGGGGGGTGCCATGGAGGGAAGAATTATTCTCAGCAAGAAGAAAATGTTTTGGACTAAGAAATCATTCACTAAAAGCAAACTGAATTTGTACATATTTTCAATGTCACCAAAATCATACTGTCTGGCAACCTTGCTGCCTCAAGTGTTTACTGTGAAATATGTCAGTGGTTCAGCCTGGCAAAGAGTTATAGAGCATTGGTCTTATTCCTGACTTGCTTCTGTCCCCAGCATTACTAAGCTGGTGTAGGCTGAACTCATAATCCACAGACCCAGATCCCACCTGCATGACTCTAAAGACGTCTTTATTTCTTCTACCAACTTACAGAGCCTTTGATACACATCCACATACCCTAAAAACAAACAAACCGAAGTCCTAGGTTTTAAGGCTGTCAGCTTAGGTTTTGGAGGAGAAGGAAGAGAGGGACCTAAACCTTATTTTTCATGAGAACTTTGCAGTGGAGCAAAGATTGGATCAGGGGGCTTATTTGTCCTTTAATCAAAAGCAGCATTCCCACAAAGCTACCCACAGAGTCATCCTTTGGAAAATCAGACAGGCTCGTAAACACGAGTAAGGAACCTGCATTTTATTCATTTTATTTTGCTCTAGTTTACCTGGAGGCAGGCGAGTCACTTCCAACCTGGTCCTGCAGATGGTGCCAGGGAAGAAGCTGAAAACTGCCCCTTGATGGGGAGGTAAGATTTGACCTCTCCCATGCTCCAGCAGCTCCCAGGTCCTCCTGAATTTGCGTCCCAAGTGTTCACTCTCTAATGTGAGAGATGCAAGCTTGGTCACTATCAGAGGTCACTGCCATCTGGATCACTATTGCTAGATCACTACTACATCCCAGTTACTGAAAAAAAAGGTGTTGCTTCCCTGGGTGACAAACCATTTCCCCCCATGTTTCTCAGAAGAAGTTCCACTGATCTCAGTGGGAACAGTTTCAGAAGTTAAAAACTGTCCATGCTCCCCCCACTTCTATTTAAATAACTTGATTTTTTGCAGTTGATATCTTAGTTTCTAAGTTGTAGCTACAGACACCTAAACAAACACATTCTTAGTCAGTTTGCTCTGTGAGGGGAGTTATTACAAGCTTGTAGAAGGTCCTGTTGGTCCTAAGGCAGAGGAAATCTTATAACAGAATTTCCCTGTCTCTGGATAAACTTGAGATGAAACTCAGATGAAGCCACTCCTTTCTTCTGAATATTTTCTGCTCATGCTGTGTCAAACCCAATTATTATCACTATGTCAGTTCTGTCACACTCTATAAATATAAGTCTAAATAAACCAAACAGCATAGCAATTTTTTGTCAAGGGGGAAGTGCAAGGAGGGATTTCATTGGGGCTCAGAGTGCTTTGCAGAAACAGGGAACAAGATAAGACTTAAGGGTCTCAGGCTTTACTTTAGAATAAGATAAATCTCCTGGGAGTAGCACCTCCTAGTAGCTATGGTTTTCAGGTTGGCCTGGTGCAAGAGAACCCTCACCTCACTAAAATAAGTAGGATTTCTAATTTAGTGAGGACACGATTTAATAAAAGCTTCAAGATAAAAATCAGGCAAACTGTACCTAACAGTAATTCTTAAATCACAGAAGTTTAGTCTTTCAAAGCCTTGTTCTAGCCTCAGGATAATAACACCATAGAAGCTGCATACAAATGAGCCTAGATGAAAAAACCAGAAAACTATTACTGAAACAAGCTACAGGCAAGGGAATTGGTGTGTGCATGTAAAAGGAAACACAAGAGGGATATTTTAAACTACACCTTCCAGCTCCTCCCCATGGACTGGATCCAATCCTTATAAAAGCCAGTGGAATTGACTTCATGAGAACTGGATCAGGTCCCATATTACACCTACTTTGGATCCTTGCCATAGGTAGAGGTAGTCTTGAAAGAGAGAGCAAGTGAAGTGGAGTTTAATTTACATGACCTTCCAGTTCACTCTCCACTTACAGCTGTTCTTGTAGTCAAGAGGAAACATCTATAGCTTTCCAAGAGAGGGAGGTATGCTGTAGTATGAGGAGGTATATTTTCATGTCATTTTCAAGGTAAGTCTCTTGCAAACTTAAAGACTTCCTGGGATTCTTTGAAAATTGTGCCTAAAACATTTTCAAATACTTTTTCCAAGATCATCTGCGATTTGGGGGGCTTCTGTCCTCTTGCTTATGCAGTCAGGGCACCAGACACTTCAGCTGGCTTCAAGGAGAAACAGGGATCCAGATTTTTTGGAAGCCAGGAGCAAAGAGGATTTCTGCTCTGGCAGCCAAAACAATACAGGCAGACAAAAAAAAAAATCACACAATGGAGAGTGTCTAAACATGCCATCTGCAAAGTCTGGAGACTCTAGCATATAATACCTGCTTTAAGTGAGATAACGAATTACCTAATACTGAGTGAAATTAAAAGAAAAAAACCAACAAAACAAAAAATCAACCCACAATTTAAATCCTGTTGGTTGCCCCTGGCATGTTTTTAATTTTGTTTCTGTTCTCTTGGATATTCAATGAGACACTTGCTAATACCTCATGGAAAGCTTTAGCAGTCTTTCCATGTTGAAGCATTTAGAGGAAATATATTATGTCATGTCATTTTATGATGTTTCGTCTTTCCCTACCTTCTCCCACTATAGAGATTTGCCTGAAAGTCAAAGGCTGGATTTCTGAATGCTGTAAACACACCTAGCCACACAGTGACTTTATTAGTTGACTTCAGCCAGGATGAAACCTCTTGCCTGTCCTGAACTGTTATTTTTCCTTGCATATGGGTGCTTCTATTGATATTCTTGACTAATAAGCTTCAAAACCATGACCCTATTTCCAGGCTGACAAGACCTAATTCTTCACTGGCAGCTTCTTCCATAATTCCTCGGAAACATCCTACCAGCACCCCTACCTACACTTAAATGTGCTGTATCTCCAAGGAACCTGCACCTCTGAGCTCACCTGGTTCTTTGTCTCTGCACTGAAGAAATATTAGGTGTTATAACACAAATCTGCTTAGGCAACAAGCTTGAGTCCTAAACATCTGTCTCACAACTGCTAACTTACTTCCTTGCTCTGTTTCAGGATGTTCAGCTGATCCCAGTGCAAGCACGAGTTTAGGATCCCTCTGTCTAATGAGGTCTCATTCCAGAAGGTCTTATAACACCCTAAAGAACCTCCACACTCCTTTACATCCAAACCATGTTATGCACACCACTATATTTTGCTAGTGAAACACTACCCCAGAGGGCTCAGACTGTTTGAACAGACACAAGAGAAATCAGACAACTTATGACACATGGTAGCAAAAGAGTCTGGGGTCCAGAGGGGACTAAGGCATATGTAATGTGAGTATGGTCAGGTTTTCTGTAAAGGAAGGTGGCCCTAAAGCATGTGGGTGTGACTTCTTCTGAGGTACTTGACCAGTCTTTTACTTCATGTGATTTACTTCATGTGATTTTGCTTCATGTGATTCATGTGACCCCTTGTACCCATAGATTTAACTAGATGCTTCACAAAGAGGGGTAACGAGCTGAGTGTAGTGCTTGGTGGGCTTGCGTCCATTTGGGTTTGGACTAGTGAGTTTAGACATACTAACCATGCTTAACTGTCAGAAATATCTGGTCACACAGAAATGCTACATAGCAAAAAAATAAATAATGAGCCAGTGTTTCTGACACTTCCCATCTCAAATCCCTGGGTGATCACAAGCTTTCCTTTTAGGGGAAAGTTATTCAGTGTGTACAGCAATAACGCAGTGCAAGGTGTCAAGCACTGGTTGTTAAGAGCTCTTAGTTTTCCTTGTAATCAAGTCTGGAATTCAGCCTTATTATCCTCTCAGGTCATAAATATCGTTGTGTGCATGGTGTGAGCTCTGTGGAAGCTGTTTGGTGGGAGAAATCATGGTGCCCTAGGAAAATGAAATATTAACTCAGACAATAATGTTCTGGCTTAACTGTACTTTTTCTATACCTTTTCTATTTTTATAAATAGAAATAATTTATTTTCCTCTTTTTGTTCAGATTCTGCACTCTCTGCTCACACAATCAAGGTGTAGCTGTCCTGTCTCAATTGTATCTAAGTGCAGGTTCTTGCTGCTGGATATGTAGGACTTATTCTGTGCTTACATGGCTCTTACTAGCTCTGCTGTATGGAAGGGTACATAGGAAGTCATAGATGGATGTCTCCTTAGAAGCAGCATAATACATATCAAAAATCAAAAGTTTTTGTAGGAATTCTCAATGTCAGACAGTCACCTGTCACCAATGTCACAAAGCTCTGCCAAGAAGTGTTCATCCTCCTGCTTTAAAATGACTGTGGAAACCAAAGTGATGCAAACACTGGCAAAGTAAGGCACCATTCATACAAACCGAGGAAAAAGAAATAATTTTCAGTTCTCATAACCAAATGACAAAGATAAGTGACTTGTTCAAGGCTTGTGATTCTACTTGCAGGGTGACAGGATCAACCTTAACACCTCTTTGTGATTGGCTGAGGCAGTACAGTTCCTGAGCTAATGCCTCCAGCACACTGAAAAACACTGCTGGAAGTGCAATCTCCCAAAAAACAGTCAGCATGCCAGCACCTACAAGACTGGCTTGACCTTTTCAGGTGTTAATTCTCCTAACACAGAAATCATTGCCTCACTGGTCTTCGTTCCTGGGGGAAGTTATGTCTTGATTGGGATGACAGGTGAAAATACATCAAGTGTATTTCTGAACATCAAATGCTAACTGAGCCCTTTCTCATCTGCATGCCTGTGGCATAGAGCTGCTCAGTGTATTTTTGGAACAAAAGCCACACTGAGCCACAGAAATGTTTTCCTATTGCTGCCTGTCTTTTTAAGCATCAGGAAACCCAGAGTGCATAAATGAACATGAGGCTGCGTAATGTAGGATTGAAAAATACCTTCAGGTCCTCAAGTGTACCAGGAAGGCTTTTGTGCCTGTCCTGAAGCATGATGGAAGTCCTGGAGGTGTTCTGAGTGTCCTTGGAGCTTTTCATGTGCAAGAAGCAAAGCTTACTTACAGAGAAGTGTTTGGTCTTACTAAACAGTCTCCCTTCCTCAAAATTTAGCCCTGATATAACCACTTTGAATGTTTACAGCAGTAAAAGATGAGGACAGGGACATCTGGCCATTCTAGATTTTGCTAGTCTAATATTTGGAAACATCAGGGCCCAGTTTAGTTGCTCATAAACAACACCAAGAAAAGTTTGGTCATCACTGCTTCAGGACCCAGCCTTTTCAACCTGTGTGGCATTGAGCACTGTGATCTTTTCAGCTCAATTAGGCTGATCCTGAGACAAACTGGGACCTCTGCCCATTCGATGCTAAACTGTGTGGAGCCACCCTTTTCTTGTGAGTTAAAATTTTAATGAAGTCAGTGCGAATATACAATCAAAAGTCAAGCTGTTAATGGTGGTTTAGGGTCTGTTCCACTTTGTATTTTGAAGTCTGAATTGCATAGACAATTTCCATCAGTGGAAAAAATATGGAAGCCTTTGTCATCTTATTTCAATGATATTTAGGGTTTTATACAACTTAATGCACAATAAAGTAAAAAGAACAGAAAAGATATACAACTACGTAGTAGCTTACACTCCCTGTTCATCCCATCCCTGGGTTTTAGGGAAGCATTTTATGAGTATAATTTTGAATTCATAAACTGGATAAGTTGCTGTCTATTGGGTAGAATGTTGCTGGATTCTTAATTGTAAAGATAAAGTCATAATGGTAAAGTGAAGTCAGTACCTCGTTTCCCTTTGCTTTTCTTATCCCATGCAATTTTGAAACAGGGGCCCCAAAAGAAAAACACAGGTCAAAGTTAGAACTGAATCAAGTGCAGGCAACTGCAACAGTGAACCCCACTGACTCCCATAGCTGAAAGCCAGAAATTACTTGGTAGGTTATCTGCAACTAGGTAAAGCTTGTAATTTGTGTGTTGCTACATGTAGTCAGCTCAGTGGGGTTTTGGGACAAACATCTGCTCTATGCTACATATAGCTTGAAAGTTTGTGGCTTTTACAGAACTTGCCATTCAGTGGTGAAAAGGGATCTTTAAAAGAGAGGGAAGGGCTGGGACTCTGAACTCAGGGTCCTTGGGCAAGTTCCTCTGCAGTATAAAACAATATCTGACCTGATGTACTTTTAGACTGGATTTTTAAGAAGGAGTTGTGTAGCCCTTTTAATGGAGCAGAAATAAGGGCTTGCACCACTTTTCAGACTTGGGGATGAGCTTACAGCTTCCACTTTTTCTCAGTGGCTTTCTCCAGCTGCAGTTGAGTATGACAAAAATAGGAGAGATACTAAACAAAGGAGAACTTCATAGCTAAAATAAAACTAAAGAAAAGGGTAAATGTTTGTCCTCTTTCCCTTGTCACTCCACAGCAACTTGTAACGTATTTGAGAACTGATGAAGGTATTTTTTAAAGTAGCTTTGAAAATAAGGAATGACACTGATGTAAGGAATGATAATATACTCTGACCATGCAGCCTAGAGTAGAGCGGACTACTGGAGAAGGAGGTAAATTGTGAAATCTGTGAGCAATATTTCTCTGTTGAAATACTCCAGCTCTCTGATAAAATGTTTTCCATTTTCAAAGCTTCAGCTCCCCAAGCTGTACGCTTTTACCAGGGAAAATGTTCTGACCAGCTCTCGCGCTAAAGTATATGCTTGATTTTCTACCCCTTCCATAAGGAACTGACAGTTTGTTATCCTGAGATTCTAAATTTCTCTTTCCCTATTTTATCCATATGTTTCCCAAAAAAGCTCTTGAGAGTGAAAGCTTTGCCTGAGCAGAGGGAAATGCCAGAGAGAAATGTTAAAATGCCAATCTGGTGAAGATAGCTTTAAACGAAGGTTACTGGGAGAGAGGAACTTAAATCCATAGTACTGTTCTCAGTTTGATGTCAGTGCTAACAACAGATGTCCAGAGCCTGGATAGGGGTTGCAGGTCAGCAGGAGAGCACCTGAAGAGCAGCTCAAAGGAATTCCAGTCTGTTCAGACAGTTGGCTTCAAGCGAACCCAACTTTAATACCTCTGCGTAAACACACATGACATGGGGAACAAAAAACTAGAGACCCATGCATGCCTGCTGGCTGTGATCTTGCTGGCATGAAGGAGACCTGGTGGGATGGTGCATAGAACTGGATTGTTGGAATGGAAGCATACAGGCTCTTTAGTAAGGACAGGCAGGGGAGACGAGCAGAAGGTATGATCTCCTGTGTCAGTGACCAGCTGGAGTACATGGAGCTGACTGAGAACGGATGAGGAGCCAACACAAGGCTTATGTGTCAGGATCAAAGAGAAACAGGGACAGATGACATTGCAGTGAGGAGACCCTGCTACAGACCACCTGACTAGGAAGAGTCAGAGCAGATGAGGCCCACTTTGGACACAAATAAGATGAGGATCCTCATGCTCAAGTCCATGGAGATCTTCAACAATCCTGATATCTGTTGGATGGGCAACACAAAAGCACGTAAGCCATCTAGGATGTTCCTGGAATGTACTGATGACAATTTTCTTCTCCAACTGACAATGAAGAGAGTGGAGGAGAGGAAAGAATGGAGAGAGCTGCTCTGCTGGACCTTGCTCTTACCAAGGAGGGGTTAGTGGGGAATGTGAAGCTCCAGGGCAGCCTTGGCTGCAGCAACCATGATTTGGTGAAGATCCTCAGAGCAGCAAAGTCACTACCTTGGACTTCAGAAGAGCTTATTTTGGCCTCTTCAGCTTTCTGCTTGATAGGGTTCTATGGGATAAAGTCCTGCAGGGAAGAGGAGCCCAAAAAAACTAGTAGAAATTTAAGGATCACCTCCTCTAAGCTCAGGAGTGATGCATCCTGACAAAGTCAAAGTCAGGCAAAAATCTCAGGAGGCCTATGTGGATGAAGAGGGAACTCCTGGAAAAAATCAAACACAAAAAGGAAGCCTGCAGAGGATGGAAGCAAAGACAGGTATTCTGGAAGGAGAAGAGAAATTGTCTGAGCAGCCAGGGATCAGGTTAGGAAACCTGTCTAGGAATGTCAAGGGCAGGAAGAAAAGCTTCTGCAGGTACATCATTGATAAAAGAAAGTCTAGGGAAAATGTGGGCCCTCTCCAGAAGGAAATGGAAGACCTGGTTACCTAGGACATGGAGAAGGCAGATGGACTCAGAGAATTTTTTTCTTCAGTTTTCACCAGCAAGTGTCCAGCTGCACCACCTGAGTAGGCAAAGGCAGTGACTGGGAGAATGAAGAGCAACCCACTGTAGAAAATCAAGTTTGACACCTATTAGGGAACCCAAAGATGCACAAGTGCATTGGAACTGATGAGATGTATTCATGGGTTCTCAGACGACTGGTGCTAAGATGAAGGGGCTAAGCCACTATCCATCATATATGAGGAGTCATGTCAGAGTGATGAAGTTCTCACTGACTGGAAGAGGGGAAACAAACCCACCATTTTTAAAAAGAGAAAGAAGCAAGATGCAGGGAGCTGCAGGCCAGTCTCATCTCTGTGCCCAGCAAAACCATGGAGATCCTGACCCAAATCCTTCTGGAAACTATTCTAAGACCTGTTAGAGTGTGTCCAGAGAAGGGCCATGAAGGTAATCAGAAGCATGGAGCTTGTCTTTTATCAAGATAAGCTGAGCAAGTTGGTTTTGTTCAGCCTGGAATAGAGAAGGCACTAAAGAGACCTTATAACATCTCCCAGTACCTAAACATGTCCTACAAGAGAGATGGTGAGGGACTTTGCACAAGGGTATATAGTGATAGAACGTGGAGTAATGGCTTTAAACTGAAGGAGAGTAGATTTAGATTCTATATTACAAATAAATTCTTTACTGTGTAGATCATGAGGTAGTGGAACAGGTTGCCCAGTGAAGTTTCAGATGTTCCAACCCTGAAAGTATATGAGGCTAGGTTGTATGAGGTTTCACTGAAGAAAAACTAGATACTCACAGAGTATCAGATAAAAAAACCCTAAGCAACAAAACCCCCAAAAAACCCCACATAATACCAAACTAAACCAACTAACCAATCAAACAAAGAAAATCCCCACAAAAAATACCACCCAAAAGAAGAACATATGGGTTTGACGTCCTATAGTTCCATAGTGTTTTGTTAACTTGCCTCAAAGCTGAGTGAAGTAATGAGCACCAGAGTAAGCCATGTACCCCAGAAAAGCGTTCAGTTCTGATGTGAAGATGACAAAGGAGGTGCCTGAAGGGTGCTCTGAAGGGACTGAACCCACTCTATCAGCAGTCTTCCCTACTCACACACACTGGAGCCTTGTGTTCTCATTCAAAGAACCCAAATCTCAGTGAAATAACCATTCAAGGTGGGGAGGAATGGAAGATTATTTCAGTGGTTCAGGGTCAAATCACTGTTGCAGAAGGATGGTAAAGCTGCCATAGATAATTATGATGACACTGCTTATCCTGCTGTTGGTATTTAAGTTCACAGTGCAATGTTTCTCTGTCAAACTGTTTGAGGCTTTAATTTTCATTTTGCTCTTAGGAAACTATAGTTTGAAGGATATAGGTGACAGTTAATTTCAATATGGTCTATGATTACCAGGTAGTGGGACCCATCTTTTGAAATCTATGTGTTTGTGTAGGAGACATATACCCTTACACACATATGACTCAACTATAGTCTGCTTCAGATTGGTATACACGTTGTTAATTTGTAAATAAGAACAATTCTCTTAAATAATGAAGAATATTGGACTTAAAGTGTACACACACACACACACAAAGAAAAAGAAAAAGAAAAAAAAAGTCCATGGAGAAAGTGGAGTTTTGAAGAAATTTTGAAAAAGCCTGGACAGGAACCGAGGGCTCATTTTGGTTCAAATCAATGCCAACGGAATACCTCATACCTTCTAATGGTTCCAACAACACGAATTCCAGGAGGGAGGGACTACCTTCCTTGACAATAAAGGTTTAACATTTTCTAAGCATGGCAAAGGGAGGCAGTGAAAAGAAGGGATTTGTCTTCCTGAGCTTGCAACTCTTCAGCAGTAAAGGCTGCAGCTTATCAAGGAATCCCTACGAGGCAGATGTAAAATCCAAATACTTTGCACAGTTTTGCCTTTAGCAGATTACATGGAACACACATGGATAGATACAGATGAGAGGGAACTTGGCAACATCTTCTGTCCCATCTATCCTGTCTATGGCTTTGCTAAATACATTGTGCTACTTCTATAACTCATCAAGCAGCAGATATGAAATAATGTTTATAAATTAGGACAGCTGTCAAGCTTCTAAAGAATTCGTAAAACACTCAGGTTCAGGTTTAAATGGAGAGACAGGGGAGGGAACACCGATCTGTTACACACAAACTATCACTGCTCATGGTACAGCACATAAAGAATCTTTGCAAGTGCACTAATCCTCCTTGAGAGACATAACCTTAAAACCTACAATGCATTCCATATGTTCCAGTGTCCTGTTGCTGCTGTAATTCCAGCTGAAAACATAAAACCTAGCAACTTTTATGTTGATGCTAAACACACTGCGTCACTCCCACCACTGATGTGTTTTATGCTAATACAATTAAATTTCTTCAGCATAATCCTGGTATGATAAACACTGTTGCTGTCATAAACATTGCAGCTCTGTGTCTCTCAGCAGCAAAATGGAAGAAACACGTGTTTTCCAAACCAATGTGAAGAGACTCTTCCCCTGCCCTGCTCTGAGGTCTCTTGGTTTTGCTGGTAAGCCTCAGGCAGAGCTGAATGTTGTTACTCTGCCAGAGCAACATGCCACAGCTGATACTGTGTGCCTTCTACACTAAGTAAATGATAACAGCCTAAAAATTCCACTTAGGATCCTCGGATAAAAGAAACATTCTGCAGTTGAACAGGCTTTCAGTTTACACTTTTATCTTGTAAACCACCTTTAAAAACAGGCTGATGCTCTATGAGAAAATGCCCTTTCCTCTTCCAGGCTGCTAGCGTTCTCTCTTTTTTGTAAAGGACTAAAATTGTGACATCTTGAGGGAGGAAGTAAAGTTATGTTTAGCGTTTGTGTTGCAGGGAGACAGAAAAGGATGAGTGAAATGATGGGTCAACTCTGGACCCAAATGTTACCTACCAAAGTTCCTGTTGTCTTGGCAGGGGAGCACAAATGCAGGACAAAGCAATCTGACAAGCAGGAAGAATGTCTCATAGCAGGCAATATAGTTATTTTTTTTCACTAAACTCCATTGACTACTTCATGACATTGAGGTTATGCAATAACATGAAGAAACCAGATAAAGGCATCTCAGTAGACTGAAAGAATGGTAATACTTCTCACTGAAAAGTGGAAAATGCCTTGTTTGAAGCAGCTGGAGGTAGAATTTACTCATAGGTGGGACCTAGACCAGAATCCCCTTAAGTAATCTCTCAGTGGAGTACCTCTATCCTTTAGAGCAGAAAGTCTTGCCACTGAGTATTCACAAGGAAAATTATGTGTGTATAATTCCATCTGACATCTAAAAACATCTGTCTGAAAGAGAAAAGAATTTATATTTTTGTCTAGTAAGTAAATAGAGTTGGTGCATCATGCCTGCAGCATGAATATGCCCCCACACTTTGCATCCCAACAACCCATTGTCAGACACTGCTGTTCATTCCCAATGTAGTAATTGTGATTACTTAGATACTATGAATGCCAACGTGGGGAGTTCTACAGGTCCAAGTAAGAAGAAAGGTCAATAAATCTGTTTGCCTAATTTGGCTGATGGATCTTTTGTTATGACTTTTCAGCTTCTAATGTTTTACTTCTTTATTTTTTCTTTATTTTTTTTTCCCAGAAGGCCTCAGCTGGAGCATTTATAGAGTTAAAAGTCCAAAGCAACAGCATGTCTTTTAAACAGGATGGATGACTATAAACAAATTCACTACAATCTCTTTCTCCAGTTGTGAGAATCAAAGGAGGGGTTCTCAGTGTTTGCTTTATCAGGTGTGGGACTTCACTGAGCGTATAAGATGCCTATTACATACTTTCGTCTCCAGGTCTCCCACTGCAAGCTCACCTGCACCACAGGAAAATGCAGTGGAACCAGAGGCTTCATTTTGCTCTTGTCTGACAGGTATATCTGCATCATTTATTGAGTTTTTTTTTTAAGCATCAGGACCCCATTCCAAGGGTCAGCACAGGTGGCAGGAGGAGCCTGGAACACCTGCATCACATTCACATCCTGAAGAAAAACCTGCTTCACAAAGACAGAAGGCAGATGTACGAGATTACGGGGAAACTTGTTTTGAAAAGAGGTAAGATGTGTAAGATGTGAGAAACCTCAAATCAAGGAAAATCTCCTCCTTCTTTATACATTTCTTCCCTTCTTACACTTATGCTGCAGCAGATGACTGACCGGACACTGCTCACTTTAGGAAAAGGTATTTGTGTTTTCCTCATGGGAATTGACTTTTCACATCTGCAAAGCCAGGTTAACATAATTAGTCGTCTTCAGAAAAGAGACCCAAACTAAAAGCCCAAAGAGTCAAATGGTCTTATTGCAGTTCCTTACACAAACAATAAGTTCAGCGTCACTCCTGAAGTGGTTTTAGAGCCACAGGCTGCAGACAATGCCACATGCCAACTTGAATGCACTTCAGCTCCTGTTCTGCAGCTCCTCTGCCAAACAGAAACTTGTCTACAGCATATGACTGGCTGATCTATTGGCTGCCAGGGTGGTAATAATCTGGGCCACCCAGCATGAAATTTCCTTCAATGCCCCTCTCACCAAGTTTTTGCCCAAACCAAACTAATATTGCAGGGCCTGGGTAATGGGGAAACTCCTGTGGAGCTGCTTTTTGCTGAGTGGGTTCCAGGAGGAGAGACGTCTCTGTACAGAGAGGTTTTGCCCCAAGAGAACAATTCCAGTGCAAAGAAATGCTGCCAGAGGGATGAGCCTTATCTTAGAAATTGGGCCCCTGTACTAACAAGCTGCAAATATGTCTCACCAGCTCTTCCCCAAGCAAATCCAAGAGGAGATTGGGAACAGATAAAAAGGTTTATTATGGGTTTGTTTCCTTCTATCCATTTTTAAGATCTAGTAATTAGTTTCTTAATTTTGTCTTGTAGCGGGCTAAAACTCGTTATACAGTTCATCCAAATCTTGCCTATGTGCAGGCTGATCTTGGGATGATATGGCAACTCTGGAGGTGCTCTGCTCTCCAGGGAGTAAAAAGTGATGCACTTTGGGGCTGGTGACACCCAAGCTATGGGTGGAAGTCTCCCCTGGAGCATGTGTGACACGGAGGGTGATATGGAGCAGGGAGCTGAGAGACTATTGGGTTGTGGGGTTTAGGTGTCCCTAATCTCTCACCAGTCCCTTCAAGAGAGTTCTTGAGGAGTTGTTTTCTTAACTCTCCTTTCATACGCGTTTCTTTACAAAAAACTTGGTGGTAAAAAACAATGTGCCTGTGGTTTAAACTTGTTGCTGCCTCACATAGTAATCCAGGTTTATGCTTCTCTCTGTGGTCTATACAGACAATTTGATCAGAGATAGGCATGTGGACACAGCTACATAAATCCCACCACCATATCATCTGCCCAACCTGCGCCTTATTCACCACAGCAATTTTTGTGTTCTAGGTCATAGAATCATGGAATATGCATGCATGGATCATGAAATCTGCCTCCCTCCTCCTCAACAGGACTACCTAAAACTAAGCCATATGATTAACATGGAGCAGATGCTCCTTGAGCTCTGTCAGGCTTGATATTGTGACCAATTCCTTGGGAAGTCTGTTCTAGTGCCCAGCAACCCTATCAGTGAAGAAAGGTGAAGCAGGTACAAATTACTTTTCAGTCAGGACACCAAGGCTCCTTCAGCCTTGACCTGAGTTGATACTATGTTCATGAGGGGAAAATTTCATTTCCTCAGGACCTACACTTTTACTGGAAATGTGTTAAGTATAGCTACTCATACTTAGACCATCTCTATTGGAGCATAACTAGCACAATGCATTGCGAGGGGCCAAAAGTCACCTTTTTTTTTTTTTTTCCCTTCACAGTTAAGGGATAGCATACAGTTATTTGTTGCATGTGGAAGGCCTGGGTCCAGTTCCCAACTCTATTGTCTAATTTCATTGTGTACCTAAATACAAACTCAAATCAAAAGAAAATGCAGAACATCAAGGGTCTATCCAGCCTGATATCCAGTCTGTGAGCTCAGAGGACCATGGAAGATGCAGGTGATCTTTTTCCAGGTAATCTCACCAGTGATTTCTTTTCTTAATGTTTGGGGTTTTTTCCTCATTAATTTATCTGGGGTTTGTTGTTGTTTTTGTTTTCCTTCCCCCAGCAGTTTCATCCTTTATTATCTATACTACTTACCAGCAAAGTCTTCAGCAGTTTATTTTGAGGTGTTATAGAAAAAATATCTCTCATTTGCCATTGCAATACTGCCTACAAATACCATCTCTCAATGATATCTACAAACCAACTCTTTGGGGAAGGAAGTGTGAGTTTCTAGATACCCTTTCCACACCAGTCATGTTTTCCCACACCTACTACTTGCTTTTTCATGGGCTGAAGAATAAGATTGTTTATCCCTCTAATAGATGCTATGATACAGAAGACTTTCCTCTTCTCATCCTACTTACTCTGTTTTACCAAATATGAGCCATCAGGGAACTGTCCACCTGTCAGTTTGATTGTCTTGATTCTTGCTGAGAGAACTTCTGCCAGTTATGCAGTCTAGGTGTTCTACTTCTGGACAAGTTCTTCCTTGGGATTATCCCAAGTTCTTCCAAATTCTTTGCTGGAATGCAAGTAATAATAACCTAATCTGGTGACAGCAATTTCTACAGGTATGGTAGACCCAAAGTAAATTAGTCCTTTTAGAGTCATAAGGACTGAAATTCAACAAGAAAAATGACACTTTTTCAACTGCTCTCTCATAAAACATGTGGTGGCTGCATGGCATTTCTGTACTTGTTTACATTGCAATTTTTCCATTTGGGGGCTGGGTTTTAGTTCCTCAATTTACACAGATTTTGCTTAGAGTATTCAGTCTCAGCCTTTTCTGAAGGATGTATTTCATCATATGACAATAAAAACTCTTCTTGTTAATACCACTTCTTGAAATAAAAAATCAAGTCTTGAGGGTAGCTCTGAAACATGATGCTTGGAATCTTCTCTGGTCTGATAAGAAATTAGTCTTCTCTGCAGAGTGAAGGGTAGAAGACAGCATTGGTCTGCAAGAAAAGTAGCAGAGACTGGATCTCTCCAGGTGGGAGTTCTGTGGTAGGTGCTGGTGAGCTGTTTCTTCACCAAAGACATGGGCCTAGGCCTGTGTTGAGGGAGCTCAGTTCAGAATGGTAACCTCTGAAGTGCTTGTTGTTGCAATGCAAACATGAGTGGTGCATCCTCCAGCTCCAGAACCAACCTTTCTGCTACTGATATAGGCAGGAATTTCAGACAAACAAAATTTAGAAAAAAAAGTGACTTTCCTCTGCTTAGAGAAAATGATGTACTTTTGGGTGTCCCCATCTAAAACAACCATGACAAGTGGCAACGACCCATTTGCATTTTACTCTGTGTGCAATTTTGCAAAGTGAAAACCAAATGCACGTGGAGGATGATGTAGAGAACTGAAAATTTTTCACATTTTCCTGTTTCAGGAATTTTATCTTTAACAAGAGCAGAGGAGACAGCGTGTGAGTGTCAGGAGACAATGGGGATGGGGAATGGATCTGCACAGACACGTTCATATTTGGCTCTTAGTTTTGTGTAGCAGCTGGGCATCCTAAGCAAACAGATCATCCCAGGGGTACAGAGAGACAGCATCCATCTGCCATGGTGAGAGATGGAAATGAAGACTCAAAAAGTGCTGTAGTTTGAGACTTGGCTTTGTACAGTGATGTAAAACTATATGCTTTTTAGCAGGTCTTGGTTTACCTTGCTGAGGATATGTTCAGCTCTGGCCTGCTGCTCCAAACAGAAGCTGTGTCATCATCCTGTTACAGAGGGATCTGTCATAAGACAACAAAGAAATTTTCATCCTTATTCCCTTAATTTTTTTATAGGATAGCCAAAATGAAAAAAAATATTTTTATATTTTATTTTGTCTTTTTGGGGCATGCATTTTTTGGAGCTCTGGTAGTGCTAACGTGGCATTTTTGACTACTCCAATTTTCACCTCTGGGCAGGCTTATTCAGTTTATGCTTTTCTGGGAATGGCCTCCATCTTCCACTCGAGGAGGAATCCTTAATGAGATGCAGATAAGAGGCTTCAGATCTGCCCTCTCAGTTCCCACTCAAGAGGAAACCCTGATTTGCCATGGATTTACCTCTGAAAGTTCCTGTAAACAGTAGCCTCTATAAGGATTCATAAGGCAAATAATTGTACCTTTCTTGGCTTGCTTGCTTCAAAATTTGTCAGCAGCTACTGGAAAATACAGAAAAAACCCTACAGTTTTAGTTGCTGTGAGGAGTGGAAGCTTTTTAATGATGGGATGTTATAAGTATTGAGAATGTTTGTTTAAGACTGAATAGAAATATTTTCCTACAGACCAAATTTTCATGGATGAATCTCAGTTCTAGCAGGGTTTTTCAAACTGAGCTTGGCATCTGGGAATTGGGTGGTGAAGAAAACAGAAGGGAAGAGAGAAAGAGAAAGTGAAAAGGAAGCTAATTAAATAATTATTTCAGTGAGGCCAAACATGGTAACGAGCTCCAGATGTTTGGGATTCCACAGACTGAACTGGAGAAGCAATCGTGGGTGTATATATATTTGTTTACTTCTCCCACTCTGAGCCTGACTACTGCTTTCTCTGAAAGCCACTGAAGAATAAGCCTCTCCTAAAATACCCCTTGGAATTCACTCCTGATTTTGATCTGAGTCTCTCTAGGCCAGTGTAACCCACAGAGGCAGTGGCAAAAGTATAGGTATATTATGGCATAATTGAAAACACAACTTTGCCTTTTCTCTGCAAACAGTTTGTTCACAATGAAACAACCAATGAGAGCATGAGCTTGTACTGACAGCTATCCAGGGTCAGATTCTGAGATTTGAATCTCTGTTAAATAGGTGCAAATCCAAAGTAGGACAAGAATATATGGAAAATTACAGCAGACTTAACCCTGGTTGACTGATGGATTCACTCAAGGTGAACAATCATAGGAGTAACAAAGAATTTTGTCTATGTGCCTGAATATTTTCACATTGCCCAGTTTGCTTCTGCAACCCCTCTGTGTCAGGTGTGACAACAGTCAATACAAATTGCAGTCTCTTTAGAACTCTGTTTTTAATCCTGCTACATCAGAGGGACAAAAAATCCTGTGAGCTATTAATGGCTTATTAAGACTGAGCATGGGGATTCTCAATGGCATATTTCTCTCTTGGACGACATCATTTTGTTGACAGCAAAATACTCCTTTTAGGTATTTACAGATTCTACTAGAAGCCTACATAGTTCCTAGGAAGTGGAGAAAATAAACTGGGAGAGATGACTGTGATTTGTCAAGGAAGAATGACAGTAAGTGATTAATTTAGCTACACTGTAATAACGGCATCCTCTGTGGGCCTCTCAGTGTTGTTCTGTCCTTTGTTTTCTCCCTCACTTCCTTTTCCCTTCTCCCACAACCTGCAAGAATGAAAGTGATTTCTCTCTGACCAGCAGAAGGGTTCGGCCCGTAGAGCTAGAGAAGGAGAGGTACACTGATAGTGTTTGGTCCGGATGTCATGCAATCTGGAAACCCTCCAAACAACTCTAGTTGTCCTTTACTAGGCTGAATACTAAGGAAAATTCCACAAACACCAATGTTGCCAGCTGAACTGCGCTGCACTATTATTCTCCCCATTATTATTTGATCCATATTATTATTATTATTACTATTATTAGTAGTAGTATTTTCTGTGTTTCAACCAATGAATCAGGTATCGAGGATGCACTAGAGAAAGCAGTATTGCACTGTCAGGTGAAAAGACTAGTGTACTTTTTTTCTTATCTTGATATTGTGTGATTCTTTATCACCTTTCCCTTGGCCTCATTCAGGGTTTATGAGTGAGAATTTGGCCAGAAATCTGAGTCTTTGCTGCTCTCAGCACTGCTGTCTAAATCTACATCTGTTTTCTAAATCTCTGCTTGGTGACGTGTATATTAAGTGATAATTTATTCCATGTTAGAGGAAGCTGTGATGAAAATTACTTTTCCCCTTTTCTTTTTGTCCTGGCCATAAACTGAGAAAAAAATCTTAGATTCTACTCCCTTTATTGGCTTACTGTGTAAGTAATTAAAAATAAAAATAAATGCATTTGAAAGAGGCATCTATAGTACCATCTAAAAGGACAGCACTGAGTCAAATCCTCATGGAGTGTGGATTGTCATGGAAATACCATCAGTCTGCACCTGGAAATATTTTTCCTTCTCATTGCATCACTATACAAGTCACCTCACCTCTCCCTGTTTCTCCTGCTTCTGTTGTTATTCATTTACAAAAGAGGATTTCTGCAGAAAAAAAATGCGGGTTATTCCTTTGCAATTTTATACAGATCAGAGGACTTTGGATTCATTTCAGGTCTCTGGACACTGATGTAAACTGGTAGTTGTAATATGTTCAGGGTAAGGAGTTTTCAATTAGAAAGAACCTTCAGCAAGAAAATGTAACTATGTTGTCTTGTCCTTTCTGTTTGCCCAAGCAGGTACCCGAACAGTTGTTTACTTCCCCACACAAATGCTGTATGAGCTGGGAACTCTGCAGGAGAAAACTTAACACAGAATAATAGAATGTCTTGGGCTGAAAGGGACCTTAAAGCTCATCTCCTTCCACCCCCTGCCATGGGCAGGGACACCTTCTACTATCCCAGGTTGCTCCAAGCCCTGCCCAACCTGGTCTTGAACACTTTCAGGAATGGGGCATCCTCAGCTTCTCTGGGCAACCTGTGCCAGGGCCTCTGCAACCTAATGGGTCAAGAGTTCTTTTTTTAATATCTAATCTAAAGTTACTTCCTTTCGTCCTGAATCCATTCCCTTTCATCCTGTCACTCCAGGCCCTTGTAAATAGTCTCTCTCCATCTTTCTTGTTGGTTCCTTCAGGTATTGGGAGGCTGCAGTTAGGTCACCCCAAAACTTCTCTTTTCCAGACTGAACAATCCCAGCTCTCCTAGCCTTTTCTCATAGCAAAGCTGCTCCACCCCTCTGATCATCTTTGTACCTTCTCTGGCCTCGCTCCAGCAGCTCCATGTCCTTGCTGCGCTGGGCCCCCAGGGCTGGAGGCAGCTCTGCAGGTGGGGTCTCACCTGAGGGAGAAGCGGGGCAGAATCCCCTCTCTTGACCTGAAGCCCACACTGCCCCTGATGCAGCCTGGGGCATGTTTGGATATCTGGGCTTCCAGAGCACATGTCCAGGTCACGTCCAGCCGCTTCCCCACCAGCACTCCCAAGTCCTTCTCTCCAGGGCTGCTCCATCTGCCCATCCCCAGCCTGGATTGATCTGGGGGGTGCCCCAACCCAGGTGCAGCACCAGCCCTTGGCCTTGTTAAACTTAGGAGGTTCCCAGGGGCCACCTCTGGAGCTAGTCCAGGTCCCTCTGGACAGCCCCATCCTTCAGGTGTGACACTACACCTGGAGCTTGGGGTCATCAAATTTGCTGACCGTGCACCCAATCCCTTTGTCATGGATGAAGACATTAAATAGCACTGGTCCCAATATGGACCTCTGAGGGACACCATTTTCATTGAGCTGTTACTGCTTGTCACTTGGGATTCTGAGCTGTTGACCATGACTCTCTGGATGTGACTGTCCAACCACTTCCTTATCCAACTAAAAGTCCATCCACCAAATCCATCTCTCTCCATTTTAGAGAGAACGATGTTGTGGACAACCATGTCAAAGGCTTTACAGAATTCCAGGTGAAGGAAATCCAAAGTCCTTCCCTTGCCCACTGATAAAGTTACCCCATCACAGAAGACCAATGTGTTTGTTACACAGAACTTACGCTTGATAAAACCGTGTTGGCTGTCCCAAATCACCTCTCTGTCCTCCATATGCCTTGGCAAAACTTCCAAGGGGGTCTGTTCTATGATCTTCCAAGGCACAGAGGTGAGGATGACAAGTAGGTATTCTCAGGGTCTTTTTTTCACCCTTTTTAATAGGTACAATGTTTCCCTTTATCCAGTCACCTAGTACTTTACCTGATTGCCATGACTTTTTAAATATTATGGAGAGTATCTTGGCAACTTCATCAGCCAATTCTCTCAGGACTCTGGGATGCATCCTATCAATCACATAGCCTTGTGAACATTCAAGTTCCTCAGATGGTCACAAACCCGATCTTTACTTTTCTCCATCCTGCTTTCCATCTGCCCAAGAAGTCTGGGAAGAGTGGTTGCCATTGAAGACTGAGACTTGAGTATCTCAGCCTTCTCCTCATGCCCAGTTACGAGTTTACCAGCATTGTTTACTGGGGGGAAAACACCTTCTTTGACCTTCCTTTTCTGGTTAACAGACCTGTAGGTCTGAAATTCTTTCCCCCTTGTCAGACTCAGTTCCAGGTTAACCTTGGCCTTCCTTGCCCCAGCCATACACAATCTCATAGAGAAATTCATCTCTATGCTCTTCCCACGTCACTGGAACTTCTATGGAATGCCTATGCACTTGAACTTCTGAATTGCTCTTCAATGCTGAAAGAGTCACTGAGTCCCAGAAATGGTAAAAAGTAATATTTTTTTTCTTCTTGCTTTGAGAATATTGTGGTTCTCTCTCTGGAAAATATGACTTTCTCAAGCAGAAAAAGGAGAAGATAAAAACAAGCTTAGAATAGTGCAATTTTTCTCATTTTTGGTTTATCTTTTGCTAAACCTTTGGTGGAATAACGCAGATCTGTTGACCACTGTCTCTCTCACAGCCAGCAGATGGTTCCACTTCTAATCCTGTCAAATGTGAAAAGGGAGACATGGGCTTATCATGTGAGGGAAATTTCCCAGGCTTATACCAGTGCTGTAAAGAATTTTACAAGAATGATCTGGAATCCTACTGTATCACATGCTGGATATGGCTCTTCTTTACTAAAGTCCTCTTCTCAACAAGTTTGAAGATCAGGAGATCTTTGAAGTCCTAAGGATAACAGGATATGCCTCTAACTGGCTTTGGCTAGGCTGACCAAAAAATGGGCTTGCTTTGCTTATGTCTGGACGTTAATTGTTACCTCTGAAAAGCACCATTTAGAATTTGGGAATTGTCTGGAAAGTCTAGATGGCTTCCCAGAGCTCTGTCAAGGTCCTCAAACTCATCTTGCATCTAGGGTAGAGACAGAAGCAATCCTCTCAGCTCACACTCCATTTCTTGCAGCAGGGATTTGGGAGGTTGATATGCACAAAGGACAGTGGCAATGGGAAATCACAGGAATGAGAAGGTGTGAGGGCAGGAGACACAACTTCTACAAAACCCAAAATTGGTCTCACCTCCCTCATGTCTTCCAGCCTTTCTCCTCTCCCTCACCCCTTCTACTTTCTCCTCATATCCCCAAACCTTCAGCCCCTCTGAGCCGAAGGCCTGAGTTGCCAAGCCTACATTTCAACCTTTCCCATTAACACCTTTGCCTCCAGAGCCAACACTTGCTCTCACTGGCACTCCGTGCTTGAGGTCTCAGTGCCAGGGCTGAGTGAGCTCTTTGGTCACAGACCATCACACAGTGATACAAATTGGCTCCTGGGAGCTGAATAGCCAGGTAAATGCAGCACCTTGCCCAGGGTAAGTAGTGCTGTGTCTCAGGGCTAATTGGGCTGGGCCGGTGAGAGGAAGATGAACGACTTCTATTACCCTGTCTCCGTTGCCTTGCCCTGCTGCAGATTCTCATTCACTGCTAAGTGTCTTAGGAAAACTCACCTGTTATCAACAGAGAAGCAACCATCTAAGGCACCAGTTGCATGTAAAGCTGTATCTATATCATGCAGAGCAAACACTTGTGAAAAATATAAACACTAGGAAGTGTGACAGTAAGCAGTTAGTCCTGTTTTGGGGTTTTTTTCAACTTGGCATCAGAAACTTACCAAAATAAAAGACTGGAAAGACAAGGCAGCAGAGATGTGGATGGCGCAGAAGTGCAGACAGCATCCTGCCTTATATTAGCACAGTTCCAGGTGTTTTACAACCAAGTATTTTACAAACAAGCTTTGAGGACAAGGGGGACGGTGTTATGCATGTGTCGCGGGCATTCAAGCGAGCGGAAAGACACGACACATCTATAAGATGCAGGTCCAAATCCAACTTTATTGATACAAACTGACTCCATATATACTCTAAAA
>JAWMRA010000090.1:6131306-6145620 GCA_035584735.1 Pseudotriccus pelzelni | reverse complement strand
ATTAAGAATACTGGATAATCATGTGTTTAGTCTTAGTATATTATTCTTTTTCACTCAAGAAGGTGTAAGAGAAAGAACATGTAACACTCTAAAATATGTAACATTCGTAGAATCTCTGTCAGGACTAGTTATTTTGCTTTGTACCTTACATAAATTTGTATTGGAAGGGACCAGATATGCCTACAATAGAATGGTGGATAAAGAGAAAATACCCTGTGTCAGCATGGTGTCTTCTGTTCATTTGACAAAATGGACCAGTGCACTGGGATGTCCAGAGTATGTTTCTACTTCTTTCTCTGACTTGGAAAGTAACTTTCAGTGAGTTATTTGAGTTAATCCTGATGTATTATGTCCTTTTTGCTCAGTGCAGGAACATTCTCCATTTTACTCCCCTTGAAAGAAGGAAACAAACAAACATTTAATATCCTCTGTGTTTCTTTTAAGGGGATGATGGTTTAGTTAGTTTAGGCAGGACATAGACCACTGAGCCAGAAGATATTAAAATACTAAAAATCTTCCTGTCTTTATCAGAACAACAGTGAAAAACTCCTGTTCTATCTGCATTATCCAAAGGGAGCTGCAAGAGTCCTTCTGGTTCAAGTCAGAACTAAGATCCATACAGGATCACAGTTCGCCTGTCCCAGTGTGTTCTGAGCATACAATTTCAAAATAGATTAACTGGAAAACAGTATCTTTTCTTCATAAGCACCCTTGAAGCATCAATATTTCATGGGTTTTTTTTCTTGCTTAAATCACACTATTAGAGGGATAGAGAGGATAGAAATGATCGCTTCCGATTTTACAAATATTTGAACAGAGATAAGCTTCATTTTCAGTTCTTTCCTCACTAGAGTTTCACATTTTGTATTCCAATATTAATTTTCACTTAAAGATGACTATTTTTTAGTATCTGCTTTCTCTGATACATTGCAAATGGTGTCAGAGACATAATGTGTATTTATTGTGGCTGAAGATACAGTCTTGAAAGCCTGGAATGTTTCAAAATTCCACATAACTTAAAAGAAAATTTCTGTTTGAATTGACACAAAAAGAAATTACTATATCATGATTAAATTTCATGAAAAATATTTGTAGAAAAGGTGTTTTTGCATGTGTATCTGCACACATATGCATGAAAATATGAATGCACATGCACACACAAAAAATCTGTAATAATATACAACTTAATGTTTGCTTTGCATGGTAATGTCCAACAAAGTGTATTTTATATCACTGTCTATTCTAATTTTAAGTGAATAATTTTCCACTATTCACTTTTCTTTCTCTTGGTGAAGAAAAATTGTTTTATCCACCTGCAGTTTCTTTATTATTTTCATATGCCAGATAGCCTTTTGTTTCATGATTTTACAGATGATCTGGACCTAGTGGGATTTTTGTGAGGACTCCTCACTCGTATAAGTGTTTAAACAATCAAATATTTGTGATCTTTTTTAGAAGGCTACTCTCATTTATTACTCACTTATTTTTACAAACTGTATCTACACATAAGAAGATGAATGCCAGGAACTGAAGAATTTCAGTAACTGGGTTTTTAATTCTGACACAGACCATGTTCTGTACGCAAAAATAAAATTAGATCCAAACAAGACAGTGCCCCACATTACACATTTGTACTTGAGCTCCAAACATACATTTGTATGGCTTGTGGAAACGTAAATACAGAGCATAGCAGGGATATGAAGAAGCATACAGACCGACAGGAGAGAGAATCAGTTTTCCCTAGTGAACCTGGAGTGGCAGTCAGTGTCCTATAAACTTGGATTATCCCAGGTATCCAACCACAGAGGTTGTACAAGCATGGAGAAGTTCTCCATTCTGGTTTCTTGCCAAATTGAGGTGCACGTAACACACATTTCCAAGGGTACCACACCATTTATTTATAACAGTTTTGTACAGAAGGTACAGAAGTTTCTTCTTGCTTTGATGTGTGTGACCATCCATAAAGAAAGGTTATACTGACCATTATTCAGTCATTTTCTAAGACAGAAACCCAGCAAGTCCTTCCTGCATTCAGAAGAGTTTTCAATTCAAGTATTGTTTCAATAATGAAAATGGGAAAAATGCTACTGAGACTCAGCACCCACCATAATTTGGCTAAGGTGAGGGAGTGCTTTGCTATGGACTTGTCTTCTTATTGCGCTGATTTTTGTGAGTCACTTACTACTGTTTCTCTAGTTTCCTCTAATAATGTCTGTCCAGACAGCATATCTCCTTCGGGAGAGAAAATATCAATGTCTTGAAGTCAGTCGAACTTTTGAGGACCAAAGTTCTGAAACTATTGGAGTTGCTGTCCCTGTGAAGGCCAGTGCCACTGGATGACAAGCAGTGCTGATTTTTGTGAATTAAAATGTTTATTAAAATGTTTATTAAAATGTTCTCCTGCTACTTTTTAAGGAGAATAATTCCAGGTGGCAGAGGGGTTACAGTGTCTTGTTGAAGCAGTGCTAGGGTTGAATTCAGTCTTAACTCCAAAATCAGCAATATGAGGAAAAACAATGACAGCCTGCTAGAACTCTCATTGCTACTGTCAGTGAATCTAGATATTAAGATCAGAGACAAGATAAAAAGAGGTTTAGAGGTTTCAAATACGTGGCATTAAAATTGGACCATAATTGTTTTTCAAGCATATTCTTATGCTCACAAATGTACTCAATTCTGGTAAGAAAATAGAAAGAAGCAATATCAATGCTTCTTTCTCATATCTTGTCCAAAACAGCTTATTTGTTATTAGCCTGGGAAAATTAAAAAAAAAAAAAAAAAAAAAAAAGGAGAAGCTTTGTACTAAATATATCAGTTTTCCTTAAATCTGCTTTCTGCTGTGTTTCTTCCTTACAAGTGCCACTAATAAGTATGGCAATGAAATATGTATTTAACAGAAAACAGGTGTTCCTGATTAATGTTGTTACCTAAAAACAATAGTAACAAAACCTAAAAGCAAAATAACTACTTCAACAACCTTCAGGTGGCAAGAACTTCTGTTGGAAGAATTTAACATGAAAGAGCCACCTGACTTCTTTGGGCTGACAGACCCTCACAATCAGAGGATATTTCCACACAGGAAAATTCAAGGACAAAAAGATTAAATAAGAGAGTGATATGTGGAATTTTAACATGCACTGCTGAAACCTGGAACTGATTGACCTCAAAAATGACTGAGGGATGGTGGCTAACACATATGAACAAGTGTTCCCAGAGTGATGGTGAAATCAAGACAACAATAGGCATGAGGAAGTGGAATTAGGACTACAAAATAAGCATGGGACCAGAATACCATTTTTAATCCTGCAGTCCATATCCACAATGGATTTTGGAAGATCTGAGTGGATACAGAAAAGAGTTTCAGGAATTATTTAAGGCTGGGAAAAAATGTGTCTTGCAGTAAGAAACTTTAAAAAGCTAAATCTACTTCATCCAGAAACATCAAGAGCTGGCATAATTATAACATGCAAGTACCTACATGGGGAAGAGATTTCTGACCCAAAATACTCTTAACCCATAAATGGCAGAACACGAGGCAGCACTTGTAAGCTGAAGGTAGCCAGGTTTAGATAGATAATAAAGGGTTTTTTTGGTTTTGCTTGGTTTGGTTTTGTATGTGTGGGGGTTTTGTTGGGGTTTTTGTTGGTTTTCTTTTTTCTTTTCTTTTTTTTTTTTTTCTTTTTGGAGAGCATAATTAACTATTAGAATAACTTACCTTAGGGGCATGGGGAATTCTCCAATATCTTTAAATCAAGATCAGTATCTTTCAAAATAAGATATAGTATAGCTCACATAGAAGCTCTCACCTCATGTAGAAACAGCTGGGTGAGGCTCTTGGCACAGCAAGATGATCTTGGAGATCTCTTCTAAGCTTGCTAAAAATTTTAATGCCTGCATGCAGTGTGCATATATTCTACTGTATAGTACTGATTTTTAAGAAGGTGAAGATTGATTTTTTTTCTCTTCATAGGGTACTAATACAAACCTAAGACATTTGGAACACATCAGTCCTTGGATCACACTCTTAATAAATGCTGTGCTTAGTCTGAACATCTGGAATTTTTTCAGTTTGAAAAGAATTGCCAAAGGCAAGTTAATCTAGTTAACCTAGGCTTAGTTAACCTAGGAGGAGCCTCAGGAGACACTTCTCTGATTTACCTGTGAAAAACATGGAAGGGTCAAAAGGACTTATTTCTTGTTCCTACTGCAGTGGATATGGGCCAGAATAAAGGATAAGTGTCTAAGTGTACTTGTGCAATATCCATTTGTGTATCCAAGCATTCCCTCTCAAATGTCCTTTTCCTTAATATTTGAGAAGTATCTTGTGCTCCAAAACTGTAAAAAATGCAGAGACCAGAGGAACTACAGTGGGGCACCACCTCACCTTGACTACCTGTTTATGAGAAACTGTGCAAATGGAATGGGAAATCTTGTCACATCAGGCGAAGAATAAATAAAACAGCAAGCTCTTTCACAGAACAGTTTTATTTGTGAAGCTGACAGGTCTTGGCATTAACTGGAGAGGTGGTGGTGCTCATAATTTAAAGAACGATGCTGACACAGGCATTCTTGGGAGCTGGAAACCTATTTGGTCCTGTAGACAGACATGAGAGAAGCAGAAGGGAGGTAGGATGGTTTTCTCCTGTTTCCTCTTGGGGAGGTCATATATTGACCTCTATATTTGATAGTCACTAAGTCAGCATCTGCTGCCAAGCTCACAGAGAGCACAGATTTTTTTGTGACCCAAAAAGAAAGAGAAGCTTATGCTTGATCCTTTGTGGCTCACTTTACACTTCCAGCTAGGAAAACAAATACTCTGTTTATTTGAAAACCAGGCTCTAGGCAACAGTGTTAACCAGTACCGACAGAACACAGTTTTTCTGTTTCTTGTGGGTTTGTGTGTGTGTAGTTTGTATACCTACGGGCTTTGAAAGCTGTTTCATGGGTGTTTGTGTTGACATGTGGCACCAGCAGCTCCAGTCTGCCAGCCCTGGGAGATGCTCAAGAGCAGCAGGCTCATCATGGAATAGTGCTGGCACTGATTGATGGCATCTGCTTTCAGGACAAGAACAGCTGGATGCTGAACAAGTCAGATGAAAATGAAAGAGAAGTAACTTAATTCTTGGTTATTAAAGTGGACTGGATTACGAGTGGTCCTTTTGAGGCTTGCCATCACAGACTGTCAGGGTTTGGGGTAAGAAGATGAGCAGAAAGACATTAACACATCTGATTCTCCTGTTGCTGCCAGGCTGTGTTTCTCCTCCTCTGCAGCATGAAGAAATAGGGTAGGAGCAGGTCAGTATACTTTCCCCATGGAGCTTTTACGGCTCACCCTGCTGAGCGCGATGAAAAGCACGCTATCTCATGCTGTTTCACAGCAGCTATTACCTCTGCAGTAATTAGATTCATACTATTTGCTAAATAAGTATCAGGCTCTGGTAACTCACCATTGCTGGGATCTTCCTTGACTTCCCTCCCCTCTCCTCTGCCTTCCCTCCCCCACAGTTTACGAAGCTGAAGGAAAAAAAAAAAGTAGCCAGCAAGTGGAGTTTGGATCCAATCTGAACATCCAGTTCTGAGTGAACTTCCTCCGCTACATTTCTGCAGCTTTATCATCTCTAAGTGGGAACTCTTTTCCCCGTGCATTGACAGAAGAACACAATAACCAGCAGGGCTCTAGCTGTTGTTTTTCACTAACTCAGCACAACAGTGGTGCCTCAGGTGCCAACGGGCAACAAGCATCCTTTGTGCAGAGAGGCTTCGTGCACGACGGGGTTCTGCTCTGCAGGAGAAAGGAAGGCAGAATCTGTCCCTGGTAACTTTGTTTTCATTGGTGCTGTGAAGTTGCTGCTTTCCCACTCCAGTGCACTGAACAGTAACTGGCATATCCACTACAGGCAAAATTTATCTAATGTTTAAACATGCTCTGGCATGGAAATCATATAGTGATTCATCAGCCCTGATGCTAAACCTACACCTTAATACTGCCTGTTTTCTCCCAGTGCACACTGGTTTTCTGACATGCTCTTTCCTCCCCTTTTCTTTGGGTGACCTAGTGTCAGCCCCTAGAGCCTGTGATTAAAAGCATTTTCTTGTCCTAGCTGGTGGTCCCATAGACGTAGATATTCTCCACCTGGGAAACTCTGGGGCAGCTCGCAGTGGTGAGGGAAAACTGACATTCCTCTGGCAAAGATGCAAAGCCAGCACTATGACATGAGATGGGTACAGTTCCACTTTGGAGCCAGTGTTCAAACTCTGGGTACTGTGGATCTGAGCCCTTCTTCTCGTGATGCATCCAGGGAAAACTGGAAGCTAGGGAGGCAATTACTTTCCCCCTTTCTCTTCAGCTGGGCAACACACAATTTGACTGTGATTTCTGCTTCTGGGTGCTATCACTACCCTGCCTTCTGATTGGAATCCAAACCCAAGCTGCTTTACCAGGCCATCCCACCAGTTCCAGTTTACAGTTCAGGTATTCTGCTTGGTCATTGCACCAGCCCACTGGGACGCTGGATGAAGATGACGAGGAGGAAGCTGAGTTCATAAACAGCCTTGCAGAGAGTGCTCTCCAGAAGGAAAATCGGGACGCAAGTGCCTCAGAGCCCATCCATTTAAGGCTTCATGGTATGAAGCCCAACCAAACAGGCCTTGGGAGAGGGAAGGAGCATCTACAGACCAAAGGGGTTGTGTTTTGGGAGTACACAAAGATGAGCCAGCTGGAGGAAATTGCTCAGTAGCTTTCTGCTGTGGGGGGAACTGATCCCATGTTTGTGCTGTGGGTCAGCCTGCAGGTCTGCCTTTGTGGTTCAGACATTTCCAAAGCATTGGACAGAATTTAGTGCTGTTTAAATCCTTTTCAAAATGAATGCAGTGCAGGAAATGAGGTCACTGCTACTAAATGTTTTGAAAACTCCACTTTTTCAGGTCTTTTTATATATATATATATATCTTTATATATACAGGTCTTCTTATAACAGCAGAAGTCCTCATTCTGTGTGATGCCCTTCAACAGTGACACCACTTGCTCACGGATGTAGCCTAGGTCTTCAACAGCTGCTAAATTAGTAGGATTGAAGGTGAGAAGGTTTAAGGTGAAAAAGACAGAAAAAATTTATCACCAATTTCCGCAAAGACACAGATGACACCCCCCCTTCCCATAAAACAAAAAAAACCTAAACAAAACAAAGTAAAAAAACCAAAGCGATTGACTAGCTAGTGCTATATAGCAGACTACTCTGTTTCATGATGTTAAAAATTCAAGGTCTATGATCCTGCAGGATTTACAGTCCTGTCAAGGCCAAACGTGAAGCCTGTACACATTCCTGAGCAAAGCTCTACTGGTGACCCAGACAATTACATCCAGTGAAAACTTGTGCTTGGTTTGGTGTCATCACAAGTGGTGCGGTTTAATATACCAATGGACCTGGGTGAAGTGCAAATTTTGGCACACTGCTCACACCCAAGATCACTGAGGTCTTTTTCATTGCAAAAACTGTTGTCCTCAAAATGAAAGTCAATACTTGTTACCTGCTTCTCACAGGCCCCAGTATGTTTAATATAAGCAAAAAGTCACTTTCATTCTTCAAATGTTAACAAAACTGCTATTGATACATTGGAGACTAGATAACGTTGAGCTGTTTTCTCCGCTGTGGTTCAGTCCCCTGATCTTGTTCTGTGCTTTAGCAGAGATTTAGCAGAATCATGTGTGTCATCATGACAGTGTTACAGAAAATAAAGAGAGAAAAAGTAGAGAGAGGTGGGGTAGCTGGTGACAGCTTTGGATGTGCAAATTTCTAAATATTTAAAAAAACAATCTGTTTCTAATTCTTTCAGAACTTTCAACTGGATGCACTCACTGTTTGAAGTAACAGAAATGCCAACTTGGCAAAATGAAGAATTATATAAATCTGCAGAGACGACCTAAGCAATACAATTTAAATGAAAACTTTTTTTTTTTTTCTGATCAGTTATTTGCTGTCCGTTTGGATGTACAACATTCAATTCAAATAGCTTTTGTCAGAACTGGCAAAAAGAGCAATGAATCTTTCCAACTCCAGATGCCAAAGAGCTGGATCCAATGCTTAGTGGAGTAATTTGGAGTCTTCAGGCTGACTTCAAGAGACTCTGGAGAAACATTTTAATGTTCGTTTTCTCTTAAGTAGCATCCATGAACAGTGCAAAATATGACGGGGGGTTCAAAAGATACTGTACAATTATGTAAATATTTCTGCTACTAATTGCCTTGTCTCTCTTTCTTTCCCATACCTTCTTTCTTATTCTCCAAAACTCTAGTTTCCCAGTAATAACACTTACAATATTGGAGGAAAGTAAGAAAAGTGTTTATGAGTGGGAGAAAGGTTCTTCAGAAAGATCAAAATGTTTTCTTTGATATTTCCATGATAAAACTCTTCACCTTTACAGGAAGGTTTAGTTATAGAAAATAAAATTGGGTTTTTAACTTTGAAGAGAGTGAGACTAGATTTTGCCAAGTGTAATTTT
Organism: Pseudotriccus pelzelni; assembly: GCA_035584735.1. Classification (NCBI taxonomy): domain Eukaryota; kingdom Metazoa; phylum Chordata; class Aves; order Passeriformes; family Tyrannidae; genus Pseudotriccus; species Pseudotriccus pelzelni. Next base: position 6,137,121 of record JAWMRA010000090.1, on the reverse strand, counting down.
TTGTTTCCTGGAATTTAATAAAATGTTTATTAGGTAAAGAAAGTTTTTGGCAGGTATTCATTTCAAGGAATTTTTATTTTTTTTTTTAATTTGGATCAAGCTGATCTTTGGTTTTCTCCTCTTTTTTACTTTGGACATTCCATTGGAAAAAAGAACTCCTCATGGAGTATTATTTTTTAATGCTCTTTGAACAGAGGAAAACATGAATTTTAAAAAAATATTAAAAGAGAGCTTGGTTCTTAATGACTGTATCGGTTTTTAAAATAAAATATAATTTTTATACTACTTCAGTCTAGGGGCAAATGATTTTGACAGACAAGTAAATTGGTTCTTGGAAGTTTATATTAGAGTGCCTCATGGGATTGGTGCCCAGGTTGCTCCATCCTCCTAATTTTTCTTCTTGGCTAAACTGTATATCCCATCATGCTCCATAAATTCTGTCATGCATCATGATCTTCTCTCAGAAGAAGGAACATGTGCATGACAGGGGGTAAAATCTGTCTGCAGAGTGTAGCTCATGGAAAGTAATGTTGATGTGAAGCAGATTCACAAGACTATGCAACTGTGTTAGGGCTTTTCAATGAACAAACTAAATCAAAAGAGCTCTGTAAAGTCTCATCTTTTTATCAAAAGCAGTTTTGGTAGAAACTTCCTGTTGTTTACAGAGTGGTTGTTCATGTTCATTGCTGTTTCCATGGGAATGCCCAAGCAAACTCTTTCACACTTGGTATTGGGCACCTCTTCCTCTAGGAATATTTTTGATCTTCCTACTCTTTTTTTATGAAAGTCTTGTTCTCTCTGCAGGTTATGGAAACAGAAATTCCGTGCAACAGCCAGTTAACATCAGGAATGTCTGATGAAGGATGGAAAGCTGCTGAAATGAACAGCTTGCAGATCGTTCACCAAATGAGTGTCATCTTTGAATCAGCTCATAATGATTAATGTATTTATTAAAGTTGGCTTGAATGTCCTTCTCACAGAAGAAAACAGAAGGCTTAATTGCCAGATAAATTGCTGGCTGCAAGGACCTGCTTACCTTCCACACTGACTTCACTGTGTTCATACAAAATATTAGGTTAGTTCAGAAGCTGGGCTTGCTATATCATTTCCAACTGCCACCAAGCCTCAAAGGTTGAGGAAACCTTTGTATCTTACTATATATTGCACTGTATTTGACATGTATGGGTTTTGCAGGCATGGTTTAAGGACATTTAGTTTTCCAGTTCTCAGAGAGGATTTGTACCTCCAAATAAAAGTCAAACATAGTGAGCACATTTTGCTTCTCTCAAACAAACAGTACTTGAAGTATTATGATGTTTTTTACAGCTGTACTTTTCCAGCAGAATGTTGAGGGTAACAAAAGAGAAATTATGATGTATAAAGTGCTAAGGATTTTGGTGTTTTGGCAGTTCTAAATTACCCTTTATTTACTTATTTATCTTTAATTGAAGAAGAATTTTATAATAACGTAATTCCTTTACCTGAAAAGTCTGGTTTTTAAAGTTCAATTAGTCATAAGTCAGATTCTTTGATGTTTAAATTTACAGGTTGCTTTTATATTCAGAATATCTCTGAAGTTGGCTTTTGTTTTCATTTGGTTTGGGGTTTTTTTTCTCACTTTATTCTAGTTTTCTGGATAATTTAAATTGCTGGTGCTTTTGTGAGCCTCTTGTCTTGAGCTCAGTGTTAGAGGGAAGGCAAATTTCTAAGCAATGCAAAATAACACCGTACTGACTATGTTATCTTTTATTATCAGGACACTTAAAAGGAAAAATCACTCCTGTAATACTGAATGATATTTTTTGTGTGTTCCTGGGAGTCCAAAAGCTGAAAAACGGGTTACTGAGGGATGAGTACTGTATATCTGAGCAGTAGAGAAGGGGCTTCTGGTTCCCTGGGAAGTCATAGGCCAGCAGTGCTGAAGAACTGGATTTGGCTATATTCCATAAAGGTTTCTCTTCTCTCAGAAGATAATTTTCCCAGCAGAATAATCTTCTTTGTGCAAAGTATCAGTCGACTTTTAGGTAGAAACAGAAATGATGATACTTTTTTTCCCAAATCGTGTGGACTGAGAGAAGAGAAGGTTGAGATAGAAAGGTCCTCTTGGTGTATCTAATTTTTTGAGGGTTTTCTCTGGCTTTGGGAATGAAGTCTGGAGGCTCTAGCTGTGTTTCATACTGTCATTAGAACTAGGTAGGAGAGGATCGTCTTCAGCATGAGGAATGGAGATAAAAGCAAGTATGTTTTAATTTTTTCTTCCAACATATGTTTTGCTAACCAAGTCACACCCTATCTTCATTTAGAAAAAAAGGTAAATGTATTTATGAAAATATTTTCTTTAAAAAAAAAAGCTGTCTCCCATCACGGGTTCGATTTATAGTATGATGAAATTCTTTGAGATAAATTTCAAATCAGCCAAGTCAGAAAGAGATAAGATCTCACTTCCTTCTTGGGGTACGTTTTGCCATTCATCAAGAGCATTTATAAAATTCACAGTTTAATTAGTAAATAAGGTAGTATATAAGGCAGTTCCTGAGAGCCTGAAACAAATACATGTACTTATTCTGGTAATGGTTGTGCTCCTAAGAATCTTTTATGATGCACATTGTTTCTTGCAATAAACCCTCAAACAGTTAAATAGAAAATGTGTCATGTATTTTTATTTTATTCCAAATTGATATTGAATTTCAGGTAATTTTATATGTTTAAGAATATTTATATGAACATATGTATGAATGTGTGCTATGTGTGTTTGAAATAAAATATTAAGCTGATAGAAAATGCTGACAAGATACTAGCCTGAATGTGAGCTCATGGAATAGCAAATCAGGTGGTTCTGTGTATTTCTGGCAATAACCATGCATAAGAGAGATTGAATGCTGTGAGGAAACATATTGTACTTTCAATTTTACAGGGCTTATATAAAATATGAGTGAAAGGGATTTTTAAAGTTATGAAAGCTATTTTTCCTGCATCTTATCAAATTAAAGGGGATGGTAACATAAAAAAACAACTTGTAAATGCTTCCACAACATTTATTTCAATTGTCATGCAATGAAATAACTCTTCCACAAGAGCATTTTCTCTCCATGCCAACATGCAAAATTTTATACTCCCTCAGGTATTCTGTTTTAACTGCTATACTGAGTTCATTTTATGGCCTAATATTCTGAGTTAAGCGTGGATTTTTCTGCTTTGTTTTGCTCCTCAGCATTATAGGCTTGATACTCAACTTGTTGAGTTCAGGCCTTTTGAGATCCAGTACCTGGCACGGAGCCCACCCCTCAATGCAAATTAGAATGGCTACAGGGGCTACTTTATCTTATGCCAGTTGGAAGAACAACTCCTACAATACTAGCTTCTCAACATGCAGCTCATCCTGGTGTGGTTCCCCTTCCTTTGGAATCTCCTTCTCTGCTGAGATAGAGAGAACTGTGTGTTCATCAGCGTGGCAAGAACTGTCAATTCAGGCAGCTCTTAAACCCAGAGTGCACCAAAAGGAGTGCTGGTGTCAGGTATTGGTCAGGCACTGGGTTTTCCAAAGGAATTTTTGTTTACATCTTTGTGAAAATGCAGTGCTGTAAAACTTTAGCTGAAGTCTTCAGAGTTGGAAATACTAGTGGGGTGCCTCACAGGAACTGCAGTGGCCCCAGACCGCAGAGCTGAGCCGCATGTCTGAAAACAGACACACTTTGTCTTAGTTTACTTTCCTTCTTTCTGTGTAAAGCTTAGACTTTCAGCAGTTGCAAATTGGCACCTTTCAAGCAGGATCCGTGAAGTTAGATCAGTTTACAACTGCAGGCCCATCTGACAACTTGTTCCCTACTATACCTTTTTGTGGTTCTGTGGGGACAGTAAATTACTTACAATAGAAACCTGAACTTAACAGTAAAGAGCAAATAATTTGGTTGTTTACTTGCTGAACTAAAGGGTTTAAGCAGTAACATGACAATCAAGTTGCACTACAGCACTGTTTCATTCCTGACTTCTTGAGTGTAGCAGTTACCCACACATTTTTTCCTGATCTAACCTTTAATGAAAATGTCTGACTTCAGTAATGAATCAGTTCTTACCGGTGGGTCTAAAAGGCTTTTTCATCATAAAGTTACATTACTATTATAATGTTGCAAATTATGGGTTACTCAAAGGTGTTGTGACTTGTGTATGTCCCAGTAGTCTGTGCACCCCACCTTAATTATGAAGGCACCAGAATTTCAGAGGGCCTTCTGAAGCTCCATGCCTCATTCCTACTTAAATCGTGCCTGCATCCCTTTGGTGCTTCTTGACAGAGGCCAAAGAAGACTCCAGAACAGTCCTTATCAGTTCTCTTTGCTGTAATTGCTTTGTTTCCATACACAGATTCCTCCTTCTTCTTATTTGCTCTTTCAGTCACCATGTACACCACTCCTGCAATTTTTACTTACTGCACAGAGAAACTCAGATGGTTCCCATTTTTGCAAAATAATACTTTACTTTAAAACATTTTGAAAAGGCTAGATGGGGGAGGGATTGATGACAAATCTAAATGGAAATTAGAAAAACTTGAATAACTCATGTCAGTGACAGCTGCGCAGGCCAATGGTTTTAAAACAAGAAGGTGCTGTTTGGAAGGACTGAAATACCAGAATAATTTATGTCATTTTTTTTCATTAGTTTCTCTTTGCTAATAAGGAAAACAGGTTAATGGACCGTGAGGATTCAGCATACCTGGGTTTAACAGATTATTTTGCTTTCTTTTGACCCTACTGAAACGACATTACAGTGTGGGAAGGGGCATTTATAGCAGAATAAACAGCGTAGGATGAGTGTATGTTAAAAAGTAGACTGTTATGTCCACATGTAAATAGAGGCATAGCTATATTTATGACTATGGACTTAATTACAGAAATAAATTTTCTCCTTCCTTTAATGTTCAGGAAAGTATCTAGGCTGGCTATTAAATTCATTTATTTACCTGTGTGACAGGTATATAATGCCACAAACAAGTAAACATAATTTGATTGACTTGAAAATACAGACCGTCATGATCTCCCAAGGATTATTTGCAAGATTCATGAAGACTCAGATTTCTAAAAATAAATTTCAGTTTTCATACTAGAGAACCCTCATCTTACAGGCAGAACCCTCTCTGTTTTTACAAAAGTATACAAAAATAGGCTTTAGAGCTGCAACATTTGTGTGGAGCCTATTGTGACACATAAAAATATGCAATTAGATTGCTAAATATATTTTGCCTTGGGTAGCCATCCAAGCACCGTCCAGACACAGTTCCAGGCACTGGGCAGGAGACCTTCTGTAATGTCTTCACACAGCAACTGGTGCAGTGGGATTTCCCTGCTGGATGTGTCAATGATCAAACACAATGGTTGATTCATCCTAAGAAACGCAGAAAAAACACTCTTCAGTTTTCAGATTAAAGAGAAGGAGATGAACTCTTCCTTGGATGCTTTTTTGCAGGGTATCCTGAATCTCTGGCTTTGATTTCAATATTGCAAGTGTTCATTGCGTATAATATCTGAGTGGAGAGATTATTGCTTGCAAGTCCCGCAGACGGGCAGAGCTGACCTTTGCAGGTGCAAAATAACCCTAAAGAAATTTAGTAGCATAATTTGGGGAGAGCACTGTCAGGCAAGCAGTAGTAGAAGAATCTCTTGCCTTGGGTGAGAGATTCTTCAGAGACAGGTTCTGATTTCAGTGCTCCAGCACAAACCAGCTGCTCCCATTGTCCCGGTTATGGAGACAGGGGTCAGTTCCAGACCAACGGAGGGTCCTTTTCCTGAGTTGTAGCTTCACGTGTAAGATCCCAGAGAAACAG
>JAWMRA010000090.1:6101644-6118892 GCA_035584735.1 Pseudotriccus pelzelni | reverse complement strand
GGCCCCTCAGTTCAGGAAGGATATTGAGGTGCTGGAGCAGGTCCAGAGAAGAGCAACGAGGCTGGTGAAGGGACTTGGTGAAGGGAGTTGGTCTCTTCTCCCAGGCACCCAGCAGTAGGACAAGAGGACATGTTCTTAAGCTCTGCCAGGGGAAGTTAGGTTGGATATTAGTAAGAAATTCTTTACAGAGAGAGTAATCAGACATTGGAATGGGCTGCCCAGGGGCAGGGTGGGTTCACGGTCCCTGAAGGTTTTTAAGGTGAGACTGGATGTGGCACTCAGTGCCATGGTGTAGTAACCACAGCAGTGTTGGATCAAGGGTTGGACTTGATGATCTTGGAGGTCTTTTCCAACCCAGCTGATTCTATGATCTATGATTTCACCTGTATAGAACAGTAACAGCTGACCAAATGTGAAGAAATAACACTAGTCTGAGCAAATAAGAGCCTGGTGCTATTACCATATTCCTCTTTTTTTCCCCTCTTTCTCTTTCTACCAAGTTTTAAAATTTTGAGAGACCAGCTTCAGGAGTACTGAGAGAAAACCCAGCTTTGAACTATCTGAAATGTGAATAAGCATATGAAAATATGGGTTGTTGTCTCAGTTGAGCCAACACTCATTTTTGTGACTAAGAGAAGACCGATCTGCTGTAGGAGTTTTGTGAGGCACTGAAGCCAGTTTCAGGACAGTGAGATAATTCCAACGTAAACAGCTGTCTACTAGGTTTGATGTGTTAAGATGTTCTCCAGAAACAGAGGAGTAGTTTCTCTTATCTAAGATAACTTGATGCCAAATTCCTCAAACTGGCTTCGTGTTTTCAAGCCATCCACTCTCAGAAGTTATTTCATATAAAATCAAGCTTTCCAGTGAGAACAGCAACCTACCAGTTAAAAATGTTCCAAGATATGCTGACCCACTCAAAGATGTGCAATGGAGGGAGGGGACTCCATCCTTGCTGACCCACTCAAAGATGTGCAATGGAGGGAGGGGACTCCATCCTTGCATTGGCCTTCAGTGGGGACCAATCATTCATTTACAGCTGATAATTCCAAAGTTGAAAAAAAAAAATCTCAGCCTTTTTTTTGTCTACTGGAATTTAAGCCAAATGTTTTGGGGTTTATATTATTTCCTACAGAGTACAGCATAAGGACAATGCTAAGAAATATTCCTTTGCTAGAAGACTTAAGTAAGCTTTATCTCTGAGTGTAAAACAGAAATCATTATGATTTGGGCTGTACTGAAAATTTTTGGGTACTAGTCATCTGAAATATATACATCTGTCTTAATTTATTGCTGGGTAGGGGTTCAGGTTTTCTTCATTTGAGAATATCCATAAGAAAAAACAGAGCTGAAGATTTGCTAATGGACTGGGAATCTGCAACTCCCAAACTGCAGTGCTGAGCACATTGGGAAATCACAGCTTTCTGGCAAGTCACTTAGTACCTTTTCACAAATTTCTCAGAGGTGAGCAGTGCAGAAAGGCTAGAGATCTGGTCCTTGTGAGCGAGAGTGTTAACTCACACACAGGTTTTGTGAGGAGCAGAACTTCCTCAAAACTGAAAAGATTTAGGAATCACTGTTGCTCATTTTCAAGTCTCCTCCACAGGAATGAAAAGCAGGTCAGTTAGAGACATAAGACACACAATTAAATTACTAGCACTATTCTTTCTGCCCAGTATTGTGGTGATGTAAATCACTCTATTTATGCAAATTATTATTATTATTATTCCTTGTTCTTCAAGTAATTTAGTACTTATAAATAATTATCAACCTGATTCCCACAATTTCTCCTGCTATTATCTCTGTTTCACAAATCCCAGCTGAAGTGTTCATGCTGTTTTCTCACTTGCAGTCTACTTCTTTGGCTGGGTCCTCTTGTGTCCTGCAAGTGTACAGCAGAAGGACTCAGTATTGCCTGAAAAGTTGTGCTGTAGCATGTAGGCTATCTGATAAAATTTAGCATATAAAATTAAATACTTGCTTTCCTTAGTTAAGAAAAAAGGCTGGGGAGGAATCATAAGTTAATTTAAGTAGATGGAATGTGGACTTCACTGGAAGTGTGAAAAACCTGTCTTTTAAGAAATAACAAATAAGGAAAAGACTGGATTAGTTTCAATTTCTTCTAATGAGATTCCTATCATTATTGAATATGAGACAAGAGTGTGGCAACTTGACTTTCAGTGCCGCATAACACAGCTTGCGCACCGTTGGCAGAAATCATTGCCTGACCTACCTGACACAGAGAAGCCTTTAAAGCTTTCCTGGAACCCAGACACACAGACAACCACCCTGCCACCCTCTCCTGCATTTATCCTCTGCCTCCTTACTCCCCCTTCACCCTTCCCCATCCACACCCCCCTTCAACCACCACCACCCTGTCTCTCTGGTTCCCAAATTTTCTACACTCCATTTGGGAATCACATATAGATTCTGTTTTCCAAGCAGGTTTTGATACATGTTGCATAAGCCTAGTTGACAAAGTAATAGGCTTGGTAATTGAATTATCAGATGGATGGTGGATGATGGCCTGAGATTACCACATCCAGTGACATCACCTGTCTGGGTTAGGCGGGGCCTTAGATTTGTTTCTTGTTTTTATGAAATATTGTGATTATCTGATTAGTGACACGGGTAAATAATTGGAGTGTGAACAGTAGGAACCAGCAGGCCTAGGAAAGAAATCACGGTGAAGAAGTCTTTCAAAATGAAACTCTTTCATTTTAGTTTTTGGACTGAGCACACTGTTTTAACAAAGTGTTTGGGGTTTTTTCATTGTTGTTTCACTACTCTTTTAAGAAAGAAAATCAAAATCAGAGCCCTAGACAAAGAAATTGTATTTCTAGGTGATTTGCTTGGGGTTTTTTTATGTGTGTTTGTGTTGAAGATTTTTGGCAAAAATCAAAAGTTTGACTAAATAAATAAAATAAGCTAGTAAAAAATAAATGTTTTTTCCCTCAGTGCTGCTGCCATGCCTTACTGGTTATTTGCGTTCCCACACGCCTCCCGCTTTCCAGCAGTATTTGGGCTTTGCTTTGCAGATGTTCTATGGCTGGGGAATGGAGTGACACCACCCCCACTGCTGCCCAACCCCTCACCAGCAGATCATACCATGGAAATCCTCAACCCAGGCTGCAGTGCAGAGGGGAGAGGGGAAAAGGAGGAGGCTGGGGACATCACAGCCACATTCCAAGCCAAAATATTTGTACAATGGCCAAAATGGTCATGCTCTGGGCTCCTCTGCAGCAAGTCAGAGATTTTCTAGGCAAAGAATCGGTGGCGCAGATCCAGCCCTGCAATTACATTTGTGCTTCACTTTATGCACAACAACGTGCCTGTAAACTCAAAGGCTTGAAATTAATTATGTGCAAAACTGTTTGGGAGGATTTAGATTGTTGCAATGGGAAAAATTAATTGTAGATATGAGAAGCCTTAAAAACTTCCAGATCCACCCGTATGATAACAAATCACAGGCATTAGCCATGAATTTTCAAGTTCATTGTAGCAATAAGAGAAGACATTATTCAGATTGTGGTCACTTGATAAATCATGCCAGAACTTTCAATAGAGCTAAGTGTCTGTCTAGAGACTATCATTATGGTAAACAGTACAAAACTGGACAGCTACAATGCTTCATTCCTTTCCTATGTCACAGTCATTTAATTCTTGCCAACAAATGTATTTTTTTTTCATTATCTTCTATTGCTAAGCCTCAAACTGGAAGCCTCTTCTCCACACATTTCAGCATGTAGAATTTATATGATCAGATAATTCCATGGACTAGGTGAGTCTGATGAATTTCAGGTATTGCAAAGACTAATGGGCCTGTGGGGAGAGAGAATACCTTGCCAGGTACGCAAAGAGTCAAGAGATAGAGGGACGGAAAGACTCTTAAAAGGAGGGAGCAGGTTTGGCAGACTTGGTAAAGCATTTGTTGTCACTATGCCTATTTTCATGCTTCCTAATGCTGGACAGGTTAGGAAACAAGAAGTACAAGAGAAAACACTTCCTCCCACCTTTGTTTTCTGTGTTTTGGGATCAAAGCAACACTCTGAATCACTGGTGTCTCATGAATGAGGAAGACTCCTGGTCTACTTGGCTTGAAGGGAGCTTAGTTCCTAGTCAAGAGCAGTTTACTAAATTTTTTCAGCTCTTCTCTAAGTCTAAAATGAGCTTGAGATTCTCATGAGTGAGAACACTACTGAGTAGTAATGAAATGAAAAAAAACCATCTTAAAGCCCTTGCACATAAAAAATGGTAGCACTTGGTTTGCTGCTACAGGAAGCCTTATCCTGTACTCCATTTCCTGCTGCTTGTGCAAAGGTGCAGCTGCTCTTCAAAATCTTAAAAGAATCCTTAGGCTTCCTCCTATATTACTACCTCTCACAATTTCCACTGAGCTTTGTAAATGAAATGAAAATGGTCAGTCCTCTGAGCGACTGAAGAAATAGCCATTTGAATCATCCCCGCATGATGTTACGTCTCACCAGTCACAAATACAAAATAAGTTAAGCGCAAGGTACAAAATCTAGTCCTAGGCTGAAATTATTCAGTTAAATACTGAACTAAATGTGGGATAGTGTTAAAGAGATTGGCAGCTGCTTACTTGATAGGACTTTGTCAGAGAATGTCAGGAAGTAGGAGTGGAAAAGTCTGTTCTGTCAGGTTTAGTAACTTCTACAAGAGAAGGTAAAGTTTGGAAGGAGACAGGCTATTCAAGGGACTAGTACTCAATTTCTTTAAACTATAGGATTCTATCAGAAAAAGGAGCTATCATCAAAGCTTAGAAACAGATGCAATCATCTTCTTTCTCAGTTGATACTCAGAAGAAAATATATTCCTCCAATTTTATTTTTTTTTCACTGAAAGAGATGAGCAAACAGCAAAGCTCAGAGGACAGCTAGATTAGTTAAAATGAGTTTATAATGAAATAGATGGGTGATTTGCAGAAGGGTTGAACTCTTTGATGATTTTTTTAATGGAACATATTTTGGTTCCAAGGTTTTGTGGTACAAGGTCTGTTTAATCTCACATTTGCTTTAATCTGGACAAAACTTCACAAACTTGGACACAAAGGTGTGGAAATCTGTGCCAGAAGAGAATAGGAAAGACATTTTTATGAAGTATGTGTATAAGACACTTATAGTTTTATGCATCATAAATAAACTTCTCAGGCAGTGTGGATTTGATCCACTCTCCTTTATACTCTATGCATTTGCATTAAATATATAAATTCTTCACCAAGTAAATCAGAACGTTATGTTATCCACCAAAAAGAAAAAATAAGGCTGCTACTATGGATGTGATTTTTGCTGCATGCATAAAAGCCGAAACATGTTTTGCCTTGATTGCCCGCCCTAATGAGCTTCTCTGACTGCTGGTACATGTTAGGTCAGATCCACGCTTCTGGTGCCAAGGGAAGAGATTCCCAAAGTCATTTCATGTGCACCTCCACAGGGCTGAGCTTTGGACTTGCACTAGAGTGAGGAAATTAAACACTTGCTGAGAGGACCCTGGTGCAGCTGTTCTGCTGAGCTGGATCCTGACAGCCAGATCCTGGCAGGTCCAACGCCTGCTGGATCAGACCCCAGCTTCTGTCCACATCTACAGGCTCATGGAGCCTCACCAGCAGATGCAATGGAGTCAGTAAATCCACCCAGGGGAAACTGACCTTGTCTTTCACCTTTGCAAAACCCCAGAGAGAACACAGTCCTTCTACCTGTGCAGATTGTTGTAAAGACTTGGGAAACACTGATAGAACTAATTTACAGGGCAAAATGCAAGTATTTTTCCCTTCCTTGTGATCAACAAGTTGTGACTGATGGCACTGTCTGTCTCTCTCTGTAAGGTGCAATCAGCCTGGTTGAGGAAAGCACATCTCAAATTCAAATTGCAAGGGTCAGATTTTCCCAGTGTCCAGCAATTTTTGTTCAGGTATCAATGAAACCACAATATCCTCAATAATATTTTTCAATATTATTTCCATGCTGTCAAAGATGTGGTTATATATTTATGTCAGCAATACTGTGGCAAGTAATTGTTGTAGTTAGTGGAGATCTTTGCAAAGCAGCAATTTCTGTTCCATAGAAGATCTATGTTTTTGAGAGAAAGTATATATTGGATCCAGTATATATCCAATATTAATATATTGGATATATTAAAAAATTACTTCCTGAGTTTTATTTTCAGGATGATCCAAATTTCAGAAAAAACACTGAAAATTTGAATGGTCAGAACAATCCTTCCAGAAATATAATTACAGAATGATAAAATGTTTCTGGATATTAAATGGTTGCTTAGACTGAGATTGAAATACTTCGAGAAACCTCCATTATCCACAAAAAAGGTGAAAACCTATATGTCATGGAGACATTTTTTAAAGTATTATTAAACTTCATGCAGCATTAGGTGTGATCTTGCAAAAACTTCCATATCAGCTTGCAGCTGTAAAGATGGTCTTCATGAATGTATATGAAAGGTGAACACCCAAACTATGGAAATTATGACAAAGAAAATTTTTGAGGAACAAAATTAATCAGAATTAGTTTTATTTATTTTCTTGATCAGGCAAATTAAAAGAGGTTTTGGTAATTTCTGTCAATTTAATGTATTTTCATAGCTGAAAATTGAAAGACTGGTACAAAAGAGTGAATTGCTATATTTTGACAGTCGTGCTTTAGCAGTCAGTTGCTCTTGGTTTCTTTTTGAAGGTCTCTCAGAAATTCAAGTGGAGCAGCTAAGATGCATGGAAAAGTCAACATAGGTACATCGTACGGCACATTAATCATACCATCACTATTAAGAATTGAATCTGGCAAATAACAATTGTGGAGGACCAAGATCCTTCTTTTCCTTTAAACTCCTCCCTACAAGAGTTGTCACGCAGGAGTAAATCCCCAGTTCATGGCACTGCAGTGTCCCAGCCCCATCCCACAGCCTGGCTCATCCTTCCCAGTACCTGCACATTTGTTGGGCTCAGCACCAGCACAAGGTTGTGTGAGGAAGGAGGGACTGACTAGTCATCACCATGTCAAAGGTATTTCCATTTCATAATCCTTGAGTCACACAGAGTGGTGGATTTCCCTAAAAAGCCTGTTGCTGCCAGCACAACCTTAGTGAGAACCAATCCTTACTTGCACAAGCAAAAGGAATTGAAAGAAAACTGAACCTGACAACTCAGCTATGTGCCTGGCTACACCAGCAATGCAACATCGAGTCAGAGATGATTATTATTATTGTGGTTGGCAATTTTTAAAATTTTTTTCTTTTTTTTTTTTTTTACATTTTAATGAAAGTTGAACAAACCCCTTAAACCTTCTACCAACCAAGAAATCGGGGGCCTTTTCAAGTAAATTCTTACCACACTGCTTTTCCCTCTTTGAAAGCCCATGTGGACAGATAAACTGAGAATATAACAACCACATCTGACTTAAAGCCCAACATACAAATTATTACCACTGTGATCACCTCATTTCCCCTGGACTAACATTAGGCCAGGAGCCAGGGTCTTTGAAAGCCCTGTTTAAGTTAAACACTGAACATAGCTGGAGAAGAAAACAACTCTGAAGCACTGTGTGTCTGAAATACTAAATATAGGGTTATACATAAATTTTCACTCTGTAAGGTCTTCAGCACTGCTAATGTTTTGATTTTTCTGTGGTTTGAGGTCTGGAATAAAATCAAGTCTTCATACTGTTACACACAGAGCACAAAGAGATCAATGGCTGTTTCTTGTCCGAGTAAACAGGTGAGTACAATAAAATATGAGCAGAAAGGATTAAAACTGGCTTCCCCTGAGGTTCTATTGATGCTGTCAGGAAAGCAAGTTGTGCCACATGCATCCTGGCACCAGGAACAGGTTCTGAGCAGCAAAAATATTCTGGATAGAAGACTGAAAGCTTTTTTAACCCTGTGGCCTTCTTTTCAATGCAAACAAGAAGAGGTTCAGAAAGTCCAAGCACAAGCAGTCGGCTGTAAGGGTCCTTTCTACTGCCTGTAGCTTTGGAGTATGCAGACTAAGTCTGTTGTGAAGGCTGGGGTTCAGGCACCCAGAAAAAAGGTGGAGGAGCACTTAGATCTGAAGCTTCAAATTACTCCCAGCCACAGAGGGAATGAATCTCTCAGGATTTCTAGTAATGCTTCCTCTCCTGGAAAAACATATCTCTACAGAAAAAGTGAGGACACATGCTAAGTGTATAAGAGATGAAGGAAAAAAAATCTGAGAGGAAATGGAGATGTTCCAAGAAACTAAGCAAATGGATTTATTTCCCCTGAAAGGAACGGTATATCTCCATTACTCTCTGCTTCATTGTGAAATTCTCTTCTGCCTATTTTTAGTATTAAATCTATTAAGATAATAAAGGTCAGACTTTCACCTCTTCTTCAGCACAGGACCACACACAGATGCAGGACTTCATTATCTGGTGGAATGTTTAATCTTTTTCAAACTGTTTTGCTTTGTTTTATTTTATCTTGTTTTGTTTGCTTAGTTTTGTGATAGCTGCCATGACTTCTGTCATCACCTTTGAGAAGTGAATGAATTCTTCAGAGACTACTACATGAAATATGACCCAAAGTTAGGATTTATCAAGTACAAAAGTCCTCATCTCATAATCATTTCTGCACAGGCCATAGACCCAAGCAGATATATCTGTAGCATGTGGTCTTAAAAAAGATAGACATATTTTGCTAAACTGTCATACTTGTATCAATTTTTCAGGAAAAGAGAAGTAATCATTTTTTAGCAATGCATGGAACATATTTTCATGGAAGAAAAAATAAAAGAGGAGGGAAAAAAGAGCACTAAAAAGAAATAAGGAGGAACAAAGAAGGTCATATCCTCATTCTCCCTTAGGTTCAATTGCTGCAAGAAAAATTAGTTGTTTGTTGTAGCTGATTATAACAGCTTGTGAACAGACTGGTTGCTTGTTTTGGCAAAGAGCCCATCACTACAGACTTCAGACCAGCTCCTGACATCAGATTCAAGGCTGCAGAGGGAGGATGGAAAAAAAAAAGCTAAAGAAAGAAAGGGATGTGTTCTTACCAACTCTGGATGTATATTTCTCTGGAGAGCAATAGCTAGAAGGATTCTATCCTTTAATTTGCTTTCAAATGGTTGTGTATTTCATTCAAACATCTTTTTCATTCTGCTTGTTTGGTTGTAATTTGTTTTATAACATGTGCTGATAGTTAACATCTAGCCCATACCATGTGAGCTGCTTTGATAGGAATATGTATAATCACACGATATATTTCTATTTTGAAAAAGCTGAAGCATCCTCCCAGCTTTCTCAAGAGAGTATTTCTGGATGTGTACTTGTGTTTTACTGAAATTCCACACAACTGACTGATTTTTTTGGGGTCCATCATCCTGTCAGCAACACTGCTCAATTCATGAGTCACAAAAACTCAAAATAAAAGGTGTTTGAACATACAAAAAAGGACACTTGTTTGAAAGTGCAAATGGACATTAACAAACTGGGGCAGCTTTCACACAGATCTCTCAGCATGAAGAAGTGGACGAAGTTCCACTTTCACATTGTTCTTACCTTAAAATACATGTTATTTCCATTGTCATTAAAATCACAATGGTCAACATTCAAGAAACTTCTCGTCTGGCCAGACTAACTCCAGATATTTATTCATTATACTGTTTTCACAACAGACAAGTCTGAAACAGTTACCCAATGCAATAATATTTCTTGGTTTTTTCCATAACAAATTAAAGATATTAATCTTTGCTCATAAAATAAATATTTCTGAAGGCTCGTGTTGAGAAACATTCCATTTCCTGAACAGCCCCATCTGTTAATTTCTGTTGCCCTGCCTGGTTGGGATGTCCACTGACTAGTGTTAGTAGAGCAGATTCACACCAGGGCTTGTGAAATTGGTCACTGGACACTGGAGGACAGACTAATTAAAACCTTGTGAAGCAGTACCTTTCATGCATAGCCAAGGTAGCTCTGAAAAGGCATGTAGTAACTTTGCCTCTGAATATCATGTGCCAGCCTCTGTCTAAAGCCTCCTGACAGCTCCTGTGCAGTTGTAATTGTTACTACTCAGATATTTGCTGTGTAGATTGCATCAGTCAAAATGCTCCATCTTTATCTAATTATTATTCTTCCTTATCATCTATCAGGAATGCCAATTAGTATAAGGAGTAGAAAACGAAGGGATAAGAACTCTGAGTGAGCAGTTTCCCAGCAATTAATACCAGGCAAATTGCCATCTGTCAAACCTGTTGGTTTTCTGGTAATAAATTAGGTAATATCTGAGATACATGGCAAAGGAACAGAGAAACAAAAGGGTAAACCAGAGAGAATATGCATGCAGGTCATGTCCCAACATGGAAGAGAGATTTAAGGGGCAAAAGGAAATTAACATTTCAGGGCTGGAACCTGGGGACTTCAGAAAGCTCTGGGTTTGTTGGTCTGACACGTAGGTTTCCTTGTTTTCATGCATTGTGTGAATTTGAAATGATTGAGTCCATGTCAAAGCCTTGGATTACTTGGATTAAACTCATACTTGCCATGGTAAAGGCAAGGTTGGTATCACAGATGGGACCTGTCATATTGCTGCATTACAGTGTCCAAAATAAATATTTACTTGGCACAGGAGGCATTTATGGATGTCTATCAGCATCTCATCAGGGCCTGCTGCTGTCAAACGGAAATGTTTACCAGAGAGCACCAACAGGAGAGGCAAATGGTTCAGGCAGACTGCTGCTTATCTGCCATGCACAAAAACAAGCCCATAGCCCAGTGGTCATTCTTTAGAATATGTGCTGCCTTTGACCTTCAACCTTAGTAGGGGAGGTACAAAAAGAGAGTATCAGAGTGTGCTTTTTCCCCCCTTTTCTTATCCTTGAGGAACCACCTTGCCCATGATGGCTTTGGCACAGTATAAGACTACCTGATATTTAGCAGCTGTGAACTGTTGGACCATCCTTCACAGCAAGGAGGATGAAAAATATGTGGCCTTATCACAGAATCCTGGAATGGCTTGGGTTGGAAGGAACCTTATGGATCATCTACTTCCAACCCTCATGTACTAGATCAAGTTGCTCAGTTACCTGAACACTGCCAGGGATGGAGCCTTACCACCTTCTGCTTTCTTTCAAGTCCTTTCTCAGCCACTGGGGACTAGAGAATACTTTTGTTGATTTCAGTTGCCCTTTTTAACCGCTGATCCTGCATTTGTCTTCTTGAGACTGCTTTTTAGGTGCTTTCTCATTAGGAACTATTCCAACACCTCCCTAACCCAGCTATGACTCTCTGTTAGGCAAGCATAAATCAATTTATGACAAATAATAGTTACTGCCTGACTTTGGCTGTACTCATAATTGATTAGGGATCTTCTATGGGGCAATGAAGCAGGAGTATTTTACATTCATACATTCACAGATAGATAGTAAAATGCCCCTGGCCAGTGATTGATGAGTGCTCTGAGCTAAGGTCTATAGCCAAGGTGACTCTTTAACATAACACTGACTCAATTATCAAGCATATAGGCAGTGCCTGTAAAGGAGGGGCAGAGCTTTGTGCTCTTCTTTGAGGACTCATCTATCACCTTTACAAACACAGAGACTTATCCTGAACATGCCAAAGAGGTCTCAGTCTACACACCAAGTCTTTTAAAGAAATATTTACTGTAAGAGGTGATTCACCACATTCTGTCCTAGAAATTGATGAATAATCATCACAAATATCTCTAACTGTACTGCCAAATATCAGACATAAGTACTTGATGGATGGGTATTACCCAAACTGAGCAGGCAAAGCTACAGAGGCCTTGTAAACAGGAGTTTAGCAGCAGCAACAAGCCCAAACCAACTAGGGAAAGCCCATTTGCCTCTCTTTAGCCCAGCATTTTTTGCATATCAGATGTCAAACATCTTTGGTCTGCATTAAGTAGGCAGCAGCATCCAGACTTGTCTTTGTTTGCTGAGACACCAGCCAGGCAGCAGTAGCTTCTGGCTGTGTGGTAGGCCACAGGGGATGAGGGTATATGCTCCCATCTGCTCCTCACACCACAATCCTTTGGCAAATTCAGACCATGAAACAGCGTCAGCATTTCCTTGCTGTGAGGAACCATCCAGCTGCTTCACATATTTTCCTTCCTGCCTTGGGAACCTACTTTGCAGCCCCTCCCTTTTGCCACGTCTGCTTGCCAGCCAGTATTACTTATGCTATAGCTTAATCAGGAGGTGAGCAGTACAAAGCACCTCTTATAGTCCACCCAAAAGTGTAGGAAAGTGTGTGCTCAGAGGTTATTGTTATACCTCAGGGAGATTTAAGCTGGTGGACAAAACATATTCAGTCTCCCACCTTTCCGTGTATGTTTTCAAAGGCAGAAAATGCTATCAGTTCTTAGGGGTTTCTTTCTCTATTTTTTTCCTCCAGAAAAACACTTTCTGAGAATATAAACCCTTTATGAAGTTGTTTTCTGACTGTAAGCTACACTGATACCATGTCAAGTGGGAGGTATGGTCTTGTTATTCAGCTATGTTTTGCAATGAGCTGCTACTTTCCCTTGCTCTGATGCAAGCTACTAATTACTAAACCTATACACTTGTTTTGCTTTTGATACAGAGCTGCCATAGCAAGCTGTGATGGAATTTTTTAAGTTTGGATAGCTGTAGAGACCCATGAAAAGGTGAAAAAGAAATACATGTAGAATAAAGATGAGCTAAAAGGAGAGGACAAGGAGATAGAGATAAGCAAAGCAGATGAGGAGGAAATTTATCTCCTCACCTTATGCAAATTTACAACATCTTGAAACATTTTTTTTTTCAAAGTTTCAAAGACTAGAATCAAAATCTCAACATTTGCAAGTTGCAAATCAACAGAAATTAATATCTAGACCAAATCAGTTTTATTTATATGACATAAAATTTACTCTCTAAGTCAACATACAATTTTGTACAAAAATCTTCGCATATCTGTAAAAAATTCTCTGTCACTACCCAGTCACATTTCTCAATATGAATTTTATCTAAGTGATAAAGATATGCTTTGTCTTTGTTTTACAGAAAAGAAACCTTCAGTATTGGAAACCTTTTCAGCTTGTGTAGAAAAATTTGACTTTTGTATCATACATGGCCTTTTAAAAACAAGAAACCTCTGGATGTTCCCATTACTTCAGCATCTCTGAAAATCTGATGTTAGGGACACAATATGCTGAGTTTTACCCTAAGCTCGTCCCCTTGAAGGAGGTGATAACATAGCAAAGTAAGTTAACCACATGGACTTTAAAGCTTGAGGTAAGCTTTCAAGCCTTCAAGCTCTTCTAGGCAATGCTTTAGAGGTGTTCTTTTCTCATCTTTGTGAAATGCCACAAATATAAATCCAGTAACATTTTATCATTGAAAAATAATAGGCTAGCATTTTAAATATTTTACAAAACTAACTCACAGTGGCCTGGTGACACCAAGGGACAAAGAAAAAGGGTTAAGCTTCTAAATTTGGGATTTTTGCTTCAGAAGATATGGCCAGGGAAGAAAAAGGGCATGGCAAAGCTCCATTGGATTTGAGAAATGGACCTCGTGTTCACTTTGAAGTCCTGGGAGATAGGGGGGTGGAAGATCAAGCACTAAAACTTCCGACACTCGGTTTCACCTGAGACTTGGAATCATCAGTAATAATTTAATCAGAGAGGAATGCTAATTAAGGCTTCAGGCCCTAGTACAGATGCTAATTAATTACATCTGTTGATTAGCATTTTGCTGCATTGAACATGGAACAACCTGGGCAAATTCTACACTGAAATGCCACGTGTAAGATAATTCAGCTCTGTTAAGTTCACTGCTGTGGATGGGCACTGTGGTGGCTCTGATTTAAATAAGCTGGTTCTGCTCCCTAGAAACCAGGTCTGGATGAGTTTGCTTATTCCTGGTACATGTGCTGCACTCAAGGAAAAAGGGATGCCAGATGAAAGAGAGAAACTGACCAGCTAATGTTCCTGCTCTGGCAGATGCATCCCCCTCTAATTAACTATTTAAGTGTCAGATGCAGAGTAACAAGAGCAGAGATGAAGTCCGGGGTCTCAGCTCTGCATGGAACAGACTGCCACACTGCAGTTAGTTTAGTTTTTTTAATGACACTTTTTTTTTACTGGAGGGGTAAGAAATATTAGGGACAATGTCTGTCTTTCTAACTCTGTCTTGGTGAAGTATATCATAACCACCAGTTGCTTGGCTCTTTATAAAATCATTTGGCTTACTAAGATGTCTTGGCAGTAAATCTTGCCAAGGTTTAGACACTCTAACATTGCTGTTAAATTCCAGGGAATTACTGAAATGTAGGAATTTGAAAGAGCTTTCAGGAACCAGCCACATTTATGACTGAACTAAAGATATTAAAGCTCAATTCCCTAAAAACCTCTACCAAACCTGTTGAGAAAATGAATTAAAGTTGGATTATTAATTTCAGATGAAATAAAAAATCAGCATAGATCCTTATCTTCAAACAAATTATAAGCCCCTGACTTTAGAGAGGTCTGGTTATGTTTATGATTAGTTACGTCAATCCCACAGGTCATTGTTAACAATTTCAGAAACAATCAGAAGATCATCAGTTCGTCTGTTGAGAGAACATAACATTACTAAATACCTCTAGCACTCCCTTTTTGAACTATAAAACTGATTAAAACAAACCGCAGTCTAGTGGTAGGATTACTTCTCTTTAATTAAGCAAGCAGTAGTGACGTCATGAACATCAGTGATGTCATGACCTTCCCAATGTTATGACAAAACACTGGGGAGTTCAGTGTAGAAGAACTGATGAGATTTCAGAAGGTCATTGTAAGCCACTTCCTAATATCCTGTGATTTCCTTGTTGCTGATTAAAGCCCCAAGTAGTTCCTTATCCACAAACAGATTATCTGTCTCTTGTTCTTGTTTAGTCAATCACAATAGCAAAGATACAACAAAAAAATGTGCTTGTAACTGATCTCTAACTCTAGAAGTGAGTTTCTCAAGTTTGCCTGTAGCAAGAAATGACTTTTTTGCCACCCACACATGGTTTTGCTTACATGAAACAAAAATCTGACAAGCTTTCAGAAAGCTCCACCTCTGATTCTGTCAGTGTTAATCTCATCATTGTTAAACCAAAATGGCTGCTTGCTGAGGCCAACAGGTTTCTGTGTTCCACTTTGTTCTGGGCCACACCTGCTTAACCACTAGTAAAACAACTGGTTAAAAATAATAAAATGGTATTAAATGCATGTTTCATGTGTGTTGATAGATATGGAAGGACAAGTTCACCCTTTTTTTTCCCCCATTCTCATTTCTGAAAGGTGAAAATGTCAATATTTTTAGTTTACAAATGTTTTTGTACATGAAACTTCACATCTGTATTTAGTTTCAAATTCAACTATTTTTTTCCCAGCAAATGCAGATTAATTATCAATTTTGGGGAAATTTTTATGGCAATAAGTAATTAAAAGAGTATGGAGTTACATCATGGAAAACTTTCAGAAATTTTCTACAGGAAAACAGGAATCAAGATTATGTCTGTCAACCACCATTCTTAGTACTCAACATCCACTCTTTTATTTTTCCCATTGTTTAATCTTTTAGTCAAGAATCTCAAATCATCCCCAGTTCTTGGCAACTTGCAGGTGTATTTCAACTCCTGTGGGAAGAATTTATTTCCACTCTCCTGGCAATGAATAGAAATTGCTCAGGGTTAGAGAAGTACAAAACCAAGTAACACCTCCTCTAAAGAACAAGAGACTTCTCAAGTTTGGAGGGTCATTCTCATTTCCAGTAGAGCTTAACTGTTTAACAAGTGAAACATATTGCAGCTCTGAGAAAATGCTGTGTATTTATTCTTCCTTCAGGAAATCCCAGTCTGTGTTGCCTGCTGATGGCATATTCAGAGTTCATGACCTGCAAAGGACTTTGAGTGGGGTAAAAAAAGGTCTTTATTTTACCAGGCAGGCATGAAAATTGCAAACATACACCTATTCCTACTAGCAATGTCATTCAGTTGTTAAAACATATGAATGTGTGGTGATGCCTTTGGATTTTTAGAATTTTTAGCTTTTAGAAGTAGCTGTGCAGTTTTTCACACTTTAGAATTGTAGTTTACACTTACGCAGCCTTATTACCCTATTTCATACTGAATTTTCTGAATTTTTCAGCTTTTTTAGACTTCTCTCAAGGCAGTCCTTCAGTTTGTTTAACAGCATTTGCATCCCAGTCCCAAATAAGAAGGTACACCACTGTAGTCAAAGCAGCTTTCAAAACTCAGAACCTTGGAGAGGTTCCAAGGATTGTACATGCTGTGAGGAAGAGGAAGATGAGGAAGAAAGGGGTCCTAGGGCCCTCTGATTCAATTTCCTGAGGGGCATGAGGGGAGAGGATCTGGGGGTGGATAATTCTGGGATTGGATGGACAATACTATAAATTGTGGAACCCCTCTATGGTTTTGTACTCCAGTGGTTGAAAGTTTTCAATTAAAGGACTGCTCTGTATCTTATCTCTACTAAATTAAACTAGCCTGGTGGTTTTTCCAGCTCTGTGATCGTAAGGCAATATTGGTGGGTTTGTCTTTGTTTTTTTTAAGTGTTAAGACTTTCTTGTCCTGTACTAATTTGCTTCCCTCTTTCACAGAATCATAGAATGATTAGGCTTGAAGGGACCCTAAAGGTTACGTAGTTCGAACTCCCCTGCTGTGGTCAGAGGCACTTCCTTCAACTGCCTGCTGCAAAATGCAACTGTTGAATTCCACATTAATTTTCCTGGTTCAATTCATAAATAAGGAGATTGCAAGGATTTCAAGCAGTGTTGAGGAAATAAGATATCAAAGTTGTTTTTCAGTATGTGGAAAATGCAGAAACAGGTAGAGCAAGTAATGTGTTCCAAATCAGGCTCATATCTCTGTGGGAACTGAGCTGGCAAATTTTCTATGCTTATTGCTAGGAACAGTATCCAAAAACATGCTAGAATCATGCCAGTAGAAAATGAAAGACTGCGTGCAGACCTCGCATGTACACAGCAAAACAGGTAGAGGTTAGGCAACACTGATATGTTGTGGAATTAAATCATTACCTGGAAATTGGGAGCCTTGTAAATCATCACCACACAGGCAATGTGTGACCTGGCTGCAGGTCTGTGGATTTGTGCCTCCCGTATGCTCCATTATCCCACAGCTGCAGCACACATTGCTGAGTTGTTGAGGTGACTCCTGGAGATCCAGCACTCCCTGTCTCCAAATGTTTTTTTGTGACCCTGGGGTTCTCCTACAAG
>JAWMRA010000090.1:6077828-6095761 GCA_035584735.1 Pseudotriccus pelzelni | reverse complement strand
TCCTTCATCCTTTGAGCTTAATAAAACTATTTCAACTTTGGATATGTTTTTTTGAGAGGAAGTGTTTAAAAGTATACATGGGATGGTGCTGTAGAGGTGAACTGTATATTCAGTGGAGGTAAAGGCTAAGCCTGGGAAGGCTCAGCTGCAATGTCAGTAGCCCCTTCCATCCTCCAAATTATGTCATTCTTCTTGAAAAGATCTACTGAGACTTCTTTGCAGGCACTGGTGTCTGTGATGGAACCGCAGTCTCTATAGAGCAGCTTTGTGTTCCTAAGAGTCTTGAAGCCTGGGAAACAGTTGCCTTTCCTGCACTGGGATGACTACAGCTTAAGGGAGAGGAGACTAAAGGAAGTTTTGCAAGGTTTTCCAGAATCAGTTAACAGACAATCTCTTTGGCTTCAAGTCTGAGTCAGAAAGACTGGGTTTTCACCAAAACAGGGGTCAGCAGGTGAATACTCCTGCAAGAGGGAGAAAATCGGGCCTCGTGCATGTGCCTTGTAGGTGAATAGTCACGTATTTTTAGCAGTTGCCCTAAATGGTTTCTCCTGTGAATGATATGGTGATAAGGGTTTCTATTTACACTTCTCTAAAGAGAGGACCAGTGCTGCAGTGTAAATTTGAGAAAATAAGGTATGTGTTTATACTGCCTTACTGATTAAATATTTGGTGGCATATATAATGAAATCTATTTTCCTAGAGCTGTGAGGCTTGACATGTGTATTTGTTTGAACTTTTGGAACATTTCTGCCATAATCCCTCAAAACAATACAAGGGTATTCAGAAGACTATGACTCCCTCAATTTGCAGAATTATTCAGGGTTCAAGCAGGAACAAACCAAATCTGTTTTGCAACCCTATACTATAAAAATTCCTTTGCTGTTTTGCAGGGGGCAGAAGTGCTGAGTCTTAAAACTGTTCTACGTCCCACCTGAACACAAGTGTAATGGACATTAAGGAAACAGCTTTTCCCTAGAGGTGTGGTTTTCTTAAAAGTTGTGTTATTGCTCATCAAATACGTACAAATTGTTGAGATCAAGATGGAAGTGTCCTGTGAAACAGCATTCAGGTGTAGAAGGAAGAAACTAATTTAAAAATAGCATCCAGTATCTTTGGAAGCTCTCCAGGACCTGGCCCTGAGGTTGTTGTATATTTTTTAAGCACAGCATATTTCTTCAAATGAAGAATCAGAGCAATTGCATCTGCGTTGAGGTTTTATTTTATTTATTTATTTTTTAAAACTATTTCTTTTTCTGGCACTCATTTTGGTTTGGGATTTCAATTCGGAAAGACTACTCTGACTTTGAAGCCCTGAGGTGTTCTCCTTCTATAGCATAGAAGGAACTGGTTGTGGGCAAATCTTCACCCACAGGGTTGCACATTACCAACAGCAGTGCATTAAAAATACAGAAGGTTAACAAACTTTTGATCTTTTTCATATTCCTGTTTTTAGTGTCATGTGGCTTTCTTTTTGGTTTCTTTCCAGTCTGATAGAGGTTTTTTTCTTGTTATACTAGTCTTATCTAGAACACTACCCCCTGTCTGAAATCTTCTGAAGTCCAGAGGAATCTGACCAAAAAGCATCCCAAGTCCTTTCAGGAAAATCAGAATGATTTATTTGAAATAAAAATTCTGGGAAATGTCCATTTGCTCCCCTTTAACTTTTTTTCCCTGATATCTTGCCAAATGATTTATTTTGCTTCATGAATTCATTTATTTCATTTCTAAATTCTGCTCAAAATATTACACTGTAAAAATAAAGATAAATATATACTTGTAAAATTAAATAAGAACAACAGAAAAAGGGAGATTTTTGTGTTGTTGAAGAAAAATTTCCATGCACTTCAACAAAAGAAACACATTTACTAGGGTTTTATTGGAACTACTGTCTTTTTCCTTAATATAAATTTGTTTCAAAAATGAAATATTTTAATGGAAAAGCTTTTCCCTCCGGAACATGGCATCCTTTAAGAGTTACTTGAAACCATCACTCCATTTTTATAAGAGGAAGGGAAGCCTAAAATGGCTTTTCTGCTGTTAGCAGGAATTATTTTGCCTTTTGATTCATGTTTTAATCATATATTGAATTAAACCATGGAGAAGATAACTTGATAGTTTCTATCTGCATGATATTAAAAGAAAAGGAAAAGGATTAATTAATTCAAAAGCAACAGAAGGCTTTATTGCATGAAGGCACGCTATACTGTGTGCAGTGAAAATGATCTTCATGGGTTTAATGAGTTTTCCATTGCTCATTGCAATAGTTTGGGAAAGTTCATCAGACCTGAAGTTGCCCCTTGGGCGTGAAGGGACAAGTGAGAGACACAGTTGCAACATCCGCAGCTGAGCAAGGATGAGGTGCCAGCTTAGCAGGCTGACACAGTAGGATATGTGGGTGAGTGTCACAGCATTACTACTGTTTCTTCCCAAAATTAGGATCAGCTTATTGCATGGTATGAGGCTGCTGGGGAAGTGGCTTATCTTATTGTTAAACCTGCTGTCTTAAACTCACTCACCCAAGGTCGATAGAGCGATCACAGAAATCCCACTTCCCTGGACAGAAATCTGCTTGAACTCCCCAAGATCGGACCTGTCACCTGCTGAGGGAAGACTTCCTTGGTCTTTACTGGGCTTTAAGTCAGGATATTTGAAAGGGCTTACAGAACTAAAACATGGAAAGTTCTAGAGAACATTTTTCAAACTGCAGCCAAATTGTTGCCACAGTAAGTGAAAATCCATGGCCAATCTACAGCCAAATCTTTGCTCATTAGCTTAACTCAAGATCAGTTGTTCATTTTAGCTTTATAGATATTTTCTTCATCTCTGATAGGTGGATGAAACTGGTGTTGCATTCATCTACTGGAGGAAGATGGCTGTGGAGGAACCTGCTGCACCTGAAAGGAAGAGATTTTTGAGATCCTAACAAAACAAGGAGGAATTCTGCACCATGAACTGTGAGCTCTTACATCCACTCCTACAAAAGTAGTCTAACTTATTCCCTTTTTCTGCAGGGCTAAATACTTCATAAATCCCTTATGAAGCCATTTCCTATTCTCTTTTAAATGTCAATCAGCCCAGGAGCCTGTAGCACAAAGCATATCGCACTGAGCTGTAAGGGGTGCCTGGGAGCAGAAGTAGATGTAGGTAGGCTGGACTTCCAGACTAAAGCTGATGTAATAGCAATGGGATAGGGAATGAGGCCAGGTGGCCTCAGTAGCACTGAAGTGTTCAAATAGTTCTACAATGTTATTCGCATCATATTTGCTACCCATTTCCTTCCTGATGCGTGTTGAAGTCTGTTGGTGCTGTTTACTTTCCTTACAGTTCTATTACCATTAAATAACAGAAGCCACATAGGCCTTTTTAGTGAGTTTTTATGACAGAATAAATCATAATGAAGGGAAGACTTTGAATATCACAGGGAAAAGGAGGGGGAAGTGTAGTGCAGCAATCTTTCTTGCTGAAGAAACTCCAGGCATGCAGGAGTGTGCCACAATAAACCAGGTTCCAGCACACTGATATGTTCACAAGTTCATATGCGTTCTGACATTAGCAACCCTCAACCAACATAATTTCGTGAGAAACATCTGGTTGGGCTGCCTAATGCCAATATTGATTCTGGCCTCACCTTGCCCGCACAGAATGGATGAATCTCCTATGCCATTTGTTTCTTTTTCGTAAACGTGGTAATGTACATATTTACTTTCTTTTCCCTCCCCTACACCCTCCAAGCCTGTGGAACAACCCCTGAATCATGCTTCTTTCTTTCCCTTTCTCTTACTATAGGTCTATTTGTCCATCATGCCTGCAACATTCACTGAACCAAGCCAGTAGATTGAACACAAAAGAAAAACAAAAACAAGACAAACCCAACACTCCCAGACACCTTTACCTTGTTCAGGTTTTTGAGGGGGGTGAGGGAAGGAAGATTGATTCTGAGCTCCTTTAATTCAAAGAGCACATAATGTCAGCTTCAGTAAATTCAAGGTTTAAGGGAATCAGCAGCCTAATGTCATGATCTGTATTTTCAGAGAGGGGGGACAGGTAGGAGAGGGGAAAGAGAAAGCATGGTTTAGTCATCAAGCATGGGGTAGTCCAGGCAAATGCCAGCTGTTAGAGCGCAGGTGCCCAAAGCTTCACAAAGGAGGCACATCACTCTGCTGCACTTGGAGCCCCAGTTTGTGGATGTCCCAGTCAATCCAGAACAATCCTTCTGACTTAGTGACCAGTCCAGTCCTTGCCTCCTTGTCTCATACAGCAGGGACTGAGCTCACAGTTTGGCACAGGGGACGTCTGCTCTTGTGAAACAGTGTTCAATTTCAAATGTCAAATGATGAGGTAATTCCCATTCACATTTGTTTATTTTACCTTTGAGGAGAAAAGAGGAGGAAGACATTTATTCCTGTAAAAGTTGTCATACATGTAGCAAAACATTTCACCGCCCCCATCTTTCTCAACACCAAGTTAATTTTTTTCCAACATTTTACAAGCATGTCAAGAGGAAAGCAATTCTATGTTATTAAAATCTCAGAGTAATAGATCATTTATTATGAACCTGAGATGTCTTTTACTGAGTTCATGTTTCCACTCACCATTAAATCTCTTCTACATTGTTCAAGGAGTACAAACACCCAGTAGCTATGGCTTTCCTGTATGATCTTCTAAAAACGAGAAAAAAAAAAAGACCACAAACAAACAAACAGAAACCAAACCAAACCAAAAAAAACTAACAAAAAACACCACCCAGAAAAGAAGGCTTTTATGTAAGCCCAGATTGCTAGCAAAGGGAAATGGATATTATTTTCTAGACCTAACAGTGTCATTAGTAGAATGGTATAAAACACCCACTCAGAAAATTCCCATCTCCCAGTCACTAGAAAGCTTTTAGACTGTCTTGTATAGCCCAGAGATTTTATTTTCTGAAATAACATGTCCACCATGACCTTATTAATGCTTTTAAAACAGAAAAGCAATTTTCTCAAAAAAACTTAAAAGTTATGTAAAGAAGTGATGTGTTTGTTCCCAAGGTGTGAAATCTAAAATATCCCTAGGAATGAAGAGATGGCAGGAGGAAAAAGATGTGCACAGATAAAATAGCTAGAACATAAATGTGAAATAGCTGTCTTTCCCAACCATCACTGATGACTGAACAGGGCACCTCAGAATCAAGAATTTAATGGGTTATTTCTTGTAAATGAGAAGACCCCTTTTCAGGTCTGTCACAGACTCTCCCTCTGACAGCAAGTCAGACAAAGGGTGAAACTCCAAAACCCCAAGTGGTGTCCAAGGACACATGCTTACATATTATTCACATCCTTTTAAAACCATTTGAAGAAGGTTGAAAGGAAATTGCAATGAGTTTGGGGAACAAAGAGAGTGAACTTGCAGGCAAAAGACAGCTCTCCTTTGTCAGGTGAAGATAAAGAATCCCCTTGCTACAGCATAGGATAAATGAGTTTAGAAGAACTTGAAGACCCAGCAAAGCAGTGCATGGTGATGCTAGAAAATAAACTAGGTTTTCATGTCTTTTAATTAAACCATCTTAACCACAAGCCTCATTTTCAAACCAGAATGAAGAGGGCAAGGTCTGAAGAACCTGGAGCCAGATGATACCAGAAGTACAACTGGCAATTTACTTTCTGAAAATACAGGTTCCTCCTCAGGAAATCACCATCAGCTGGCCATTTTAAAATCAGTTAAGTGACTTTTGCTTAAAACAAGAGTGCCTTCAAACACTTTACTGGGCCCTAAGAACCACTATGTACTTTTGTGCTCACAAAACAAAATACCAAAGAAAACAAGTAGTAGGTCAATGTGAAATTCCTTCAGTGATCCACGAGGATGCAAAGTTATGTCTTTCTCAATGATGTTCCCCAAAGGCATAAGCCAGTCTTAGTGACCATGAACACGTCAGCTTTATATGGCATTTCACTACTAGGGAGCCTAGACTCAAGGATCTCCCAAAGACATGCTTTGCCCAAATTAAATTCTCCATTGAATATATTTTGTTCTTGCCAAATTCTGTCAAGGCTGTGTTTTTTGAAAAGCTACCCCCTAATTCAAACTCATGTTACTGGGAATCATTCAATGGGTCTGAGCTGGTCCAGAAAATAGCACCTTCTGCTATATGCTCTAGCACCCCTTTTACCTCCCAAAGAACAGAAGAGAAAAATTAAAGAATCCCTGAAATTGTTAACATATGAAAGACAATAACTCTAAGCCAAAGCATCAATGTATTTCTTACTTTGTTAATTATAAAGCAATAGAATATCTTGGCTAAATACGCTGGCACAAATACCTTGGCTAAACTCACGAGCTGTAAGTCCTATGATAGATGATGTTCTTACAGCAGCCAATGCAACCATGTGGTCTGTTTCCTTCCTGTTAGATATGCCTCTTTGTTAGAAGCACCTCCTTTATCCAAAGGTATTTTTAACATTAAACTTATTTATGATATCCACATGACCAAGAATAATTAGCGCTGCATCCCAAGGGAGTAAATGCTACAATTTACTTTATTTCTGTTTGTTATATCACTGCTTTTTCTTACATCTGTTTCATCATGACCAAGTATAAATTGTTTAAAAACATTTAAGGATGTGCTGGATGACTATTGTGATTAGCACAAGTCAATGCCATGGAAGCAAATATTTTGTTTGCTTGATAGAAGGAAAAATTTGGCTTTTCCAGATGGGTGTCCTTCTGGGTTATACGTTTTGGGTTGTTTTTTTTTTTTTTACTCTAGCCAACATTGACCCGTATAAGAGCACATGAAAAGCAGCAGCATTCCTGAGAAATCCCATCTGCATTATTGCTGTACTAGCAGTCAGAGAAGCAGGCTTTCATGTTCTGTGGCTGGAATCAGCCACAGGCATGGTTTTGGGGTATGACAATTTATGACTATTTCTGAAACAGTGGAATGCTATAAAAATAAGCAAAACCAAAGAAAAAAAAAAAAGAGGCCTAGAAGTTGAATTTTACCATTGTATGAAATAACACTTGAAGCTCTGTTCAATGTTTTTTGCAGGGCTGTCTTTTTCAGAGTTCTCTAGGCAAAGCAACAGTTGATATAGGGATATAGGCAGCCTGCTTTGAATATTAGATGAAAGAACAAACTTTGCTCTCCTTGCTCCTTGTTTGTGCTGGAGTTTGGATTTAGAGTCTCAGTCAATCATTGATTTATTTGCAAATGAGGGACCTAAAAATTAGTATAAGGTCTTAGATAGGTTCAAAAATTAGCTAAAGTCCTTATTTTTAAATAGAATTTGATTCAGTGTGGAAGTTTGACAGACTGCTGTTCAAGGTAACTCAGGTTTTACCCTACTAGTCCTACATCTCTCTATTTTGTAGACTATTAGAAAATGAACCTTGACCTCTCTTCCTTTAACAGACCTGTGTCTTTCCTTCTGGGCAGAGCTGACATTTCTCTGTCCCCTACTTCCTGTCCTGCACAGTCCCAGCCTATTAGTCTATGTTCCACAAATGCACAGCGTCACAACCCTTAATGTTGTGAATTTTGTGAAAGAAATAGAGTGTGCTGTTCTGGGGGCTGCCCTTAGAGGTGTGACTCACTGGGCTCTCATGTAAGTAGTGCATCAAGACTGCAGAAGAGCTACTCTTCTCAGTAAGTTCAGCCTTGTGACTTGAGAAGGAGTGTCAGCAGTAGAAAAATTATGAATGTAGCTCCATATTAGTTTTCTCTATTTCTATCATGAGCCCCATTTTGTCCTAGAGCTGATTACCTCCATGTATCCTGACAGCGACAGGAGTGAATAGATGTTCCAAGACCACAACTCATTTACTCTTTTTTACCCATACTTTTACTCATGACACAAACCCTACACGGAAAGCTAAAACTCCACATGTAAAGGAAAAAACATTATCAAAAGCCGTCTGGGGTCAGGACAGCTGCTGTAAGGCACTGTGAGTGTTGCCTCAGATGACAAAGTGGATAAAAGCAAACATAAGCTCATGTGTGGCAAAACCTTCAATCCATGTATTTCAGTCCACATTTTATCCCATTTATTGGACATAGAGAATTCAACTTTCTGTGGGTGGGCTAGACTCTATCCACCCATAAGCAAAACCAAAAGTTTAGGTTTCCACTAAGTTGTATAGATGAATGACTTCCCATCTCCGAAAATCTCTAAAGTTGGCTTTAATTCCTGTATCTATGTCTGCCAGATAGGTGAAAGAATGCTCTGAGTTTCTGAAGGAGCTCACACCTCTAAGTTAAAAAAAAAAAAAAAGGCAGCATATTTTGGAAATTTTTGACAGTATTTATTGAGTAATTGGTTTAGATACATAAGGAACACATTTCATGTTAAAAAAAAAAATCAAACCCTCTCCCAAACAAACAAAGCAAAAACAAAACAAAAAAAACTCCACAGACCCCAGAAAAAACTCCTCTCTTTATTGGAGAGTAATTGTACATATTCTGGCTTCATTTTGCCATGCAGACACAAAGGAATGGATGCATAATTGGAAGATGGCAGAGGTCTCTTGATGAAGAAGACAAAAGCCATATGGAAAATGTTCACTCTTCAGTGCTTTAAATGCAATTACTTTATTTTATGAAGCAATGGTAAGCACTTAACATATTCTGGGGACATTTAGGGTGTATATATGAAGGACACATCCATGCAGGGTGTTTTGAACTAGATTAATTTGGCTGAAGAAACACACACAAAAATTCAGCCCTCCTGGAAGCCACCAAGACTATCTGGATTCCTAGAAAACATACATTTGAATAGGGTTGGAAGACAGAATAGCCGAAATCTGACAGGAATCATCTTTTTGTTCTGTAGTAGAGGACTAGATTCTGAGCAAGAACTACAGACTCTGACACACCCCATTTCATCCCTTTTTTTTGGAAAGAGCCACAGCAATAATGCTATCAAAAGCAGTTACAGGGCTGGGAAGCAGTGTATACACCTTCTTGGACGCCTCTGTTTTTTCTTGTGGCAGTGCTTGGAAGATGGGATGTAACTGATTTTCTTGAAACATCCAGAGTTGAGAGAGGGAGTAAGTGTAGCATGAAGATAACAATAAGAACCTTCACCCCTACTGTTGAGAGTAGTATCAAGGGGTTAGTATTTGAAAGAAGAACAAACAGATGAAGAGCTCCAGAGGCAAATAAGAATTGAAGCACTGAAATTCTCCAATAAAAATCATATAAGTTTTGTGTATTTAAGTTTTCTCTTTGATTGTCATCCATAGATTTTAAAGAAAAGCAATGAGCCCTTCAGTCAGGAGAAAGAAAGTAGAGTTGGAGAGAAAATCAAGAATATTTGTAGTAACAGAGAGTTTCATTAGGAATTTTAAGGACATGGGAATTCCAGGGAGGGTGGGACGTGGTTTGACCAAACTTAAGGGCTAATTTGCAGCAAACGGACTGCCACAGTTGCTGGAATGACAGTCAAGAATGATGCCAGATGAAGTAAATATCTGGTGTGATGGCAAAAATGGGAATACATAGTCAATTGTGAGTCATCCTTTTATGGGCACAGATGCAAGCATTGAGAACTCAGCTTTACAGAACTCTTGCTCAGGGTCTGCGCACACTATCCACACAACTCAGTTCAGTGAGGCACTATTCTATGTTACAATAAATTGTGTAGAAACTCATGGTGCTCCCCCTGAGCTTCATTTTTCAGGCAGTAATGATTCATCTTGATGGAATACAAGTGCAGAGATTCACAGAATTGTTGCATTTATAAAATACTACAAGTGAATGCATGAAATCTAGGAGGGAAAGCATCCATTCAAATTCCTCTTTGGCTGCTGTGAAGGACACCTGGGTTGTTGCGGGGCAGATTCCATTAAGAAAAGTTAACGAGGAGCTATCCATAGGGAGAGACCATGTGATCTTACACTATAGAGACCCTACAGCTCTCTAGAGCACAGGATGGGTTGCAACCCCATAAAATAGTCAGGAACTGATATAGTAGAATATGACAAAATAAAAAGTACCCCAACTTTCCTTTTGCTTCCTCCTCCTTTCTCTCAGAGCCTACAGCCCATGGAACTTCTATCACCTCTGTTCCTGCATTTTAACAATGATAAGGATATTTACTTCATTTTTCAGGT
The DNA here is from genome assembly GCA_035584735.1 of Pseudotriccus pelzelni. NCBI lineage: Eukaryota > Metazoa > Chordata > Aves > Passeriformes > Tyrannidae > Pseudotriccus > Pseudotriccus pelzelni. Next base: position 6,085,672 of record JAWMRA010000090.1, on the reverse strand, counting down.
TTCTCCTCTAGTGTGCTGGTTATTTAAATTGAGAGTTTAATCCACAGAGAAGTTCTGTCATTTCCAGCTTATAAATGTGATTTAAGTTGAAGATTTAATTTCAAGTCTGAAAATGAAAGAGCTTGCAAAGTGACATATACTTCTAACAGTGTGAAGATCTGTCTGGCTGATGTACTATATGGTGCCTCTTCAGGAAACTTTTCCTGGAGTCTTTGGAATGGTGCTCTGTTAGGACAAGTCTATTAATTTGAAATGCTCCCTTGAAGAGGCCAGAAAAGTGTTATGTAAACACATCCACATGAATCCAGCAGTGCAGGAAAACCTGATGAAACAGCTCTGAGTAAATATACTGGATGCACTTATTTGCAATAGAATAGAAGGTAAGGGTGAAGGCAGGACTCAGTGAGGGTCTGATTCTCTCTGTCAGTTTACACAACTTGCACTCTGTCGACTGCTTGCACACAAAATTATTCTTCTACTGATTTGACAGTCTCCAAAAACAGTATTCAAGAGCGATTTTGTGTGAGACACTGTATTTATATCACTTTCAATGCTGAAAAATGTATAATTTATATGGTTTACAGATGGGATGTGAAACATTTCTGTGACTGAAAATCCATTTTTTTCTTCCATTCATGGGACCTGGCCAGTGAAAGATACCACCCCTTCTTGAAGATTTTGTGAGTTTGGTTTGTTGTGGATTTTTGTAGGGTTTTTTTTCTATTTTAAATTGTCACAGCTACAAAGAATAGCATATTTGAGATGTTCATAAACATATCCAAGCATAACAATAGAAGCAGTGTTAAGAGAAAGGGGGATTATGTCACATGACGAAATCAAGCCAGCAGGGCATGTCACTGAACCCACTGGTCTTTTTAGGCCCATTTTATTGCCTTCTGACTTTGATCATGAGGCTTCACTGCCAGTGAGCTTTAAATGTGTTTTCTGATGCAAGTTAAAGTCTAATGGTACTGTTGCTAAAAGTTCCAAAAAGAACAAGATGAAGCTTCTGGAAAACTTAAATGAATAAATATAGAAATGTGTGTGAATGTACTACCTCTCAGGAGCAAAACACAGACCTGAGTCACATAGACTGAGCAGCTCAGAAATCAGTTAAAACCAAATATTGTCCAGTTTTGGAACAAAATCCTGTGGGAGTCTAATTACTAGAAGGGCTAGAAGTTTCAATACCAGTCAGATGTTCCACAAATAGATACCTGTAACCAACCACAGGTGGAGATGATATAGTCTACTTGATAAGTTCTACTTTAAGAGCAGAGAGAGAAGACATTGACTCATGGTGATGACATATTTTTGGTTATGGACAAGTTATTTTGTCCTTCTGCCTCCTCTGAGAATTTTCTTCACGTATTGCCTAGTTGTAACAGCCAGCAAAGGCTGTCTTCCCTTCCAGGATTTTGAAACAAGACAAGATTGTTGTGCTGACTGGGTCTCACATCCTGCAAAATCAGTCACACAGATGCTCAAGGGTTCTCTACAAACTTTCTTTTGGGATTCAAGCACACCCTTTAGACACACATACAAAACCTCCTAAACCTCTTGAAAACTCTAACAGGAGACAGAATTTCACCCTGAATCATCAATAAGGATTTTTCTTGCCAGGTACAACATATGTGACTCCAATAGTTGCAATCTTTTCTCAGTAATGTAATTAATACATCTTGCTTGAATCCGTCCAGCTGTACCTATCGATTCTTGTTGGGCCTTTATTGACTATAATAAATAGCTATCTTGCATTAGAAGTCATGTCCTCTTTCACATAACTGGTGTTCAAATCACCTCTCAATCTTCATTTTATTGGGTTATGTGTATTACAGCTTTTCCAGCTATTTGTGTAGGCTAACACATACACCACAACTGGAGTTCAGAATTTATATTGGTCTACAATTAACAGCTTTTCAAACTGTACATTTTACAGGCTGTTTGACCTCCAGAGTTGACTGTGGTCTTTAAACACTCCACTCTAGCAATAATGAATAAACCTAAGTGAACACTGAGACTCTATTATTACTAAGAGCCACGGCTGACAACCCCAGGGTATTTAGGGTAGATATGGGTGAGTGAAACATTTTGGCACAGGGCTGAAACATATTGAGGTGAGATATTGCACTTTTGTTCAGAGGGAAGGAGAGTATAGATTGAATTTTTAAAGCCTGTGTGGTCAGTCCTATTTACTTTTTCAAGCTGTGCCAAGCTATCCATTTGAGGAGTAATACAACAGATAAGTACAGCCTAGTTGTTTCTGGAATGCACTCATCTCCCTTGTAAAGCACAACATACAAATTGTTTTCTTGCTGGAAGCCCTGAATCACCCAGCAGTATTATTTCTCTTCAGAAAATACTGGTGGTAAGTGACCAAGCACTTCCTCTGGGCACTTTGATGTTTTAGCTTTGATTGAAGACTTTTGGAGATCTATATGAGATCCTGGAACCAGTAATTAAGGAATAAGTTAATAAACTAATATGGGCTAAAGTGTCTGAAATTACTCTTACACAATTTCTCTTCTTTGTGTAGGATTCCATTTTCTTTAGCCATGGCTTACTGGTAGAAAAGGAACCAGGAGAGGATTCCAAATATTACCAGATAGTTCTTGCACTATATGCTGGTTTAGGTGCAAATTTAGTGTATGGAACGATGCAATCAACAGGTCAGATTAATGCCAAAGGAATGAAGGCAGTTTCATCAGATGCAGGAAATTACTTGGTTGCTATGAAGTACAGCTAACCCCAAACCCCACTTTTAAGAAATGTAGAGTTCTCTACTTATATTTAAGGGTCCCCGAAATGAATATCAAGTTGCAGTATCTTCTGTATCATCTTTTCTTAAGTCATGGAATTTCAATAGTTGTCCAAGAAGTTGCTTAGTCAAATTCTGGAGTAATTTGCATTGATTTCAGAGCTCTAAATCCTCACCTGTCCAGCCCAATAGGATTTTTGTAGAAGCTGAGGTGCGTCAGTAATCAGAGAAAGGAAGAGAGCAGTTGTAATTTAACACAAACTTGTGGGCATAGCTCTCCTATACAGGTGGAAAGGAAATTTTAAGTTCCCTCTTGTTCCTCTGTTTCTGTAAGAATCATTTTTGGCATGCCTGTTCTTTGCCTTGCATCAACCACAGTTTATTATATTTGACTCTGCATCATCTGAGCTACATTTTCACCAGTGCCTGGCTCAATATCATAGAATCAAAGAATCATAGAATCAGATGGGTTGGAAAGGACCTCTGAGATCATCGAGTCCAATCCTTGATCCGCTACCACCACAGTTACCAGACTATGGCACTGAGTGCCACATCCAGTCTCTTCTGAAATACCTCCAGGGATGAAGAATCCACCACCTCCCTGGGCAGCCCATTCCAGTGCCTGATTAATATGCCAAGGAAATGTACTCACCTGGCCAGTATACATCTCAAAGCCATTGTCACTGTAGCAGTGCAGTTCTCTGGTCTGTGGGGTCTTAGTGAAGCTAAAAGTAATAAAGAAAAAAAAAAGTTTTACTTACAGTTTCTCCGTAATTGCTGCCTGGCCTCAGCATCTAATCCTTCAGCCAGCAGAAAAATTGCAATGTGCTGTGTGTGTCCACTTGTCTTGTTGTGTGTCAATTTACACTCTTGTGACTTTCAGGACCCCTTGGCCAATATCAAGCCTGCTTGACAGAGAAGAAAGTCTTGCAGATGCAGAGTACTTACAAGTTATATGAAGCTGGGCAGCTGCAGAGGGCAATCAAGTGTGATAAATGTTACCTTCAAAGCTTCAGGAAGTAGTTGCACTTCTTAGGTGGCAGATAAAAAGATCACAGAAGACAGTTTCCATACGTAATACAGCTGCAAGAAAAGATTTATCTGCAGTCTGAATATTATTAGACAAGGGGAAATCAGCTGGGGCTTGCAAATATGGAGAAAGCAAGATTTCGTCAGACTTGCTTAGAAGATGTTACATTATAGTGGTTTGTTTCACATTAATTTTCAGGGGTTTTTTCTGCCTTTAGGTCTCAGACTGAGATGAGGAATATATCTTTTCTACTCTACCAAGGAGTCCAAAGGAATTCAGCTAGCCCTCAGTTTTGATAAGGGTTCAGAGAACCTGAAATCTCTAAACCCTTTGAAAAAAAACTCCATCTCTATTTGTTAACAGTTCTCCTTCAAATTAGTTTGGTATAAATAAAGAAGAAGAACTTAGCCTAATTGGAATATGACATGGTTGCCATCACCACATGCTCTCACAGCTTGTTCCATAGCTGGCATAAATCAATACAACCAAGGCTGATGGACATTTGATGAAGGCACTTGCACTCTTGTCTAGTTGTCCTTGTTACACTCTTGTCACTATTTTCAATATGGTTTGAAATAAGACATAAGTGAGCTGGAGAGACTCTTTATTCTATGACTTTAATTTTCTTAGACTTTGTTCTGTGACACTGATAGAGAAAGTCTGAGGCAGACGATCACAGGTCAAACCAATTTTCAGAGCCATTAAGCCTTCCAAACACCACCTCAGCCTTCACTTAATGGTCTTCTACTTTCCTCCCTGCTTTGTATGCTGTCAGAATTGGTCTGTAGCTAATATACAGGCAATTAAAACTACAGTAAATCAGTTATTGTTGTTACATGATTCATCAGACAAGCTGATATTTTTTTCTCTTTGATTCATCAAGACACAGGTTATTTTCAGGAGTTCCTGGTAAGTAATAGATCCACATATCCTGAACACCTCACAGAAAAGTTGGATTTCCCATAGTTTATAGTACTCTTCATGAGTTGTGAAAAAGCTCAAGGCAAGCTTCTGGTACTTTCAAAACCTCTTTGCAACTGATGCTTACTTTTTGATACAATAACTGAATGGTTTTAAGCCTCATTTTGTCTCTGATCATCAGGAGGTAAAAATCTGTTCCTGTTTGCACACCTCCCATATGCCTGGTTATGCTAGAACACTGAAACAAGACAAATAAACTTCACTTCTTGAGTTGGAATACAGATCCATTGGGAAAAACTGATCATTCAGGAGAAACACATAGGCAAAGAGATCAAGCAAAATACTGTGTAGAATGTGACACTGGCTCTCAGGAATTAAAAAGTATGCTTCCACTGAAAAATTGTATTTGAAAAAGGAGCAGTTTGAAATGTGAGCTCTGAAATCTCCCATGTGCTCGCCATAGAAACTGACCCTGACTGACACTCTTCAAGTTTGGGAGGCTTGTTTGGCACATATACTGGCCAGTTTAACTGGTTTTTTTGTGCAAGTATACTGTAGTGTATATAGTTAATAGGCACATAGAATCACTGAATGGTTTGGGTTGGAAGGGACCTTAAAGATCATCCAGTTCCAAACCCCCTTCCATGGCTGAGGCCATCAATATATGCGAATCAAATACAAGAAGGCACTAGCATCATCTGGTACTTGACATCATGATTCTAATTATGAAGAAGTCTGAAGCAGCTTGCTGGATCTCTTCGTTTTGTGGTTCCTGAATCACAGCACTACATAGTGACAGTGAATTGCTTCTCTAAGATTCCCTTTTCCTAACCTGGCACAGTCACAAATACTATACTGCACTGCTTTAGTCAGCTGCATTTTCTTGGTTCCCAGATGTGTCTCAAGCTGCTGGGAGGTACACTGTCAGCCCAAGGGTTTAGTTTCCTCAAGTCCATTTCAAGAAAGAAACCTCAGTTTTGGTAATAGAGAAAACTTTAGGAACTTTCCCTATACCTGTTGCAGTGCTGCACCAATTATTTCTACCAAAGTTAATTTCCTTTTTCCTTGCTAAAGCTCAAATGAGAGTGAAAACACATTCAAGATGCAATAGTCTGTATTGCCAGAATAGCTGACAGATTAACTCTTGCCATTTCATCTGTTATAAAGAATATACATTCCTAAAACAAATCACTGTCTGACTGTAGGGTTCCATTAACAAGGAAAAGCAAAACATAGGTTAAAATCACTTCTAGATACATGGGAAAAAGAAAGATCAAAAATACAGCTGCAAGATAAAAGAGCTACCGAAACTTGGGTTAGAATTCTGCAGAAAATGTGCACTCTATCATTTTGTGGGCAAGTATTCTTATGTGATTCAGTTCTGAAGAAATACTCTGGGAGTGGAAACAGACTTCTGTAATAACAGAGAAACACAGAGGCTTTCCTCATGCTGCTTACGGTGAAGGACTTTAAAGATCTGCTTTCCAAGTAAAATCGCTAAAGCCAAAGGAGCTGAAAGCATCAGTGTAATTTGCAGTTAATTCCAAACAGGATCTCTCCTGAAAGAATGAAAAACAAAACAGATTCCACCTGTCACCAGACTAGCCAAAAAGCACAAACTACTCTCCGTAACCTAAACCAGATGAACGATAGTTCCTCAGTCACTCCATCAGTTGACACAACACTACGGAAGGAAAGATTTTTCCTGTTGCTGCTGAATTGCACTTAATGGGGATATATTAGATTTGGAAGATGGGTTTGGGCCTCTTATTGAATTCCAGCTTGTTCACACACCTCTTGCATACTTTGTGCTCCTCTGGTAGCAAATAGGCTTACTGGAAGCCTGAGGCAAAACGCTCAGAGGCTGAAACTCACTGCTGGCAGACTTGGCTATAGGGCAAGCCAATATTTCTATTTCTGGCTCTTTCTGTTTCTGGGGACCTCTGCACTAAGCAGGTGAGACAAATGCACTTGATGTACTCACCTGACTCATTTTGCATAGCTTCTCATGAATATGAAGTCTATCAAAAGAAAAACAAATTATTTAAAAATAAAGGGTAAATTATTAATTTCTTCAGACTCCCTGAATGCTGGTTTAAGTTTGCTCAGTACATACACTTTTGTGCCTCTGCAGGTTGACAAAGCATTGACAGAAGAGAAAAAGAGAAAAGAGAAGAAAAGAAAATGAAAAAAATGGGGAAAGTTGGAGAATGGATACCATCTAGTGGTATCACCAATAAAATAGTGGATTTGGTGACTGCTTCATTTGCCCTTGGCTATCTTCTTTTTGTGGTCCGAATTCTTTGGCAGACCTCTTGGCCTCATTCATATTTGTCACCATCTTTCTGCAAGAATGGTCTTTGAAATGACAGCTGCTGAGTATAGCATAAGCCAATGCCAGATTGAACCTTTAAGCTCCCAGATTGCTGTCACTTAATAATCTCCTTTGGAGGAGTTGTATCTTTTAAGGGGACTGAAAAAGAGAAAAGCCTCAGAAGAAGAGAAGACACAAGATTTGTTTTCAGTCAATGATCTAATTCTTAGTGCTGAGGAGAGAGAAGTATTTCAGCTGGCATGTTCTGCCTTTCTACCTTCCAATGGGCCTGATCAAAGGGCCTTTCTCTGAGGGGTATAGGCTCTACTCAAAATGAGGGCTTTTCCTTTGGTTAAAAGGGGTCAGACTGCTCGCTGTGGACTCCCACCTCACTATCTTTCTAAGGAGAGGAAATTGTTTTATTAAATTATTATTATTGTTGTTGTTGTTATTATTAATAATAATATTATATTATTATTTTAATACATACTACATTACTATTACCATTAAATATTAGTACAAAATAATTAATATAGAATTATTAATTGAATATGTATCTCTATTATATTCTATAATTAGTTTACATTTTATATAAATATGTAAAGTAGAAACAATATTTTTATATTATGTATGCTATATATTAAATATTTTAATGTATTATATATTAAATTATTTTAAGCTCAGACTTAACGCTTGCTATTTTGGCTTGATTGGACTTAATTGGACTAGATTAGAAGTAATGTGTCTATTTTTCTGTTTCGTTTTAATATATTAATTTTAATTCCAATATTACATTTCAGTTCCCCACAACGTGTGAGGTC
>JAWMRA010000090.1:6044761-6068212 GCA_035584735.1 Pseudotriccus pelzelni | reverse complement strand
TTGGATCAAGGGTTGGACTTGATGATCTCGGAGGTCTCTTCCAACTCAGTTAATTCTATGATTCTATGATTCTATGATTTTTTTTCTTTCTAATTGAGCAGTCAGTTGACTTCTAAGTATCTAGGCCTAGTGGCTTTCTTTTCATGAGGAAATTGAATCTTTTTTGTAATCTGAATAAATTCAGAGGGGACTGGAATGCAGCCTTTGTAACAAGGTGCAAATAATGATACATCCATCAGATTCCTTATTTTGTTTGACACCAGTTTTCTTTTCCTATAATAGGGTAAAAATTAATTATCACTACCTTGATGTGTTACAAAATGTTTAGACAGCAGTTAAACCCTGTGTAAATGACAGGTGTACCTTTTAAGTACAGTATTTCCAGCACAGGAAATATCCTAGCGTTATGCCTGCTTCTTGCACCCTCTCACACCCTCTCAACTCCTGTTCTTGACCAGGCCACTATCTTCCAGTACTACTGGAAAAAGGAGGCTCTCATTTCAATCTGATTTAAATAATTTAACAATTTTCTTGTGGCCTTTAGATAATATATTAAATCCTTTCTCACTTGGTTCCTGGAGATTCCAGGAAGCTGAGACTGCCCTGGCTTTGCAACGATTGTTGCAAGACATGTCACCATCTCCTTGTTCCACAGGTGATACAAATGACATGGAGAAATCACCTGCTTGTGATGTGGTTGTTCATACTGCAAAGATTATTTAAATATAGAAGATGGTCCTTCAGTTCTATAATTCTGATCATCAGTACATGATTTTTATCAGGGGGTTATTTATAATTTTTGCTCTTCATTGAATAAATTAATTCATTTCATCCCAAAATATAAAATGGCAGTGCCATATGAATGGAACTGCAGAGGCAGCTTGAAAGAGATGTTGGTAGAAACTAGGATCCAGTAGGTCTAGTGGAAACCCAAACCTAAAATATATAACAGCAGTAGAGTTAATGTAAGTAAACCTCAAGAAAGGATACTTTAGGCAGAATTTTATATGTACTTGTTGAGGAAAAAGAGAGGAAAAAGCTGTTCAGGGTCATCTTTGCATTAAGAAATGCAAAGTACTTTGTATTAAAAAATGCAAAGTAAGTGAAAGCTGTAATTATATTACTTAGTGTGGAAAGAAAAGTTTATGAGAGACCAGTAGAAGAGAAATACCTTTTCTTCAGATGGAAATGCACCCAGAAAGAAGAATCACTCTCTGCTGTCTGTGCTTTACCACTTCACTGGTGCCTTTACGAAGCTCAGGCAAGGGTGTAGGAAAAGAAGCATTCTGAGAGGAAAAAATAAAACTGTTGACTGACCCAGTGATGGGGGTCAGTCTATCCTTCAGGCTTTAACCACCTGAGAACTAGAGACCATGACTCTCCTGCTCAGTGACATGGCTTGAGATTACACAAACAATGCTTTCACCACTTCCAAATAACTCTCAGCTGCACTGAGGTCTCTCATTTGAGCTGCTACAGGTTCTTTTACTTCAGACCAGTCCAAATGTTTACTCTTTGCTGGCACTCTCATGCCAGTAAGCTCTGAATGTGCTCACTACTTATGCCCAGCTTATAGTATTATATCCTTTCAAAGATACTGTTGTCATTTGCATGTTATGACTGCAGCGTTTGTTTCAAAGGGGTAACTGAATTTTTAAAAAATAATCCCAAAAAACCAATTTTATTAAAACATTGGTTCTGCTGATCTTGTAAGAGTCACTGGATAGACATGCTCCTCTTATTACATCTATTTTTACTGTTAGTTTTCTGAGAGATTTTTGTGAGGTCTAATTCAACTTCAGGATAAAATTTGGTTGGCAGCATGATTCCCTGTTACCACTCAGTCAGTACTGAAAGAACTGATTTTTTCAAAATTTCATAAAGTAAGCGGACCACTAAGGAAACACTGGGAGAAACTGTCCAGCTGAGTAAAAAAACCACTATTTTAAGAGCTTCATAGGAAATTTTAATGGTTTTTTGTTTTTATTTTTGTGTGTGTAGTGATAAATGACTAAGGCTCGAATAAGTAGCCCAGACAAGTGCAGGGGACAAGGATGCTTGTGCCTGGAGCTTCCACTGAGCACTACCACCCAGAAAAGATTTCAAGACTGGGTCAAAGTAGTGAGACAGACTTTCTTGCCAGCAGATGATTTGTCCCCTGTTGTTCTGCCTTGCACTGCTCGGATAATGTCCTTTGGGAAATTTGCAACCATGACAGAAAACAAGTTTTTCAGCTTTTGTTCTCACTATTCTGTCACTGGAAGGAAGAAAGAATACTCCAGTGTTGGGGCAGCACTCACTTCCTTCAGGGATCTGGGACCTCCCAAGTAGTAAATAGTTTAAAGTGAAATTTAAGGAGGAATTGGGATGTGTAAGAATGACAAGGAGAAAGTAACTGCTAAAATGAATAATTCAAGAGGACGTATAAAAAGGTAGGAGAGAGATTTTGTTAAATTAGTAAAATAAATAACAAATTAAACGTAAATAGGTTTACAATCGTATTATCATGCACATTAAGTGCTGGAAAAATTTGATTCCCCGTTTCTGTCTTCTTCCCTCAAGCCTCTTCTCTCTGTAGCTGGTACCATTCACAGTCTGTGGTGAGGATCTGAGCCACCAGAGTCAATTTCAATTCCAAATCCAAACATAAGTAACGGCTTTTGAGCTTGCAGTTTCTTTGAGGCTCACCCAAGCCCAATTTTGCTTTATTCCTCCAGGGTAAGCATTTTCTCTTTGAAGCTACAGTCTAACCCATTGCATTGCAGCATATAGGTTTAGGTTCTCTTCGGGCTAGACTGTCCTGGGACATTTTATACACTGTCTCTTCCCATCACACCAACAGTGAAAAAGAGCTCTGACATGTTAAAACTGTAAGTGATGGAATGAAGTTAGGAGTTTAGAAAGCTGGAAAACATTCAGTTCTGCAAGCTTCTCTCTGTCTAAATTAACATTTAAAATCAAAAGCATTGCCAATTTAATTAGTTCAGATGCTTTAAGGTGCAATAATAATGGTAATTACCTTTTCTTTTGTTCAAAAAATTCTTGGAATTATCATGAGAAAGATGGTTACCAGAAGGTTATTACATGTACTGTTTTCTTGTTGTCATGTGCCACAGGCAAGAACAACACTTTAAAGAGAATTGTTTCTTTCTGAGAACAAAGATAAACAACTGTAAACTAATTGCTAAGCTAGAGTACAGTTGGTAAAATAATGGAAAAGTACTGCATTAATGAGTTATAAGAAGTCATCTTGTCTGAAAGTGAGCTTGCTCTAAAAGCACTGATGCCCAATCACAAGTACTTTTCATACAGAATCACAGAATCACAAAACATTGAGTTGGAAGGGACCCACAAGGATCATCAAAATGATGCCTCAAAAATCCCACCAGGTGCCTGAGAGCCTTGAATAAACACTTACTGAGCTCTGTCAGCCTTGGTGCTGTGACCACTTCCCTGGAAAGCCTGTTCAGTGCCCAATCAGCCTCTGGGGGAACAACCTTTTCCTGATATCCAACCTAACCCTCCCCCGAGACAACTTCAGGCCATTCTCTCAGGTCCTGTCCCTGGTCCCTACACAGAAGAGATCAGTGCTTGTCCCTTCTCTTCTCCTCCCAAGGAAGTTGTGACTGCAAGGAGGTCTCTGCTCAGTTTTCTCTTCTCCAGCTGAACAGACCGAATGCCCTCAGCTGCTCCTCACATGGCTTCCCATCAAGGTCTTTCACTGTCCTGTGTCCCTCCTTTGGACACCCTAATACTTCAGTGTCTCTTATATATCGTGTCACGCCAAACTGCTCCACTATTCCAGGTGAGGCTGCCCCAGGTCAGAGCAGAGCAGGACAATCCCCTCCCTGGCCTGGCTGATGATGCTTTTCCAGATGCCCCCCAGGACAGCGTTGGCCCTCCTGGCTGCCAGGGCACTGCTGACTCATGTCCAACTGGCCATTGACCAGGAACCCCAGGTCCATTTCCCAGCACTGCTTTCCAGTTTCTCATTCCCAACCTGTCTGTACATGTGGGGTTGCCCCATCTGAGGTGCAGAATCCGGCACTTCCTCTTGTTGAACTTCCTATGGTTGGTGATTTCCCAGCCCTCTGATCTGTCCAGGTCTCTCTGCAGGGCCTCCCTGCCTTCAAGGGAGGCAACAGCTCCTCCAAGTTTTGTGTCATCTGCAAACTTACTCAGTATCCCTTCAATTTCTGCACCCAAGTCATTTCTGAATACAGTTGTCCACAGAGATCCGACGGTGCTGGACATTGCAAAAGGCTAGCCCAACCTTCTGAAGGCCTTCTAAGTAAATAATATCAATCTGAAAATAGGACTAGGTCATGTTAATGTCTCAGAGAATACTGAAAAGGTAAACAGGTTATTGTTTTATGTAAGAGAGGTATAAAATCAAACACCCTGGCATACAAAAGACTTGAAGTTTGCCCTCAACACTACAATATCCCTGGGATTTAATACAGATGCAAATCTGAGACAGCCTTTTGACCTTTTTGACAACAGTACCTAGATGTTCACCAGAATCAAGTAATTCTTGATACCTCTCTGGAAGGCTAAGCAACTTGATTTCTTAATGGGTCAGAATTTAGAGAAAAATAGCCTGAAAGCAGAGAGCTTGTGTTTTTCTTTTTCTATCTTCTCTGTTTTCCAGTGGAGTAAGAAGTCTGTAGTGTTCTGTTAAAAGTATTTGGAAAGAAGGAAAAATTGCCAGAGCAGGGAGTCCATTTTGAAATTCCTATTTAAAATTAACTTACATTTTTAATAGGTTTGACACCTGAATTTTCTGATATTTTAAGAACAAATTTTATGAATTTGACAGGTTCTGTTCTCCGTTTCTTTGATGTTTTGAAGCTAAATTTAACTGTTGTCAGTGTTGAAAGCAGAGAGGCATGTGGATAAGGTGTTTCTCTTCTGTTTTCCATTTTCTTTTGCTAAAAATTTCATCTTGTAAGCTTTATGTAGTGTCACACATAGAGAAAATATTGCCTTAGTTAAAGCTGAGAAACATCACTTGAGGATTCCTGAATGCATCACAATTCACACAGGACAACCTTTTCACAGATAGGTAGTGATTTTTGACTGGATAAGGACAGGGTTCCAAAAAGCAAGTATTAAGTTCTATAAGGGGAATCTCTACCTTATCTTCAGTCTTCAAGCTATCACTGTTTTCTGAAAACTAACATGCATTTACGAGTTTCATGGCTCTTCTTCCTGTGCATTTTCATGTCATCTCACTTTTTCTGCTTCATAAAACAATGAACTAATTTTAAAGAGGGGGGGGTGGTATTCTTTATTTTTAGATGGACTTGTTTTAGTAAAAACAAAAGTTCATCATGTTTAGAAGGTTACGAAGATTATTCAAGAGCAAAACAACAAACCCTTCTGTCTGACCTCCAGCTGTTGAGGGGTTACAATGAGGGTCAAGACTATTTAGGACAAAAACTGTTGTTGATTCTTTCACTGCCTTGGCAGAGTATCTGGAGCAAATCAGATTATTTATTTTGTTGTCCCTGACCTCCCACTGATGTGTGTGCTGGGCGGCAAGGGGCCATTCCTATATCCGCTGATATCTTTAGGAATATATGACTGTTCATCCAGTCTTACCAAGATTAGGCTGTAACCGAATTCTAGGCTCCACATGTCATGAGCAAATTGTACTTAATAGTAGTCTCTATATACTGCCTTTTATCCAAAGAAATCAAAGTGTTCAAAAATGAATCATACTTGCGAGCATATCTCCTGCAAGATTTGTCCTACTGTAATTAAGGCAGCTTTTGATAAATTGGGATCCTTCATCATCCCTCCAGCTGTGGAGCCCAGATAGTCCCACTAGGTTTTTTGGCAAGCTCTCTCATTGAAATGATGAAGATTTTTTTTCCTTAAAACTCTCCCTTTCCTCCCCCACAGCATGCTATCTTATGCATTATGCTACTTCATGCCACTTCTAGAGCAGACAATAAATGAAAACTACCACCCCTATTGCCTTGTCTTTGGATGTGGCAATATATCGCCCTCTGAGCTTACCCAACCACCCAATTATCCCTAAATTATAGAAGAGAGAGGGAGAGCAAAGAAAAGCAAGAATGCAGAGTGGGTGGGAATTGGCCGATAGGGAAGCAGCTGGCATATTAAACAGACAACTGATGATGGAACGACACACGGGTGCTGCCTTGCCAAATCCCTATGGTGGAAAAATGCCAGCTAGATTTCAATGAGTAAGCAATTAAAATTATATTAGATTACTGCAAATAAACACTGATTTGGTAAAAATCCAGGCAAATAATTAATATGAAGAACAGCAGGACCCAGATGGGGTAATTTGTGAAAGCTGAAACCAAAGCTACTCTGTCTGGACTGTCAGCTTTACACAATCAGTGTCCGGGTCAGTCAGCATCTGAATATTCTTAGTTTAAATTCATGTGGCCAGATGCTACATAGAGGTAAATTTGGGAGCATTTCAGTTAAAGTAGTGTAATTAGGCTGATTACCACCAGCTGATATGTCTCTTGTGTCATCGCTGTACTTTTTATGGTCCAATATCACTGCTAATTAAGATTCTTATCACTTTCAAAAGTATAAAAATAAAGCAGAGAGCAAACACAGATGCAGCAGAAAGGTGTAAATGGGTGAGCAACCTGGAGAGCAAGATCATGGGGACAGAGAAAAATTAAATAGATGCACAGCCAAACACTGTCCAATGCTATTTAGCTGCTTCATTTTGGAGCACCAGAGAATCTGAACTGAGATGAATGGGGAAGCAGTGCCAAAGCTCCTGGTTGAATGCATTCCTTTCTCATTTCATATCCCACTTCAAGCCCTGTTCCTCACCAGTGTGATGCAGGAAATTCTGTTTTCAGTTTTGTCAGAAATATGATGTTGGAAGGTGATCAAATGACTTCAGGAGCTGGTCACTGGGACAACTCTGCTTTACTGATGTCCCCATGTCTTGATGCAGCCCCAGGTGAGGAAAGCGATACAAAAGAGAGATGTTAAAATTTCCCTCCATTTTCTGAGACTAATCAGGTTAATAAAGGAAGCAGGAAAAAAAAAAGACAGCAAGCCCATTTTTTTGTCCTGGAATTCTATAATATTTTGGGTAATTTAATGTGATCCTTTTTTTTCTGCAGTTATTCTAGCATTCACTGGAATGTTCTCAATTTATTAGATTGTGTGCTTCCTTCTTCTCCCTACCTTTCCTTTATCATAGCAGAAAGAAAATATGTTACGGTAGTACCCATAAGACTAATGTTGGCTTTCAAGGTCACAGCAAAATGTGTAAGAAAAAGATGCTTCACCATTCAAATCTTCTGCTTCTTGATTATATCCTATTACAAAAATGGAATTCTGTGATCTGGCAGGAAGAGAGTTTTTGGTTACAAAAGCAAGAGGTCATGATTTTTGTGAGAATCACGTGTTTGTAACAAACTGATTCAAATTTATGTTTTACTTAAAAAAAAAAAGGAAATAAATCTTCTCAAAATACATATGAATTTTTTTTCTGAGAACTGTACTTATTTTCAGGTGTGATTGAAACAAAATTCTGCTAGTGTAATATTTGTATTGAATTTAGAAATTTTCAATTATTTAAAAAAAAAATCATAAAACTTCCCGTTATATCCTGACTCAGGATGGGGAAAATCTCAGCTGGGGGTGTTTGGGGGCACCATAAAAAATATAATTTTTTAATCCATCCTTTTAAATTCAATTCTCATAATAGAACAGAAATTACAAAGTTTTTTCCTTGATTATCCATCTATATATGGATATAGATCAGATGCTGGGGCAAAAAAAAAAAAAAAGGTGGAAATTTCAGGGCAAACATGAAAAAGAAATTATAATGTTAAAAGCCTTTGATTTTTCTGGCAACAATATCCATCAGTTTAGGATATGATACCTCCTTTTAGGCCTTATACTACAATATCATGCTAGAAAGTATTGGTTGTACTAGTCCTACATTTTTTACATCTTCAGTAACCAAGAGTAACATCCCTGAAATAGATTGGAATGCATTAATTATATTGAATATTGTAATTTTTCTTACACCCCATTCAGAAGTAACTGCAGTATCAGATATTAAACCAGAGTTGTATGTGGATGTGAATTATTAGTTGTGTTTTGCAGACTTTCTAGGTTTGCAACCCTTCAATATTTATGGCCTAAATTTTTTCCTCTTCAGACATATGATGCTGTTCATATTGGTGAGTTGAAAGTCCCTTATAAATGT
This sequence comes from Pseudotriccus pelzelni, assembly GCA_035584735.1. Classification (NCBI taxonomy): domain Eukaryota; kingdom Metazoa; phylum Chordata; class Aves; order Passeriformes; family Tyrannidae; genus Pseudotriccus; species Pseudotriccus pelzelni. Next base: position 6,059,988 of record JAWMRA010000090.1, on the reverse strand, counting down.
ATATATATATATATATATGTATATAAGGCTTTAGGTTAGATACAGGCAGGAATGGGAAATTTCATCAAAGCCGGCTCTCCCCAGGAGGAACAGAGATGGGAAACCCTGAATATGAGACTTTGACCCATATTTTTGCATAAATGTCTTCTTCTTGTTGTTTTCACTCTCCCAGAGTCAATGATGCCTGAGTCATAAGCGTCTGTATGCTTTCACCTCTCTGACCATGAACACCTTCTAGTGTTCATATTTATCTGAAATGAAGGATTAGTGGGAGTAGGTCTAGAAACAATGGACTTTTGATTAGTCAAGAATGCAAATTTACGTGGCCTTGGCTAGAGGTGGGAAATTTGCTGATCTTGTAAATTATCATAATTTATTAACAATAATTTATTAACTATGAGAAACAACTACACAAAAACATTAATGTGCTCACAGAGCTTTAAGCGTTTAAGGGGCTGATTGTTTTGGTTGGTTTTTTTTTAATTTATCCTGAGATTACAATGAAACATTTGGAAAAGCTGTGCTGTTACTTCATCCAATATACAGCAATTTAAATCCAACCCCAAATGCTCCGTTGTGTTTTGTACCTACAGAAAATTAAGCACTAACTGATGCTTAAAATGGTGTTGCAGTTGGATATTTTAGCAAATTGGTTAATCTAGAGATAATCTGAATTTGCATTGTGAAATTAAGGCAAACCTTCTAAGTCAGTAATAACCATTAACTGTGAAGTGAAATGATTGATTTAGAAAACAGGCAGATTCTGCACTGCAGCAAACACAGTAGCATCTCTGAAGCCACTGGGGAACACAAGCAGCATTCTCTCACAGACAAAGGTGATGTGAGACCTGGTGGGAGTGAAGTGTTGGGTTATAAATTAGACCCATAAGCCTTGTACTCAATTGCACTTGCTGTTTGTAATGTTAAACAGTGAATTAAACTTTTTTCACAAAGATGGGAAAATCCTTATTCAAATGTAAGGCAGCTTGTAAATGTGGACCTAGCAGTTTAAATGGAAATTTCTTTTGATGAGATTTAAGTTTTTATGTCCCTGTTGGACCTTAAATTTAACCTGTGAAAATTGAGTCATCTGATTTTGTTATAGTTCTTCTGGAGTCACTGCTCTTTCTGATCTAATATTGGTTTGGGTTTTTTGATTTTGTTTTTTTATTATTGGGTTTTGTTGTGGTGTTTATTTATTTATTTATTTTCTTTAAATACCAGTCCAGAAGATCACTATGTATAGTGCTACAGGCCTTCCAGATTGCCATCTTCATTGTTATAAGTAGATACTAGTTCTCATGGAAGTCTTACGGAGTTGAAAGAAGATTTGCCTGAGTTTCAATGAAAAAAAAAATTTATTTTTGCAAAGATAAACAGGATTTACATGTCTCTCTGAAATAGTTTTTTACTAGTTCTTTCTGTCTTCTTAGTTTCATTTCCTTCCCAGAACTGATAATGTACTTTAGCTTGTGCCTTAGCCTTAATGGTTACCACTGAGGAGTTACCCACACTCAGCCATGGTTAAGCATCTGCTGCAGTGGGAGAGCTGTAATCTAAGCAGAGTAACTCCAGAATATTAGAGACAGGAAAGACAAAAGTATTTGATGAACAAAAAGAGAAAACTCAAATTCAGTGAGTATCCAAGTGTCTTACTTCTGCTGAAAACAGCTTGGGAAGCTGGTACTCAATTTCCATTGACAAAATATTCGCTGCAATTAGTGTAGAGGCTCCCAAAGTAAAAAGTCTACCAGACCATTAGAAATGAGAAATTTATTTTGTATTTGTATACTATGTATTTGTATTTGTATACTATGTATACTATGTTAATGGTTTCAAGGAATTTGTTAGCCAAAGATACTAATTCCTATGTTTGGTTCATGGAAAGTTATCTCTATTATTTTTCAGTTCTCTCTTGAGAGTGGCACTAAGGTTTTTTCATTTTGAGAGAAATTTCAAGACCAGAAATGTAAAAAATGCTAAGTTACATGGTAAGTTCAGACAAGAGAAAATTGAGATTGAAAAAAAGTTTCAGAATCATAGAAAAAAGATGAGGGAACCACACCATGGTAGAAGATACAATGATACTAAGCCAGAACTTTCTTCTGCTTCTCTTTTAATCTTCTTTCCAGTCTTTTGAAGTCAATGGTTCAAATCTCCTGGTTTCACAGTTAGTCTTCTTTTTGGTTCAGTCTTTTATTCAGCTAGAAAGAATTTGCCAAAAATCAAATGTTTCATAGTGACCATGCAGCTCTGGACACAGTTATTTTTCCCAAGCTGGAATTTTAAATTCAGTTAAAATAGGAATTTTGTTTCTGGTTCTGTTGACCAAAATAATAGAAGGAAATTTTGAATTTATTTGTTTTTCTTGTTTGATCAGCTCTAGTTCTGATCTCTTCAATTCAACAACTGACAGTTATTGTAAAAGCAATTGTATACATAGAGAAAGGTTTTGTGATATTCCATTTCTGTGACACTGCCTGGCTGGGGAGATAAAATAACTGATAAAATTATGTGGTATCTTTCAGTCTGTGTGTTTTCATCTGTTGAATGAATATAAGTTATTTACCTCACACTGTGTTTTGGTAATTCAGACAACAATTTACACATGGAAAATACCACCTCTTCAAGCTGGTGTTAAGTCACCATAACTCCTAAATGTGTTACTAACCTTGTGCTTTCTTTGCTACTACAAGGTGAGATTAAGAGGTAGGTGCTCAGAAATTCCTCAGAATTTCCACTGAAGCTCTGGACCCTAAGCAACCTCCATGACTCTTCCTTGTTCACCCTGCCATCTGACTGTCAATTTTAATTCCTCCACTGATGTTTTTTCTCTTTTGAATACAGGAGCACAATTTAAGCTCCTGTGCTTTTAACTGAACAAGTAAACATAATGTCCAACATAATTAACTGGGTTAACAACACAACTTCCTGGTCAAAGACTAAATTAGGATGGGAGGAAGTAAGGAAAACAATCAGTGTGGTCTCATCAGATGTATCTAAATAATAGGTTAAGGGAAGGACAAATTTATAATTAGGTGTATTTTTGTTTCACACACACCTTACTGGTTTCAAAATTTACATTTTGCTCTCATTAAAAATAGATGTAGCTGTCAGAGCACAAGAACACACCCTGCACATTCCATACCTGCCCTGAACACTCATGCATGTGGAATTGCAGTTTTCTTGTTGTACGTATGCATTTTCATGCCAAAATGTGTTCTCATATGCCACAGTTACAAAACTAGAAGGAGAAGTGGTCTTCATCTTGCCATCTTTCAGGAAACAGGTATGACATCAGTTGTCACTGCAGGAAACTGGGCAATTAAAACTCAGACTTACACGGTGAGCAAAACACAAAGATTTCTTATTCACTGCCAAAAGGTAGAATGAACCTCTGGACCAGAAAACTGCATTATAAGTTAAATTTTTTGGCAGAGGTCGGGTCTTACTATTCTGATTGAAAGCCCATTGAAGTTTTTCATTGTCACTTTACGCTCAGTAGTCTCAAAGATGTTGATTCAAATACAGGAAGAACAACTCTGCCAAAATCTGCTGCTTAGTATTTCTTGACTGCAGATTCAGGTCTTGTTTCTTTGACATTTAATGCAAGATATTTTATTCATCACAAAATTATTAGTGGTTGGGAACTGCATACTCATATGTAACTTGTCCAACAATCAGGAGATGTGTACACTGTCAAAGGTAATTCTTCTATATCCTTTTCTGCTTCATAAATCCTTGATGTGCTTATTTCCCCTTTTTCACCTAGTTCCTTCATTGACTGTGCCTTCATTCACCCCCACGTTCACTGTTTGCTGTTTCTACCTCGTTTTTTCATGGACTGCAATCATAATGTGAAAAATGCATGATGATGGAATCCCTTAAGCATGAGCTTTATTTTAGCAAGTACTGGTGCTGTTCTTACTGAGATCTAGACCAGATGTGGAACTGAAAAACATGAATAATTAATATGACCTCCAGAATAAAATGGTGGGGTAGAAAAAGAGCTAAAGATCTTTTTTCTTTTTACTATGTTGCCTTCTGTCAGGCACAGAAAGGAAGAGATGAGAATGTTTGGAGTTTTATGCGTTTCAGTAGCAGAACAAGCTACTCAGGTAAACCTGTTTACACTAATTGAACTGGTAGGAGCGCATATCCTTATGCAGATATTCTCAGTTCAAAAAGTGATGCAGGAACACAATATAGTACAGAAAAACGCTAGGGGAAAAGTTAGCTAATATGAAAGATTTGTGCTGCCTGGATAATTTGTGTCACAGTTCTATTCCAGTAACTAAACTGTGGCAAGAGAACTTCCCTACCTTTGAAGACAGAGACAAAAGGCTGGCAGGTTTCCAGATGCTCCATAAGAGATCTAGAATTTGCATCAGCTGTGCCAAACTGAGAATGGTTCTCCCCCTCTCTGTCACTGCTTTGGCAAACAGGGAGATGAGACTGATTACTGATTTTGATCAGTGCTTTTTATTTCCATCCTTGAAGATCCATCCCACCTATGTGTCCAGTACTTCCATGTAATCCCTAAAGAATGTTCTGTGCATCAAGGCATGTTCTTTCATCCTGTGTCTAAACAGCCCTGACACAGTGGGATCTTGAAGCTAGATTAAATTTTTAGGTGGGAATTTAAATTTGTCATAAATTGAGTGTTATTTATTGCAATACTTTTTTCCCTTCAGGTTTTTTGTTGGTGGGGTGAGTTTTTATTCCTTTATTCATGTAACACATTCCTACTGGATATGAGACCTTAATGCTTCTAACATGGCCAGAATTCAGTCTATAAACCTCAAACCTTTAAATGGCTTCTTTTAGTCCTCCCTTCTGAATGTGGAATATGATAAAGGAACCTCAGTCTATGGTTTGGAAAACCAGTAGTTGAAGAAGAAAACAGAAAGAAAGAAGAAGAGGGGAAAAAAAGCCAAAATCAAACAGCAGCAACCCCACACACACTTTTTATTTTTTCAACTGCAAATGTCCAAGATAGACCCTGCGGGATTAAATGTATTTCTGATGCTAAATCAAATTGTACAACAGGATTACCTAAAAATGTATTATAATTTGTAGAGTGCCCTGCACATGTTATCTCCTGGAGAGACTGCAAGGAGAAAAGTGGTAGGTTTTTCTGAAATTACAACAGTGTCATATAAAAGAGGCTTTGCATTATCTATGAACACTGAACGTGCACAAGTTTGAACTTTTCTTTTAAATGTGCGCAAAGGTAACAAATAGCTTGGAACCAGGGAAAGAGATAGTGAGCCAGAACTTCAGCTGGGGTAAACCAGCACTGCCTTAAATTTCTATGGGCTGTGCCTTAGAGATCTAGTGACAAAATAGTAGTTAAACAAGGCACATGGCATATTATTTGGTAGAAATGTCTGTTGTTTCTGCTAAGAGTAAATTCTGACAGGCATCTGAAAGCTCTGTTACTAAATTGAAAACCTAGGGAAGTGTACAGTTGAAAATCACAACAGCCTGCAAATGGGAGGGTTTCCTGGTTTTTAAGAAATAGGCAATAAAGTCACGGTGGCACAATGGAAAGAAAGCCATTCCAGGTATTTTTGGCTTTTGCAATGCAACATTCAAAATCCTTTATCAAGACTGATAAGTGCTGCAATATGTAGGCATGTTCCATTACAGAGCTCTACAGACATCCCTTGGGAGATTTTTCTTTTTTTATTACTTTTTAAATATATTTTTGTGAAATGTTAGTGGGCAGAGAGGAAGGCAGGGAAGTGTTTGGGTCATAAAGTTAGTACAAACTCTCTTTATCCATTTTATAAAAGGCAATTACTTTATTTTATAAGTGGACATACAAAGTAGGTTTGAATTTGCTAAACCTGTAATAGGAGAAACTCTTGCCAGGCTTCCTGCATATCAGTCTTCTCTGAGGAGCTTTAGCAACTGACTTTGTTAAGTTTGAGGAGCAAAAGTATTTGGTGGCCTCTGGAAAGTCTCACAAGTGTTTCAGTTTGGTTAGTTTGGTTTGTGATGGAAGAGGGTTTTCCTACAGAATTTCTAGGTGATAAATGGGTGTGCCAAAATCATAGCTGATGTCAAAGTTGGATAAATTTTGCAGCTGCAGCAAGAGGAAAATAAAAAAAATTTTAAGACTTTATCAATCCATTCAGTTTTCACGAACTTGTGCAAACAGTTTTGAAGAGAGAGGGAATGAATAGAGTCAACTCACTGAATCCTACAGCTTATGTATAAACAATAATAGTCTTTGCTTATTAGATTTTGGAGATTCCTACCCTACCTCTCCACTTCATGAAGGGTTCTGAGAAAACTACTGAAATCCCCTCATCAGCATCTAAAATACTTTTGGGCAAGAACTAATGGGTGATGTTGTATATTTGGTATTTAGCTTATTTGCTATCAAGCATGCTCATGACTCTGAAATCCCACTGTACAACAGCAAGGGTTTTTACATAGTAGTCTTACAGTTTATTGCCCTGAGAAATTTTTCAGTCATGAGTTTCATGGATGCTTGTGTTTTAGAAGTCTTGGTTTAGCAGCAGAAAGTGGAGAACACCAAATTTGTTATTTATGCATATTTTTAAAACAACTGTGCATCCAGTTTTGAAAAGAGCTATGCATCCCCTCTATTTAAATGGATTATACTGGAAGGTACATCACCTTCATTAAGTAATAACTAGTAAGAATTTATGTTAAACATTAAGAATTAACAAGCATATACACATGTAAGTGTTCTATGTAAAGACTGAATATTTAAGGAAGAAATAAAAAAGAGCCATCAGTGGAATGAAATACAGTAAAAAAAGCTGAAAATTGTAGTCTGTTCTGGAAACAATAATCTACAGTTTGAAAACACTCCCTGAACTTTCACAGTTACAAACACTAGACTTTAGTTAAATTATTTGCAAAAGTGTATAAATGCTTGTTTAGCTCCATCACAGACTTGGCCAAGTTCTAAAAGTACCATGGCTGTAATCAGAGTATGTAGAATAGACCCAGATATATGTCGGGTTTTTTTTCTTCAAAGTTTCTGAGATTTTGGGTGTCTTTTGCTTGATTGAATGTCCACAGTGGAATATATTCTGAGTGGATGTATCTGCCACTCAGTATATTTGTGGAATTTTAATTCATTTGTTTCTTGCTCCTTCTTCTTTTGAGGATCAATCTGGACTACGTTTGTGCTCCAGAGTTTCATATTCCAAATCTCACATCTGCTGAGGGTTAGGGTTAGGGTTAGGGTTAGGGTTAGGGTTATTGGGTTCCTCACAGTAAATAGAGTGCAACTTTTACATCCACACTTCCTATGTAACTTTCACTGTCTTTCCAGTCAGCTGTCTGATCCCAGTAATGTATCTAAGAGTTTTCCTGGGAGAAAAGAGATGGAGTACAACTATTGACATGCTCAGAATGATCTTGAATTTCACTGAAACTTGTGTTTTGACTCCAGCCCCAACAAAATACTTCAGTCCAGCAATGTTGGCAACTTGACAGAAACCTTCAGCTGAAAAATACTGATTTAAAAAAATAGCTCACAGAGGGAGAGGCAGGAACCTCCTTGACTGAAGAGTTTACTCTGAATCACCTGTGGCTTTTTAGAGCTGTTAATGACTGTTTATACCACTTATAAACACTGAGAACAAATGGATTTGGCATGCTGTGTTCTGTAAATATCAAGCCTATTACCTGCAAAATAAAGAGGACCCACAAACTCAGGGAGAAGAGAGAGTGACCTCAGGAAGATATCAGGAAAATAATGCCTAGAAAACAGTATGACATTTCTACAGTGCATCCCTCCTTTTTTTTCAGTCCCTGAACTCACTATGAAGATGCAATGAATCTCTCCTTAGCACTGGAACTCTAGTCTCCTTGGTAGTCAGCTACAGAGAGCACAATCTCATCTCTTTAGTGTTTATTCATAGCACTGGACATTTTCTCTTACAGACCTGGGAGAGGGCAACCCCTCAGATTAGATAGTCCATGAGGTGCTTGTTTGAAATGTGTGAACATACAGAAATACAGGAAGGCTTTGCAGAGAGTACACAGTTTTTCTACACGTTTGTTATTCATGAGAATGGGAAACAGTTTAGGGAAGAATAATCCAACAAAAAAGAAACCCAAACACTTTCCCTAGTGCCTCCTAGCCCTTTTTAACTTCTTTCAGCATTCCTGAATTACTCTTTCTGCACTTCTGAAAGGTGAGCTTTCTCCTTCCTTTATCATCTTCACAATGTAGACAGCTGAAGGAAGGAAAAAGAGGTATGTCTCTCTTCATTTATACTATCTGGTCACCCTCCTTCAGTATATCAAGAACAGCTGTCAGAAGTTTTTGACTCAAAATTCTGCTAGTGCACATAAAGCCCAAAAGCTTAGCAATTAAAATCAACAATAAATTTCTCCTTTTTTTTGGTCAATAAATTTATCTAATGTCCAGGTACCTCTATAAGATGCATGAAAAAATACTACCTCTGTATGAGGAGATCTTTTTCCATGTCACTCATGATTTTAGACATCTCTATCACATCCATTGTCCCTGATCATGTTTTTCAAAGATTTTTTCAAGAAGTTCTGTATTGCTGCTTTTATGAAAGCTATTTCATGTTTTTGACAAGCCTCTTCTCTGTATTTGTTTTGTTTCCAGTTGTTACATGTTGTGGCTCATCCGTCTAGTAAATTGTGGCATTTTAGGGCAGAGGCTGCTTTATATAATTATTTTATATGGTGTCTTGAATCTTGTCCGTGGGCTTTTAGGCCATTCATAGTAGAGGTGCATGGCAGTGTAGCAGTGATGCCCTGCTGTGATACTAAAAACGCTGAGGAATGTGAAGGTGTAGCTGATATCTCAGGTAATGCTTTGTGGTAGATTTTAATTGCACTCATGCATTAAAAGAAGTTAAATACTTGATCATGAAAGTGATGGCCAAAGGCTGAAGCAGTGCTGTGGTATGTAAGGGGAATCTATTTTGCCAGCATCCATGATATGTAGTAGCACTATATAATTACTAAATAAGTGCTTCCCAAATTTTGTTTGTCTCGACTAACCAGCACATTTGCTTTATCTGCTAATGAGTAGACTTTCCTGTTGTTCAAAGATGCACCACAATTTTCCAGACCATATGTTTCCATGCTGCTCAGTTTCTCAGAGGCAGCACTGCTGTAGCAGAATCTAGGCCAGGAGCAAGCCATTATAGTAATGGACTGGCTTCTTGCAGGAGGCAAACCACAGATGTTTCTCCAAGTGGCTCCACCTCATTCTCTGGCCATTGGTGACTGAGCAAGTGCTTTCTTCTGGGAAAGGCTTGCCAGCTCCAGTTGAAAATATCACATGATGGAGTACTTAATGTATCCTGCCGTCATCACCTCCTGTGATTGGGTTTCCTTATTTGCAAAATTGCATGTCTTGCTTTAGGTTGAACGGTGTCAGCTGTCAATTCCACCTACTCAGCTGCACTTGGCAAATTTGCTTCGTAGCATTAGGAACTTCTCCGTGTCACGCTAAAATCAAAGTGTTGATCTCTTTAATAAGCAAGGGTATTCACTGTTATTCTGGTTTTCAATGTTAACGTATGTCTGACATTTATTTTTTATTTTCACAGACACATGTGCGTATCTTGCATAGTAACCTCAAGAGAAAACTATGAATCTGTTATAAAATGCTGAAATCATAACTTTCTTTCCTTTGTTTCAGATATCACCTAACCCAACTTGTCCTAAACCCATTTGGAAAACAAATTCTCTCAAGAAAACTGATCCTGAACTTTTACATTACAAAGACCTTCCCATTCCCTCTTTTGGGTCTCCTGAGTCTGCTCTTGGCTTAAGCTACTTTTTGCTCTCACTGACTGAGCTGCTGCTGATCTGACTCTGTTCTAGTCTTGCAGGACATCCCAGCATGTTCAAGGCCAGAATTTTTTCCTTGGAAGGCATAAAATTGGAGGCTTTGTTGAGGTTAATGGCAATTGGGCTGTAAGTATTCATAAAATCTTAAAATTGAAAAATATGCAACTAAGGGAAGTGAAAGCAGGTTTATTTGGTTTTACTGTTAGCAATTTTATCTGGGACAATTCCAGTTCATGCCTGATAAGCAGAGAATGTTAAAACTTTGGAGGTAATCAGAAATATCTTGTGTTTTGTTTGCATTTATAGGAAACAAAGCAAGTTTCCGATTTCTTGGAATACCAGTATACTTATTGGCATTTAAAAGGGAAGGGATTTTTTCCTTAAAAAAATACCAAAGTTGGGAACTTCAGTGTCTTCAAGGGTGACACTTCAGGAAAGTCAATGTGACATCTTGAAACATGCGGTTTTGGCAACTCCAGTATTTCTTTTCATTAGCTGTTTTGCCCAGCTCTGCAGTTTATCCATATTGTCCAACCTTCAGCTACAGGAAAGTATTTCCCTGCCTGGTACTTCTGCTTGATTTAAATTAAGATCCCAAAAGCACATACTTTTCAGTGAGTGTATTTTTCCTCTGCTTACTGTCAACAGTCCGGAAAACCACATTCAAACAGTTGGGGTCTTGTCCTAGTTATTAATTGCTGTAACGATTTAGGATGATAAATGCCTTTTACAAGGGTATAAATATCCCCCACTTTAAGATCTCAGATCACATAAACCCCCTGTATGCTAACCATTTCAAAGGTTCTAACTAACCAGGGAGAAAAAAAAGAGGAATAACTGCACCAGTTCAGAACAACAAGTAACTGCCTGTAACTTGGGACAAACAAGTCCATTCTTAGGTGGGTCTTTTTCTTGAATGTCGGTTGAGCTTGTCTTGATGCTAGAAAGTAGAAAGTGGATAATTCAGGAAAGGATGGATGACAGTGAAACTCTTTATTTCATTGTAATATTCTCAGCTTCTCTTGACTTCAGGGGGAACTTTGACTGAAAGGTTTAAACATCTGGTACTGCACAGAAGTAACCACCAATGGTATGAATTTTTAGTAATGTAGAATAGGTTTTAGTGAGTTTTTTTTAATTTCAAGATGATGAGCCCACAGTCAGGAGCCCAAGTCATGAAGTCAGATGCCCTCTTCTGGTCATGAACCGATTTTCTTACTGTTAAGGCATTTAGTATGAGAGTTTGTTCTAAGCAAAACTCATGCTTAACTGCAATTATTTAATTTATTTGTCCTGACTTGGAAAGCAGGTCAGATCGTTGAACAAATTAAGCTATTTTGATAGGTGGTTGTTTTCTGTCAAATCTTTGTTCTGTGTGTCCCAGATGAAAAAAAAAAAAAAAAAAAAAAACAGCTAGAAAATTAACAGGTCAGAAAAGAAAGCAGAAAATGGTTGTTATTTTTGTGACAGCATAGTTTAATGTACACACTAAAATCAGGATCAAGGTACGAAGTAATGTACACACTATAGTCAGGGCCAAAGTGTGCGAAACCCTTGCACATGTGTCCGAAAAAGGTCAGAATCATGATAGAAAAAGTGAAAATATAGGACATACCCAAGGTCATAATGGGAAAAGAGTCTGTGATGAGGTCAGGATCTCAACCCAAATTTAACGAGTTTTCATCATCTATGACAAATGAGACAAAATCAGACTCTAAGGCACATGATTTCAGTTAGGGAGGGGAAGGGAGAGTAGAAGCATACTTGTTCATTTGAGTCATAAATGCATGAGGACATCCCCCTCCTCTGGAGCACTTACTTTGAACAGATGGCCACAACTTACTACCTCTCTTACTACCACTTTTCCTTGAGGCACTCCTGGCACTCAGCTGTCTTAAATGTCCAAACGGCAAGTTTCTCACTACAGAGCATCTCATCAAAACCAAGCAGAGCTCTTCCACTTCTTTAGCTGTGACATACTCTTCTTAAAAGCATGCATATTTTTAACAAACTTAGAAAGCTGTGAAAAGTAAGGGACTTGAGGATAGGCAATGAACTTGTAGCAAAAATTTATTTTTCATAGCTTCTTATGAAAGTGACTTCGACATTTTCTTCTCATACACCAACATGATTGGAAATCATGGGCTGGGAGGAAGAGACTTAAGTACTCCAGAGTAATGGTTTTAGAATCACAGCAGCTTAAAAGGCCACAGATCTGAAGCAATGTGGGAACTCATCAAATACACCTTTCAGCTTCTACAAACTGATAAGGCCACAGCTCATGTTTCCATGAGTACCCTCTGTGAGTGAGCCTAGCCCCTCAGAGCCTTGCCTAACCTGAGAGATGCTTCAGGGGAGGGTCTCTCCTGCACAAAGTTTTCCCTGGCAGGGGCTATAGGTGTCCTGCCACATCTCCATAACCGGCCCCCCTAGGCATCTATACCCTCCTGTTACTCTTCTTTGAGTTTCTGTTTTGCACTGTAGAGCCCTTTGTGTGTGGATTTGCCCTTTTCTGAGTGGTGAAGAACACAAATATTGTCCAACAGCCTATCTCAAACTTCACCAATACTCTCAAGAGACAGGCGGTGGAAAGAACCAGTCTGTGCTGACCAAGCAGTCATCAGAGCATGAAAAATTCCTGGAGCAGGAACAGTGGCTATCTGACAATGTCTATATTTAAATGTGTGTCATTTTTCACATGGATTTAATCTGTTCTTTAATTTGAGTCCTAAAAGCAGGAACATGGTGGCTTGGGGTTTTTGTCAGGTGATAAAAGCCAGTCTCCAGAATAACTGGTGAGAGAGTGTTTCCATGGAAAGATCATGTACATAATAGCAGATGCTATAAGATAGGATGTACAGAACAGTGGAGCAAAGAGGAGCTTAAAAGCAGTGCTTACAATTTTTCTTTCAGGAGAAGGCCTTTCAGAGTGATGTAGAGAAAGGGAGCAAACTCTTGCAAGGTACTGTGAACTCTTCAAGGTACTGTGAACAGGTATCATGCATTAGAGGATATGTTCTTCTCAGGGACGGAAATCCCAGCCCCACATATGCCACAGGACCTTGCAGTCAGGATTTTACACCCTGTGGTTCCTCTGAATGAGCAGTGCCACTGCTAGGTACTCCCAAGCGCAGGTCAGCTCTCCAGATCAAGTTTGAGAGTCACAACCTCAGCTTTGGAAAAGGACATATGACTGTCAAATGGCAATCCAGCTTTGTGGAAGAAACTTCCCCTGGACCAAACAACTTATTGAGTGCACAAACGTGTAATTTAATTTTTTTTTTCTTTTTAAAAAAAGCCACATTGTCTCACCTTCCTGCCACTTCAGCATGCTTTTTCTAGGAAATGCAATCTTCACATCACTTTTTCTTCATGAGAAACACAACCTCCATGCTCCAGGGTGGCAGTGGTGCCATAAGCCTCTATAAATCCTGCTTTGTGAATTTACTCTGTAATACAGAACAAATTTGTCAAGGCACCTGGCTTTAAAAGGTTTCATGATATAGTTGCACATTACTTTCACCAACAGAACAAAGACAAGGTTGGGTAAATTGACAGATTTACACATTTTTGCTGTTCCTGTTTCATGTTTATCTTCTCTTTTTGGGTACATATACTGACTTTCTGAGAGGAAAGTTCAAGATGGTTTCTCTGGCAAAGTTCTGTCTCATGTGTGTATACACTTTTTTTTTCCTTCTTTAAACTGGGGTCCTAAGCTATAAAAATTTTTTATTTGCTGCCTTTTGTGTTTATGTCAGTTTACATTCCTCTTAAGCCTACCTGCACTCTTCGCCCTGATTGTTTGTAAGCCTGTCTGTGAACACCTGGTTTATCCTTTCTTGGGTTTAAGGATTTTTCTTGTCTACAGACTACCACCTTATAGAAAAACTTGGAGGGGCAGTTTTTCTGCAGTCTAAATGAAAGTTGCTGCTGCTCTTTAAGTAGACAACCCTGACCACATGAGCTGGATTTCTTACTTAACAAAGCTTTCCCTTATACATCACTGTCTAAGCCTAAATTGAATGCAGTAAACACAACCCTCAATCCAACATGAAAGAAAGAGAGATCATTTTGATGACAGCTCTTGATCACAGTTGAAAAAGAGATTAAACTTTGCATGGAAAGCAACAGAGGCATGCTCCAAGTGCAGCACTTTGTGTGGAGGGGGATGTTCAGGAGAGAAGGGAGGAAGAAAGGAAATAGAAGCCATGAATGCTGCTCTGTGGGCTAGAGCAAGCTTAGAGAAAAAGGGTCAGTTACAACTGGGTTTACAAGAAAGGATCTTTAAAGGGTCAGTGATTTTCTTGAACTCCCCCAACCAATACCTTCTGATGGTCTGGATTCTTACCAGGTGTGTTGATGTTATCACAGTAAATGCACACATGTGTTCCTCTGATCTGGAGATGGTTCAGAACAAATCAGTGAGGTTAGACACAAAATGCAGTCCAGGCCCTCAGCCTTGTCTGATGAAGAATCCAGCCTCTCCACACAGACTAACTGAGCTGCTAGAAACAGGTCTACCATCCTGGCACCCCTGGTTTGCACGTCTGTGCACATGTGTATTTATTTATATTACTTGAAAATTACTATTCCTGATATCCGACAAAATTTTAATTTAATCCACAATGGGTTAAATGCCTACTGTGTGGCATTTTACCTCACAGAAACAGACAGCTAAACTGCCTGTGCTGTAGGCATATAACAGGTATGAGCCAGTATCTCTGATGCAGTAAGAGAACTTTAAACTTTTGGAGCAAAGCCAGGCTTTAGTCATTCTTTCCTAAGGCTAGCACTGTGGAGTGCTAGTCCTCATGCTGGTTTAATTTATTGAGCTGGACATAAGAGTGCACACTATCTTCTTAAAAGTGGGTAAGAAAGAAAATGAGACAACAGCAAATCAAAGTACAGAACTTAAACAAAATTAACACATTCATAAAAGGACTTGTCTACAATCTGAAGATTAACCCTGTTGTTTTCTCTTAAAATGTCAATACACTGCCTTTCCTTCAGTTTGGATGGATGACTAAGAGCTTCACCCGCTGGTGGGAAAGTCAGTTCTCTCTGGCACATTCTTGATCTGAAGAGGAACAACCTGTGCAAACAGGGGCCATGACACCCTGTGTCAGAGCACTCAGACAAGGACTGTTCTATCAGCATGGGACAGGCACCAGCCTGGGAACAAGCACACCAGATAAATGATGGCAGGGCGAGGCCTGGAGAAAGCAATTTTTCATAAACTTGTCCCATTACCTCCATGGAGAGAAAGCTTTGCCAGACCCCATGATCTTGTCATGCACTGTATTTTAAAACAGTTAAAAAAAATAAAAAAAAATTAAAAAAAAATAAAAAAAAAAAAAAGAAAAAAAGAAAAGATGTGATTTCATAATAAAGCTTAAAGC
>JAWMRA010000090.1:6031769-6044661 GCA_035584735.1 Pseudotriccus pelzelni | reverse complement strand
TAAATAGCTCCCTCAGGAAAGGAATCCTTATCTTTACAACATACTAGCTATGCATAAATTCTTTACGAACAAAAAAGTAAAACAGTTTATTACATAGAGTACAGAACACAAGGACAGAACAGGCAGGGTTAGATCTTGGAGTACCTCAAAACAGGGGTCGATAGAGTGAAAACGGAGCACCACACCTGAGGTCACACATCTCCTCTGGGAAATACATATTGCAGAATCATCTCTAGCTGAAGTGCTGCTGGACCAAAACAGAGTCAGAGAAGAGAGAAATATTTTATCCTGTAATGTGTAGTGAAATAGCTGCCTTATTTTGCTTTAAATCAGAAAGCCTGGTGTCTCTAACACTCCTTCCCTGCGTCGTGAAATAAACAGTTGGCAAAAGAGATCTGTGTTTCACCTTTATGTGTACGTGAATTAAGCTCTATTGCTTTATGCAATGTGCATCTCCCCATACTAGTTGAATTTTAAACAAATGCACATGTTTTGGGTTTTTTTTATCCCTTGTAGCATCAGTAGACATTATACGACAGCAGCAGGCCAGTAGATTTAAATACTGGAGGTGTATTTTTACCGCAAGGAAATGGTCAATGTACCAGCTAGAGGAAAGGCATAACCCAATATATCTTTGAGATACTGTTGTACAAATAGATAATATTTTAATTGTTTTCAAAAAACTGAATTTCTGGAGTCAGGCATAACTGTCACATTCATCTCAAGCTGTTTAAAAACCGCTGGCTTTTCCTTTTGTTTTTGGACACAACAAAAAATACTAATTTAACTTAAAATTGAATGTATGTTGAGGTTAGTCAAATAAAGGAACAGGTTATTTTCCTTCTGCTTTGCCTTTTTCACTATTTTCCAGCGGGACACAGAGAAAACAACTAAATAATTTATGTGAGAAAACAACAAAATAACATAACTATCACTGGGGCTCAGTTTTACTATGTGCCCTTGCATGAAGGATTCTCTTGTGATCTATTACTACCCCATTTAATGGATTCTCCTTACACCTACAGACTACAAACATTTGGGTTCTATAACATCACACTTTGCCATCTGCAAAACAAAATATGCTCCTCACAAGTGTCTCCAGAAGGCAAAGCTACAAAATGTGACAGGTTGTGACAGTGAGAAGTGAGGAGGAGACACTACATATTAGAAGTTCAAAACCACAAAACCCTACCAGCTTTCAGAGCACTTTTTGATGCCACACAGCTTTAAAGAAAGCTCAGCCTAATGAGATTTTCATTATAGTTTATGCATTACACAACCTGAGAGAAACTGCAGGGACTATGAAGCATCAGAGTGGTTGTCAAGAATTCCTGGCATTGAAAGCACCTCTGTCTTGTCTCAGTTCAAGCTCAGAAGACCCACATGTGTGACAAATGGTTTTGTCCACGGTTTGGAGAATGTTTTGACCTTACAATAGCAACTTTTCCTGCCAAAACCTGCAGGTAGTGTCTATTATCTATAGGGAAAAAAAATATGGTGCTATAAAATAGTTTCTAGACTGAACCTGCCTTTCACCCAGGCAGTGAGGAAGGCTGGCGGAATAAGTTAAGGTCTGTCAGCACCTGCTTCAGGAGACATGTTCATGCTAATATCAAGCCAAGCAGTGATTCAGCCAATATAATGGCTAAGAGATGCCTTTGCTGTGTAAGTGCAACAGTGCAGAACAAAAGCCGACTCCAGTGGAACCTTGCTGAGCCTGTGGCATGAACAGGCAAAGCACAGTCAATGTGTGAAGGAAGGAGAATCAACCTAGTTTTACCATTCAAGTGATGGTGAGCCCTGAGTTAACTGGTTCATAGGGGGATTTGGGCAGTCAGTTTTCCACCAGGACCACAGTTGTCTGATCTTGTTTTTTTGAGCTGTAACCAAAATAAAAGTGATGCGGTGTTTTAAGGGAGACTTTTTTTGTGAAATTTCAAATTTGGTTTTGCAAACACAGGAGATTTTCAACACTAAACTCTGATAAATTATCTTTTCACCAACTAGAACCACAGCATGAAGGTGAAGGTATACTGAGGTGAATATCTAAATAGTTACAAAAAAACCCTAGCTTTCTTGGACTGCATTTTATTCTTTTGGGGTTTTTTTATATGTGTGTGTATATATATGTATGTATAAAAACAAAAGTAACATTGGAGCATACATAATTGAAATTACTGGTACTGACTTAGCTCAAGTTGGCCCCCTTATTTCTCTTCACATGTAAGTACTATAATATAATAACAATATTTGTAAAGTTGTCAGATCTTGATAAATAAAGAAAAACTTTGGTGGGACACTCTGTTATTCTCCCAAAATACATTGTGGTATGACAAGAATATCTTCTGGAACACTTTTAAAACCAAGTAATGCATTGAATAAAAATGTATATGTTTTCTCTGTACAGTGTGAAAAACTCAGTCAAGGCATCTGCAATCTCAAAGCACAAGATGTAAGTTTTCTGTTAGTCTGTGAAACCTTGGAAAGTGTGGAATTTTCTGAGGGCACAAATATATTGTTAAAGAGATCTATAATTTTTCATTCTGAAAATAGCTTTTCACCTTACAGAGGATGGTTTCAAGGATGAAGAGCAAACAAGGGGACAAGAACAAGATGATTTAGGAATTTAAGTATAGACATTTCTACTACTAAATATGCATATATATATATATATATATAATAAAAGCACACTTCTCTTTTTTCCTTTTTTTTCGTTTTTTTCCTTTTTTTTTTTAATTTAACACTTATGGGAATTGTAATGACTATTTATAAAATTCTGCATAGCTTCAACCAAAGCAGTACTCAGAGTAAATTAGTGTATTAAAAGAGAATGCACAATTTAGAGCATGCCATTTGCTCAGAGTGAACTCTAATACATCCAGGTTAACGTGAACTCCTGTGTCATTTTCAAGCTGTATGTACCTGGACTTCTGATGATGGAAAGATCTGAGCCAGACCCACTTTTTGCCCCAGATAACTAAATTTTCCATGCCTGGTTTCTGCAGAACACAAACCCCTAAATGAAAAACTTTTTAAGATGCAGAGAATCTTTCAATGTGGGTTAGTTATAACCAGAGTTATGCTTCTGAGGGCTCCAAACCTGTAGTGGGCCTCTTTATGTAGCTGATTTTTTTTTCTTGCCCTCTTTCAAGCACCACAGCCCGCAGGTTAAGCTGGCACATAAAGCTTCTCCAGCATTCCAGAGTAAAACCAGTTTACCATGATCCAGAAAATAACACACAGTGATGTGGTTCCTTGCAGGTTTTAGGAATTTTACCAACACTGTTCCTCAAAGGAGCTTAAAGATGTCCATCAACTGAACTGTTTTTCTGGGACAGTTTTTGCATGAACTTTTTTTAACACAGCATAAAAAGGTGTGCAGAATGCTGAGATTCTTGAGGTTGGTCAAGAATTTTTGTATTTCTTTTCATCTAAAATGAAACCTACCCATTGAACAGATCTAGAGTAGTTCAGAAATCCCTACATTTTTAAACAAGGGTCTTGTTAACAGCCTGGTTTAGGGAAGATCAAGTGTTCTGTGAAAAAATTTATCTGACTTCTCATGAAAATTTTTCAGTCCTAAGTATGCTTCCTACACACAGCTCAAGATTTTTTTCATACATTATTATCACAGAGCTATTCTGGGGGAACACCAGTCTTCATTGTAGTCCTATATATATTATGTCTTATTTGAAGACATTTCTTTTTCTTGGCAGCTAGAACTTGATAAACTGGGTTTTCTTCTTAACTCTGTCACTGACACACCATGCAATTTCAATCAAGTGTTAAGTGTTTTATTTCTGTAGGCTGTAAGCCAATCTTTTAGCTTAATGTTTAGGGGTGGGTTGTGTTGCAGTCTCACAAGAATATGCAGCTCTTGAGGTATCCTCACATGATCTATGAAATTTACAGTTTGATTTATACTGTGGGTTGTAAAATCCTAAGCAACAGGAGGAACAGTGTCGTCTTCTGTACTACAGCTAAGATTTCCTGTAATCTTTCTTTTCTATTATTTATGGGTGGAGTCCCCCTAGGATCCCATATAATTTTGTTCCACTTTGCAGAAATGCCAGTTAGATCAGTTTCCTCTGATACTAGTTCCAGGCCAGCTGGTCAGCAAGTCCATTAGAGGATGACAATCTGTGGAGTATCTTTTCATATTTCACTGTTTCCTGAGTTTCCTTCTGTCAAGTTTAAAGTCTATCACAGTTGTAGTGGCCTGGAAGCAGAAGCAGAATTTCAGAAGAAGAACTGATGTGACGCTAAATGTGCCACACAGTTCATCAAGGCTCAAACATAGCACAGTTGCTTTTATCCTGGAAGGCTCTTTCATTCCACAATTTTCCCTGGCATGAAGTCCTTGTTTATTCAAATCTTTAATGTCTCTCCACTTCCTTTGAACCCATTTAGCCACTGTCACTCATGATTTGCCTTGGGACATAACCTTATGACTTTAGAAGTAAAAAAATATAAAAAAAAATCCATGTCTGCCCTCAGGAATACAAGCATGAACAGAATTAAATAAGTTCATAAAAAGTCTGTTTGCAATGGGAGAAACACTGTCTTACTTCATGCTCATTTGTACTCCATCTATTAGTTTTTGCTTGGTGTTAAGCACCAGTTACAGTAAGTAAACTCAAGGAATCTCAGCAGCAGTATTTTGTAGATTACAATCAATAGTAATCACCTCTGTCCTGTTTCAGACACAAAATATTCACTTATTAACAGACATTGTAAAAAATAGTAGACTTTCTGAGCATCTATTGTGAACAAAACACAGAAAAGGAAAAAGTGAAGAAGAAAAAGATAAAGAAAATTAAAGAATAAGAAAAAGGAAAAAAAAAAAGTTTTTTGCTGCAGTTGCAAAGATATGCTTACCTTCCATAAGGACATGCAGGTTTAAGTATACATAAAAAATAGTGATTTTTCAATCAAGATCAGATTGTATATGCTTAGGGTTGAAGAAGGTCTGTCAGCATCTGATTGCTTGAATAGCTTCGTTAGCAAATTAAAAATAATCTTCCTTGCAATCTGCAGGACCTCTCAGTGGAGATGCAGATGCTTCTAGCCAGCCTCCAATGGCATGTTGGATCTGGAGACAGTGAAGGAGTTCTGTAAACAAATAGTTATTTTATTTCATAATGGAAATTCTTTTAATGTCTGAACTGAAGGTAGGGATGAGAGGAAGGAGAGTGTTTCCTGAAGAAAGATCACAGAAATCAGCATACTTGTTACTAACACCTTGGGAAAAGCAGGAGTGCTGTTTGGACATGTTGCATTTTCATTATCTGTGTTTCTCAGCTGTGTCAGTTTTATCAATCAGGTATCTTGATGCTCATCTTCTTTAGTATCATTTACTATTCATGAATAAAGAGAGTTGACTGACAATCACTTTCTTGTGAGGCTATAAAAAGTAGAGTTAGATATGTAAATATCGATCATATGTTTGTTTTTTTTTTCATGAGAGAGGTATTTGTTTTATAATGATGAGTAAATACTGAAATACAGAAATTTAGTTCCCCTATTCATGGTGTTGCAACACCTTTAAAGCTGAACTGTAGTGGTTTCTATGTTTCTGGAGACTCATGGACATTCCCCATTGTATTGATCTTACTCTTATGCTGTCACCTGTACTTTAACAATCATCAAACTGTTAGCAATAGGCTAAACACTTTCCAGTGTTTGCCACATCAATACCACTTTCTGCTGTCTCAGTTCTAGCCCTTGCTCTGTGTATATTGTGCTGGTGTAAGAGGCTGACTCACAGTTTCAGTAAAGAGTGCAGGATGGTGCAACTATTTAATAAATTACCCTTCCTTGTGAGGAACCAGGGCCCAGAGAGCCCTCAGATAGTGCCCAAGAGGAAGGTCAGGATTGGTAGAAACTGTGCTATACTACCTCCTTCTTTTCAGGCCTGAGAAGTATTTTTTACATGACATTACTTCTGAGAACAATGTGTTCATCACATCAAGACACTGCTGCTCTGAAAAGCTTAATTTCTATATGCAGCTGATATTTTTCTCATACCCAAATTTTCACAGATAAAGAACTGGAGTAGTAACAGAGAAATAAACATTCTGGACATTGTCTTACAGGGGTAGCCCATGGTGGCTGATGGAAGTACATGGGCGTTTGTTCTGCCTTAGAAACACAAAGTGTACAGGTTTCCTAAGGCAAATGGGCTGTATGTAGGATGTATATGGGATTTTTAGCTGTCAGTCCTCCGTGTGAAATAAATTCTTCCTTCCTCTATGCTTGAGTTAGAAAATATGTCCATCTATGGGGAGTTAAAAAACCGAAGAAACTAAAACACATTTCCCTCCAAACATCCCAACCACAAGAAATCAAGAGGGCAGGTCCTGTTTTCATTCAGGCAGACAACTGTGGTATTTGATAGTGCTACTACGACATTTTCATTTCACAGAGCACCTTTACCTATAGAGTTGCATGAAGAACCACTGAGTGCAATGCCAAAATAAGTTCAGTCAGCCCAACTCTTGCCCCTCCTTCACTTTATGGTTGGTGTAACAAGTTCCTGCTCTACAGAAATTGTGGGGGTTTTCAGTTATGATTTGTAAACACACATAATAAAATTGGTTTTAAATGGCTATGTGGGAAAGAGTGTTTAATTTTCATGATCCTGACTTCACTAAATTGTGCTAGGCTTATACCCTCACTGCAAAGCCATTACTATCACCTTTAGGAGAGGGGAGTAAACTGTTGATATTTGTTGTATTTATTTTTCAGTAGAAGGAGGAGAGATAAATACTGTTTGATCAGGAATGGAATTAATTTGTCAGTAATATAACTTTTCTTGGTTTTGGATATGTGCATGTGTATCTTTTCTCACAAGGAAAGCTCTGCCTCTTTTCTGTCTCACATTCAAGACGCAAGAACTGCTTTTCCAGCTTGATTCAGAAAGATGAATAAGCAAATATAATGCATAAATTTCTGTAGATTTAATAAATAAATCAGATGAAAAACCAAACCATAAGGCTAGAAAGAAGAGGCAAACTAAACCTTTAGTGACTTCACAAAGCTCCCTTCTACTTCCAGTCACCTGGTTATATTCTTTAGCTCATTTTGTTGTTTGCCCTGCTATGTATACACAAGGAATTAACTATTTCCTTCTCTGTTAGGAGTTTCCACTGACCAAAGATTATTTACTGTTCTGTGCACTGTGTCTTCCAGGGCACAGGTGACTCATAAAGGATCAAATTAGACATCACACACAGAAGTGTCTACAGGTCTTCTAAGTGTGTTTAGGTACAAGATGGTTAAGAAATACTTTGCAAGGACTTTACCACAGCATTTTCAAAGGACTTATTAAGACACATGGCTCACAAGCAGGCAGCATGGCTTAGATCATCAGTGGGCCAGGATGATGTGTTATTGTGCTATAATCACAAAGAGTCTGCTCCTGAGCTGTTCCTGCAGAAATCTTGCGAGGAAACTCAAAGAGGTTTTGTCTCAGAGACTTTCTTCACTCAGGTAAGTTAGATTTCCGCTAAGCAGAGCTTCTGTCTATGTGTGTTCATTGTGGGCCTAAAGAATATGAAAATGAAACACTGAGTTGCTGAGGCAATGTTGATGACATGTCTACCTGGACATGCTCACACCATAGCCCTCACCTTTTATATATCAGAATGGTTTAGCTCTCAGGAAAAAAATTAAGGAATGTTTCTTATACAGTATGCAGCAGCTGAGCAAGTCTTTTAGACATAAAGCAGAGAAAGGACTAAATCTCAGGACACTTCTCGGGAAAGGACAAGTGCATTTCCTGGACTGGGGAGACTATCAGAGGCAGAAGGCATTGCAGTCTTATCATGAACTGGGGGAGGAACAGCAGAGATGTGTTCAAAAAGTCTTCTAGAAAGAGGCTGCAAGCCTTCTAATAGTGTTTCAAACCTGTAAATCAAATGAGACAGGGAAAAGGACAAACCAAACCAAACCAAATCAAAACCAAAAAACAAACTACAAAACAAACAAAAACAAAACAACATAAAACCAAAAGCAAAAAAACACAGGAATCTGCAAATTCAGCAAAGCAGAAGTAGGTTGATATGCAATATTATGTCTTCCAACAACCAGAGAAGGGGTCAGGGGGAAAGGCATGTAACAGACATTGCTGAAGGGAAGGAAATGGGATTTTTGTCCTCGGTGTTTCTCTTGGTTCTATGACAGTGAGAGCCCATGCTCTCAGCATTTGGAGTGCTTTACCATTGGCAAGTGCTTTTTAAGTCTCCAGGGGCAAACTGAATTTCAACAGCTCAGTGAGGTAGTGTGAGAAGGCGGCAAATATCTTAAAAAAGCAATGTGCTTGGTGTGTGCTGGCATTCTCCCAGCATGGCCACTGGATATTTGCACCCCCTGCAGTGAACTATTTCTCTTATTTGTTCTTCAGTTTTCCTGATCACACCTTAGGCAATACATGTTTTCTTGTCATTGTTTCAGACCAAACTCCCTTCCCCACTGCAGCATCCTCCACAGAGGTTCACATTTTGATTTCAGATAAATTCAGTTTGTGATTACCGTGCCATGAATTAAACCAGTCCACGCTGTTTGGTTGTGCAGTTTTGAGTAGGTTTATGCAAATATCATGATCCAGAGATAAACCTGCTCAGAGCTATTTGCTATGTCTGCCCAGATGAGTGTGAGTGCCAGGAATCTGGCACAGCCAGATCTCAGCATTCCACAGGGAGAGGGTTTATGCTGTTAAATCTGAGTTATTAATGAACGTCACTTGTTTTATGGGCTTACAGACCATGGTAAGGCCAATTGCAGTGTCAGAGGATGGTTAAGCTATCTCGATGAGCTCTGTCCTCATGTACATTCAATACCGTGGTGGCTTGGCCTCCATGAGTAACCAACCATACCCCAGCCCTCCTCTCACTCCAATCCACACTGGAATGGAGGATAGAATCAGAAGAGCAAAAGCAAGAAAAATGGATCAAAATAAAGATGGTTTAATAAGCAAGACAAAATTACAGATATAAGTAAAACAAAAATTTTCACTACTCCAGGCACTCAAACGGTTCAGTTCTATACAACTACAGTTCTATATTTCTATAAAGCATAGAAATGGTGCTTCAGCAAGGAATGCTACTTTTTATCCTCCTGTAGTCCCAGTATGAAATGGGAATTAAAACCAAACTAGGAGACCTTTGATTAAATGTTATAGCAATATTTTTCCCTAACTCATGAGTTGCAAGAAACAAACCTTTTCTGATAACCAGCTTGAAATATCTCTTAAAGGAGACACCTTTGATATCTGTACAGTGAGAAACATGAGAAAAAGAAATCTACAAATACTAGTAGCTGTCTGTTCAGAATCTGAGCTCTTTAAATAAGAGAACATGTTTTCTGAACATGTTTTTCCTGTTGAACTTACTTTAAAAAATTTCATTTTCTTTTCTTTTTTTCCTTCCAAAGGGCAATGAGACATCACAATAGGTCTTCTTTAAAACAATTCTTATTAAGGATAATGAAAGGTTTAGTTCATCTTCTAAGCATGGCACTGTCATTCTGGTGACCATGTAAACAGATATTTTCTGTGCAGATTAAGAATTCCATTATTATATTCTCTACATAGAGCGGTGCTGGTTTTGAAACTGAAGATAATTATCTACAGATATTAGGGATATAATGCCAAAAGAATTTCAGTGAATTGTTCAACAATTTCTTGGATAAAATACTCAAACCCACATTTAATCTCCTTCAAAAAGGAGATTTGACCTTTTTATTTTCTTCTGGTAAAAGAACTGTGGTTGCTAAAACAAGTGAATCTTAAATATGGCTTGATTACTATCTGAAACAGCACATGCAGGATCCAATAGAAGAGATTCCTTGACTCTAAAGCAAAGGGAGTAATGATTGTCTGGCAGTTGGCAATGGAAAAATTAAATTTAAATGCAAATTATAAATGAGAATAATTAACTATAATAGCATCTTACTAAGGGATTTGTCTGAACAGAGAATGTGTTTTTTTCCTCAGGGAGAGTTTTCTTTTTTACAGGGATCAATATTTTCATGAAAAACCGATTTTGGAAATAATGTTCATTCTTTTCCCCAAATTTGAATTTTGTTTAAGGGTAGGTCGAATATTACTCTTATTTTGTCAGAAAATATGCTATCAGATAAAGATTCAGGGACTAACACCTAACCCTGATATTATTGTATTTAAGACTTGTTTGCAACTTCTTCTTATGTACTTGAGACTTTCAGTTCACAATCTTGACTGAAGAAATCTGAACTCAATATTTCATGGGAGATTTTTTCTAGGGGATTTTTTTTCCTAACCAGCTGTAATCTCCATCACTATTACTAACCGGTAGCTCAAGAATGAGTCACTTTCCAAAACACAGGGTAATGTTCAACTGAAAATTATTATATTTGAGATGGGTAAAAAAGGATTAAATTCTTTGATGCAGCCATTATGTTGGAAGAGATACGCATTGCCATGCAAATGAGAAAAAATAAATCTCTCTATAATTTCTAAATAAATATTTCAAAGTGTTACTAGAACAGTGTAACAAAACTCAACTGAGTTGGTATTTTTTTGCAATTCTTTGATTATAATCCTAAACACAAGCACAATTTTTCTCTGTCCAAATGAAAAGGTACAGTTTTATGTACTTAAATGTCACATAAATTTTGGAAATTTAGACTTTTACCATAATAACCTGCTATTATTACTGTAGAAGTTGTGCAATATAGACTACCTTTCATAAGTAAAAAAATGTTCAAGGATTTTTCTGTTTCCAATTTTAGTCTTGGCTAAATATAAATGTAAACACATTAAAGAAAATATTAAAGAAAAGTAGCCCTTTCATGAGGAAGTTCAGTGAAGATGAAGCATCATGTAATCTAAGTAAGCACTTGAAGATTGACCATATGGCAGATATTTGAGGTAAGTACTCCTTGGGTACTTTGGGATTTACCTACAGAACCTTCAGACTTTATTTCCGTGCTACTATATCATCTCTTGTACATTCCTTAACACTTGGAATAGCTGAATACAACAAATTCTGTTGAAGTTACTACGGACAACTCGTTTCACAAAATAACCCACCAATAGATTTTTCTATCTAGTCTGTTTTTTGTTGTTTCTTTCTCTTTTTTCTCATGTTTCTGTGGTGAAAATGTGATTTGCCTTTGGAGGAAATACACGAAGTCCGTTAAAAAATTACAGTCCTTCTTGGTCTGAATAAAAAAGCTGACAGGAATGTGTCAGAGCTGTAATAGTTGAGACAAAAATGGAATGTGGAAAAGACAATTTATCTGCCTCTCCAAGTGCTACACAAAACCTGCCAGAATGTTCCTGAAGAAGGAGGGGAAGTTTTACCTCAGTTTCCATTCTGCTTTCAGCATCCCCTGCTTCACCAGACTGCCAAATGTGAAGAAACTAGAGCAAAGTTAAGAACTCTGAGTTTTGAGCAACTTCCCTGCCTAAGTTCTCAATCATAAAATACGTAGGAATGGACGTATTTCAGTTGTCTGGTGCTTTTAAAGGCATACAATTTGCTGTTCACTGACACATGTGTGTCTTTTGCTGCACTCTAAGCAGCTGACCACTCTGTGTGAGTTCCTTGACCTTGGAAGGATTAGAAAAACCTAATGCATTATGGGGAAAATTAGAGAAAAGAAATGAGAAAGGAATCTGCCCTCTTTGCTTACAAAAAGGCCTGATCCTTCAACACTTCTGTGAGATCCTTTTGAAATTCAAATAACAAATTATACCTTTTGCTAGCAAGCTAGACTAATTAAGGTGAAGATTAAGGTAACTGTAGGGCAAGTAACACCTGTAGCAAATGCTTTTCACAAATATCTTTCGTGCATAAGGACTGTAAAATTTAGTCCCATTACCCAAATTAGCCTTGGTCTCAGGGAAGGTTCTTTATTTTGCAACTGTGCTTGTTTTAGTCTTCATGAGCAGTCTGTGTTTTCATCTGGTCTGTTTGGGGTTTTTTAATATTTCTTTTTTTAATTATTATTATTTTTCCCCAAAACAGGTTTGATTAATCAATGCTTGAGCTACTAACTTAATATTTATCTGCATCAGAGACTTCTCATGTTGGTTCACCTTAACTCAGTTTGCTCCTCCTGTTAAATTGCATTGATTTTAAGCCAGATCTTGCTTAATCTTCTGGAATGTTTGCACGTACATCAAAGGATGGAATATCATGAAGGCAGCAATATGAATGAAAAAATGAGTGGCAGAATAACTGTTTCATCATAGTTGTTTTCCAAATTATACTCAAAGCTTAGTTAATAAACATTTTTGCAAACTATGTTTAACATCGTACTGTTGCCTTCAGTTCCATATTATCAGATCTTAGAATAACAACAGACCCTCACTTTTAAGGACACTGTGGGTAAGTTTAAGTCATGAGAATTTTAAGTCCTCATGTTAAAGCCTTCATTGAACGAGAGAATAATAGGGGTGTAGATTTTAATTTAGCAGAGTGCAAAGTTTTGCTACACTATTCATGCTGTGAAGATTGATGTGTTGAAGTCTTTTGTACATAACGTGCTAACACTCATTACAGAGAGAACTGAATCCAGAGCCTTGTTCCTGTCCTGTAGGTTCCTAATCATTAGGTCTGTGGTTTACAGGCTCAAATTTTGGACTCTAGTCCAAAGTATTAAAAACTGTGATATTTAGGGAGCTCCTTCAAAGGAAAACAGACTGATGGAGTGGCATCCTTTCAATCCCAAAGGAAGTCCAGCAGGAGACATTGAGGCTGTGCCCCTTCTGCCCTCAGGCAAATGGAGCAAACCAAGTAGATGGGAGGGAATGGAAACAGGTCCTTGATTGAAGAGGTGAAAGAATCCCCTCCCGACCTCCATCACCTCCCAGGGTTCCCCTAAAGAACAGGTATGAGGCCCTGGA
>JAWMRA010000090.1:6013956-6025554 GCA_035584735.1 Pseudotriccus pelzelni | reverse complement strand
GGCACTTTTGAATTTTAAACTTTTAAAATGGAAGTTTAAACGTTTTTCAATTCGAAAATGTTGCATTCGAATGCTCAATAATTTACACGTATAACCTGGAAGGCACTTACACTTTTTAGTTGAACAGTTTTGAATGAAATGCAGATAAACTCCAAAATTAAGAATTTTAAACATTCATAAACTATAGAGTTCAAAAATGTAGATTAGGCTCCAAGTCTGCCCTGCTTTCACGGTCTGAAACCATCCTAAAGGCTGGATGGCTGTGAAGAGTATGTTGCCAGTGATTTCCATCCAGGATCTGCTCTAGCTGGGAATCAAATTAACAATGTGGTCCTTAGCTCTGCTTACCTTGTCACCTTCCACAGCTTTTGCTTTTCTTTGCCTTGTGCGCAACTAAATCCAAATCTCTCACAAAAACAAAGCTTCTATTTATCACAGTGCCCCAAGAAGCCTGACCTGATACCTCCAGAACATGCAGAATTTGAACACCCATTTGCTTTACTAACATGCAACCTGTCATTCCGAGTCAGTCGTGGAGCAACTACAAAGCTAAAACAAAAAGGCTGATTCTTGATGACACATCCCTGATTCAGTTGGTCTTGAAAAAGCAAGAGGTTTCTTTGCCTAAACCTGCCAGTGGAAATCTGACACCATTTGGTGGTTAGCAATGAAATGGAACGGTTTCGATTGCCACATGAAATGAAACTGCAGTCGTTTGCTCACTGGAAGGACATTGGCCAGACAATCCATTGAAAAATGCATTGTAGCTGTAGCGAACACATAGCATTGTGTTTCTAATTGGAGATATGGTAGGAACTTGATTTTCACCTTAAACAAGTGCCTGCTTGTTCACTGTTTCTTGCATTCAACCTGAAAACAAAAATTCCAAAAAGTTATAGTGGCTTAAATCTGTTAACTTGCCAAATAACAAAACAGAAGGAGCTCATATGGAAGTGCTCTCCTGCTTCTCACTCCCCCTTTTTCCAGTGAAAGTTAGGCAGAATCTCTTTTGTTAATATATAATGGTTTCTCTTGAAAAGCCTGTTTGAAAAAGTACAAAACACCCTCTTCAGGGAATATATTTTATTCGTTGAAGTCACAATGAATTTTCTTATAATTTTGTTTTATCTGCGAGAACATTACATTAACACTTGCCTGTGAACAGGCACATCACAGCAAGAAAAAAACTGATAACCATATACATTGAAAATGTCAGTCAGTCTGAAAGGTCATCAGAGAGAATGCGCATAAAATGCTAGATGACTAAATTAACCGTGAGATCAACAGAAGCCAAGACCTTGCCAAGAATTTTGGGGCCATGTCTGATCATGTAGTTTTTAACAGTGCCTGTGCAGTAAGTCTGTGTGTCCAGAAGCCTTGGCAAGTGCCTTTCTGAAGTCTTGGTAGCATGGGATGCTGGGCATCTGACAGCAAAACACAAGGTTCAACTGTTGCTACGTGGTGCCATCAAACCCTTCAACATCTGGAAGCTCCACTGAGGCTGCTATGTCTGACAGCAGGCAATATGCTTTGGACAAATTCATATTTTCCATTTTCTATATTGTCTGAAGTTTACTTTGTTGCAAAGTGTGACACTGTCATGAGCTTTATTATAGGTCCATGAAACAAAGAATGCAGTTTTACAGACAGTCACTGCTTTTGTCTAGGATTTGACACCAATTACAGCTTCTTGCCCTATTTTCTGCTTCTCAGACAGTTTTTGAACTATAACATTGTCTTATGTTTCATCTTTCCACTACTCAGTTTCCTCATTAGTCTCTCTTGAACTGTGCAGAGAGCTGGAATAATTAAGATGCTGCTGAGTCTTTCTTTCAGCTGCAGAAGAGTGTTACAGAACTGAAAGGGAGTGAAATGCCTCCAAGGGAAATCATGCTGATTTGTCCCTGTCATACTTGTGGTTATATGAATGGGGAAACCCCAAACTTAAAAAAAAATATTTTTGGATACACGTACCAAAGTAAAGGTTTGAAAGGCTTCGTCTGATCAGACAGAAAAACTATGAAGTGTTGATACAAAATAGAAAAATGTCTTTTTATTGTCATTGATTGTGGGTGCATCAAAGTCTGACAAATTTTATTTTGAGATTACCCTTTAAGTGTTGTTTCAGATTTTAGTTCAGATAGAGAACAATTTTATGAAACCGGTGTCTTTCACAAGCCTTTGCCACACTGGGACAAGAAGAACATACTCCTGCAACATCTCTCCAAAACTGAACTAGCTGTATTGCATTAAGAAAACAAGAGAAGAAAATGAAAGAGAGCAATCTTGAGACTTCCTTCAGAGTCTTTTCTACTCAAGAGGATTCCAGCAGGAAATTTTCTTTACAGTTGTTACATTGAACTCAATTGAATGGCTACTGGAACTCTTAAAAAAAAAATAAATACAACATTTCCAGATGATAAGTTTCCTCATCCTGTGATTCTGAAAAAGCTTTCCTTTAAACACCAATGGGACTGACAATAACTGACTCAGAATTTAAAAAAAAAAAAAAAAAAGCAAAAGGTAAGATCACCTCGATTATGGATGAACCATTCCGTTCCCCACATCCACAGTTCTGAAATTAGGCTTGTGTGAAATCCCTGCTCAGTCACATTGGAGCCACCTCTGGGATTTGGTAGAGGCTACTCAAGACTAAATTTTTCCAGTGAGATCTTTTGTGCTTATCAACCAGCCTTTCACAGAGAAATGTTTTTTTCATCAGTTCAATTCCAATCAGCTGTAATAACCGACAAAGAAAGAGATACAAGTCCTGAAAGTGAACAAAAGAACCCCTTCGTATTTTCAAAATACTTACATTTACTTATGTTAGTGGAATACTTTTAGAAGTAAATATTTCTGCAAAGGATACAAAATCATGACTGCACCTAAACCAGAATGATTGGACTAAACAAGTTTCATTCTCTGTTCTTGGCAGGATGTGTGTGGATGGCTATAATTTAATTCTGGAGCCAAATTAAGGCAACTCATCATGTTGCATCTGTTGAGTTTTGAATATACGTATAGTAAGCATATGTGCTTTCCTGAAAGCTTTTCCTAGAAGCAAAATGCATTGCGAAGATTTATACATCTGTTGTGTCATCTTTTGACATGGCTGATGAAAATTAAGGCATGAATCCATGCAGGAATTTTGGTTGGGGGATATGCCTTGGCAGAAAGGAAAATAGAATATTGAAAATTTTCATGGTGAATTATTAAGCAATATTTGGCAGACAGGAATTTCCATTCCCCAATATATTTATTTTAAAAATGGCTTGAAAATTGTTCTTCTTCTTTTTCTCTATTGACTAATTACATTCTTCATATAACAGTAATAATATAAATAGTGGATGACTACATGTATGAGTTCTTGAATCTTTCAATGTGAACCAAAAATGCAAATATACAGCTATATTTCCTTGCATCTGGGGATTTTGTTATTTTTTCTTTAATTATTCATGGTGGTAGTAGAAGCTTGGAAGGGACATGGACAACAGTGAAAGGACTTTATTATGTTCAACCTATCATTACCTGCTGATTGCCTTTTCTCCACAGTGAGAAAGCTCATTTTAACATCATCTGCAGGCTATCTTAGCAGGAATTAGGAATAGTAATTGGACTTAGCCACGTGTCTTCAGATTAAAGAATTTAGTATTTGAAAATGCATAATCAGAAAACAATAATACAAAGGCAACCTTTTCAAAGAATGTAACATCCTGCAGAAGAAGGAAATCACAGCTTTTACAGAAGTCTGGTTGTAATGCCCTGGAGAAGTGGCAGCAAAAGGAGGGCTTGATGAATACATAATTTCCTCCAAGGTAATGTTGTCCTCTGCAGTTTACATTGTGACTCTCTGAGCCACAATTTAATTGCACTTGGAAAGGGACCTTTGTTTTGATAGAGGACACATCTTCTGAGATGTTGGTCCAGCAGTTGGCCAGGGCAAGCAAAGACAGCAAGCATCACTCATCTTTGCCAGACACTAATAGGGAAAAAGCCACCAGCTAAAGGATTTATCAATCAACAGAAAACGAGCATTTGAGGAATGCTGTTGAATTTCCTTCTCTTCCATATGGTGTTAAGAGAGTTACAGGCCTGAACGCTTATTAGCCTAACACACTTCTGTGGCTATTGGTGTAAGATTTAAATCAGTTCCTCATTTATATTCCCTCAGATGGAAAATGATCAGAGCCTTAGTGGCAGAGGCATTATGTTAGGCAGTTGTGTTAGGACTTCTTCTTCACTTCCCTGTGTGTACCAACCACCTCGCAGGCAAAATAACTGTTGAATGTCTAGCACAAGATGGAAACCCACCATCTGCATCTTCAAATGTAGATTCCCACTGCAAGTGGAGAGCAACCTGCAAAGCTGAAACTTCTCCTCAGTCTTGCTTGGTTTTCCCCTCATGATATCTCTTAAAATACAGTGAACAAAGTATTTATGTGTCAGGGTGTAAATTTCTGTGTCCTTCAACAGCTTGAGTTGCTGCTCTCAGCATGAGTCTGGTTACTTCAGCATATTTCTCCAGGCAAAATATAATAACAAAATGAGTGTACATGTATTTCTGTAAACAAACACACACACGCATAAATCTGTTCATATTAGCCATTGTGTAGGAATGCATTTCTCTGAATTAGCCTTTAACCATGCTGTGGATAAAGTGATGGATCTGACAAGAGTTGTGTTGTGTATACTTTAGTGATGACTCTTCCTCTTGTTGTGGAGTATGTCCAGAGCAAACAGTGCCAGTGAAATGGTTGCTTTTCATCCTCCTGAGAAGAAGAGGTGAGGAAAGTTATTTCTTGCTTGTTAAATATCAAGCAGACAGAAACCATTAGGTTTTTTTTCCTTCCCCCTGTCTCTTCTTATTGAGAAAAGGAAATCCACCTTCACTGAGTGCTTCAGTCTTCCATTTGCTGATCATATTGCATTGAGTCATACTGCATTAATTTCCTAGATTTAATGGCAGGGTTTCCTTTTAGAATAGGTATTGGCTCCTGTCCATTTGAATAATTCCTCATTTATTTCCTTTTCACATTTTTTCCTGCATTGCACAGTACATCTGTTTCTTTGTATCTGAAGGAAACCACTATTTTTCACTCTGCTTTCACAGACAGAAGGCTGTTGAGTACCAGAAATTAGGAAGGCTGTCTGGAGCCATCCTGCTTGCTTGTGGTGCCACCTTTGGATTGACCATTGAGCAGAAATTATCAGGTACTTCAGCCTCTAGAGACTGAGAACAATTTAGCTACATTAGCACATTACTTTTCCCTCTATAATTAGCTCTGCCGTGCTGACACTAAAGATCATTCACTTGCAAAGCAAGTCAACACTGCTCTAACAAAATTTTCAAAGAACTCTTTCCTTTCTGCTCTGCCTTGAAGTTCTCTATTTCTACACCATTTTTCTGCCGAACAGTTTAATCCTCAAGACAGAAGACAAAGGGAAATTATATTGCCTACTTATAGGCTTTCTGTGGTGCCCTAAAATATCATGCCATCCTTCATGTTGGTACATAGTGTGTTAAAACAAACAATAGTATTTCATTAGCAGAAGAATTTGAGCCATTAAGCACCACACTTCATAATCTGGAGGGTATAGATTTTTCTTGCGTTCCCTTGTTTCTGTTGCAAAGCAGGATGGGGGTGGACTGAATTTACAAAGAGCTCTGAAGCTGCCAGTAGAAAACCTGTTTCACGAGAATTTAATTCTACAAAATGTTGGCTTTTGATTCAATCGCTCATGCAGTACTGCCATCTCGTGGTCCTCGCTGCTGCAGCTTTGATTTGGCAGCAGAAAGCCAGTGGGAACAGCCTGCTAATTCTAGCAGAAATAGTTTATGCTGCTAAATTGTGATCCTGCCAAATGCCAACCTGAATGCATGAGCAGACTCTGCTCAGTTTGTCTGCCAAAGCCTATTGGAAGATGGTCTAGAGCAGAAAAGGATCCTGCAAACACATGGACTCAGGGAAATTCCAAAAGGAAGGGGTTTACCTACAAAGGCAACAGCCCAGTTGTGTTTTCAGAGAGAAAACAAACAATAACAACAAACTCCTATTTTCAGCTTAAAAAGCAAACAAAACCAACCACAAAATAATAATTAAAAAAAAAGGCAATTAAAAATAAAAAGGCAATTAAAATGAGTAGTTGGACTAGGAAGGGAGTAAAGCTGGATGTACTAAATTGATAAAAAAACTGTTGGAGTAAGTGCCTGGTGAACAGCATGACTGACTTTCAGCATAACATTCTCCCCCTTGCCCAAAGCCCTGGAGTTGTAAATGTGTGGTCCCCAAAGATTTGACTGTTAAGTATTTTAAAAGTATAAAATGCTCACAGAATGCTATTAGAGGATCCAGTGGAATTCAAACTGTATGGAATTATTCACAGGCAAACAAACTAACAGAATAAGGCAAAGGTTGTAATTCATTAGGTTTATGAACCACCTGCTGAAATCAATAGGACAACCTGCTTGCTGAAGATTACCCATGTGCTTATGTATCTCTCTGAGTCGAGGCATAGATGGCAAAGAATAATTTACCCAGCAGGGCAATTGACATATCAAGAAAGATGTACATCTAAGACTGAGATAGCTTGATTGTGTTAAGATGCTGAAGGTGCTATTGAATAACACACAAATAATCCGCTAAAAATCTTTTCATCTTCCAAATCAGTCTGACAGCTGTTGATATCAGGCTGTTGCTGTGCAAATATCATATAAGACTGAGACATGATCTGTTAATAGGTGTAGTGGATAAACTGGTGGCTGTGCCTGACTGTTAGTCCCAAAGAATGTTTCAGTAGTGTCTGTGTTTGGGCCATTTTGTTTGGGCTGAATTTTGGTACCTATCCTCAAAGAATGGAAAGTTGTTGTGAGTACATTGCCATGCTTCCACCAAAACTAAACATTGATTGTTTATTATGCATTCCTCTGAAGATAAAACTTGGTTGATTTTTATTAATGACCACTATTATGTGTTATACAAAACCTACAGTTTGCAATTTATAGAGATTTTTATTTTAAAAAAGTTCTTTCTTGCTCATGCTTCCTTTTTCAATTGGTTGAGAAATCTTTGAAGGTTAACAACAATAAAATGGCAAAAAAGTGCCTGAGCTCTAGGCTTGGTACAGTATTTTAACCTGAGGGGTTGGGGGTTTATTCCTTTTTTGTTGTTGTTGGTCAAATGACTGGTCATTTACTGCCTTTCATGTACCAAAGCTGCTTTCTGAGCCACTCAGCTATCACTGCACTGAACACTTATTTTGCTCCAGGCAGGAAGTCAAATGTAAGCACTTGGTATCTTCTAGCAAATGCATTCTGAGTCTTCTGTGCTCCCACGCAGAGTTTTTTTCAGTTTCTTATAATAATATAATATTTCCCTTGACAATGCAGATTATGTACATGTTTTCCTCTGGCTCTGAAAAAGAGAACATTCAGTGAAGAAAAGGCAAGTCTGTAATGTCATGTTGAAATGTCAGGCTACTCTGGAGCCTCTTTTTGTTTGGTTTTTTTCTGTCCTGACATACTTTGTTTACCTCATAGTGTTCTTTTTGAGGAAACTAGGTGAGTCCCCAGGAGTGTGTGTGGACTCTTCAGCTCTGTGGTAATAGATCACAGTTCCATTTTGGACCAGTGCTGCTACTTAAAACATCTGTGGACTTTATGAACCATCTCCTCCAGCCAGGAGTCAACTGTCAGCTACAATGACTAAGAAATACTCACCCTGAGGACCAGAAGAATGCTGCATCATGTCATTATTTCTTAGGTTGTTCTAACTGAAAAAAATTAGAGGCACCAACTAAGAAATGAGTCAACATGTGCTGAGATCCAAAATACCATCAGAAAGAGGCAACTGCTGTTCCAGGAAGTGTGGAAGTAAAGGTCAGGGAAACAGAAACACACCCCAAAAATGTGGAGGCATGTGCTGAAGGTCATGACTGCTTCATCACAACCAAATTGAATTGACTCTGCAATAACTTCAGCCTTAGTTTCTCCCGTGTACATGATATTCTTCAAAGGACAACGTTCTCCAACAATAAACAACGATCAAACACTAGAGCCAGGCAGAGTGTAGGCATCTTCAGTTTGTAGGAATTGGCACTTTTCAGAGCACCTGGATGGCTGTTTTTAAAATATTTTTAGTTTGGCAAAATTGTTTCATCAGGATTTGAACTGTGGAAACCCTGTGAATGGATGAAAAATCTTCCTCTTGAAACTGTTAATCACAATAGTCCCTTCCCTTGTCAGGCAGGTGACGCTACACTGTTACAGAGCTGTGCTACCTCAGATTGAAGGATAGCTCACTCCTATTACAAAAAACAAACAAACAAACTAACAAAAAACCTCACACACACAAAAAAGGAAAAAAAAAAAAGCACCCAGTGGCTCATGAACCATAGCAAAGTCCCTCCTGCCCAATGCAGGAGATAAAAATTTGAGGGGGAAATGAAAAATTGTTGTCATAAGGAAAAAACACACTGCGTGTTGCAAGCAATTTTGTTTAGAGTTGCACATATAAAGGTTAATTCCAGTGATAATGGCTATTAGAGTTTATGATGACTGGAATTTAGAGTGACTACTGCATTTGTGCGCATTTCAATGAAATTGATATCTATAGTCACTTTCTCTGTCATGTGTTGAAAAGGGAGTGCTTTATTCTCACCTAATTTTTGTGTGGTTTATAGTTCTTTGCTGGAGGAGATGAAGGGATTGATTTACAAGACATAACTTGCCAAGATTTACGGAGACAAAAGAAACTGAGCTAATTATACGAGCTTTGAAGATAATTCAAATAATTCATCAAACCATATCCTGTGATATCAGGGACTAATGGCAAGTAGAAAATACCCAGCAAAATCCTGAGGCTGCTAGAAATTTGATACTGTAATCTGAATTTTGCTAGTGGCCTCATCTGAAGATGATTTTCAGCATCATTCAAATACTTCAGATTTCATCATTCCTCAGATAGGCCTTCAAGTACGGATAGAAACCCAACTGTCACGTTTTGAATCCTTTTGCAATCCAGCCTTTTATTCAATACTGCCTTTTTTCAGCTCCAGCAAGTATTATCATTATGAAATGGATTTATCTAATCAAACCTGTTCAACACATGCTTATGATGCATTTATGTAGGAAGGTGCCAGATGATCTCACTGGATTCTACATACATTGGGATGAAGCAGCCTGAGTCATGTCTTATCCATGACATCTTGCATACATTCAGCTCACTGGGATCATATCCTCTTGGATATGTTTAGCCGGTGCTTGTCAAGCATGGCTACTGGAAGTGGAGCTGTCTTAGCAGAAGTGGTGCAAATTCAGAGAAAACATTGCTCAGCTCCAGACGACAGTGCAGGTAGTAGAAGAAGCATTTGCTTGGTGCTTCTGAAAAAGACTGAAATTGCCTTTTCAGGACAGACTAGAAAATGCTGGTCTAGTTGGCTAAAACAGGCATGGAAGGAAACCTACAGATTATGTACCATCATACTGCATGGTGTCTGTTGTGTGGAAATTCTGACAGTAAACTGCTTTCAGCATATAAGGAGCAAAATGCACAAGTTTTATTCACTTCTAAAATCTGGGAAGATACTAATAAAATTATTGCTGCAAATTTTATGTTTCATGAGAGATCAAGTGTAAAATATGTGCTGTTTAAATTCGGATAAATTTATATACATTTATATATACTTTTTTCCAAATAAGTCATAAGGCAAGTGGAAACAATCTCACACTGTGCCAGGGGAGGTGGTTGAGTCACTATCCCTGGAGGGACTTGAAAGGTGTGTAGATGTGGCACCTGGGGACACAGTTTAGTGGTGGATTTGGTAGTGCTGGATTAACAGTTGGACTCAGTGATCTGGTTCAATGAAATACATAGAGGCCTCCTAATTAAAAAAAAAAAAAAAAAAAAAAAAAAAGTAGAGATTCGGAGATTTATAAAAATAATTCCAGGAACTTCCTTAGACCCTCTCTATCAGAGACAGTGTGAGGAAGCACAGCATCAGAAAATATGATTTCCTTTAAGATGTCAAAAAAGGACATGTAAGGAAAATTTAGACCACAGTGGTTTAACTGAGACCATTCTTTCTTGAAAAGAGTGTCTCATCAGAAAATAATATCCTGAGAAAATGAGGTTTGAGAACCTGAAAATACATAAGTCCATAGGACCCTGTAGCTGCCAAGTCGCTCTCCATTGTATTTAAAAAGTCATGTCAGTCAGGTGACATTCTCAGTGACTGAAGAAAAGGCACTATCAGAACCATTTCTTTAAAAAGATAGAAAGGAGGACCCTGGAAACTATTGACCAGGCAGTCTCAAGGTCCTCCTGGTATTATGTTGATGTATGGAAGACAGAGAAGTGATTAGAGAGAGCCAGCATGGCTTCACTAAGGGCAAGTCATACCTGACTAATAATGAGGACTTCTACAAAAGAGTGACTGTGCAGTGGACAAGGGAAGAGCAACTGATGTCCTCTATCTGCACTCCTGAAAGACCTTTAACATGGTCCTTTATGACATTATTCCTTCTAAACTGGAGTGAGATGGATTTGATTGATGGATGGTTAGATGGATAAGGAAATTGGATGAATGAGTGACAGTTAGTGTCTCCATGTCCAAGGGGAAACCAGCAATGGGTGGTGTCCCTAAAGAATCTAGACTGGGACCAATACTGTTTAATCCCTTCATTAATGACATGGGATAGAGTGCAACCTCAGAGAGTTTGAAGATAACATAAAGCTGAGGGGTGTCTTTTATTTGTTTCAGTGAAGTGATGCCAATAAGAGAGACTGTGACAAGCTTGAGAAGTGGGCCCATGCGAGCAAGATGAGATCCAACAAGGTCAAGTTTAAGTTGGGGGGAGGGGAGGGAAGGGGAGAGGAATTTATTGCAGCCTTTCTATACATAACATGAGCTTATAAGAAAGAGAGAGAAAGGCTTTTTACCAGGATATGTAGTCAGAGAACAGGATGAATGATTTTAAAATGAAAGAGAGTAGACTTAGACTAAATATAAGGAAGAAATTTTTGGAATTAGAGTAGTGAGACACTGGAATGTGTTGTCCAGAAAAGTTGTGTCTTCCCCATTATTGAAAATATTTAATGTCAGGTTAGATGGGGCTTTGCGGATAACCTACTGAAAAGACATCACCGACCATGGCAGAGTGTTTGGACTAGATGATATTTAAAGATGTCTTCTGACCCCAACAGTGTTATGGTTTTATGAATCTGTCTTTTTTTTTCAGATAGCATACCTCTTTAATACTATTCAAGCACTGTATTAATGTTACAAAATTGTGACAGTGTTCTATGGTCAACTGGTCAACTGCATTAGAAATATTTTCTGTCTGTTTCTTAAGCTTAACATTTAATAGATATTAGTTCAAGCAGATACATGAAGTTAGGAAAATTAATGCTTGTAAATTATATTTTTTTTCAGTATTTCTCAATCTACTACAGTACTAAGTGGAGACATTTTAAAAGCTTCATTATGTTATTTTCTGTGCAACCTAATGGCACTTCAACAGAGGTGAGACAGAAAGGACAAATGAATGAAAGATAATAATTAAAACCTATGTATGTATTGCAGATACACACACACACATAC
>JAWMRA010000090.1:5994453-6006336 GCA_035584735.1 Pseudotriccus pelzelni | reverse complement strand
TGATCTGTTTTCCATCCTGTAGGTGCTGTGTGATTGCACTCAGGATGATCTGCTCCATAACCCTGCCAAGGACCAAGGTCAGGCTGACAGGCCTGTAGTTTTCCAGGTCCTCTTTCCAGCCCTTTTTGTGGATTGGTGTGACATTTGCCAACTTCCAATCATCTGGGACCTCCCCAGTGAGGCAGGACTGTTGGTAAATGATGGAGAGTGGCTTGGCAAGCTGTTCCGCCAGCTCCCTCATCCCCCTTGGGTGGATTTCATCTGATCCTGTAGACTTCTGAGGATCCAAGTGGCTCAGCAGGTCACAAACTTTTTCCTCCTGGATTACAGGGGGGCTATTCAGCTTCCAGTCTCTGTCCACCAGCTCCAGAGGCCAGCTGTCCTGAGGACAACCTGTTTAACTGTTGAAAACTGTGGCGAAGAAGATGTTAAGTACCTCAGCCTTTTCCTCATCTTTGGTTACTGTGTTCCCCCCCATGCTAAACAAGGAAGGGAGGTTTTCCTTGTCCCTCCTTTTGCTATTGATATATTTGGAGAAGAGTTCCAAGTGGTTGTCCCACCCTGGTATGCTCTTCTACCAGCTGGAGCAGGAAATTATCCTCCATACACTCTAGGAATCTCCTAGACTGCCTCTTCTCCACTGTGCTGAGTTCCCAGCAGACATCCAGCAGGTCAAAATCACCCACAAGAAAAAAGAGCTGGCAATTTTGAGACATTCGCCAGCTGCTTGTAGAATAATTCATCATCTTCATCATCCTAATTGGGTGGTCTGTAACAGAATCCCACTAGGGTGTTCGACTTGTTGGCCTCCCCCTGATTCTGACCCACAGGCACTCAACCCTATCATTACTGACTTCAAGTTCTACAGAATCCAGAGACTCTCTAACGTATAAAACCACCCCTCGACCTGTCCTATGTCGCCTGTCCCTTCTGAAGAGCTTGTAGCCATCCATGGCAGTGCTGCAGTCATGCAAATCATCCCACCACTTTTCTGTGATGGTAACTGCATCGCATCTTTCCTGCTGCGCGATGGCTTCCAGCTCCTATTCTTTGTCACCCACACTGTATGTATTGGTATACATGCGCTTCAGCTGGGCTGCTGGTTTTACTCCTAACTCAGGCTTTCCACCCTTAGGCTCATCTCTGGAGAGCCCAGTTTCAACCCCTTCCTCCTTCAAACCTAGTTTAAAGCCCACCTGATCAGCCCTGACAACTTGTGGGCTAGAGTCCTTTTGCTCTTGCTAGACAGATGAAGCCCATCTGACTCCGGCAGGCTGGGTACCATAGAATTTGACCCATGGTTGAAAAAACCAAAATTCCACTGGTGGCACCAATCCTTTAGCCACCTATTGATAAGATGGGTTTTCCTACTCCTCTCCTCATTCATCCCTGCTACTGTAGGAACTGAGACAAACACCACCTGTGCTCCTGTCCCATTAACTGATCAACCCAGCACCTTGGAGTCCTTTTTTATTACCCTGGCACCTCTGTCATTAATGTCAGCACTGCCAGCCTGGACCATCAGCAGTGGATAATAATCAGAGGGCCAGATTAGCTGAGGGAGTCTCCTACTCATATCCCTTGCCTGGCTCCCAGAAAGGCAGCAGACTTCCCTTTGAGATAGCTCCAATCAGCATATAGGACCTTCAGTTCCCCTCAGAAGGGAGTCACTGACAACAACTACCCTTCTTTCTTTCTTTATAGCTGTGGTTGTAATCTGTCTGTAGACAGGGTGCAACCAAGAGACTCTCTGAACAGATCCTCTTCCTGACTGCCCTCTGTCTGACTCTCTGGGTCCAGGGCCTCATACCTGTTCTTTAGGGGAACCATGGGAGGTGATGGGGGTCGGGAGAGGATTCTTTCACCTCTTCAATTAAGGACCTGTTTCCATTCCCTCCCATCTACTTGGTTTGCTCCATCTGCCTGACAGCAGGAGGGGCAGGGCTTCACTGTCTCCTGCTGGACTTCCTTTTGGGTCTAAAGGGTTTGACTCCACCTGTCTATTTTCCTTTCATTCTCCCTAATACTTCTTAGCCTCTCCACTTCTTCCCTGAGCTCTGACACCAGGCACAGCAAATCACTGACCTGCTCACATCATACGCAGGCATCTCTCACACTGTCCTCTGGTACTGACGCCAGGCTCAGACACTCTGTGCAGCCAGAGACCTGAACAGATACGTCCTTCTGCGGGGTCCTGTCTGGGTTACACACTACTTACTGTTGGGTTAGCTCACTGCTCGATGAAACAACTTTTACTCATTTGGAAATCATTGCTGAGTTGAGATGAGTTGCAGGAAAGTAAAAAAAAAAAGCCACAGCCACAGACCTACCTCACAACCCACCAGAGAGAGCTGGGACAGTAGCTGTGCCCTTCCTGCCTGTGCGAGCTGTTGTGACATGACCCCATTTGCCTGCTCCTCTTTGTCGGGCTTCAGAGAGCGCATCTCCCAGAAACAACCTCTGCTCAACCTTGCAGGGCAGCTGGTCTGAGCTGGTCTTAGCTGGGAGCAATCTGAAAGCCTGAGTGAATACCTTAAAATTTCAAATCAAATTTATTTTTTAATTATAAATGGATAGGAAATTTGATGGCAGAGAATATTACTGGAATCCTAAAGATTTAAACAAGCTTGAATCTAATGTGCTTCTTTTTCATTTCTAATGATTCAAGTATTTTTGACACTGTTAATTGACAGGTTTTATTTTGAAAATATAGGTCAAAAATCCTCTTGTGTCTTGTCTTCTGTTTTCCACAAAATAGTAGGGTTTGTGTTTTAAAATCACTAAGTTTCCGTGTGTTACTTACTAGAAAACACAAGCCTTCTGCAGTGCTTTGTGGTGTAACTATCTAACAAAACAAACAAACAAACAAAAAACCAAAACAAAACCAAACAAACGACGCAAAAAAACAACCAAACCAAACCAACAAACAAAAAAAGGCACACAAGCTGTATTCACCTGTTTGTTAGTTCTCATCCGAGGCACTTATCTCTGTGCTACGCTGGAAATGAGTACAACTCATTCTGCCTTTGATGAGCAGAATAAAAGTGAATTGACACACAGCACTGGTTGGTTTTGTTGCTCTGATGAAACTCATTGCATAACGTGAGCAATTACATGCAAATTTTACAACTGGGTGTCACAAGCAAATCTATTGTTAACAGGCCCTCATTCCCCTTGACAAGCCAAGCCAACCTTGCTGATGGGAACCTCTTGCTCACTCTGATTAGACACGGGTGCTGAGCACTGTGTGCTGAGCACCTGGTTATTCACTCACCTGTTTACACAGTGAAATTTGTGTCACCCCAGTGTCATCACCCCCTGAGGAAGCTCAGGCATTGGAAATAAGGATCCGATGATTGGAAAGCTCCTCTGATGTCACCCAGACAGCACTTTGTCAATGTTTCTCATGCCCTGGACAGAACTGTGTTTGGATTTGCAGGGCACATTTCTACAGGAAAACCTGATGATATGGAAAGCCTTTCTGGAAAAGGTATTTTTCCCCTTGTGAAATGGAATGATTTTTGATGCTGTTGATTCAAAAGGCTGCTCATTTTCATGCTGGAAATCCAGGTTTCATATTTCCTCTCCTAGTAAGGACACGATCCCTTTTCCCTGATTACTAGATTCATAATTCTGCTTAGTTTCTAAATGCCTGACGTTTGCAGGTGTAGAAGAGAAAGCGAATGGCATCTGATCTTAACCCTGAGTGTTCATTTCTTATTTATATTGTGGTAAAAGGGTTGTGGTTTTGGCAACTGTAAACCATTGTCACAGAAAACCACAAAGCAGATGTTGATTTTTAAGGCCTTATATTCTTCAAAGTGTGGAATAAGTTCACTCAAAGAGGAAGCTGTTGACACAAGAGCACTGGCATCTTAGCAAAAGTTTGATGCAGGTTAGACACTAAAATATAGTCTGAAAAATGTTCTCATTGCCTCTTGAGCTCATTTTTTAAAGTCATACAAAGAATATAGAGATAGAAGTGTTATTTAATTTCATTTAGATGTAGGCTGAGAAATGCTGGTAAGACCAAACATGTTTTTAAGGTTGGATCAACTTTTTTACAGTTTAAAAACACTTTAAACTATAAAACTAAGTTGGATACACTTTTCTGAAGGAAAGTTTCCTTGTCTAAAAAGTTTTTGTTTTCATACTCTAAATTTCAAAGAAGAGTTAGTGGATCAAAAGTTTTACAAGACCCAATCAAAAATGAGCAATTTTGTTTCAGGTCAAACAAATTATTTGGGTCAATCTGGAGTGTTTGTCTCCTTTCTTAATTGAGAGAAACGAAACCATTTTGAGACATCCTGTTGCTATGGTTATATCTAATTCAATCAGAAGAAGAATGCTATTCTCATTAACTAGCCAGGCTGATTCATAAAACTGAAAGAAGCATCCAGACTTTTCTTTCTCACAGAAACATTCAAGGGCCATCTAGATTGAGAAGAACAGCACAAAAAACCCTAAAGAGGTGCTAAGAGAATCTTCAGAGGAAGAATACATGTGTCTTAGTACATTTCTGATTGCAGGATAGTTTTGAAAGGGGTCACTTTGA
This sequence comes from Pseudotriccus pelzelni, assembly GCA_035584735.1. Lineage (NCBI taxonomy): Eukaryota > Metazoa > Chordata > Aves > Passeriformes > Tyrannidae > Pseudotriccus > Pseudotriccus pelzelni. Next base: position 6,001,781 of record JAWMRA010000090.1, on the reverse strand, counting down.
AATAAGGCAAATGGGTTACATTGACCTCCATGGTGGGCATCACCATGGAAATTTAGTCCTTGTGATATTGATTGTTCATTTTGAAAGGAATTTATTTTCAGGCTAGGACACGATGGCTTTCAGTGTCAGTTCTGTCATTAGGACAAAGCAAAAACCAAGGCTTGTAAACAGGCTGCCTCTTTATCTGGGGCTGTTTTCAACACACACTTGTAAAAAGCAGTGTTCCAAGAGAACGTAATTTTTTAAAACTTGGTGATCATGTTATGTTCCTGAGTAAAGTGGGATGCTGAGGCTTTCTCAGAAGCACTAGCAGGAAACATAAGGAAAGTACTATTTGTTATTTGTGCAGAAGGATTTGAACTACATAGGGAACAGTGCTGCTATTGTCTTTCTGGCAGAGGGCACATATTTTATCGATGGCAGAGTATGTCCAAATCTAAGTCAACAGAAATGCCCTGTTGGAGGCAAATGACATTGTAGGATGCTACTGCCATGTAGCCAAATACACACCTGTGTCCATTCAGCCTTCTTCATGCTCAAGGCAGAGGCTGGAAAGGAAAATCTTGCATGCAAGCCAGGCAGGAGCAGCCAGATGCTGGCAGTGTGCCTCAGGAGGGCTTTTCTCACCTGCCTGCCAGGCACCACAGCAACTACCAGCCACAACCTGCAAACAGCCACCTAGAAAGCTGCTGGCCAACACTGCGTAACCGTGTTTGTGCCCCCTTGCCACAGGACAAGGGATGCTGCGTGGTCGGAGGGGAACATGTGGCTGCATGAAGAACCCCCACAGGCGAGCGGGGAAACCCACTGGTGGCACACACAGCCATGGAATGGAGTCCTCTCTGGAAAACTCCCTGCTCCTAAGCTGATCAACTAAATTACATTGACTTAATCGTGTTAATTCAATTTATTTTTTCAATTGCTTTTGGCTGCAGCAGTCCATGTGAAATCTCAGGGGGAAGAGGAGCACATTTATGCCTGGGCTTTACCTTTGGGAGCCAGTGACACAGAGCAGACCCTCAGGCTGGTTTGGCCGTGTGGGAACACTGGAACCTGCTCTTTTCTCCACTCAGGCAAAGACTCGGAGTCACCTTTGCCTTTTTGTCTCATGAGGTCACTCACCATGAGCAAAACACCTCATGAGCAAAACACCTCATGAGCAAAATACTTCATGAGCCTTTCTCAGAAACTAGTGCAATAACACACAGTGGGGTATTACTAGCAGTCAGGTCAAGAATATTTGCTTCAACAGACTGAAGAGATGAGATATTTAAAAAAAAACAGACAAAAAACCTCCCAAACAAATAAAAAAACCCCCACCAGCTAAATATTTTAAATACAATGCATCTAGTTGCTTGGCCTTCTTTGAGAACAAGGTTTTGGGATTCTGGTTTGTCTGTGGTATTCAGAGTGGCAAAGACAAAAAGTGACATATTTTGGTTTTAGGAATGAACCCTGGAGTGAGTGTTACAGAAAGTTGTACTACCTGCTAGACTTCATAAGTCCCTTACTTATCTCTGTCTATTTTGAGACTTCTGCCCCTACTGACGGTGTTACCCTCAGTGACAAGAACTGTTCATGAATCTATGATTAAATCCAGCACACCTCCCTGTCAATTGTAACATTTTGGACCACTATCAACTTGGAAGAAGGAGCACTCCCTGCTGAATTGCAAAGGGTAAATGTAATCTGGGGTTTTTTTCAAGAAACCTGTGGTATATGGACAATGCTTTCCCTCAGGGAAATGTTCTCATCCAGCTTGATTCATGGAAAGTTACTCATCTTCCTACCTCAAGGAAAGAATATGTATTTAATTCCTGAGAACAGACCATTACACCACATGTGAAAAGATGGTGAGGCAAAACTTACAAAGGCAGCAAAGCTTGCTGTGAAATCAGATGCTGTTCAGATGAATTTGTGTAGCATCTATAGGAAATAATTCACAATTAGTATATTATGAACATTCTTGTCCTCTGAGATGAGAACTGGCCTTTTCCACCTCACATTTTGCTTGAAGCGCAAGTTACAGCAGATATTCTTGCATTACTTAACTAATTGTCATCACTTGCTTGATTCATTTCATGATATTACTTGTGGTATCCCATGAAAATCTTGTAAAAGTGTGCTTGCACATCATTATTATGGAGTACTGATGTCAAACTGGGAAAATGCCATGAGGTAAATGCTTAATAAATCATTGACCTCTGAGAAATGCACAATACAAATAGATTATGTGTACTTGGAAATATAACATGGATGAAGAACTGCACATGAGCTTATTTGGTCTGATTATTGACAGAGCAAACAGGTATGACAGTAAGTTTTCTGAGGTACAAGACACAAGCTGATGCAATTATTTTTGTGAACAGAATTTGCTGTGACTGAAGCCTTTTGATGTGGCTGAATATTTTTCTCACCTGACAGTGTCTGCCCTTGTCTGATCTTAAATGTGAATTAAACAATCTTGCTGAAGGCAAGTACTGTTGGCTGGAGTACCAAAATCATTTCAACATAATATCATTTTAATACAAAGTGTTGGCTTCTAAGTGCATGATTATCTTTCTGAAAAAAGAAATAAGGCTTAAACTGACATTTGCAGAAACTGACATTTGCAGAAACTCTGTCCTTCTCTAGGTTAGGAAAACCTACTCTACAAAAGAAAAGGTTAGAAGAGTTCCTGTGTGATTAAGGTGTTGGATTGAGACTAAGATGTTACCAGGGAGTAAGAGACCTGTGCTAACACGGTGCTGTGCTTGACCTAAGAAGCCTTGTACTTAAAGGCTGGGTTTGTTAGCTTGAAAATAGTCATAGCAACGTAGCAATATGGCATCTCTCCAAAATAATGCTCAGAGGAGGCTGAGTCTGTCCACACATGTCTGTGTTAGCAAGACCTTGCTTTTCCTGGACTAAGTGCTCACAGTGAACATCTAGGTTTCAGGCCCATAATTGGCCAGTTCAGTGCCACAAATCCAAACTGATCCTCTTAAATTCCTTGATCAGCTGTGGTCTCCTCCCAGAGAAGAGAGCCATAAATGCTCTTCTGACTCCTAAATGTCTTCTTGGTGTAACCAGCACTGCCTCATACTTGAAAACACTGAGCTAGAAATGTCCCTCTCCATCCAACTTGTAGAGCTGGACCAATGGGTGTGTTCAGGACAACCTGTCTCTGCTCAGGGCATTGTCTGTAACAGAGGGAGGTGTTCTTTTTCATCCAGAACTTCACTACTCATTCACTGGTTACAACATAGACTGTTCCAGCACACCAGTCTATATGGATGATAAAAGGCACAATGGTCACTAGCAAAGCAGGCTTCCCTGTTTTATCTCATGGCTTGTCACGGACATGTCACAGGATGCTAATAAAATAAAATAATAAATTAATAAATAAAATAAGAAGAAAATTGAGACTATGCTCTTGACATGAAAGGAGAAAAAAATGAGCTTACCTCAAAAGAAAACACATGTTTAGATTCTCCACAGAAGGAAAGACTTCCCTCGGTAAAGCTAGAGTAACGGGAATTAAGGGTCGTTGATAAGGATTCAGGAAACATCCTTCTCTGTTTATTCTCAACCACCTTAAGAATATTGTCAACACATATAACCACATTCTAATGATCTACACTGCATCTGGCCTTTATCTTGGAAGGTAAGACAGTGGCTAGAAAATATGTTCCGCACTATTATGTCAAAATTACTCCTGGGGTTTCTCCCTCCCTGTCAAATGGTAATGATAGTTCCACCTTATCACATAAGGATATGGCAAGGAAAGGTGCTTGTTTTGTTATCTCTGTTATTACTGAATTTATAAATGTAAAAAAGGAAAGGGAACAGAGACCACAGGATAGGCCATTCTGGTTGCAGATTCTTCTGGCACTTTAAAATCTCCTCAAGAAGAACCTATAATGAGAGGTGTCCTAATGTGGATTATAGCCTGAATAAGGAGAATACATATTTATTTTTTTCCTTCCCTATTCTAGCCATTTAAATATGTGACAGTTTAATATAGTAATAGAACCTGGAAAATATACAGAATCTGAAGCATATATGCTTCTTATGTCCCTTGTTTTGCTATTATTCTGTACATCACTGTTATTATTGCAGTAAAAAGGTAGATTTTTTTTTCTTTTGTAACTTAGCAGAATAGTGGATAAATATTTACTACATAACATAGAAACTAAATCTCCAAAGTTCTTTAGAACAGCTCTCTAATGATGAAGTATACTCTGCTGTACTAATTTACATATTCAAACAAATATTCATTGCATGTATTTCAGTCATTGTCATGTCAATTTGGTGTTACAGCAGAAAAATATAAATTCTTTTCAGCAGAGCTTTGGATTTATTTCTTTTCTTTTTCTTTGATCACATCTAGGGTCTTTCTGCATACTACATTTTTTATCTAAACACAAACACTCCTGGGATAGTCAGATGCACACAAGCTGATTCAATTCTTGAAGAAACAAAGAGAAAACCCATGCTGAAAAGCATTCACTAATCTAAAATTAAACAAATAATACCTTGACGTGACAAAACTGAAATTCTTTCTTGCCTTTCTTGCCAAGATTTCCTTGGTCTCCTGTACTCCAGCTAATATTAATGTTTCAAAATCATAGTAGGTTGGTCAAAATATCAAACAGACGAATGCATTAGTTCCACATATGGGTTTGTTACTTTTGATTATTGTTTAAAGTAGTCACTGTGGGCAGACCTTAGAGCACTCTGCACCCACCTGGTTCTTCAGCAAGCTTGGAGGTGACTTAAGCTGCTAGAAAGGGGAGCTGGTTTCTCCTTTATTTTCTGCCTGCAATTCCACCCCTAACTTTGTAACACATTTTTGGCTACATTTCTAACACAGCTCAGCCTCTAAGCTCTGCTGAAAGTCTGGCGATGCAGCTCTGGGGCCCAGATGGGAGGAGAGCCCAGATGGGAGGAGACTCCAAACTGAAAAACTCTGGTGTGGTTGGCAGGATGGTGCAATGCAAAACATCTGCTTGTGCCTTGGGAAGTTTCCTCCTTCGGAAACCACCCCAGTGCACTTCTCCTGATTGCAGCAGGGTTGAGATCAGTGCCCTCCTGCATGTTCCTCTCCCACCAGCAAATATGAGGACTGACCATTTGGCAGGCAGAAATACCAAGCATTGGCTATTAAAGGATACTATTTGGTCTGTGTCACGTTAAAAGGGGCAGAAAAGAAGAATTTTCTATCCAACCTGTAATAATTTGGGGTTTTGTCTATCAGTGTCCTCCCCAAGAGATCAAAGCCTTTTAATGTCCAAAACAGTCTGTTTGCTTCTCACTTAATAAGACCCTTCGCTTAACAGATTTGCTGAGACAGAAAAACATTTGATACCTTTTTATATAAGGACTGCACTTAGCAGTGGTAGGAAAACGCCTCAGCAGGTTTCTCCTACAAGTTACTTCAACACTGACAAAACTGTCATAACCTAAAAAAAGACTCACTCTAACAGTTCATGAGTAAGTAAGTGACCTTCGTTCGCGAAGACTGGCCATTTACAGTTCATGAAATAACATGTTTATTAATACAAATTTGTGGCCACTTACAGGGTTTGTGTTGTCGGTGATAACAGTTAACTGCAAAAGTTATACTGAAACCATCTAGCAACAACAAGGCCAGACATAAGTACACGCTCTAAGGCAAAGCAACCTACAAAGAATATTAATAATGCAAAATCTAAGCAAAAACTCTAAACCAAAACCTCTTACAAAGCACAGGCTCTAAAGCAACTTGAAACAACTTACGAACTTAAAGCAAAAACCTAAGCACATTCCCTTACAAATAAGTAAATCAACTTCCAAAGAATAAGTAAAGAAAAAGTTAAGCACATGCCCTAAAGCAAAAGAACTAACAAAGAATAAGCAAAAATTTTAAAGTACTGTGGAGTAAAAGTAAAATTAGTATATATGTATAAAGCTATCACTCATCCCAAGGCATCCCAAGAAGGTGGAGGGAGAAAAGGCAGCCTGCAGAGTTGATGGAGCTTCTCCCCAACTTTTGCTTATGTCCAATCTCTTTTTCGCCTTTTTCTTTAGGCAGTTTGAGTGGCTATAGTCAGTAAACTAATTTTGGGATGATAGACATATGAGATAGGCCCAAGAGTCCACTTCCCAAGTTCCCAGCAGCCAGGATGTTCATGAAAAAAGGCCATGTTTTCTCCGTATCACTCATTTCTTCCTTTTAATCTTTTTATCGGTTTCTGGGAACATCTGCCCAGGTGCGGGGGCAGGGGGAGGAAGGTGTCCAGGAAACCATCACTTTAGAAGTCTGTGAGGGAGTTTTCACAATAATACACTACCAAAAAAACACCATTTCCTGCCATCATCCTGTCTTCCACTACCCTTTCTCAGATTCATGCTTGTTCTGACATTCATCTTCTGGCTCAGGGAAACATATAACAACCCTCTGCTCTGGATACAGGCAGCAGCTCCTGCTGGTTGCAAGGATTTCTGAAAGAAACTGTAGGAATGAAACTGTAAGAAAGCATCATGTAAAACATGCAGAAATCTTCGTATTAAAACTATTAAATATTAAGTATTAAGTCACAGCTATTACAGGCTACCAGCTATAGTTTTTCACCTCATTCCTAAAATTATTAATAAATCATTCAAAGTGTATATGCTCACCAATATTCAGAAACATTGTAAGAAAGGACTTCTAATGCCTCTACAGGCATTAAAACTACAAACGAATATCCTTTAAAACAGTTCTCTGATGGAAAACAGGGGGCCCTACCCATAAGAAACAACATAATTAGATCTTTTTTATTAAACTCTGCTTGCGTAATTCCTCTCTCAGATTAAGGTTTTGAACAGGAAGAAAGATAGCCTTTTGCTGCAGGAGTGCAGATAATAGTATTTTATGTTTGCTCCCAAACAGGACAGTAACAACTGAGGTGCAATAAATGAGAACAGCTGGACAACACCCCAGGTATTGTCCTCCCCATTTGTGAAAACTACTGGAATTCAGTAACTCCTGAATTTTTACAAAACTTGAAACTAAGGCCTGTCTTCAGTATAATCTTCTGAGAGATTTTATCTTCTACAAGATTATGTTTTGTGCACATCCAAATTTATTTTTTTTTAAATACAGCAAAGTAGCATATTAAGCCTCACTTGATTGAGGGGAATTCCTGCCTTACCTCAGAAGAAGGCAAACTTATGTCAGCGTGTTTTCCGGGTGGTGGAACTACAAATTCTCAAAAGCTGTCTCTATGCAAAATAGAAGAATAATGACTGTGATGGTTTTGGTCTAGGCCTTCCTGGTGACCAGCCTGTAACCAGAGAAGTGACCATGTTCCCAGTATTCCATA
>JAWMRA010000090.1:5983728-5994353 GCA_035584735.1 Pseudotriccus pelzelni | reverse complement strand
TTGTACATAACTGTAATCTACATAAATATATATATTTTTTATATAATTAGATTGATTTCGGGCTCTTCAATTTTTATGGGTTTTTTCCTTTGCCTGAGGGAAAAAGGGAGGGGGAAATGGGGTTTGCCACTGTGGGTTCAGGCATTTGGCAGGGAGCCAGGTCCGAACTGTCACAATGACATAGGCTGTCTATTTCCTTGGCTAGTTTGAATTAGTGTTGTTGGGTTGGAATTTTAAACCAAACCTTTCCATGTTCAAAAAGGGAGCTTTGTCTGCTGAAGTCTGTGAATGATACTGTGTCTGTTATTTTTCAGAAATGCTTCTAGACCTCCTGTGTCTGAAGAAAGAATTTGAAAACAAAAAAGTGCAATATCAAGGTATTCTCCTTAAAAGTATTCTTCAGCCACTTTGGGGCATGTCTCTGGGCTTTTGGTCAGCTAGGGTGGTAATGCTAAACTAAAAAGCTTTTCCCTGGAAATATTCTGTGAAATTGCAAGTGGATGAGACTACTTTCCCTGTACTGGAGTGCACATGAACACTCTTTAGGACCACCTTTATAGTGAGGGATGGCTTAGTGGGCCTGATCTACAATCTTTTTTTCTTTAGTGCTTGCGGCAGTAGTCATTTATGCCAGATGTTTGACCAGATGAATGCAGTTATTAAATCCCAACAGGCAACAAAATTAGCCATCTGTCTCAAATCCTTGATTTTCCCTCTATTTTCACTGTGTGTGACAATTTCCATGTTCTTCTAGAAACAAAGATTTTGATGTACATTTCCATTATTCTCTCCTGTTAAAAGACTCCACATAAATAATATATAAAAAAAGGTCAAGGAAATATAATGATTCAGTGCTTTTTCACACAGTAATGTTATCCTAGAATAATTAAGTCTTCCTTGAAGTTGGAAGCTTCATAAAAATGTTGTTATGAACCAGGTTAATTTCATTTACTGCTTTGTCTTCCTAATCTTCTTAGTATGTCTTCTAGGCTGTAGTTTATTATGATGTCTGGTTGTTTATTGTTTGGGATGATGCTGAATCAGTCATACCTTCAAATATTTAGCCAACACATATCTGCCTAGGCCTATGAAAGGCAAGTCCAAGGTTAAGTATGTGACAGAAAAGGGCCATAACAGTACGACCATTTACATAACAAAACATCAATGACGGAAACATCAAAGGAAGATATGAAGGATCCCATGAATTAAATACTCCAATTGAAATTGAATACTCCAATTGAAAATAAACAAAGCACAGATAATCAGAAAATTTGTACCTTGAGCACAACCCATGAAGATTCTCTTCTTGTTAAACCAGAATTGGAAACTATGAAGTTCTTTGGTATCTGCACGTAGAGAAGTGACTTTCCAATATTTTCTTTCTTGGAAGTGCTAATAGTTAAATTAAGATGTTTCTGATTTGCTTGTTTTCACTTTTACTTCCAAAATAAATATATTTTAGAATTACATGAATAATCTGTATGTTGTTGAAGTGTTGGCAAGTGTTGAAGACAATCATCACAGTTTTTTGTTTGTTTCTTTGTTTTTTTTAGAATTAACTTCAGATTTTAAAGCAATAGATTAGACTAAATGTCCCAAGCATGGATTTTTTTTTCAAAAGCCAGTATAAAAGCCAGTGGGAACTGCTCAGTATTTATCATATAACCTAAAAGACTAAGTTATCTGTCTTTGACCTGAAAGAAAATGGAATATGTTGTGTCTCTGTTTTTAAAACTTTAGAGTTAACATTGCCTAAACTTAGATCTCTGGCTTAAAATAACAAAGCAATGGAAACAATATGAGGTTCAAAATGGGAATAAACACTATCAAAGCAAATTTGGAGGAAAAGTGGGTTCACTGGCAAGTGGGAATGACTCTCCTGTTAAAGACATGTTTCGAAGTACAGACCATTTCCCAGAAAATGCATTATCCCAATCTGCTTTTGCCCCAAAATGGAAAATTTCAGCAGCTTTGGAGCTTGTTTGCCATTGTCAAAATCTAGGCTGGTCATTTACTCCATGGAAGACTGGGGGAAAGGATTTGCTTTGCCCTGTTGGAAATTACCTCTTGAGTGCAATGCTAGGAGGCCTTGTGGCTCTTGAGTAACACCACTGAGCTTGCTGATCTTGGAGCTTGTTTCACCTAAATTTCTGACAAACTCGTCCTGCTCTTTGGTCTCCAGTGACAGCTGTGAGCACACATTCCTCTGGGCCATACTCTCAGCCACACTGAGGTGCCAAATGTGCTCCTTTCTAGGTGCTGTGTGTGCAGGGTTCCCGTGATGAGTCACAGAACCAAAACTCGACAAACCAAAGTCCCAACCCTTCTGTTTTCCAGGCCTGAAAGAAAAGCATTTAAATAGTGACACATTCCCTCTTGAAGACCAAAATGAAAGACAGGGAAGTGAAGACCACCTTAAGCTCAGCTCAAAAAGAATTTACTGCTTGGTCCCCATATATACTGAAATAATGATGTCTGAGTCTCAGCCATCTGTTTTAGGACATAGAGTACCTTTGCCTGGGAATAATGGTAACTGCCTTGTGAGAAGTGTTCAGGATCCATCCTACTCTATGTAGAAAACAGCTACATGTTCTCTAAGCAGTGTTTTTGGGAACCCATGAGTGGCTGCATCCCTTTGGTGTTCAGAAGGCCCCTTAAGGTCAGCATTTAATTTATTTAAGAAGACTAAATGACAGCAAGGCAAAGAAGTTTTACGCTTCTATGCAAAATGTGTGGTTTTTTCCTTAAAACAGGACAGCCACCACTTTGTTTTACATGCACTTCAATAAAGTGTCTTTAAGGCATGTTGGAACCTGGTAATCTTCATATAGGCTGTTTGGCTGTATCAATAACTGCTATGAATGATGACTTTTGCCATTTTATCCATGTGCTCATGAGAAGGCCATTTTCTGCCAATATCATGAAAAGTCTACTATTTCGTGCAAGAAAGGCAAAGATCAGCATAATGCAACAAGCTGATTGCCTCTCATTGTTCTGAGATCTAAGCCAATATACCTCCTTCTTTTACAGAATATTTTAAAGGACAGATGTTGGGAGCCTGGTGGTTGGGTTTTTTTGCTTTTTTTTTTTTAATAATGGGCCACCAGATCTTCACATGTAGTGAGAGTTCCAATTTCTGGTGTAAAATAGTACATTGTTACACAGCAAACCTGACAACTGCTCTTGTTGGCTTCAAAAAAAAAGAGGGGTTTGAAATCCCAGTTTAAAAAAAAAAAAAAACAAAACAAAACAAAACCAAACAACAACAACAACAAAATCAAAGCTGAATGCTGTTCGTGTCAGTGAACTGTGGGAAAAGTGTGTGCAAATGTGTCACATAGTTATGAAATGTGTAGGTACCTTAAGGCTAAATCTTCACCCCACAGGCATCAAAAACAGCAGCACCATAAACATTTCCCTTCATTGAGTTGCTTTTGGATCGTGCATTGTGTGGTGTGGCCTTGGTTCAAAATAGTAGCAGGAATGTCCTTAACTAATACTTAGCCCTGGAGGGGAAATAAAAAACCTGTCCCCCATTACCAAAATCAAAGGAATCACAGTCACAATTGTGACTATATTAAGGTATCTGTGGCAGGAAATCTACATTTTTAGTGAATATTTTTAGAGCAAAAGATGAGTTAATGGGGTAGAATTTCAAATTATACATTAAAAATAAACACCTGGCAAATTGCTGCCACATCTGGAGCCCACCACAGTATTTAAATTACGCTTGGCTTGTCACTCTCTGTTGCACAGCAGTTGCAGCACAGAAAAGGATAATTAAAAGCAGCAGGTTACCATGGTATTTAATGGACTGCTGCTGAACTATTTGTGTGTTTGTGATCCAAGTGAAAACCGTTGGGCAAGTTATGGCTTTGGAGAAGGAAGGTGACATTTATGAGTGACAATAAGTTTATTGAGGCCATTTATTTACCTTATGGTCTGGGGCAAGAAGCAAACACTTCAGAACATTGAAAGCTATAGGAATCATAATGTAGTTATGTTAGGAATGTGCTTAAAGCAGAATAAATTGTGTCTTGGCTAAAGAGAAATCCAAAATACATACATTAACATGCCACGATATCAGTTACATCAGCAAAGGCTCTGAGTCACCAAATAAAGAAGGGATTGCACGTAAAAGAAAGTTGGCTACTGAAAAAAAAACAAAAAAAAGAAACAAAAGAGTGAAAGAAAGGGGTTGTGGTAATGTGACTGCTTTTCTGGTGCTCTGAGCTCAGGCCTCAGCTCGGGTACAAATGGGTTAATCCCCAGATCACAGACAACAGAGCGGAAATTCCCTTTCATTTCCCAGCTGAGGGAGAGCCCAGAAGCCTCCTGTGATGTGCTTGTAACTTTGATTCTGAACACACAAAATACGATTTTTTTTTTTTGGTTTGGGGGTTTTTTTGGTTTTCAGTTTTTTTGGTTAGTTGGTTGGTTGCTTGGTTTGGTTTGTTTTTTGTTTGGTTGATTTTGGTTTTCAGAATTCTTGACAACTGAAATCTCTCCTCCTGCCTGGCAACTGTTTATGACCACATTCCTGGAGAGTAAAGCAACCTTTTCAACTTCGCTAAAGTTATATTTGTTGTGAGCTTGTGGCAGTCTTCATGTGAATGCTAGGAGCCATTGAGAAATTCAAAGACTTTAACCACTGCCTAGTATGGTCCAAATAATAGTGGTAGCTAATGTTTGTTCAGTGCCTATAAAAGACAAATAAGTGCTCTTCTGAGTTTTTATTCAACATTTCCTTATTTTGCATTTCATCTAAAAAACAACATTTTATCTCAAGCTGGTAAACACCTCCCTTCTCTTTTGTCCCAGAATCTTTCTGGTACAGTTAGCCTGGGGTAATCAGAGATAGTAGTATTCTAGCTCCATTGCAACCTACCAAGTGTTTGGATATTGTGTAGTAGGTTGGCTGTTTCCTGAGACACGTTGAGACAAGCCTGATTTTGAAGCTTGGCTTGAATTCTCAGTGTTTGCCTTGATTTCTGATGCCATAGGATGCAGTTCTGTTATGTGTTCTTGTTGGGTTTTTTGTATAATCCGGCAAGTAAGAAACTTTGTTTTGTTACTTAAGATAACTTAAGTCTCCAGAAGCTGAAGTTTAAAGAACGAAACCTAATGGGTAAGAAGGGACTTGGAGTTTCAACCCTGTGACCTAAGAGATTCAGGCAGTAGGAAACCATGACAGTATGACAGGAGTCTGTATATAAACTGAAACACTCCTGTAAGAGCTAGTGAAGAAATTTCTTTGGAGTTAATTAGCAGGCACTAAATGAAGTATGATCACTGTGCATTGTGAGTGACAGAGATTTTTTCCTCTCCATGGGCAACATGGCTTTCCATGGCAGGGGAGAAAACTAGACATAGGAGATGGGGAACGGAGATTTAGCCCTCACCTTTCCCACCCCTGTCTCCTGGCAAAACTCAGGTAAGCAGCTGCAGAGAAAGAAATGGCCACAGAGATAATTTCTCCTTTCAGGACAGTGCAATTACATGCTGTTCTTCACTCCAGGTTATCTAAGAATTGACAATAACCTGGTTGTGCTGCTTCTTCTGTATCTTGCTTTTAAGGTACTCCAAGTCCTTACAATATCATCTAAGATTCACACTTGATGCTGACAATAAAAATGAGCAGCTGGGGATATGTGACAATATTTTTCTTTTACTTTGCATGGTCTCACATTGCGTATGTTTGGTTTGAGTGGGAGGAGGGAGAGAGAGACATGGTTGGATCTGCAGTTGGCAATCCATAAACAATTTTTGGTTCGGATTACACTAGATAGGTCTTGTGTTTCACCTCTACACAGTTGTCTTCCTGATAGACCAGTTATAGAGTAACATTGCAAGTCAATTTAAAAAGTGCTAATTTTTACCTTAATGTGACACTTAAACATATGTTTACCTATGAATTTTCTACGAAAGAAGTGTTTTGGGTTATTTGGCATAAGGATTCACTCAGCCACAGTATTCGCCTCCCTACCCACATCAGTACCAAAAATCTGTATCACATGAAATATCAGCTATCTTCACTTACAGTGTGTATGCCAACTGAATTCACTCAAAGTGTGAGAAAACGTTGGCCAAATTCCAAGATCCCACATTTAAAACCTTGGTGCTGCAAACCATTGCTCATATGAAAAATCCTCTAGCCATACGAATATATTTCTTTGTCAGCAGATTTATTTTCACACACCTTTATTAGACGTTACTCCAGGGAACGCCTAATGTCAGGAGTAAATACTGAGCAAAAAAAAGTACATTTAGCTCTGTAGAAGTTAGTAAGTAACAGAACAACCTAGAAAAATTGAGCTTCAATTTATCACCTGTAAATTTCACATCTCTATGCTTTATTTTAGGATAGTTTTTTAATACTAAATAAGCTATAACATAAAGAACTCTAAAACTCAAGTCATATCAAACAGAGCAATAGCCTATCGAAACAATTTTCTGTTCTTTAAGGCTCCACATTTGAATAAAGAGAAGTATGCAAAACAACCAATTCAAAGAGGTAGGAACAAAGGCAAAAGCAGAGGTTATGTGTAGCAGATAACTATTTAAATGGAAAACCATTTCTTTTTTCATAAAAGAACCAATCTAACATTTTTTTTTCATAGTGGCAGATCTTTTGCAATTAAATGTACCTTTAAGTTTACATGGGGGAAAATCCCCAATTATATCACAATAAGGCATCACAATGCCTTATTTGCTGTGATTTATTTGATGGTGTTCATTGACTGAACATTATGCTTCAAGGTTGTGTGTTTATTTCTTCAGTCAGTCCCTGGGGGAGCAACAGCACTTCAGATTATAACCAAATGCTCAAAAGTTTCGATCCTCCATGTTTGCATCTTGAGACCAGATCCCTGAAGTCAAGAGGAACATTAATAACCACGGTGGCACATAGGACTAGTGATAACTAATCTGAACACAGGTGCTTTGGCTTCCAATTTTATTCCTGTCACAGACATACCTTATGACCATAGACCTACCACATTCCTTCTGTATTTCTTCTCAATTGTTTCCTTGGTCATCTCTGCTCTGTTTTCAGCTTTGGAGTGAAACAGTGAATCGTATGTGTAAGTACTGATTGCCAGAGCAGGCCAAAGGACTTGGTGATGTGCAGAGTTTAAATTCAAAGATTTGTGTTTCTAAAATTCATGTATGCAGTTAATTAACATTCACATAATATACTTAGTCTGCAAATGGGAGGTTGTTTCTAGGAATTGGGGCAGGGATACTAAGAAAAGGGAGATTCAAGTAGAGTGGTGGGGTTCTCTTAGGGGCTTTTTGTTTCAGTTTTCTGGGTATATTTGTTTGTTTTAATAGATCTCTCTACGGTGGAAGGGGGCTCATTGTGGGGAGCAGTGTGAATATCTGTTATATAGCTGATACTGAAAAAACTCTAAGTAGTACATTAACTTTTTCTGTATTTTCTACAGCGCCAAAATGGAACACAAAAATGCCATGGAATAATGATCTGGCAAACAACAACCAGATTGAAACATCTCTGTAGTTAGTGCCTAGAAAGTCCTTAACATGCAGCAAATGAACCTGGCTAAGTGCCTTGGTTTAAGAAAGTCTAAACTATTCTCTGACTGTGATTAACAAAAACTCAAGAAGTCTCTTGACAAAAAGTCCTCAATACCAATATTTCCAAAACAAATCATGTTTTCTCTGCTTAGAGTGTTTCCCTTTCGCACAGATTCCTGTTATCAAATACATACATTCTGCTGGGGAAAGAGCAGAAATGTAAAGCTGTTTAGTACTTTATGCCTGCTTGGAATAAACCATAATCTGATTTAGACGAAGGTTCCTGATTTAGACGAAGGAAGAAGCTAAAATCTTAAGTTTATTTGCCAATTTGCAAAGGATGATATTTGAGATACTCAGAACTAGTCCTGCATAAGAATGCTGAACACGACTCTGCTGCCTGACATCATGAATGAAAAAAAATTGTATGAAAACAAGTTTGTTTTGTTTCACACTGATAAACCTTCATTTGCAAATATTCCAGTGCTGGTGACGGATTTGATAGCATTATTATTCCATTATTGATCAGGGGAACTAAGACACAGATGACTTTTCAGAGTTCACCCAGCAGAAGCATTTCTTCTCAGTTCTTTGTACTGCCTTTATTTAAGAAGCAATGATATTTACACTTGTATTTTTCAAATTTCAGTTCAATCTCTAAATTCCCTTTGAAGTCAATATAGGCTGAGTTACCAATTAGAATTAATTGCTCTACCTTGATATGCATTATTTTATGGGGATTATGGCAAAGCAGGCCATTGGAATGCTTTGAAAACAGAAGCCAAATCAAGGCAGACCCTGCTGCTCACACATGAGAGCCCAGGTGCTCTGCTGAGGAAAGTATTCCCATGGCCCATGTGGTTCTGGAGGCAGAAGAGCAGAGCAGCAAGGGAAGAGGTGAACAGAAGTTGTACAGAAAAGGGAAGAAAGTAGAGCACAGGGAGAGAAAACAAAAGGAATATTGTAAAATAAAAATAGCCAGTGGAAGAAAATTAAGACAAGCAGCAGAAAAACTGAACATGCAACTGCAGCACATTTTTGTATTTGTGACATGGCTATATGTTAACTGAGAAAAGCTTCTTTGATATTCCAAACAAAATCCTCCACCTCCCCAAAGGGTCAGAAAATGTTGGGTTTGCATTTATTACACTTGAAGGGTCCTCCTGGGCACTAGTTTAAAAGCAGCCTCCACCTTTAATTTGCAATGAGGCAAAGGAGCAAGTCCTTACAGCAGTTTCTTGAGATGAGACACCCATTTTTGGCAACACTTAAAAATAACACCAAGGTCACAAGTTCGATCCCCTTTTGATCCCTGTATAGGCCATTCATTTTAGAACTGGACTTGATGGTCCTTCTGAGACCCTTCCAACTCAGAATATTCTGTGAAACTGTGAAAATGCAGGCACCTTCCCCTCCACAGATGTGTGGAGTTAATGGCTCTTGGGAGCAAACTGGGCTGTGACAGGCAGAGACAGAATCTTGGGTTCCTCTGGGAAGCACAGACAGCACCTGTGAGATCACTGAAAACCAGACGGAGCCCTGCATGCCACCAGCACAAGACAGCACCTCAGTTAAATCTCTCCCAGGTCTTTAGTTGCCTCAGTTCTGTTGGGTTTTGCCAGCTTTTGTTCCACTGCTTTTGTTTGGCTCTACCTTCAAAGACTGGTATTTTGATCAAATATCTTTTCTTTCTGTCAAACTGTGCTCTAAAATCTATGCCTCAGCTTCCGACTTTTTTTTTTTCAATTTTCCTTATGCATTGTGAAGCAGTACATACAGTCACGGGGGAAAATGTTAAGCTTATACATTTAATCTCCATTGTGTATTTGTAGAAAAGGTAGCTTTACTTTTTTTTCAGTAATATAAACTAGCATTCACATTTAATAGTTTACAATACCCATATTGAGCAAAAAAATTAGTGATTTATTATCTTCATTTTGAATACAGTGGATTTTAAATTCTTTGGATCTGACTTCATAAAATCAGAGTTCCACAAATCAACTCTATAAAAGTAATTACTATTAATATAATTGCTTGTAAATCATGTAAGGATTTCAAGAAATGTGCAAAGAGACCAAAAGCTGTATCTGAGCTTTTTGCTGGACAGTAAATTTGTGATGATCAGTGTGAGGAAATTAACACTTACCAGAGTTGCCTTGTTCTGAAATGGAGGAAATCAGTTACATTTGAATAAGACTTCTGTGACTCATATTAAGAAAAAGAAAAAAAAACACACAAAAAACCCCCCACCATGCATAATAAAAGTTATCAGTCAGAAAACCTGGTTTTATTCTTCTCCAAACCCGCAGCACATATCACCATCATAAAGTGAGAGACTCAAGCAACTCATTTTTATTCCTGTGAGCAGAGACAGCATCTGTAAGCTCTCCCCACCATATGGCTGACCTACTTCAGAAATACCTGCTAAATGCTGGGAGAAGAGTTTCCCAAGCACTTAAGTCATGGGAGTTTTGAGATACAAGAGTTTCTTAAGACATTGGAACCTTAGGTCTGTTGATCAATACAGTGCACCTGAAAACTTCTGAGCTAATGCCTATGACGTCTGCTCTGATCCTGCACCAGTGTAGCTGGAAAGCTCTGCAATTCAAGTGCAATCCATGGCCAGAACATTAAAGTAGACATTGTTTCGTGTGTCAGGGCAGATAGTCCTATCTCTGCACAAGACTGACTAAGACAAAATGAGCTGGGTGATGGATACAGACATCTTCACTTCTAAAGGATTAAAAAGACTTTTTTACAGAGGTAAATCTCAGTAATCTACTTTTCTTACTGAGGATGTGCACTCTCCCTCCCTCTGTATGCAACCCCTTTTTCAGGGCTTAATCAGGAATCATAAGGTCACAGCTTGAATTATAAATGAGTCGTTCCCAAAGGGAGGGCCTTGATCATGCACTTTCCCTTTATTTGGAAAACTTGAGCTATTCAGATGTTCAAGAAGGTAATTTTTCTCTACTTGAGGTAAGAAAGAGAGAGAAAGAGAAAGAGAGAGAGAAAAAGAGGAAGAGGAAGAAGAAGGGGAAGGGGAAGGTTTGGGAAGGGAAGGTTTGGGAAGGGAAGGTTTGGGAAGG
>JAWMRA010000090.1:5971972-5983628 GCA_035584735.1 Pseudotriccus pelzelni | reverse complement strand
CATGAGACCTTCAAACAAGGACTTCCTCTCTCTTGGCTGTACCTTTTTCGACACAAGGTGGAAGCTGTTCCCTGGTGTATGATGGGAACAGGTTTACTTAAGCTCGGATGTGTGAACCAGACTTTTGTGTTCCACTACTGCTGCAAACCATTACCGTTTTTCCCCTCTGAGGAATGTTTCTTCCTTTTATTTTTAACAGAAATACCTCTCAACACAATAAAACAACATATGAAAAGTCTTTAGTCCCATCTGTTGGTCTTTTCTACTTATTTCCTCTTCTTTCTACTGGATACCTACATGGTCCTTTGCTTCTGTGTGTAAAGTTTTGGGAATTTGTTTGCTTCTCCTTTTTAGGAGATGCTTTCTCTTTTAGATGGTGGGCACCATATTTTTTTGTGAAAAGAAACCATTTCTTAAGCAGTATATAAAACTGATGAGGTCTTAAAGAAGCCTCTTCCCATCCTACTTCCTCCCTTTCAGCACTTGAAATTGAGATCTCATGAGCAGAAAAACAGTGTGAAATGAAGAGAGGGAGCAAAGGAAGCACAAGTGGGCATGTCTGAACATAATCTGATTTTATACCCACTTTAAAGAATGGTCAAGTTTTTAAAAATCAAAATCAATGCAGAATAACGCCTGTAAGTCTGAGCAAGCATACTTCTGATTAATTGTGCCAAGGTGGGCTTTTACTCTTATCTAATGCAGAAACACATCTTTGGAAGGAAAAATATATTGAAGAAAACATTTAGTAAATGAGCTGGAGCAGCTACAGCAATTTATTAGGAGCTGGCAGTAATTAATGACACATAGTTTAAGTGAGGCTTAAATATACAGAAGAGTTATGATAGTGCCTCCAGAGCTGATGCTAAGAAGGCATGAGGAAGTGTTAAAAGAGGCACTGGGGAGCTCCAGATTTTCCACAACGAAAATTTAGGAGGACTTGAAATACTTAGTATTCCACTTTGACAAAGGAATAAGTTCTCTAGATGCATTACACTGGCTCTTTTCCCTTTCTCCTCGCTGAAAAGCACCATTACCTTTGTTATTTGATTCATAATTGCAAGGGTTTCTCGGGTTTCTGTTGGTGGCCTGACTTACCTTCAGTTAGTGAGAAGGTTGCTGAATCTGGACATAACTGCTAGCAATTAAGCACAGGAAGGAAGCAGAAATATGAACATATGTGGAAGGGAGAAAGACCTACTTGTTGTATAAGAGATTTTTCTGGTGGAGGGGTTTTTAATTTGGTCACAGCAACATCTGGTGCTTTGTAGAACCCTTGCAGCCACTTAGTGAACACCACTTTGCTGTAGAAGTGCTTGTATTAGAACTATCAGCATCAACTCCCAGATGGAAATTGTACTTCAAGGCAAGCCAACTTTCCAAGCTAAGAAAATGATCCTGCTCTCTCCGCTTATGCCCAGTTTTACTGTAAAGAACAAACATCTTCCCAAATTATCATTATTATTTCCTTTCTGTGCTGGGGATATGCTTCAGACAATGGCTTATTCAGGATGTAATAAAAACAGGGGCCTGCAATTGAAAGTGAAGGCACATCTGGCCCCTGCTTTGAAGGCTGTGCCAACCAACTGATGAAGGCAGGTGCAAAAAAGTGTCATTATCCCAATTTTATAGATAAGAAACCAAGATGCAGAAAGATTGGTTCCCAACATGAGCCATGTATGAAAGGAACAGAGATGAGGAGGTGTATTTTTCACGACCTTTAGGAAAAAACAAAATATACACAACAGATGCAGTCTCTGTTTTGCTTTTGTTACCAAATCTTACACCTCAGAAAATATGTGGAAAACCTGATTATGAGAAGAAGGGTGTAGGCAAAAGCATACCAACTATTTCCTGCTGTATTCCGACTTTATGTACTGAATTTGCATGCTTCAGGCCTTGTAATCATGAGGTCTGGGGTAAGAAAGGAAAAAGACAGGACCATATTGCAACAGTTTGCTGTGAGAAAAACATGGTGCATGAGCTCTCCCTGGTGGGATCACAAATCCCTGCACCAAAATAAATGTGGCTGGTCGTGCTGCAGGTACTCCATAACTTTCCTCCAGTATGTCTATGGACCATGTACTCACAGGGATCCTTTTCTGGCAAGTAATTAGATGCAAGGAGGACTAGTGATGAAGGAACTTAATTTTGAGAAAAGTGCAGCTCAGCCTCTCTGTGACCTTCCTGGACTCTTAGGATTTCTAAAATGCTTCCTTTCCCCTGTCTGCCAGAATTATGAAATTATTTTTTTCCCTTTCTGTTTAGAAGCCACTTCCAATTAGTTTACTATTGCAGTTTCTCAGTGTTATTCATTTTTAATCATGTTTTTTTATTCACAAGAATGCCTCATGAAGCAGAGATCTTCTCTTTGTTCCAGTACACAAACAGATAGTAAATAATAATACTAATAATAAGTGAACCAAAGCACTCTGAATCCTAGATTTGAAAAAGCCAATGTTTGGAGCTGACTATGATTTTAGATGAAGGAACAGTCACATAAAGTAATACAGAGATAAATCAATAGATCCCTTGTCGCTCATTAAAACCCTTGCTAGTTTTTTTGGATCTGTGATTTATTAATGATTCTGCAGAGATCATGGCTATCTCTTCCTAAAACCATACGCAATTTGCGGGTGTACTGCCTTCCAAAGAACGAAAACTGAGAGCTGCCAATTTAAGGCACAACACATTAAAATTAGAAATAAGATATATATATTAAAAACAGCAGAAGATTAAGCACTGCTTGAACAGATCATGAAAGGGGCATGTTCTCCATCTCCTGGAGTTGTCCAGCCAAGCCAGGATACTGTCCCAGAGGAAGACTTAAGCCCACAGCTTGTGCTGTTGTACTCTGTGTAATAATAACTACACGGAATTCCCTGGACTGGCTGAATGAGTTAATGGTCTCTGTGGGTTTAAATCTATGAATATATGAATTGCAAAACCTTAAAAAATTGGGCAAGATTTCTTAAGAGTTATTTATGGCACATGTGTGCTGAAACTGCACAACAGTTGCTTTCCCAAAATCAAAAAGAAATTAGTTTTAGCAACCGTTTCCAAACACAGCTTGTTGATTTTCTTTGCAGTTGGATTAAATTTTTTCAGCTCAAGACTGAACTCTTTGAGGTCATATAAACTCTGAAGACACTTGATTTCTACAAATCAGTGCAATCAGATGCTTAAGGTAACAAACAAGACCATGAGCATCTGCTCCTTAAATAACCATCTTTCTATTTAGTTGAATTGCATTTATCATAAACCTTCAATCAAAATAATTACTCATAGCATTAAGTTAGTTGAAGAAAAGTTTGAATTATATTGAGTGTCTAAATTTTTCTTTTCATTCCCACTGACATTTACTTATTTAAAAGCAGCATACACAGACACAAAAATATCTTTTTGCTTAAAAATTAAAGCTTATCTGTTTTCAAATATATCTTTTTATAAAGTCAAAGTCTAAAACAACTTGGTGAAAATAAAGATCCAGTCAAGCTCTTTATCCATGATCAGTGGAAATTTTCCCATTGACTTGAAAGCATTTTAGAGGAAAGGCTTTCAGAGCGCTGGTTTTAAATTAAATTATTGTCTTCTGTAATATATCTGTGACCTAGAGAAGAATTTCGAGGAATTTTCTTTGAAAGTGAACAAACATTTCCCACACATATTCAATGCCTGAAAAACTACATGCGACATGATGTTCAGTTCAACACCTTATGAGACAGGTGGGGTGCTGCATGTAGATGACTTATCCAATGGAAACAGTTGCTTCCTGGTTTAAATACATATTCAAAAAAACCACAATAATTTTTCAAGCTCTTTTTTTTTTTAAAGTTCTCTTATTTAAATATTCAACTTGAATGATTTCAGCACTGACTGTTAATACACCAAAATCTTCCAGGGATTGTGTGAGGTGCAGTGTGGCGCTCTTGGACCAGGACTCAAACTTATCAAAATACTAACCCCAAGCCAAAATTCCAAAGCCATAGCATTTCTAGGACATGACGCCATGCATGGTAACATGCCTGTTCTCAGATAGAAACTCCTCTTACACCACCTAGAGCCTCTGAAACAGACCAGCCAGTTAGTACAGCATAACAAGGCACAGAGAAGGCAGATCAATTTGAACAAGGTTCTGTGTAAACTGATTTGCTGTTAGCTAAAATCCTCTCTTAATTCTCAGCTGCTTCTCTAACCTAAAGTGTTTTCCTTCTTTTACTTCTTCTAATACCTAAAAGAGGGGAGCTCTCTTTTCCAGACCACTCCAGGGGTTTGAAAGCTGTCAGGAGGAAAACAAACAAGAAAACATGTTTAACTGTCATATGGGTTTGCTATACCTGCTGTATATGACAATTCAGACTGTGAATAGGAGTATGTGTGAATAGTATGTGACAGGACATAAGAAGTACCAGCACCGAAAATTCAAGAGGACATCTGTGCATAATTACAGAGACAGAAGAATCTCCTTCAGGGAAGAAGCAGCTCACTTTTATACTTTTAAGGGAATAATTATTTTCCTTCTTTAGTTTGTATGCATACTATACCATAGTATCCCTTTACCAAAAAGTACAGAATTTATTAGGTATTTTGACTGCTCTCACAGTACATTCTTGCTGCAGAATAAGTATCCCACAGTTCTGACATGGAAGATGGAACGTAGCTATGTCTATTGCCAAATATCACTTCTTCCATGACAAGTGCAAGGACTCATTGCATTCCCTGCTGAAGACATGGGCCTGCATAGGATTAGGGGCCTTTCTGTGCCAGCCCAGCACTCACTGAGCACCAGAAACAACACACACCAACCTCTGTGGGCAAAGAACGGGGACACAAAGATGGAGAAAACCTTTAGACACTCACACAGGACACATGAAAGTTCTGTCTTTGCTCTGTGTTCCCTTTCAGTGCCTTCCTATCAGGTAAGAATCACAACTGACAAAAATATCTTACACATTCAAGTTTCCTAGCCAGCTATTTTGTTAAGGGTATACAAATTTGGCAGAAAATAAATGCTGTTACTTTCCAGGTGGTCTTCAGAGATCAGCGGGAGTGGATACAGCAGGGCTTGGTTTCTGATTGTAAGCAATTTGACACTGGTGATATTCAATAAGAATTTTCAGGAGCACCAACTCACAAACAGTGTGATTTAGCAATTAGACCCTGTAGGTCTGGTCAAGTTCAATAACTACTTGGACAGTCCAGATTCAGGAACAGTGAAGTTTAATGAGGTGACAGGAAAGCAAGCTCAGGATAAATGCACTAACTGTAGAACATGCATCATGACAGAAAATATAGTAACAGAGATCTCTTAGTGATATATATATAATAGACAGATATAGATATATATGAATAGATATATATGAATATTCCTGGGTCTATTCCAATGCAGTTGGAGGTGCAAAGCTCATCTGAAGTTGTCACTATAGGAAAGCGGGGTGACACAGTCCATTGACCCATCCCAAGCAGGCAAAGATTTTCCCCCCTCTTACTTTTTCTGCCCTGAAGTCCCCCTTTTATACTACACATTTTTGGCCCTTTCCAGTGGGTTGGAACAATCACATCTTACAGGTGGGGTTTGATGATTTGGTCATACATGTATTACATGTCTCATGTTCTTCCTCATTTGCACACCAAGGGGTGTGAAAGTTGATATGTAAATGGGGCTTAACGAGGGTCTTGGTTACCTTATAGTTGACACAAGAGATAGAATAAATACTTTGGTCCTCCATCTTTGTGTGTCTGCTCCCAGTGCCACCTCGTTGACTTAAAAATCCAGGTTTCAAAGAAAACATAGTCACCTTTATGCTCTTATTGACATAACCGAAATACAACTACACACAGGAACTGAATGTGTGTTGCAGTCTCAGAAGACTTACACTCAAAAAAAACCCACCACAGGGTAATGAAGAGTTTCGATTTATGGGGCCACAGAAGAACGAATTGCTTACGCATTTGAAGCAATAGTAGCACATGTAAATGTAATTTTTCAGTTGGAGGAGTTTGGCAGGAGGCAGAACATCATTTCTGATGCACCACACAATGGAAAAGAAGGGCTCAGATGCCGGACCAGGACCATCCAGTGCTCCGGAAGCTGGTGAGGCAGCCATTCCTGCCTATGTGTGTGTGTGTATATATCCATATGTATATACCCACAAAGAAATATGCAGACTTTTATTATGTAAGACAGAAAAGATGCATGACTTTTTTATTGCTTTTTAACCATGTGCTGTCTTTCATTTAGAAATGCTAGCCTTCATTTTTAGCGATATTTTGCTTTGATACCTTTCAATTAATGACATATAAGATTCTGGAAAAGGTCAACATTTGATTCAGAGCTAAAAATGTACAATTAGCAATTATGTTGGAATATCCTTCTAGCATTTGGTTCCTTTGCCCCAGCAGAAAGAGGAAATAACATACAGGCACCCTTAGGAAACAGGGGATAACCGTGCTGGGAAGTCCAAGCCCTCATGAAATAAGTGGGACCCAAATCTGCTTCTCCCTGTTTCTTTTGCACAAATCAGTTCTACCCTCCTCTTAACTATATTTTTTAAAAAATTGTAATATTTTTGGGTGTCTTTCAGCAAACTGTTGCAAAGTGTTCTGGAATACGGTTTGGGGGGAACTGCTCCCCTGGATTCCTGAATGATTATGGTTGACTCTTCTTCTGTTGCATTCATTAACTTAGGAAAAAAGATGACATAGATCACTTGGCGCTTTTGCAAATGTCTTCTTCTGCACATACCCTCTTGTGCAAGATGAGAAATGAAGAAATGAAGGCTTGACTTCCCACAACATTAATTTCTCTTTCTATCAGCTTGACTTCCCTCCTATCCAACCTTGGCATTCTCTAGACAGAGGTGTCCATTTTCACCCAGCATGCTGACAAAGTACTTCTGCTAATCCCTCTTGAACAATTTGCTCTGACTGCACAACCTGTATCACAGCAAAGGAGATGGTTTTACATTGTTAGAGTTACAGTGTCACGGCCTTCTGTGCCCACCCCAGTCCCAGGGTCTGCTTTGGTTTTGGTGTTGCTCTGCCACCTTGAAAAGACCTGTTTGAGGAAGGAACACAAGAAGGCTCCACCAGGCACATCTTCTCTCTCTCTGGAGCTCTTTGCCTGATCTATGCTGCAGTCAATCACCATGCCTGCTGATGTATGGTGTTGATCATTACTCACTGACTTGAGTTCCTGGCTTGACTTTGGAGCTACCCCAGCAGCTTCCAGACCTTGGCTGACCCAGGTTGCTGCTACCACATCTGCCCTGCTCTGCTGGCTTGGCCACCACAATAGGTCCATGCTGGGAATGGAATGGTGCCATCCTCAGGTCCAGCTTCCCCCGCCTTTCAGAGCCGCTGATTCCTGACACAGGCTCTGCAGCTGTTTTCTATAAAACTCCTCCAGGGACAGGGCTCATTTTTCTGCCTCTCCATAAGAGCTGCGCCCCATGAAATCCCACCTCTAGATCCATGGGGTCCATCCCCGATCAAGTGAGTCCATCAGACATGCAACACTAAGAGCACAGGGTTGAAGGTTTCTGTGTTATACAGCCCTTAATCTTCTGTTAAAACAACTGGAATGTTTCTTCCTAAATTAATTCCCACCTGCTGGGAGAGTCAGTCCATCTTCTCTGTGCTTGCTCTCTCCATCTGCCCTGGAACCTGGCAGATCCCACAGGTGCTCCCTAGGTGGTCCCTCTCCTAATCTCCTTTTAGGACAGCCCTGCCTTTAACCTCAGGCCCAGCACACTGTCCACTGGCAAGGAGTCAGTTCCAGGTTGTTTTCCAATAAAACAACCACCCCTGCAATTCACTGGTATCTCCAATTGTGACATTTCAAGATGTCTCCTCCTTTTCAGCCCTGAAAGGGTAATATATCGCAAAGAAATTAATAGGTGGGCACATATTTGTGCAGAAAAATTACCAGTTCCTTCTTGAATGGGGTTTATGCAACCTTCACTTGAAACCTCCAGGGCTGAGACCAAAACCATTAAAACTATTCTTTAGAGATGCATTTTTGAATGGACATGCACTAAAAGCAAGACATGGCGGGGGAAAAAGTCCATTTTTCCGCAGATGTTAGAGGCTGATGCTTGGAGGCCCAGCATATGAGCTGCTCACTGTGACGTGAGAGATGTCTGAGATCACAGTCTGTCCCTGTAGTGGTGTGAGAGAGGTTAAGCCAGGCAGAAATGTCTTCCAAACCATCTGTATTTAAAAGTGATGATAATAAAAGCAATATTCTGTGGAGGCTTCATAATCTGCCCATCCCATCTGGCCTGGTTTGTATTTCATTTTTTTTAAACTTCTTAAAATGCTACCGCAATTGGGTGGGTCAGACAGGATGGCAAATCTGGCTTGACAAGTCAGACTTGCAAGGTGACCTGGGGATACCATCTCTTAAAGTCATTTTTTCTCAATTAGCCCAGTTTTGAGGCAAAGGGTTGTCTGGACAGTACAAGGGAAGCAGCTTGAGAAGAAACTATCCTTCTCAGCTATAATGCTGCAGTGTAGCTTAAACTTTGCTCTGCTGACTTGTGGCATTTGCTTGTACCTTTGGGAGAAGAGACGCCTGCTTAGATTATATACTTGTCAAATGGGCAATGTCTGCCTGTCAGTGCTAGTTTCCTCCACTGAAAATATCCTAATTAGGGCAAATTGCAGCAATGAGCTCTAATTCCTTCAGATCTGTTCCCAGCAGATGCTGTACAGCTCCCATGAATTGAACAGCAATAGGAACCAACAGCACTCAGTGTTGTATCAGGCTGTGTTCTTTGCTGGCTAAATGAACATGACATTCAGCATTAAAAAAATAAAAATATTTATATACATTATACTGAATTTGTATCAGTGTCTGATACAAGAGACCTCATATCCTCAGCCAAGAGGGAAAATGGTCAGTGTGTCAGCATGTTCTGATATTGTAAATCCAATGTCAATGCGCTTAACCACCTCTATAGTCCTTGTCACCCTTTGATAATGGTGAGTGATGAAATTCTTTGATAGGCAGGGAAATGTGAGTTGCACTGGTGAACTATTAGTAATTGTACAAGTAAGGTAGTGGTGTTTCCCACACCATAATGCCTAAAAGAACGGGATTTTGAGAAAATCTCTGGAAGGTTTGTACTTCCACATGTGAAAGAGATTAGGATTTTTAAGACAAACTTTTTGGGTATTCCCTTTGGGTATTCCCCTAATGCTTTGAGTAGCTGAACAGAATTTACCACCTATCCACCAATTTTCAGTCCTACAGAAGGTACAGGGTTAGTCATGACCATTCTGAGTGTGAAATCCCTGCAAAGGTATCCTCAGCACAACAGCCTAAACTTTGGTCTCTACAGATAAATAGGCAAATATATCCAGTTTTCTAAGAGCAAGTGGCTCATTTTCCACTTTGTTTTACATTTAAGATACGTTCTGCAGGCCTAACACTATCTTTTTTAAATACACTTTTTAATAAGGAAGCAAGTTCAAGACCGTGCCAAGAAAATATTAAAGCAATTTTGGTATTCTCCCTGTCCTTCTTATATCCCAGAAGATCCTTACACAGATTTCTATCTTCCTGAGATTAATTAGAAGTTAAATAGATGAACAGCCTAAGGATGATGTCCTCTGTTGTGCAACGAATTGTCCTGGTTTCCACCCTGTTGAAGCCTGTCTGTCTTGATGTGGCAAAACCAGTGTTTTCCATTATTCCATCCTGGTAAACTGCTGAGCTGCATTTTTTATCTCACACAAAAACAGGTATGTTAGATATCCACAGTGCTTGAAATTTTGATTGTAATTTGTGTCACCAGGGTGGCTGCTTTCATGTAAGAAAGTTTCTGTGAGCTTCTATTGCCATGAGCCTCCCACAGCTACAGGCTGATGGCCCCCATGGCTCCCACAGCCTGGGACAAGGTGACCTTGCCTCCACCTAATTTAATATAATGGCCTGTATTCAGCACTCCTTGTTTTCACATGTATCCTGACTCTTGCTTTAGCCAGCTTTTCTCTGCCAGTAGAGCAGTGGCCTGTGTTCTGTTCATTATACATGTTCTTTTTTTCCTACAACAGTTTTAAAGATGGACAAGTGTTACTTTTACAGAAGGCATTTTGACCTTTACTAGCACTGGATCCTGCTGTTCAGTCAAGTTAGAATGCCTATGAAGACCAGGATGATCAGAAGAGCAGAATAAATGTTTCCTCTACATGTTTTCTGTTAAGAAACTTGTGAAGCAGCCTGCAAGTCTCACGCTAATTACTACATTTTTTAAAACAGAAATTCAAATATGCCCCAGAAGGTAAAAAAAAAAAAAAAAAGGTAATGTTTTTTATGACTGAGTCTGGAATAACCTTATGAAATCTTCATAATTATCAAAGCACAATGGAGGGGTTGATGTTAGAGTATAAAGAACTAGTTATGCTTACTTGCTTTCATAAATGTTTCTCTCTTGAAATCATGAACTGAGGAGGTACACTCTTTGATTGTTGTTGACAACATTTGAAAAAAAGCCACGGCCACAGTTCACTGTGATTCACAGGCTGAAGACAAGCATATATTGACATATGTCAGGGAACTGTATAGATATTGAATCTGCACATATAAGTCTTTTTTTTTTTGGCACAACGTCATATTCTGGTCATCATGCAACTCCAACAGGCTTAGGGTTGAGTCCTGTCAAATTTTGAATGATCATCATGCTTTAACTGGTTTTGAGTTGGTAGGATTTCACTCTTTGCAGAGAACAAAATTTAAATTTTTTTGGCAACAACTTAATTAATGGTATTTATAAACAGTATTTATAAACTGTATCTTCTCTCAAAGTAAAGGCTGCTGATTGCTTTCAAGACAATCTTGGTTGGGCAGGTTGCTTGGAAGGTATTTTCACCAAGTGCATTCAAATCACTAAAAGACAGATGGATGTAAAAGACTTTATTCCTGTGAGTTCTTTGTTTTTTTCATATTGACCTCTCTCACTTCTTTTAAATTTACTGTGAATTGTTGGACAGGGTGTCCACAAAGCAGGAGAAATAGAAGGGAGGTGGGAGGGAGAGAAGCATGTCAAGACTTCTCTGAACTGGTGACACCAGCTAGTTTTTGCCACCTAAGGGTGGTTTCCCACTGTCTGCAAGACCTTCTGTTAGCTTATGGGATAAAGCTCATTTGCAAAACCAACAAGGAGCACAGGAGACAATGGCAGAAGGGGCATCCTGAATAAAATCTTGTCCTGACTGCTCCCAGGCTCATCCCAGGGCCACCAGGCAATCAAAGACCCATAGCACAGACCCCAGGATCCCAGGAGCAGGATGGAAGGCAGGACCATAAACCAAAGGCTTCTGAGGACCCACCTTGCCTAGGACAGCCCCAGCTGATGCCCAGCGTGAAACCCACCACCAACAGCCAAGGGGTTGAGGTGATCTGAGGAGGAACAGGAGTGGCAAAATGAGGGCCACAATGAGGGACAAAAAGAGATGGTAGTAGTTGGCTGGTGAGTGCACTTGTAAGCCCTGCATCCAGCCAGCTCAGCCTGTCCCAGCTGCTTACCTGAGTTCTGAGACAGTTCTGTGTGTGTGCACTTGTGAGGTCTGACTGCATGTCTCAGTTTAAATGAGACACAGGTAAAATTAAATTATAGCAAGGAAGGAATAACAGCCCTTTATTAAAAGGTAT
>JAWMRA010000090.1:5959476-5970712 GCA_035584735.1 Pseudotriccus pelzelni | reverse complement strand
CAGCCCTGGCCACACCCCCCAGCTCCCATCACCTCTAGGCCTCCTCCCAGCTTTACCAGCTCTCCCGTTTCCCTGGAGACAAAGTGAGGCCATTAACATAGCAGTGCAGCTCTACTAATTCTCTTGTCCTGGGACATTTAGTTGCCTAGATATCTAATTCCCCCTCCCCCACCTCCCAACACAGTGGGCAGGGGAAAAGGTAAAATTCCAGCACAGCTCCAAGAACACACCAAACCATGACACTGCACCACCCGGGATCAGAGGCTGTGGGAGAGCCCAGGGACCAAGGCACAGTGACCACAGATGGTTTGGGTGTGCACATGAGTGTGCAAGGGCCAGCAAGGATCATGATGGATGGGGGAAGAGTCTGGGATCCAGCAGGTCTCTGTGGGTGAGGGCACAGGGGGTTTGGCTGTGGGGCAGGAGAGTCCCAGCCAGCTTTGTGTGTGTGTGTGTGTGTCTGGTGTACCTTGAGGGCTGTATGGCTCAATACCAGCAGCTGGGAAGACTGGGACTGAGGGTTATCTCCTGGGCAGACTCAGGATCTGAGCCAGTGGCCAGACAGACCCAGCTGGTTCACCTGTGGAACTCCATCCTGCTCTGCTGGAGAGGGGAACAAGGTGAAGCCCTCAGTGCTGCCTGCACCTGTGTGAGTGCTCTGGATGTCTGTGACCTCTGTGCCCAGATATGTGTGTAGGTACATATGTGCTGTTCGCTGTGCATCTGACTGCTGAGAACGTCTCTCCATCTTGCTGCTGGCTGGACTCAGGAATGTGCTGCTGAGCAGCCTCCATTCTCCCAGACTCTTGGCTCTGGCAGGGTGAAGTTTCGCCTTAATGTTCCCAACAAACTTACATTTTTTTTGTTGTGAAAAAAAAACAGTTAAAGATGCTGACCACTCCCATCAGTTCTTCTCTGGAACTGGAATGTGTCACAGAGGGGCAGAGAGGGGAAATAACAACATCCTCCGGGAAACACTATTTGTACATCATACTAAAATATGGGTACAAATAGCCGGACATGATAGACCAGTAATTTTCCCATCACTGTTGTAAGATGTGTTTTGTCCAATGTAAAAATCTGTGTCTTCCTTGAACTACAGCACAAATTATTTTGAATTCACTTATGATTTTTAGTTTTTACTTACTTTCTTGTGTTTTTTTTTAGTGTTGTAAAGGTAGATTATTATTTATATACATTTCTTTTTCTGCAAGGTGGTTAGCATTGCCTGCCATCCTATCCACACCCTCATTTTATCAAATGTAGATATTAATATTTACTAAGAGTGACAGTGTTCACTAGGGAAATACCTCTTTGCTGTATTTCCAACTCTGTACTGCACCACATATCTGGTTTTAAGCACTGTTCAGTAGTCTAAAACTTGCAGAAACTCTTACCTCTTCCTGCAAGGCACACAATCAAATTGGAAGTGGTTCTTTCCACAAAGAAAATGCAATTTGCAAAGACTATTTCCACAGTACTACACAGACAGCTAAGAATGTAATGTTTCTCTTTAGAGAAGAATAGCTTGGTTTTGGAGTGTGCTTCACTCCAAGGTGGGTTGTGAAATGTTTTCAAAGAAATATTCTTGATAGTTATTGTATTTCTGATTATGTTGTATAGCACAAAGAAAGGGGGAAATGCGCCAAATTAACTCAGACTGGACCTGTATTATGCACTGTATTAGCAACTTATTAAACCCCACATGAATCCCCAGCTGTTGTTAAAACCATTGACCAGAAAACACATCTGTATTGCCTATATCAGAATTCAGCAATTCTGTTACTCTTCTAGAGTCAAATTTAATACCATGATACTGGGCTTTTTTTTTTTCTTTATTTATTGATTTATTTTATTTTAACTTAAATGTGAGAGTCCCTAAAATAAAGAGATGTCAGACTGTTGTAATAAAAGCAGGTTTCTGGATTTGCTGGCTGGTATCTATTTCACTAAAGTCATATGGCCAAGGAGGAGATGAAGGCCTTACAAAAGTTCCCAGGAGAGCACTGGTGGAAGTTCTCTTCCTTGTGACCAGAAGTTGAGAGAGCTGGCATTCTTCAGCAGGGAGAAATCCATGGGAAGGGGGCCAGAGGTAAGGGGGTATGATATCTATATATCATACTATATATCTATATACTATACATCTATATATCTATATATACACTATACACTATATATGAATATATAAACTATACACTATATATCTACAATCCTGCTGGGAGGGAACAGAGATGCAGGATCCAGGCTATTCTCAAGAATGCCCACAACTCACCCACCGCTGGTTAAGAGAGAAGGATTGAAAGCTGAGCAGTGAAGCCTCTGCATATTTTGCTACTTGTAGAGCTTTGGTGATATTCACTGAATAACATCTCTGACATGAGATCCTTATACACAACAGAAATTGTCATAATAGAGAGCTTATATCTGCATTATAGGTCCCATTTGAGTTTATAAATGTGAAGACATCACACCACACCTTTTTTCCTCAGTTATGACATTGTCTCCCTCTTCTGTTATGCTGAAGGTTTGGTCCTTTGCCTCACATTACAGTGGCAAGTCCAAAAAATACTTTTGCAATAAATTTTGTCTGCTGAATGTGATTTGAATGGCAGTTCTGCTTACAAATCTATACTCTTTGTCCCCTTTTACTGTCTCTTCCAGGCATACTGTTCATGCGAAAATATATATGGGATGACAAATATCCTCCCTCTTGCATTTACCAGACTGGGTGCATAGCAGGTGTTCACAGTTTGTTAGAAACTTCTATAGGCAATGGCCATCTTTTTCAATCTCTGCATAAAGTATTTTCCCTGCAGTGTAGCATGTGGACAAGGTCCTCTACACTAGGTCTTTAGGACGTCCTAAAAGTGTTCATCAGAATCTGTTTTTGTGGGTAACTCTTTCTGCATGTGGCTGCATAGATTTTTACAGAAACCACTTTAGAGCTGTGCTGTACTGGCTGATAAAAATAAGTCTTTTTCCCACTGAATTAAGTGCATTTATTGACCCTCTGCTTGTCTCTCAGAGTTGCTAAAGCTCACTCAAATCTTACACTTTCACATGGGTGCAAGCTAATGTACCCAAACCTGCAGGAACCTCTGGTACCTGCAAACCTGTTGATCTAAGTTCTGCATTCACCACTAGATTTACCACTAAACCACCCAGGCAATTTGATAACAGATGTGCAAGTTTCATCTCGTTAACACAATCACAAATCATCTCCCTCCAAATTCCATCTCCAGCTTATGCCAAATGTGTTTTTTTGACAAATCTCTTTTTTTATCTGTTAAATTCCCTGTGACTCAATAGCTTCACTTAGCCTTGTGAGTGCAGTCCTCCAGACAAGCACAGGTGATTGCAAATGGCTACAAACTAACCCTCCTTTCTCAGGAGCCACTGTCTATTTATCAAAGTGTTCAAGGTTTGTATAGTCCAGGTAGTGATAATTAATAAAATTGAAAAGATCTACTAACATGGATACAACTGTAAATAGAGTGTGCACCCACATGAGAGAATTCTAATGGGTTTTACCTTAATTTCTGATGCTTTTAATGATGTCTTTTATCAAAGCTTCTCAAAGTACAGTGAAACTTCAGTCAAAGAAAGATGCAAACTATGGAGATTACACTGAGATATTACTACTTTTCAAATCAGAAAATACATGATTTCTTAAATGGCTTATGCACAGTGCTTTGAGGGGGGTGGGGGGGAAAGGAAGATAAATTCTCCCACTGTTTTGACTTTCACCCATAACAAAGCATGCTAAAATGACGCTTTTTAGACCTGGTGTATGTTAGGTAAGCCTTGTAAGCCCCACGCTGGCTCTTGTCTTGCTGTTTGACACCTTTTTGGCCTAAAGAAGAAATATGGAATGGCTCCCCAGGCAAGGGAAATGAAGATTAATAATGAGCTCCATTAAAGGTATATTTCTGTCATTCATATTTTCTTCACTCAATTTTCCTATTAAAAGACAAGGGTTAGGGTTAGGGTTAGGGTTAGACAAGGGCTGTGCACTTTTCAATTTTTCCTGTAGTCTCTGTGGATGGCTGGATGTTTCTCAGAAGAAAGATCCTCTGGCATCAAAAATATTTGATCTTCCATTTTCATCCTGAATAATTTTCCACATCAATAGAAGAAATAAAGACTTTCTATTGTGACTTCAGTGCATGCAAATCAACTTCTTCAGGACATGATTTACTAAATCAGAGGCTTTGGGCAAGAAATTCTGTGCAAATAGTTTCAGAGTTCATGTGCTCCCTATGTGGCAAAAAAGCAAGGCAATTCTTCCATAATTCTCTAATTATTTAAAGGGAGTAATATGCCAAAGTATTTACAATCAGTGCAAGTACTACTCACATGATTTTTTTTAGGTTAACAGCTAGACTTTTAAAGTATGTGTTTAACTCTGCTCCCATCCAAATTAATGTCTTAATTGCTTTTCTGTATTAGCAGGTGAGTAATATGACCTGTGTACTTTAAGTGTACTGTTAGAGTGAAAATTTATGCCAGAGTCTTGTTATAAATCCATTTTAAGTCCTGTAAGCCATAATAATTTTTTTATTAAGACATGTATTTTTTTATTAAGCAATGACACAGCTACTATAATGCAAACTGAAGAAGAGACTACATCACAAATTTAAATAAACTGTGCTGGTAGGATAGTAATATTGAGAACAACATACTAGGTAAAATTAAACAAAATGAAATATTGTTTGTGTAATGACACTATCAAGCAAAACTTTTTAAATTATTTTCCAGTATTGATGTTATATTGGTAGCATTTCTAAGCATGTTGAAAAATATTATCTCCAGGAAGTGGTGGCTGAACTAAAATACACCTAACACAGGAGCATTAGGCACAAAGCCATTTTGTGTTCATATCCATTAGAATTGATCATTTGGGTGGGTGAGGGGCTGTCCAAAGACAAGGCTCAGTGAGGAAAAGCTCTTAATAAAATCAATGTAACTAAGATCTGAAGGCAAATTGCAATGAACTTTTGTTATCCTCTCTATCTCAAAAGGATGTATACCCCTAGATTGTTTGACAAAGACATAGAAAAAGAAAGTATTCAAATCGGTTTTTAACGAGAAATTTGCTCTTGGTGAATTGCATCACCTTTGTCAGACATATGAGAGAAGCAGCGAATACAAAATATTGAACCATTGTTTTTCTTTCACAGGAATTAATTTAAAATTTTTGGGGGGGGGAGAGAATTTTATTCATGTTTTCTGTAGGAAAAGTAATATACTGATAATGAAAATACATTCTAACACTGATACTGGTATTCACCATGGCAGAGGAAGAAAAGGCAAAATAGGAGAGATGTAAGAAGTGCTAGAACATATATCTAACTGTGAAAGTGCAGCATGAAGGCTAGTATTTCACCACTTGGTGTCATTGTAGCACATGATGTTTGCAATTCCTTGCCCATCTCTATTTGCTGTTGTTGCTTCTGTTGCTGCTGGACTAGTTTTCTATTTATTTATTTTTATCGTAGTCATTGCTGCTGTTTTTAATCAAGAGTGAAAGTCAGCAATCAAACTGGCAGTTCCTAATAGCCCTCAAATCTCACAATTAATCTTGTCGAGCATTAAACAGACAGCATAAAGCCTCGGGCACCAAACTGATTTGTGATAAGCTAATTCAGAGATGGGTACAACTTGCACATTTCAAGGTTTGGAAATCTCTTAAATCTGCTAATGCAGCTACTGGTGAAGTTAAGTTCACAGTCCTCTTCCCTTTACATCTACACCCTTCTTCTTCCTAAAAAATCTATCTCCTGACACTGACACTTCTGTGCACATCTTTCTCTCAGTGACACAGACAGCATTCCACACAGAAATAGTTCCATTTGAAAACTACTCAGACCACAAACTCGTTTCAGGCAGTGATTGTCTCTATGCTATGTACGGTGCATGGAACGTCAGATAAAGTTCCTGTCTTTCCTAATGCTCCCTAGGTATTAGGAAAATGTGCTAAACTTTCAATGAATTGAAGAAAGAAACAAAGAAAAAGAAGAAAATGTCACTCTAAACTGAGAATAGCCTGAAACTGAGGCTAGCAGATGAGGGTACACTGTACCAGTGATGGAGCAAAGGAATCCCTTGATTCCCACATGTAGCCAGCTGCAAAATTACTTATCCAAAAGTTATCGACACACAAATGTTTTGGAATGATTCTTCAACAGATCTTTCTCAGCTCCTTTCTCTGCTGTCTTTCCATGCATATTGTGGTGGGTTGACCTTGGCTTGTAGCCAGGTGTTCACCAACACCACTCTCTCTCACCCTCTCCTTAGCAAGACAGGGGGAGAAAGGAAGATTAAAAGTTCATAGGGACAAGGAGATTACTCCCCAGTTACTATCATGGGCAAAACAGGCTCAACTTGGGAAAGATTAATCTAATTTATTGCCAGTCAATAACAGAGGAGGATAAAACACTTTCCCCACCACCACCATCCCCCTTCTTCCTAGGCCTAACTTCATTCCTGACTCCTCTGCCACCTCCTCAACAAGGGGCACAAAGTAATGGAGGTCTTGTTCTGTTCATAAGACTTTGTTTCTGCAAGACCATCCTCCCCATGTCATCCCCACACTTCAGCATGGAGTCTCTCCTATGGGAGACAGTCCTTCACTAACTGCTTGGATGTAGGTCCTCCCCACAGCCTGCAGCTCTTCAAGAACTGCTCCAGTGTGAATCCTCCCCATGAGGTGCAGTCCTTCAGGACCATACTGCTTCAGTTTGGGTGCCCATGTCCCAGGAGCCCTGCAGGGGTTGCAGCTTCCTTAGGGCACATCTACCTGTTCCAACATGGGATCCTCCAGGGGCTGCAGGGGCACAGCCTCCTCATCACGGGCTTCACCACAGGCTGCAGGGGAACTTCAGCTCCAGCACCTCCTGCCCCTCCTAGCTCACGGACCTTGGTATCTGCACGGCTGTTTTTCTCACATTTTTGTCACTCCTTCCTCTCACAGCTGCTGTTTTTTACCCTTTCTCATACCAGCTACCACAGAGCTGATACCACTGATACCAATGGGCTCAGCTTTCCCCAGGCGGTCCACTCTGGAGCTTCCTAACACAGGGGCATCTCATGGTCTTTTCTCACAGAAGCCACACCTGCAGCCCACTCACTACCAAAACACCGCCAGCACATCTGTCTTTCTGGCCTCAGTTGTTTGCTGAACACATACATCTTTGCACTTCACCCCCACTGGTCTCAAAGTAAAAAATATACAATGGAAGACTGCACTTAAAATTAGTATTACATATATTAAGCAACTCAAGTTTCCTAACACATAATTTCCTTGTTTTCAGTTTTGCCTTCAAACTTTGGCAATGTCCCGTTAAGTTGCTAAATTTATTTCTATCAGCCTGTGCAAGGGAGGCTAAAGTGAGGGATTAGCCATTGGCTTGAAGGCCAGCAAGATAACCAGTGTTCAATTAAGTCCAGTTTCTAAATTACATAAATGAATCAATACAGTGTTGGCAAAGATAACAGCCTCTATGAAACTAGTCAAATGGGTCACAAACAGAAACAAATAATGCTTGTAATTATCTTACACTGTTACAGTAAGTCAATTAACATACGTCCTAAGCCATGCTAATGTGGCTTTGGAGGGTGTCAATTATATGCAAATGTTTACATATTTTGATGGTTTGGAGAGAATGGATAAAGTAATAAATGAACAGGGGAATCTTTAGCAGATCTTTACTGTCATCTTTAGACTTCATCCTTCTGCAGGGTGTCCTGACTGCACAACACAGACCCACCTTAGGGCCTGCCCAGCACCAAGGAAACCTACCAAAACCACAGGCAACAGTCTGCCTGTGGAAAACAGACTGGTGCTTTCCAGGACAGCCTGAAGGGCAAAGACCCCACTACCCCAGACCAAGAGGCACCCTAGGGCACTGTCAGCATCATTCCAGTTGTAGACCTGGTCTGAAGAGGACCAAGGACTCACCAGCTCAGCACAGGTAGTTGCCAACGGCTGAAGATTAGCTGGATCAGGCAAAACATGAGCAAATGTCCCACGAAATATGAGAGTTCAGAAGTCCAGGGAGGGGGTTGTCATCCTTCTTTCCTTCCTGCTTTCTTTTATCTCCATTCAACTGGTCAAATCAAGTGTAGTAAGAAGACACATTCCAGCCCCCAAGACATTACCCTTCTTGAGAAATTTTGTTTTATTCACTCTGTAAAACTACTTCATGATTTTAAATTAAATATGAAATCCAGTCTCCCTGTCGCTGTTTTTATACGCTCAGGATGTTTTTTCTTTAACTCTTAAACTTGTGCACTAATTGAGACCATAGCAATATCTTTTGTGAAGGTGCTCAGGGGAATGAAAATGCCGATAGGGAAGTGCATCTTTATTTTAACAAA
Source organism: Pseudotriccus pelzelni (assembly GCA_035584735.1). NCBI lineage: Eukaryota > Metazoa > Chordata > Aves > Passeriformes > Tyrannidae > Pseudotriccus > Pseudotriccus pelzelni. The sequence goes on along the minus strand of JAWMRA010000090.1, from coordinate 5,962,333 downwards.
ATCAGATAAAGAAAACGGAATAACATTATAAACCACATTTATAATAAGGCATTTTTGATTACACAGACAAGGAACAGAGTTTATGGGGAAAATGTGTGCAGCTGTGACCTCTGAAAGTAGTTCCTGAATCCTGCAGAGAGTTACAGTGGTGGTGAGGTATCTCTCTGAGGAAATGCAAGTATTAAGCCTCTTCTGGGTTTCTAATCCTCAGTTGTAAATTATTAAGGTACAGAAGCCAAAATGCTGCATGAGCCTGGGAACTTCCCTCTTTGCTAACCCCTTTTCAAGATAGATTTTTTGATTAGGTAGAGATTTGGAGCTTTTCCTCAAAATAGGTGATGCCTGTTGCCTCCCTGCTGTGTGACAAACGTGTGCTTGTTCAGGTACAGGTAACATCACACCACCCACAGCAGAGTGCAGGATTGTGTTTCTACCTGTGTTTCAGACCAAGATTTTCTGACTACTTCTGGCAGGCTGCAAGACTTCTATGCAATTATGAGATTAAAAACCTGCCAGTATACTCTCCTGTGCACCCAGACTCCAAGTTATGCACCATAAAAGCTATACTTTTTTTTTTTTTTTCTATCTTTCATAAAGCCCATTGGCTTGCTTGGCTCTTCTGGGTGCTGTAGATTATACTAACTGGAGAGCAGTGAGGGAGGCTTTGAGATGAGGGTCTAATTCTGTTATTGCAGGATATGGTGCTTTTTCTGTGTTATGCCTCTTGAGACTCTATGGACCGAGAGTATGTGATAATTTAAACTCATGCAGGTCTCACTGAGGAAACAGCTGACCTGAAAACAGGACTGTTTTGGAAAATGCATTCGTGTTTCCAGTCAGTGCTGCTGATAATATGGTGGGAGACTGCAGGGCCTGCCTGGATCTCTTGCCTTTAGTGAATGTTGGTGGCTGAGCAATAAACTACAAAAGAGACTGTACCCAGGTAAATACAGGAATCCACATTTGTAGTCCAGCTTAAAAATACCTGTTCTTTATTCAGATCACTGTTTTTTCATCTCACGTGCTGCCTCAAGACAAAGAAGCTAATAAGTTAGATGAAAGGTGTAACTGGTATCTCCTGTACTAAAGCAAATTCTGTGTAAGAAACTTGAAAAGCACCAGAAAAGTATTCAAACTGCAGCTTTATGATTATTCCTATTAATAACAGAAGTGAATTATATCGTTCACTGACAAAAATACTTTAGATTTATAGAATTTCTCTAAAACATTGAAATTCCTTCTGAAAAATACAAGGTAGGTAGGAATCTTACTTTCCCAGCCATTAGTTTTACTGAGAAAATGAGCATTAGCTTGAGATTTCTGTCTACACGTTTTGTTTGCTTATTACTAGAAACTTCGTATGTTTATTACTGTTAAACTTGAGGCCTGGTATTTTGACATAATAGTGATGAAATTTGGCTGTGACTGACACTCAGGACCAAATCTTTGCTCTAAGGAGGAGTAGTATGTAGAAAAGATTTGCTTTCAAAAGACAACAAATTAGAAACCTGGGAATAGTGTGAAAACTGGGGGAAAAAAACCAACCAAACAAAAAAACCCACAAAACAACAACAACAAAGCTGCTATAAAACATCTGCTACTGATGAATTGGTATCTTTTCTTTACATTGTTTAAGAACAGAAGAGATAAAATTGTCTAGCTAAAAGCAGTGTGTTTACACCAAACTGTATTTTGTACTTGATTTCAGTTCACCTACCTTCCTTCACACACATACACTACTCTCAAACCAACCAAGCAGCTGGTTGTACATGGACATGGTCTCCACTTTGCAGAAAAACCTGGGAACTATACACGGGTTGTGTCCTGAGAGGTGGTATTAGCCTTGTCAGCTAAAGTGGTAGATTTCACTTGCAAAGTTGGATATTAATGTAATCAGTAGACATGGATTTGCAGTAAGTTTCTTTGCAATACTGTGACAAGAACTAAAGATGTATCATCCATCTGCCATGCCTTTTGCTATAAGAAGACATTTGAATACAGACTTTTCCACTTAAGCATGGAGGTTGGAGATTTGCTGTGTGAATATTGGAAATGCACTTTGTGCATGGTACTGCTATTTTTTGTAATATATAACTTTCATAAGTCTGGGTCAGTTATCATGAACAATTTGGGTTGAAAAATTACATCAATCAAACATCTCCTACAAATTTGTTCGCATTTTTGCTAAGGGAAGTATTCAGAGAGTTTGCTACTCACAGAGTATTCTTGTCTTATCCAGATCTGAACCATGGATTTCATTGTCTTAGATTTGTGCCAAATGTATATCCTCATGCCCTCTTTCATTCTTTGTCAAGAAGAAACTCAGTGAAACTTTTCTGCAGCTCCATAGGGGTATATAAACTCACACTTCATGTTAATATTCATAGGCAACACTGGAGTAAGTAATATGGAGTTGTTCCTCTGCTCCTTTTTTGTAGAGACTGAATGGCTTCTTCACTGGATATCAGAATGGCTTCCATAAAGGTAAGTTGTCTGTGTACTGCAAATTGTTTCATGTCTAAAAGACAAGTTCTTCATCTGCAAAAAGCTCAGAACACTTTCTAGCTTTGTAGCACTGTCTGCTCATACTGCCATTTATTTCCAGTATCAGGGAGTTTAGTCCCCATAACAGTGCAAAAGCTTCTGGCCTATTTTCACCAGAGGTTCCAAAATCCAGGACCTGTATGGATGCCAAATTAATGCAAATACTCTCATGAGTAATTTTCCTTTCTTTTTTCCCCCTCCTTTTTAAAAGTGAATGAAAACCAAACCTAAGCTAAGAACTCCCAAAGACTACACAGTGAGGGTATTTTGTTCATGTGTATTTCTGAGTATAAAACAGAAGAAAGTAGATCGG
>JAWMRA010000090.1:5908907-5923953 GCA_035584735.1 Pseudotriccus pelzelni | reverse complement strand
ATTCCTGTGCGTCTGGCTGGCTGTTCCGATGGCATAAAAGGTAGTTCCGTGACCATACGTCCTCCAGACTGCCTACCTGCTTTACGCATTTGTGGCACAGTGCCAAGATCTCTGGTCTTGCAGTGAAATGATTTGCGACACCAGGGTTTTGCTCCTTACACATAAGACTCGATGTGGTTATTTTTCTTCCTTGTTTCTGTTCACCTTAAATTTGATTTCTTTGATTTTTCTCCTGTAGTTTTAGGCCCACTTGGCGTTGTAGCTTTAGTCTTTAGAATTACAAGGTTTATCAATATTGGAAGGAAAAAAACACCCCGGAGTTGCTCATTTTTCTCTCCCATTGTGTAACCTGCTAATTTTCTTAAATGAGCTCTCAGCCCTGATTTTTTATAATACAAATGTTATTTCATGTGTGAGCCAGTATATTGATGTTTTCATGTGTCTACAGGCGGCCCCAATATGTTTTGGACACTTAAATTGTTATTAAAAGAGAAGAAATTGTGAGTTTTTAGTAGGGAGTGTGGTCTTGAGGTTACCTCTCAATGCCCCATGAAGGCCTTAAAGTCAAAGTGATTGATGACAGTGACAGGGAAAGCCAGGTGTAGCTGCAGAAGTGACTGACTGAAGTGACTTGACTCAAAGGTCAAGCCAGGAATTTCCATCTCTTTGTGACTTTTCTGGAAGAAGGCACACTCTTCTGTCAGGTTCTTAAAAGAGTGCCTGTGCAGGATTGGGCTGTAGTGCACTCTGTAGTAGATTCCCTTTCTGTGGCTGAAACCAGGCCATTAATAATGTAAACATGGAGATTCTTTGTATTCTGTTTTACATTGTCCTGTGATTTGGAGTATTTGGAAAAAAAAAAATAAATTACTTCGTAGGGGTAAGGCTGTTGCTCTTGTGCTACAGCTACAGCCTCTTTTTAAAGTGAAGTCTTAGTGCTTGATAGCTTGTCAATACTGGTGCCAAAAACGTCATTTTTGTTCTCCACAGAACACAGAGTATAGATCTGGACAACTCCTGAACAGTTTGGTAAAATAATTAATGCTGTTCAAGGCTACTGGGTTCCACTTGTATGTGGCTGTTTGGTGGTGTTTGGTGTGCAGTTTTTTATGTCATCTTTGAGTATTTTAAGATGGATATCTTAGGTTATCTATAATTCTATTTACGAAGACTTAAAAAGGAGCAAAAGGGGTTTTTTGCCTGAACTGGAGCACACTCCTTGATGACTTCTTAGAGCTGTTAAGTTATATTAAAAAATACTCTTAAAACCCAGGTGTGCATGAGAGTCCTGTTAGTTTTAAGAGTTTGCAAGGTAAGATAAGAATTTTTGTTCTTAACGAAGTTTTCCTTGCCCTCTCAGAGTATAATTGCAGTAAGGTGTATGCAGTGGCTTTAGTTTAAATATGAGTATGTAGTAATTTGGATCTAACAGAACCACTTGAAAAAAAAAATTTTCTGGCGTGCTCTGTTCACGTGGGGCAGATATCCTGGTACCCATGTCATAAGACTCAGATTAGTGATGGCTTTGGTTCCCTTAAGAGCCAGTAAAGATAAATGGTAGAAGAAATAACTCTCATGACGTCTTTAGTCTATGGAGGGAGTACAGAGGATTCCCCACTGAGTTGTCTGAAGTTGGTCAATATGATTTGTGGTCTATCTGGCCTCCCTGTGCTGTTTGAATATTTTTGCAGGTGTTGTTATTGTTCCCCCAGACACATGTGCAACTCTTTCTCTAGTTAGCAGGACGTTTGTCTTAATTGCTTGATCCATGTATTTTATCCCAGTCATCCTTCAGTCCCTTGGTCTCATTAGTGCATCAGACCCAGGCTTCTAGTTGCTTTCAGCGTGCTGTAGGACTTTTTGTAGTCTTTCTTTGCAAAAATTAAATTTAAGGTCCAGTAACCTATTTGTTGGTTTCTCTGACTTCAGTGTTATATTTATGGTGTGATGCACCAAAAGCTTGCTCTGTTCATACTTTTAATCCCTCAAGAAAAACTGCATTTGTTTCTATAACTGATCCTGCAATATATAACAAGCTTGTTGCATACACTCCTTCTAGAGTGCCTGCCATGGAGGGGATACTGCTGTAGCAAAATAAATATGAATGTTTCCCTTGGTATTTCAAATCTTAGAGAACTAGGAGAGGGGGAAGTGAGGAGAAAAAACCCCAATCTCTCTATTTTTGTTGTGAGGAGGGAATGGGGAAATTATATACATCGCTGTGAGAGTGAAAAGAAGCTTGTCATGAGTAGAATGAGGATAAGAGAAAATAAATCTCTGTGTCTCAAGACTGGGGGTGGGGGGGAAGATGTAATATGAATTTAGGTGTATGGAACTCTTGGATAGCTCTTGGGAGGGGAAAAGGGAGATCTCATCTGTTCCTTAATTTGTGAAAGTATTGGGAGAAGTTACCAGATTCACAGTATTTCCAGTTTATTTTCTCTTTTGGGCAAGACTGTACTGTGTGCTTTGCCATTGGGGATAGCTGTTGTAAAGACATCCCTCTACTTTGTTCCTTTAAATAAATATTTAATTGTGTCTACCACTATTCTTCAATCAAGAACTGTGGAAGACACCAGCAGTAGGTCAACAGCCTAAGTTCGTAATGGTTATTGAAACTGGTCTTGAGAACTTCACGATCCTTGCTCTTGCTTCCATAGCTTTCCATGTTGTGTTGTGTAACTGCATATTGCACAGAGTTGAGAAACCTGGCTGGAAGACCAGCTGTGATCCTTGTTCACTGCCTTCCTTGTCTGGGACTTCACGCTACTGCAAATTTCATATTTCCTTGAGAATAGGGCTAAATGTACAACGCATGCAGGGCAGTGAAATACGTGATCCTTAGGCAAGTCATAATGTCATCATTTAAACAGCAGATGCAGGAGTAAAGCTCCTAAGTGCTCCATTGCTCCAGCATCCAACAGGCTGGATAAAACTTCTGCTTTTGAGTGGAAATGTGTCATGCTTTAATCATGTACAGTAACTGCAAACCAGGGAGAACTGTAGGGCCAGAATGGTGGAGGATAAATTCTGATGTGTAACTTGAGCAATTAAGTTGACAAGGGTTTACATTGTGAAGTTTGACACAGCTGTTACCGATTCATGTTGAACAAGGACAGTTGAGAAAGTCAGGCTGCTTGTTAACTGTTGTGTTATTTGGTCTGCTTATGGGGTAAAGTTTCAGGGTAGTTTTCCATTGGTGGAAATTATTTCCAAGAATGTTCATTATGGGGACTTAGCAAAATCAAAATCCCTGTCTGGATGTGTCTCTATTCTGATTTGTCATGTAAGGAAATAGCATTGTTTAGGAAGCATAAGCTGGTGTTAACATGAGTTCACTTAGGACACCCCTTGTTTACATTTGTCTTAGGCAGGCTGAGACTTCACTGTGGCAGTTTTCCAATGATGAAGTGCATCTGATCTCCTGTAAGAGGAGATGGTGTGATAAAAGGAACTTTGTGTTTCACTGAAGATGTTGGTAAAGGAAATAATCTTCCTTTATTATCTTCAGGAATTTTGTAGAGTACAAGTGTTTAAAGCAAATGTAATTGTGGCAAGGAATTAGTACTATTAATTTTAAATATTAAAGATATTATCTATCTTGATGTGTGTCTTCAGTTGATCTTCCTTCTCAATTACATTCTGAAATACATTTTTGCATTGGGATTAGGTAGTAAAATAAACACTAGTAATAGCTTCCTGTCAGCCTGTGGGTTGAATTACTGTGCAAGTGTGGCACTTTGCAGCTGCTGCCCTGAGCAACTACACAGGACTGTGTTATGTTAGTGCAGGCAAAGGTGCACCTGTTCCAGGGGTTTTCCATGGTGCTTATGTGGTACACCGTAATGAGCTAGAGGAACTGTTTTAAGTAAGGTGACTTAAAATTTCTTTTGAAGTGTATTTTCATTATTGTAGGTGATCTTGGAAAGTGAGGCAAAGATTGGAGCCTTTGGAACTACGGAGCTTTAATCTGAAATGTGTTTTGATACCTACCAAAGAGCACCCAAAGGACTAAGGAGTAGGGGAATAGAGTGATTAACTTGTTGCACTGTAATTTGAGCCACTGAAATGTAAGCATGTCTTCCATTCAGTGTAGGACATAAATATTTGGTCTCAAATATGTGAACCTGTAACAATAATGTGGTAATGGGCAGTGACTTCATACCTATGTGCTGCATGTGTGTAGGTTCTGCTTAGATAATTGTTTTAGAGTAGTGTGATTCACATAGATCACTGCTTGTTCAATTACTCATTCTCATGTTATCTCTATACAAAAACTTGAATGCTCTTAGAAATATGTTTTTTGTGTTATTTTAAATCACTTCCCTGCAAAACACAGCCTTACTTTTTGTCTGCCGTAGGGGAAAAATAGAGAAAACTGACTGGTAGCCAAATAAAACATAAAGCATTAATGACTGTAGGTTTTCTGCTTTTATTATTTCTCTACAGCTGGAGTGGAAAATCAGTCCACTGTGCAATACATGTAATTTTATATGGATGTAAGTATAGGGTGCGTTATCAAGAATTACAGCACTTGAGTATCTATGTCCTGGCTGTAAAACAGTGTTTTCAAGGAGGGCTTGATTAATGTTGCCAGTACTTAACTCTGTGATCTGATTCCGTGAGTACTGGCAGAACTCACCTTTGGTGGGTGTGGGAGGTGAGAAATTCTGCTTTACCGTGGTGGTAGCCTGCACTTGGTCAGTTTCAAAGGGCCTTTAAATTTTACCGCCGGAATTCTGGCTACTGACTACTTACTTTGCATTAGTGGTGTGGTTTGTCTGGCTCCAGAAAGTCAATTCAGCTTACTAAACTGGGAGAAAATGTTTTGTTTTGGTTTTTTTTCTTTTTCTCTGTGACCTGAGATCACAGGAAATCTAGGTTGCTGTAAACAATTTCACAGATAAGAAGATCCACACACTTTGAAGTCAAAGAAAGAAAACCAAGCTGCTGCTTTGAAGAAGATGCAAGTCAGCAATTATTTCTTTGCTTTTATTTTGCTTTCATGACTCAAACTACTTGAAGGAGTTCAAGCTAATTTCTGAGCACTGTTAACAGGAAGGTGTTTGAGGGTTTTTTTTTATTTGTTGTATTCAGATGTAGCTTTGGCTTTCTGAGGAGACAGAAGCTAGCTATTGTCAAGAGGCTGAAGTTCTTCCTGGTGAATATTAGTAGGTGTAGAGGTGAAGTGTATGCTGTATACATTAGTTGTTTGTTTTTATAAACCACACAGGCTCTTCTGATCTTCTTTCCCTTCTTTCCTGGGTTCCCTTTAGGGCTGGGATGACACTGCTGAGATGCCAGGATTTCATCTGGCTTTCAGTGTTTGAAGTGTTGAGCTCCAGTTTGTTTCTTTTCCTGAGAGTGTATTCAGATGATCTGCCTTTACAGTTGGACCACTCATGACACTGACAACTGGTAGTGCTTAATTTTGATTCTCCACCCACCCCCTTCTGTGGCTTCAGTTGCATTAAATTACAGTATGGCTTCACAGCCAATCCTGTTGTAAACAAGCAAGGAAGGGCTGATCTAACTGGTAATTCCTTCTTTAGTGGTATAGATACTGTTTAATTACAGGTTTTAATCATGTTGTTGTGGCTAGTCCATATTATAAATAATTTTTCTCTGCTGACCCAGTGGCAAAAATGTGTTCAGCTGCCTACCAGCTTGTAAAAAGCATCAAAAAGGTATTTGCGTTTAAAAAAAATTGAAAACCCAAGTGATTTTAAGGTATGTGGGGAGTCTTTCTAATTCAGAGTCTAGGATAATGGGGAGCAGCACACTGTGTATGGCTCTACCACTTTCTAGTTTCAGAGTCTGACTTGATAGGCTTGGTTTCAGCATGAAGTCTTGTGGGAGAGTCTTTCTTTTCCATGTTTTGAAGCAAACTTTTCCCAGCAGTGATCAAACAGCAAAGGCCTGCTCTAGGCCCTCATATTTCCTAATAGGTGATGGAGATTTTTTTTTTACAGACATACCATAGCAAGACACTTTATATCCCTCTTTTTCCTGCTTTGCTGCACACCTTCCTTCGTGCTGAGGTTCCAACAGGCCTGGGTGGGAGAGGAGGGGCACAGGACAAATGCCTCACTGAATAATACAGAGAGCTGGAAGTAGGAACCCACGTGTCCAAAACCTAAATCCTGTGCCCTTGTCTGAGCTGTTGACCCAGCTATGCATCTTGAGAAGCGAAATGCCAGAGAAGGGACATGGAATGAGAGTCGAGCTGCAGGGGTGAAAAATTTGAGTAGGGTGTGTTTGTGTATGTGGGGGCTCTCACAGCCTCCTTGTCCCTTGGGTACTCCCGTAGCAGAGCAGGTGCTAATCCCTCGGGATCGGGATTAGACAGTGTTAGCACTGGCTGTTAGTCTGTTACGTAAAGCCTGCCATGTGGTGGCTGTGGTGCTGAAATGGCCAGATATGGATCCTGTCCCTGCATCCTTATGCAGTGCAAGCCTCTGTGCAGACACCTCTCCTGAGCACGATGTGCAGGTCATCTTGAAAAAGTGTCTTTTAAACCCGAGAGTCTCTCCTCTTAAAAATTGTGTTGATTTTACGTTAGTCTCGTTTTGCTAAGAAACATTTCTGTTGTTTCCTATAAGCAGTTCAGTGATTTAAAGAAGTAGGAGGTGTATTCTGAATCTTGTTCTTAAGAATCTTTATCCAATTTTCAAGTCTTCTCAGAATTATGTTGTTAATTCTGATTTTTGTTTTGTTTGTTTGTTTTTGGTGGTTTTTGTTTTGGTTTGGGTTGTTTTGTTTGTTTGTTTTCTGTTTGATGGTTTGTTTTGAGTTTTTGGGTTTTTTTCACTTCTGGAAAGAAAAGTGTCAGAACTGATGAAGTGCTTGCTGTGGTATTCTTGAGCCTGAATCTGTCCATTCCTGTAAAATGTCCATAGTTTGATGATAGACATCTAGACCTTCTCTGTGCTACTGCCCTTGCTAGAGAAATGTGGATGCTACAGAAAGAAAAAGAATGAACTCCGACGTTGGAGAATTTGTGTTGCACATTTAAACATGGCTTCTTATGCTCTCAAAGGTCAAGAAACATTTTGATTTCTGAATATGGGTTTCTTTTCCCCTATTTTTGTTAGTAGCCAGTTGTAACACTATTTGTGAAAGATTAACTTAGTGTGAAGAGCATGGGGTCGTGTTTATGTGGCATTATTTTTTTCTTGTTTGATTTCTTTGAACAATTTGTTTGGGTGAATAAACATCTAGAAATTGTTTGACCGCTTGTGTAGACACAAACTAATTTGAAGGTAAAGCTTGTGGGCTTGTTTTCATAAAGAAAGATACCTTTACCTTTGATAAAAACACAATTTCCCCTTCTGTGTATGTGTAGTGGACTTGACGTTCTTGAGTTCTCTTCTATATTTAGTTTTCTACGGCCCAAGCAAAGTATTGTATCAGGTGAGAAAAGCAGAACTAAGGGGTTGATTTAAATTTGAGTAAATTAAGACAAAATGTTTTTGCTGCTTATATCTAAGTTTGAAATTTAGATTGGTTCATTAGTCAGCAGTCAACTTCAGGGACATTTCTAGACTTTCTTACCACTTTCTCTGGTTTATTCCAGCTATGCAAAAAAGGAGTCTGACCTAAGTGGAGTCCAGGCTAAACTCCGAGAGTGTGAAACTGCACTCAATTCTAAAGAAGCTGCTCTGGCCACAGCCCTTGGTGATAAGAAAATTCTGGAGGGAGAAATTCAAGAGTTGAAAACTCAAGTTGGAGAGGTGAGAAGATGAAGTCTTTAACTATCACCATTAGCACGGGAAGCAGTGTTGAGTACTGTTCAGTTTATTAATAACACGAATGGTGGAATAGAGTGCAGTTAAAATTACGGGCTCAGAAGTGGCAAGCGATAGTACTTACTGGGAGGAAAGCGAGTCAAAATTGAAAATAAGCTTGATATGTTTTAGAAATGTTTCAAAGGACAGGCTAACTTCAGAAAGATGGATAAGAAATAGCTGACAAGTATCAGTTTGTGATTCTCTCTGACCTCCTTGTGGTTCTCCCTGTGGTCCTCTGCTTCTGGGTGTCTTACAGAAAAATGAGAAAGAAAAGTCTCGTCCTAGAGAGAAGCTGAGATCAGGGAATTAGTATTTGCCGTGTATTAAAAATGAAGTTTTGCAGGGAAAATGGATAAATAGCATTTAAATGCCAGTTACCAATGTGAAATATCTAGAACTCTCTTCTGTAAGTGACTACAAAAGTGTATGCGTGTGGGGGGAAGGCATTAGTAGGGTAAATATTGGGATTTGGTTGTCAAGTTCAGCCATAACAGGTAGTTGTCTGTAGTTCTGTGTAGCTGAGGCCATTGTGTTGAGTTCTGCTACGTAATTGTGTTGATTCTTTTATTTCTTAAAGCTTGAGGTTTCTTTAGCTACTGTCAAGGACCAGCTTACACATGAAGCCTTAGAGAAGGTCGATCTTGAAAACCGTTGTCAGAGTCTCACTGAGGATTTGGAATTCCGTAAAAATATGTATGAGGAGGTAAATGCTTTAGTCTCAAGAACTAACATTTTGAAAGGGAAGAAGACAACTGGGAGGTCACTCTAGGATTCTAAAATAAATTACGTTGGGAGGGACCTCGGGAAGTTGTCTGAACTGCAACTCACTGTTCTAGATTGAAGACTTCTAACTCCCTTTTTCTATGAAAAATGTTAACTCTGGGTTCTTGTGATAAAGTAACTTCATATATCATGTTGCTTCATGTTAAGCATGTACCTATATTTTCATAGTAATGAGAAAGTAGGTTAGTAATTTTTCTCATAATCCCTCAATGAGAAGTAGAGTGAAGAGGGACACTCAAACAGGTGCTGTGGACTTACAATGCTTTTAATTTCAAACCTTTCTAATAGGATGCTTTTGAATAATGGAAACAAAAGTTGATGAACAGTTGTCTTTTAGAACTTAGCCTTGCCGCCCTTTCGCTAACAGTCCTTGAGGCTTTCTAGGAGAAACCTTAGGGCAGTAACAAATGTACCTAAACTTTATTGTCTTTTGTTCCTTGTGCACTTTTCCTAGCTGGTAGTATTTTTATCTCTGTTCATGTTGTTGGAATCCTTTTTTTTTTCTAGAGACTGCAGGCAAGCATCTGAATAAATGAGGAAAATGCTGTTTAGTGAAAGTGACTGTTCCATTTCACAACTGCAAATCTTGTGCAAGCACAAGAGATACCTCAAGAAGAGAGCGATATATTTCTAAACTCATCGTATTGCGGTGCATTTGTTTGAAAATGCAGACAGCTCTCAGAAGGAAATGTGACTTTACATGCTGATGGTATCCTAGCTCTTATTTCAGTGACTGGCTATTGCAAAGTAAAGTGCTTATTAATATGTGTAGATCAGACTGGGTAAATGGCCCTATGTTTCTAGTAAAAGTTTCAATCTCGGACTAATCCAGTGCTGATCCACAAGGCTGGCTAAGACCTTCATTACTGTCCACTCAGAAGATAGTCTTTTAAAAATTTTGTCTTTTGTTTACTGAATGTTTCTCTATTTTTCTGGTTTTCATAGGAAATCAAGAAGACAAAAAAGAAGCATGAAACTCGCTTGGTAGAGGTTGATTCTGGGCGTCGGATTGAATACGAGCGTAAACTGGCCCAAGTTCTTAATGAAATAAGAGAGCACCATGATGCACAAGTGAGGCTATACAAAACAGAGCTGGAACAGTCTTACTATTCAAAAGTGAGAACTTATTTTCATACAATTGTTTGATGCACTTTGTTTTTGTTTTACTTAGCACTGTAATTACTTGCATTTCAGAGTATGTTTTTATTATGGAGCTTGGCTTAAAATTACTGTGTTTTGCGATGTGAATTTGCATTTTCACATCTCATTTTGGAGCAGGTTTAGTCCTCATGAAGTACCATAATACAAGCATAGGAAGCATGATGTGAAGGTGAACAGTGGAGGGGAAAAAGGGATTAATGCTGGGATTACTTTGAATTCAAGGAAAGTTCATGTATTATGTATCATACTGAACTTTGATGCTCAATAAGATGTCCCATATTTTGTGTAAAGGTTATTTCATGATAGGACTTGCTGAGAAGACAGCAAGAGTAGAGTCTTCTGACCCAGTACAAAACATATGGAAGTTTTACCATACCCAGTGACTTCTGTTTTTCGCTCTTCTAGAGGGAAAGTGAACTCAGGCTGAAATCACTTATACTTCATTTCCTTCCTCTGCTGTTACGTCAGGAGGCATCCTGATGTCTCAACCTGGTTTCTGTGGCTATATTTGTTGCAGTTAGTATTTTTAAAAGCAGGGTGGGATATAACAGCAGAAAAGTTGATACAAACTGAATTTAGTAGTACAGTTTTCAGTCTTTTCAGCCTGCTTATCTTCTGGGCTTCTATCTGTCTTGGAAAAGATAATTTAAAATAAGATCTAGCCAAAAGTATAATCTCTCATAAAGAAGGCTTTCTTGATCCCTTTCCTCAGGTATATTGTTTCTATATTTTTAAACTCCTACTAAAAAATAAATTCTAGATTCCAGAGCGTCATCAACAAGTTCAGTAATAAGTCTGTGGTGCAGCTCAAGTGTATGTGGTAGTGTTCAGCAGGCATGAGGTAGTTATTTTTAAAAAGTAAAATTATTTGAGATTGAAGTTGTGATTGAGAAAAGCAGGTAGAGGCTTATGGCACTGGTGCTGGAATCTAAAGGCACATTACCAGTTTGCTTATGTTGGCTGAAAATAACAAGTTTGCTTGTTTTAGGAGCATTGGTAATCTCAGTTCGACTTCTTGTTAAACACTCAAAACCAGTGCTACAGTAATTAAATAAACATTTGCCAGCAGGAAAACTGAATTTAGTAGTCCAACTTAGCAATGTCTACGAGGGAAACTTTTGAGGTTTTAATCGTAGCATAAATATTCAGAGGACTGTGTTTTCAGGTAGGGCCACACCATATTTAAGCTGAAGAAAGAGATGTCTCACTGTGTTAGAGCGGCACAGAGGAACTTCGTGACTTTAGTATTGCGTGTGTGGAGTTGAGTGATTCATCTTCCTTTTAGCAAAAGCTGCTTTGAAAGTGATGTCTTAACCTGTTCTGCTACAGCTGGAGAGTGCCAGACTGTCCTCAGAGATGAGCAGCTGTACAGCCAACACAATCAGAGAACAACTGAATGAAAGTCACTTGCGAATTGAGGGTCTTTCTTCCCACATCAGCAGCCTTCAGAACGAGGTAAAAAGTTGCTTGTGACTCTCCAGTCCTGCTAATTACCATTCTTGGCCTTTTCTATTAAAGGACTTTCTTTCACTTAACTTATAAGTATGTTCAGTATCATGACTTGAATTTGTCTTCTGTTCTGTACTTTTTCAACTTCCTTAATGTCATCTTTTAACAAACTTGATTTTTCTCCTGTGCAGTATCCTGCTGCAGAGTATTTGAAATATGGTGGTGGTATATGGCTTTTGTGAAAATTTTTGTGGACGGATGGGGCAGTTTTAGACAAGAGAGCTCTGTATTAAAAGTTCTTAACATTCTAAGCAATTTAATTCTGTAGTAACTGAACAGCCTAGTGTAGGATTCTACAAAGCAACATTCAAAACCAGAACTGGAATATACAGTCTCTATTCAGTGTCTCTTTTCCTTCTAGATCTTATTTGAATCTAGACCTCTAAAAAATACCAAAAAAACCCAACCAACCAACATCAACAGCAACAAAAAACCAACACCAAACCACGAAGGGATCTTACCAGGATGAAATTCGAGACTGAGTAAATACATCAAATAACTGTACTTGAACATTTGTAGAGCAGGATCTTGAGCGGAAACTAGTTATATTTAGATCACAGAGGACATAAATCACACCCAAAGATGTATGACACAATGTCATATATTCAGTATTTCCTTGCTTGGAGTATTAGAATAAGTATACCATGAGAAGTATTAGGAGGTTGCTCTGAAGTGAGCTTTTGTAACTTACTAATCATTTGAAAATGCTACAAAACTTATTTTTTGGAAGAATATGAGTTGTCTTTTATCCTTTCTGTGATACATTTTGAATTGTATTCCTCCTGTCCAGTGGACTCTGATAGGACATCAAAATTCCGTGTATTTCAACTGAAAAATATAAATGCAGGAGACGTTATTTCATAATGTTCCAAATAAGTTCGCAGATACTAGTATGAGTCTTCCCAGTTTTCCTGTTGTATAGTCAAGTTACTCTCTGGAAAAGAGCAGGTGATATAATGAATGTGCATGAGGTTACAGAGGAATCGGGTTGAAAGTTTTGGCCACTTAAATCTTACTTCTGCATTTAGATTAATGTCATCTTTTGGTGGTTCAGACAGATTTGTTTGGTTTTGGTGGTTTTTTTTTTAGTTAATTACCTGTGTTCTGTTACTTTGGGAATAAAAGCTGCATTCAGGGAACTTCTGAATTTGCAGAAGTAACTTCAAGGCTATCAAAAGCAACTTCTGTCAGTTTGACTGTGATTTTCCACCAAAAGAAACACTTTCCTGTGGTGGGTTTTGGTTTGATGGGTTTTCTTGTGTTTGGGGTTTTTTGTTTGTTTGAGTTTTGGGGGTTTTTTTGTAGATCAGTGATGTCAACCAGTACGGTATAGTTTTTCATTTTACTGGCACTAACCTTAGTTTGGTGTTCTTGGAAGAAAACTCTTACTGGTGCTGGTCTGGTTTGACTTGCCAACGCTGAGCTCTGAGGTTGCTTCCACTGTGATGTTCCATGTGACATTTATTAAATTCCTTATCTGACTCTTAAAAACCAGTTACACCGGTCCTCTGCCTCAGACACGTACAGTACCTGTTCTCACTGTCTGTGGATTGTGATGACTTCCTAAGTAGAGTTCATGCATAGCAGTTGCCAACAACTTGGTGACTGTGAGGCATTGGTTCCTGTATCAGTCGTTTTAAGTTTAAGTCTGGAGAGACTATCAAACAGAAGAAAGCAAATGCTTATGGAAGTAAACCTTAAATCTGTCATCAGTTGGCCTTTCTTTGATAAGCATTCCATTCCATATGTACAACATAACGTTCTGTTGGCTTGAAGGGATTTTTGATGTAACAAATTAGTTTTCTGATCGTAAACAAATAAGGAATGTTTATCGCTGTACTTTGACAATGGGCAGACAGGCTTTCACTGGCAATA
Source organism: Pseudotriccus pelzelni (assembly GCA_035584735.1). Lineage (NCBI taxonomy): Eukaryota > Metazoa > Chordata > Aves > Passeriformes > Tyrannidae > Pseudotriccus > Pseudotriccus pelzelni. Next base: position 5,910,835 of record JAWMRA010000090.1, on the reverse strand, counting down.
ACTCCTCTTCCTTTAGTGGCACCTCCCTCCCAGAATTGGAATTGGCAGCAGTAAACTGAGGCAGGGAGCAGACATCTGAGAGCTGAAGAGCAATTACTGCAGGATTTGAAGTAAACTGAGCTGAACTTTAATCACGATCCAATTAGGCTGGAAAAGATATCTCGGATTGAGTCCAAGCTGTGACTGAACACCAGCATGTCAACCAGACCATGTCCTTAAACACCTCCAGGGACAGTGACTCCACCAGCTCCCTGGCTGGCTCATTCCAATGTCTAATCACCCTTTTCTTTCTGTGAAGAAGTTCCTCCTAATGCCCAGCACCCCTTAAACAGTTTAACTCTTAAGCTCAGTTTTTATTTCATGAGTAAATTCAGGTGTAGTAGCATATTTTCAGATTTCAGAAAAATGCACCAGACAGTTGTATTTCAAAGTATGCTCTAAGTTTCATTGGAACTTGAGATGTTGTGTTTGTAGTAGGTGGAGTGGAAAACAGGAAGTTGAATATGGGTGAGTTTGAACTCCGAAATGGGAGAGGATGTGCAACTTCACATTCTGTAATCCATGTTGCCTGAATAGCAGAGCACATGAGGGTTTGGGTGAGGTTTCCCTTGCACCACTGATGTATTTCCAATGCTTTTCTAGTCTAGAGCATGGCGAGACAGAGCACAAGAGCTTGAGAACAGCTTGGCAAAGGAACAGGAAAGTTCCCGTCAACGGCTGTCTGCGAAGGAGAAGGAAATTGCGGAGATCAGAAATCTCATGCAGGAACAACTGAGTGACTACCAACAACTTCTGGATGTTAAACTGGCACTTGACATGGAAATCAGTGCATACCGGAAATTGCTGGAGGGTGAAGAGGAGAGGTACTAAAGAATGTAGCAACAAATGGTGGTATCTCTGTACTCCCCTTACTTGTCCCTTTCTCTGTTAAAATGCAGTTCATACTGGTGCTTGACCACAGTTTCCAGGGCACTGGTTTTGCCCTGTCCTCTCAGACAGACTTAGTTCCAAATCACCATGAGTCCCTGGGTATCAGACCAACAGCTTCCAGGGCAGAAAAACATCTTTTTTTAATTAAGGTGCAGCATGGTGATGTAATTAACTGTTATTTGTACATCTTGTTTAGTGCCATGGTTAATACTCTTTCTCAACATTATTACAGGGTTAATTAATTGTTAGCCAAATTTCTCTTAGTACAGAATAATTTTAATGAAGTAATGGCCATGGTGATTGTCCAGCTTATCACTTAGCTGCATTTTTCCACATCTGGCCTCAGAGTTCGTCAGTACTTAGAATTTTTACCTGATGTCACAGCTGTCATTTAAAATAGTTTGATACTTCACTGTATTCTGAGCTGGGCAAGGCTGACTCTGCTCTAAAGGGTGGGGATGAAACAGCAAAAACTTTTGTACCATCTGGGTTTTTGCCTAAACTTCCTACAGTGGCTTAAATCTCCCTAGGGTTTTTTTTCTTTTCAGTCTTTAACAAATGCATAGAGATACCTTTGTGATCTTAACGTAGTAGTCCGTCACTATTCCATGCTGCAGGAACATTAATCAGTTGTTTGACATAATTTTATTCAAGTCTTCAGAAAGCACTTCAGGCTTCACTTCTTCATGTAAGATGCTTTATTTACTATATTGCTGTATAATTCTGTGGGAAGAAGAGATGGAGGAAAGTTTATAAAAAATGGTGGGAAAAGGAACAACACCAGAGTGTGACTGTAGAATCATGGAATTGCTAAGGTAGGAAAAGATCTCTAGGACTGAGCTGAGCTGCTCACCTAGCACTGCTGTGGTCAGTGTGTCCCAAAGTGCCACGTCCACGTGTTTTTAGCACTTCCAGGGATGTTGGTTCCACCACTTCCCTTGGCAATGCCTGTCCACCCTTTCAGTGAAGAAATTTTTCCTAAGATCCAATCTAAACCT
>JAWMRA010000090.1:5866689-5880945 GCA_035584735.1 Pseudotriccus pelzelni | reverse complement strand
TGCCTGTGCAGCAGTCAAAATGCTGGCTGGAGCGATGCTGCCACTGCCGGCCCTATGTGTGCAAGTATGTACCTGGAGCTCCTCTGCCAACACTGTGCTGGTTTTGAGATCCTTCCAGGTTGTCACAAGGAACATCAGGTCTATGCATATCAACCACCATATTACAGATTTCTGTTTCCTTCTCTGTCTGAGTTTCTGCTGCATCAGTCTGGGACCTCCATGTCAAACACAGCCAGGATCTCAGTGGCAGTGGGGGGATCAAGACCTGGGAGAGAGAAGGAGGGCTACTCTGCAGCGGCTGCTTTTTCCACACACCTGTAGTTTCCATCACACTGTACAGGGATGCTGCACATTTAGCACAGGGCAGAAGAGATGGGTTCAGACCTTGACTGCACTTCCTGAGTTTAATTTTGCAGTATTGTGAGCCCTGTGCATCTACTGGTAATGTGCATATGGACAACACCTCCTGGACTACCGGCAAATAGCTACATTTAACTGACTGTGATGTCTCCAATCTCCTTATCCAAAGAACAAGCTGTGAAATCAAGTGAAATGGCTAGATTTGCTCTGCTGATGCCTGCCAAGGGCAGCCAACAGAAATATGCTGTCTAGCGAAAACACGACTCCAAACAGTAGCTCCAAAGATGAGACAGAAAGCTCCAGTGATTGGCATTGAAGTTTCAGTTTTTCATGGCAGACCTTGACAAGTGCCTTCCATAAGGGAGATGAACTGAAGGACTCAGTGATATGAAAAAAATTCTTTGTGTATCACAATCCATCTCTTCCTGCTTTAACACAACATAGCCTAGTCTCCTCAGTGATGCTGTGATGGAACGAGTTCACAAGTGACTGGGAAATAAGGAATTTTGAGGTCCCAATGCTCTGAGAAGTCCCACCAGAAGCAGGGTCAGCTGGAGGGAGCACAACAGTTCCCAGACAGCTCAGCTCATAATCAAGGCAATTTAAATCTGTGCTGCTTTGAGTTGCCAAAGGACAAGTCACAGAGCTCCTTCATTCAATACAAGAAGAGGCAAAACACACAAATTGGTTTTTTTGAATGCTGAAGGACTTGTTAGTCACCATCACAGTACCTGATTCATGGTTTGAAAACACAATTCTTCTGGGGAGAATAATCTGAGTTAAAAAAAGAAGTGGACCAAGGAGCTCTGCAAATTTGATGTTGGGAAGACGGATCTGCATGAGAGACTGTACTGCCATTTCCTGCCTCTCTGTTTGGGTTTTGGGCATCAAAAATTTAGCAGACTGTACATTTCTTGGGATAAGCTTTTCCCCCAGACAAAAATTACATGTCCTATGGCAAAGACTTCCCTTGAGAAGTACACAGTTGATCAGAGAGAAGCTTATCATAGAGGAAAGACATGAAGTATGAAAGAGGAAGTGGAAGTCAAAATGAATGAGTTTCCTTTGCTTTTCCTTGAAAAGAAAATCCAGGAAAAAACACGCTTGGTGTTAACACACGATGGTGTTAAAAGCAGGTGGCCACTTTGGCTTGTCGCTCACCCAAGTAAGTTTTTGTGAGAGATGGTCCTGCTATACCTGACAAACCTCTCCTCATGGCTTCACATTCTAGGTAACACAGACAGACAGATAGTGAAGTGCTTTCAGGACAAAGAGGATGAGGGAATCTGGCTACTTGCATCTGATTTATTCATGCTTTGGGAACTTTAAGATTTGCTGTAATTATTTGCATGGGGAGGTCTTTTCATTTCAAAGCACCATGTATCAAATAAGTATAAGTGTTCAGGACAAACTTAAATTACACTAGCAGGAATCAAGAAGTTTGATTATCCTTTTTTATATTTGTCCCCTTAGATGCAACTCAACTATAAAAACACATCTTCAATTCCCTCCTAAACTGAAAACATAGTCCTTTCATAGGATCACAAAGGACTGTGGTTTTTTATGACCTTTCCGGCAATTGCACACAATTGTTGATTACTACACTAAAATACTGTGGGTGTAAGTAGTTAAGAAGCCAGAAAATATTAGGTAGTAAAGATAAAAGCATTTAACTGTTTCAGAAATGTTCTTGCACGTGGTTCTCATTTGCCTTCAGCTGAGAAACAAAAGGCAGCTTTATCATTATTACTGTAATTAGCATTGCTGTTGTTGCTATTATTTATTACTGCTTTGGCAAAAAGAAGTCTCAGTTCATTAGGGAACTATTAAGCAACAACGGTCCCCCAGCCTAGGCAGGTTTAGCTTTACTTTTGACTCCTTCAAACATTACCAGCTCTGACTAGGGTCACATCCACACAAGGAGCTGTCACAAGGTAATAGCTTGGAGTAGCTGAGCTCTAAAACTAAAATGTTTACTTTGAACTGACTCAGCATCGTTTATCTTTCTTCTCAGAAGGCAAATGCAGAGTGAAACCCTTGTGCCAGAGCTGTGACCAAGAACTCTTTGGCACAAGCTCAGATCAGCTGAACCTTCAAAAGATGTTGCCATTTAAATTGGAGAATGCTCAGTTGTAAAGATTCTGCTGTTTAGTTGTTGACAGCCTGAGAACACTCAATATCAGCGTTTCTCAAACTGGGACCAGCTTCCCTGCAGAGGCTGGAGCCCTGCAAGAAGCACCAAATACATATTTAGCACCAAATCCTTCCACCAGTTATGACACAATTTACAGAAAAACTAAAATGCACAGGACAGGTATGTTGTCCTGAACCCAAGCTCAGCCTGTAAGTGCCTATGTCACCAACTAGTAAAAGAAGATGCTTCTCATTAATTTTGTCAAATGTAACTATTGCAAATTCACTTTCAAATTCAACAGAAAGCGTAATTTTTGCTTTCTCTTTTTCTAAATTAGTAAATGGGAGGACAAAGTTCATTAACAGTGTGAAGACAGTGATTTTGGGTTTTTTTGCTTTTGTTGTTATTGTTTGTTTTTTCTTTTTTCTTTTCCTGAGGACCAAAAAAGCCCCTAAAACCTGTAAAACTTCATGAAGCTGCTAAAACATCTATCGTTGGCAAAAACTGACTTTTCATTGATAAGGGAGAAACAATTGCCCAATTCACTGTTGTGCCTAGTACACAGACAAGAGGAGGCCAAAAGGTCACTCACAAATGACTAAACGTGCCAGACACTATACAAGAACAATTCCTTCTTGTGGGCTTGACATGGAAACAACATTTCTAAGGCTCCTCAGTTTGTTACCTCTCAAAAGCAAGAACAAAAAAAATTCCTGACCTATATTTAAGATGCTGAGTCTTGACACTTGTTTTGCTTTCCACAGAAACAATTACGCACCTCTCTACCATTCCCAACCAAGCTGGCTCGTATTCTAGGAATTTGCTGCATACTATTTCCTAAATCCTCACTCAGGTTTGCACTGAAGCAAACCCATTGATCCCGTTCCTTCTTGCTTGTTTTGATTCAGTTCCAAATGAGGGGTTTGTCATTCCTGCCCTTTCCCTGAGCTCCTGCCCTCAGATTGCCAAGCCCAAAACTCACAGCTTTCTGTGGCTTCCCTGGAGCTGCAACTGCTTTGTGACACCCGTATGAAACAAACATGATTTCCTCAGTAAAGACGAGCTTTCAGGGATGTGCCCCACAAACTGACCTCCACCAGTGGCCTGGGTTTGCGCTCCACTGCAAACCTGAAGTGGCAGAGCTCACAGTAGCTGGTGTTTGAAAAGGACAGCCAGTGCTCCAGGCAGCTGCGGTGAATGGTCCCCAGGGTCCCTGTACATTCACAGGGGGACAGTAGGTCCTCATGGCTGCTGCCCTCATGGCAGATCCTGCAGATTGGCTGGTCATTGAAGGGGCTGCTAGAGGAAGAGGAGAGAAAATTGCTGGTCAGTGCACCAGGAATGTCACGAATTAACACTGTAGGAAACACTTGCAGATTGAGTACTTTGCTCTGTAATTACTATTCCACGCTCTTGGGCTAATGGAAAGTGTAAAGTGAAAAACACCAGAGTGGCAGGCGAGAGACAGATGACCAAGTGCTTCTGCATTTTTGTATTTCCCACCTCTTCACAGAGCAGTGGTGCAAGAAATCTCAAAGTGCATCAGGGAAGTTTTAAATCTGCCTCAGTTGGGCACCTTTATGCTAGTGGTGATGTGTGTCATCACTCCTCATGTACAGGGTGCCACCTCTTATTTCAGTGGTGATCCTCTGGCCTTTTCTTCCGCACTGTTTCCCCTCAATCTACCCACCTTCCTGATGGGAAGTACTAACATGCAAAGGGAGAGGGATGCTCCTCTTGCCACTGATAACCTAAAGACTCTGATTTTAACTCTTAAGATGTTCTGTTTTACAGAGGAATCTTTCAGGAAAGAGGAAGGCAGTCCTTGGCTGGTGCCTGGGTGCAGTGGGAGGAAAGAGGAAGCAGGCTGGGAACCCCGGTGCTGCTGAAACATGGGACCTCTTCAGTGCAGCTTCAGCTCGGCTACCGTGACTGCCAAAGCTGAGCCTGCCTTGTCTGAAGACTTGGTGTATGTGGTTGGGAGAGTTTTTGTTTCCAAGTTACGTGATCTCAGAAATGAAGGTTTTGTCACTACCACTGACAAAACATCACACTGGCTAGGGAAAGATTTAGGAAATGTGCCACATTATGTAGCATAATCATTATGATACTGTCAGAAACAATGAAAATTTTCTAGTTACTTTTCTAATGAATTGTTTTAATTAACTTGTCCAATTAATTGTTTTAATTAACCATAAGCAGTGTGTATGTCCATTGTAACCAGCATTTAGCAAGGTTTGTCATAAGCTGCTGCTGTGAGAACACAGTTTGGGAAAATCACGGAAACTTAAGTTTTGCTACACCAACGTTGACATGCTCCAACAAACAAAGGGTGAGAGAGAGATATACTGGACACAAGGAATGCAGAATTTATAGACCACAAGGGCATTCTGAGATAAAAAAGAAACTAACAAAGACTATTCAGCAGTTGTACTGAAACACTCTGTATCTGGAAATAAAAACATGATAAAAAATAAAATGTGGATTGATTAGCCTAAGTGAGAAATCAATAAATGTTAGAATACTAATTAATGAAGAGAATTATGCAATTTACAGAGAATGAACATTAGTTTCTCTGTTTGCTAGAATGCAGGAATCGTGAAAAGTTTGGAAAGTGTGTGTGCACATAGAGCAACCCCATGCGTGCCCAGCAATGTGAATAAAGTAATGCCTGCTTTCTAATACTAAAAAAAATAGAGAGTTTGATTTATCCCAACATTTTCCATGAGAATACTAGAATGAGGGTTCAATGACAAGTGCACTGTGGTAAGGTTTCATGAAGCACAGCACCACATCTTTCCTTCAGGCTCCCACTCAACTTGCAGAAGCAGCGTGCATCCAGTAGGGAACGGCCCATCCCAACCCACTGTCCCCACATACCTCTGTGTCACAAACGTCCTCACAACAGAGGAAAGCAGCTGCCCATCTTTGGACGACACCTGCATGACATACTGAGGGCAGCTGCTGGCTGGGACACTGCTGCCACCTGGCAGGGCCTTGCCCTCAGGAGCTGGTGGGTGCTCCGGTGGGACTCCTGGCAAGTGACTGCAGCGGCTTGTCCTCATGGCGCTGGGCAGCAGGTCCCCATCTGGGCAAGAGGGAGAACAGGGTGGTGGTGTGGGGGGCAAAGGGCACATCAATCCCCATCTGCCACCTATGTGAGCAGAAACATTCCCGGCTCCTCACCCCAGACTCCTGAAGCCTGCTCGGCAGCTTAAAGCATTATGTGACACTGAAAAACAGTCTGTACATCTCAGACACAGCAAGACAGAGCTTTGTGCTGCTCTTTTTTCCCTCTACAGACTCCCAAGGTCACAAGTGATAAATGGAAAGACTGAACCGTTTGTCACTCCCCCTCCTTTGAAACATTTCAAAGGACTGTACAATCTTCATTTTGTGCCCTTTTCAGTTTAAAGGCTGCTACCGTCCGCCAATGGGAAAAGGTATGTATTGGAGGAGAAAATGGCTGATGGGTTCAAATCCCCTTTAAAACACTCCACTTCTGCTTAGTGTCTTCTATCACCAGCCCACAGCAGAGCACAGACCTGGCAATTAATCCTGTGCAGGGCTTTAGTCATACAGACTTGCTTAATCACAGCCTGCAACGCAGTGGTAATTTATGCTGCAAGGTGAGGTAGAAATCACAGCTAACTAGTATGTTTCTTCTCTGCTTTGCTCTTTAAAGTGTGTTCTGTATGGCACTTTCAGCTGTGGTAATTGGAAAGGAAGTGTTATGCTGGTTGCAAAGAGCCTGGGAATATAAATTCCTGATACCTTGGTAGGATGCTCCTGGCTGGGTGAGGGGAGGCTGAGTGGTTCCACAGGCTGTGCGCCTGCAGGATTCCTCTTCAGGTCAGCATGTGTACAAGGTGTGTTAATCCGTCTGCAAAAGGGAGAAAATTATTTCCTAGCATGCCTTGAGACACTGGGCTATAGTCACATGTAAAATTTGCAAGTTACAACTAGATATTCACATGTTGCACAGAATTTAAACCCTCAAAAAAAGACGTTCTGTATCGAATACCACAGTCACACCACAGTGTAGTACCAGCACTGCGGTTGTACCACGCAAATTTTCACACAGGGAAATGCATCTAAATGGGAAAGTGCTTCGCAAAGTGTTTGTTTCACAGGATTATTTTAGCTATTTTCAGATCACACATACCCCAGAGAGTGAACTGAGACGGCTGATGGGGATACAATGTTCAGAGAATGGGGAAGGAAATCAGACTCCAGGCCTCATTTACAATGAAAAGGAAGCAAATGGCTGATTTCAAAACCATTAACATATAAAAGATTCAGACTTTTTAAAAGGAATAAGAGCCAGGGACTCTCCAAGGAGACCATAATATTCAGGAACATTTTAGTTTTAAAATCCATACTGACTCTGTTTGACAAGAATATTCAGCAGCTGAGTAGCTGCTTCATTAAACTTAAAAGGCCTAAGAAGTATCATGCTTACAGACCCATGTACAGAATTAAATATTTCGTTTCTGATTCTTATCTGCTTCATTGACCTCATTAAATACAACAGCGGGTTTATAATTTCATAAAAAATGACCATCCAAGCCTTTACAAACACAGCCATCAATAATTTGATGAGTTAAAGCACTTGCTGAAGAATCAGAGGATGCAACTAAATGCAAAGCTTTAAAGCACATGAGAAATAATGTAACTACATCTCACCAATGATGTTAATTCAAACTTCTGTGTGCAGTACTGCATTTAATATCCCACTTTGGCAAAGCAAATACACATAAACACTTTCTACTTCATTCTTTTTTTAAAAGAAATTTAGAAGTTACAAAATATTTTTCTGATTTCAGAAGAACCATTTTCACACGAAATCAGCATGTATGCCTGAAAAGTAATACAATTATAGAATTAAATAATATATGCTTTAATACTGAACCCCATGGTAAATAATGAAAATCAGTTGTACTGAGAAGCACAGAGATCCTAAACAAATTTGAAGCCAAAGGTGTCATTAAGTAATTGTAAATTTTAACAGCCACTAAACCCCAAAATCAGTACTTACCCGTGTGTATATATTATGTTCTGTCAAAATGTTTTGCACCTGAAAGAGGTGGAGATCTGTCAAAAATACTGTAATAGGGGAGAGAAAAGAAAGAACAAGACTAGGAAGATGTGCTTAGTAGTATTTATGAAATGATGCAATATTTAATTGGGGAAACTAGAACACGAATATTTATTTCAGATGCCAGAAAATTAAAAGAAAAGCATCTGGATTTGGTATCATGAATAAATGTTTGAAGAAATCTAATAATCAGCTCTTTCTTTTTCTTTTCTGTGTTACTGCACCCACTTATCTTCCACATCTCTTTCTAGACAAAATCTATTCTAAGACTACCTTACTCCTGTAATATTTAAATCAGATCTTTCCCCATTCTTGTTTTTCTGCTTTGCCTTTAGTACCAATCTCTGACTTCCTTTTCTTACCTCCACGACATGAGATTTACAGTCTTAAGCTTTCCCAGGGGACAGCTGATATTAGGTTATATATTAGGAAGAAATTCTTTACAGAGAGAGTAATCAGACATTGGAATGGGCTGCCCAGAGATGTGGTGGATTCACTGTCCCTGGAGGTTTTTAAGATGAGACTGGATGTGGCACTCAGTGCCATTATCTAGTAACCACCGCAGTGCTGAATCAAGGGTTGGACTTGATGATCTTGGAGATCATTTCCAACCTGGCTGATTCTATGATTCTATGATTTTCTTCTGGGTGTTGAAAAAGTCTCTCTTTCAGAGTAACTCTCCAATTTCACTTCTCAATATGAAGCACAAGCATCTTCCAACTATCTTGACTTTGCATGATCCTTAGAGAAAAATTACTATGCGCAAAAGACCCGTGGTTTAATTAAACTACTGTTATGGGTTTAGTTACAGCAGGACAGAAGGCATGACTGGTTTGAAAACCTCTCTGAGAAGTTAAATGCTTAGGGAGATAAGCTAATTGTGACTAAAGCACATATCCCACTGCAAGTACTTTAAGATGCTCCAGAGACTAAAACACACATTGCAGTGACTGGGTGACTTGCTGTGTGGTCTCTCAGCTTCCCCTTCCCACTGGAAAATGCAGAAGAAGAACCAAAAGTCTCAACTCCAGAGTACCGTGAAACTTCCTAATTTTTTACCTACTAGGAAATGAAGTGGGGTACTGTGAGATAGGACGGAAAGGCACCTGAAAATCCTATTTTAGTAACTCTGACAGACAGGAAATTTTCTGTGCATCATGTTCAAGACATTCACAATGGGATTGTTTTAAATATTTCTTGATTTTTTGCTCCACAATCCACAACAAAGAGCTTCAAGGATCCCCTCCTGGTTTCAATCAAACTGCAGCTACTGAGTAAAGGAACTAGTGGAGTAACTGGCAGTTCCAATTGTAGCCCTGGATGCTGTTCACCAACATGGGGGATAGATCTATAATTTTTTTTCAGATTTTTCAGTTTCTTAAAAATCAGCTGGCAACTGTCAGCTGATCACTGCAACTTAGGAACCTTGTGCCATGGGAGACGCATGAAGAGCAGGCACAGCCTGGGATCTTGAGCTGCTGCCCCTGACCCCTCTGGCACTCCTGTCCTTTCTGCATTTGCTTCTCCAAGACACCCAACTCATCAGCAACCCGTACTTTTTTATTTGGACTGAGCTCCAGTTCTGTTGCATGATCCTGTGTATGTGTGTACCAGGGTTGTTCTCTGACATAAGAACAGCAGCTAAGGCCAGAACTCCTAATGGGAAATTCCTACCATTTTAGTGGATCTAAGGATCAGAACAATTAGCACATTTGCTCTTCTTTGCTAAAAAATAAAGAGAGCAAAAAGGCACAGTAACTCTGAGCAAAAACTATCTTAACTCCACAGGATGTGCACCTAAGACCCCTAAGTCCTCCAAAGCAAGGAATTAATTTCTGCAACTTGAGAAGATGAATTCCTGTATCTGACAGTCACATGTAGCTTAGTATATACAAGACATGTAAGGTGCTGCTTAATCTGTTCATTCTGGAGATGTAAAGCCCTCACTGGCATCAAGCCATCAGTGACACAGGCAGCACCAGGAAACAGCAGTTCTGGAACATGGTGACAGAGGAAAAGGCTAGAGAAAATTTTTGTTAAGGATCCACATAACCTGGTCAACAGCATTTATTCTGCAGCAATTACACCACCACAATTTTCCAAGGAGCCAGGAGAGACAACTGAATGGTGCAAGAAGAAAATGTAGTAATTGTTCACCAGCTGAGCGGGACACATTTCACATTAAAGCATTTCAACGTACAGAAAGTACCACAAGACCAAATACCACTGATACTACGCAGTTTTACTCTGTTTCAGCCCATATTTTATTAATTTTTCATGGTGTAGGTAGCATTTTCTATTCAGGTAGTGTCACTGCAGAGAGCTCCAGGACCTTTTAAAAACTACCATGCAGTAGGCTGCATGCAAAGTGCACTTTTATAAACTAGCACATCAAAGAACTGAGTGCTAGTTTGAGGCAGTAGCACAAAGCAGTTTAGAGTGAACAGTCCTTAAGAATCTGTCCATGCATCTAAAACTTCACTGTCCACCCATAACTCAATGGGGTTTTGTTACGTACGGAACTTAAACCACTTTACCATGTGAGCAATCAACTACATTTTTGGCGCTGTGGACTTGAATAAAATGTTTTGTATGTCTGCACAGCCACTAACTTGGGTTATTTGCTTAGATTTTCTTTTTTGTTTTTTAGGTTGTTGTAATGAAAGATGCCACATGATGATACATACCATAAGTAGTTGTGGTCATAGCAATTTAGTCTTGCATTAATAAGAAAAACCAGCATATATAAATATGGCTTACAACTTATCTGGAAATAGTAATGATAGTTTCTTTCAAAGTATAAGGAAACATATACCTTTTCTTTTCTAGTATTAGATTTTTCTAGCAGAAATGTCTTCCCTCACAGAAGCTGGAAAACAAGACAGTGGATTTGTCCCCCTGAGTTGAACAAGCTGCTGCAAGGTTCTCTGGAGCAACATGAGCTGCAGAAAACCAGTATTTCCACAACTTCACTTTACATAAATGGGTTACATGTGTCTGCAGAAACTGGTAGAATATAGGCATGAAAAACAGCCTAAAGTGCACCCTTACTATGCATAATCTTGGAAATAGATGAGTGTTTCTTATATGCTGGCTTCCAAACACTGGGTGACATCCTGTGCACTGTGTCCAAATGCCTTAGTAAGGAGGACAGGAGTTTGAGTGGTAAAGGTTGCCCTGTAAAAGGCAGTACTAAAGAGACACTGCTTCAAAATAAGCATCCTCAGTGAGGAATGATGTAGTAGTTTTGCTGACAATCTTGAGGAGAGGACTCAAAACGATTAAGAATTTTCCATCTTCTTTACCCAACCTCCTCTAGTTCACTTGCCACTACAAAACATCTGTTTACTAGGCTCCCTCAGCTGACAAAGCTGGAGGCCAAGGCTTGCTTGCACCTATTTCTGGGAAACTACACTCATTAAGAATCCCTGCAAATGGAGGAAGGTGCTTACCCTGGCATGTTCCTAAATTCATGGTTTTCCATTGCCATATCCACCTGAGAACCCCACTCCCTTCTTTTCCCAGTGCTGCCCACAAACTTCCTGTTTATTCTGGCCCCACTTACTGGCCAGTTTTGGGGGACAATGGGACACAGCTTCCCCCAGACAGGTCCCTTCCCTCCCGCCAGCCTGGCAGTGGCTGTACTTGGGAAGTCACATCAAACCTCCACAACCTGCAGCCACAAGGATGTGAGTTCTTTTCATTAGGGAGTATGAACTTGGATGTCTGGCTTCCCACAAAACTAGTGTGGTTCCCAAGAATGAATCTGAAAGGTAGCTTCCCCCACAAGGCGTATGGGGTTGGCATAGCCCTGAATCACAGTTTCTTAGTAACTCATTTATGTCTTGTGTCATCCCAGGACGTGGCTTAAACCACAAGTGTTTTCACATTTAAGCACAAAATGCAGTGAATGAACTAGTATCTACTTACATGCTGAAAGCTTATAAGTTAAAAAGGCCAGAAGCTTGGTTTTTACATGAAAAGGTTCCAGATTCTTTAAATTAGGTCAGTTTATACAGTTGAGACGAGCAGATGTTGTAACCAAATTCCAGATAGGCATATTTACTTCCTGGCCCAAAACCTGTAACATGAGAATTTAATTTGTTCTTAACAAGTGCTAAAGGACAAGGAATCCCATGTCAAGTCCCTTAAAGCCACAATTCAACTCTAAAAATCATCAAGTACTTGGTTCTGAAGAGAACATTCTGAGAGAACATGCAAAAATAACTCTTCCCATTTCCACTGCAATGCTGAAAGGAGGGCTGTGAACATCATACGAATTATTGCCCTGTCTCACATAATAAAGTTCTATCTCTGCTTCATTTCCTACTCAGATGGGTAAACATTAGCTGAATTCAGCTGGTTCTTCCTGACCTGGTAAGGTCAAGCTAAAAATGACTTGCTTAAACTGCAAACAGTGTAAAATACTGCTTAGCTTCATGCCTGGGGTTTAGTAGTGAAATCTTGTTCATGTAAAGTTTGTACAAATTAATCCTTTGACAAACAGGATCAGGTGTTTAGCCTGTAGTTTTTCGTGGCTCACAGTGGTAAAGTCTGCATAGATTTTGAGTGGAACTATGACCAAGCAACCTGTCTGTACAGGAGCTTGAACGACAGAGGACACAGGGAATGCTGGCTGGCAATGGGGGCAAGAGTCTGAGAACTGCGAGGCAAAGAGAGCCAGCAAAAAGCAAAATATTTTTAATTATTCATGGTGGACACTTGGAGAAATGTGGCCACAGTATTTCCACAGACAGCTTGATTGAACTGCTAATTCTTCTGTTCATCATTGCTAAGTCAATTTTTTGCACACTTTTAGAATATTTGATTCTTCAAGCTCTTGCAGTCGATACTGTACACAAATATGATCTTATTACAATTATCACATTTATACTTTTCACTGCTGATGGAAAAGCAGTTCAGTGTATGAAAGTTGGAAAAGATACTAAACCAAACCCCCTTTCAAATTAAAAGTAGAAAAGTATAAAGTAGAAAATTGAAAACATTTCTCTTTTTGATAGCTCTGTATTTTAATCCTAGAGTTTAGCCATATTGCCTACATCAGTCTTGCTTTTAACAACAAAAATTTAATTAGAAGCTCAATGAATATAACTTCTCCTTATTATTTCAGTTTTGAACCAGAAACAAAGATTATTAGCATACCCCGATGTTCTGGGTTTGTCTAGGGACAATTTTTTACCACACCCCCCACAAACTGCTCTAAGGTGAGAGAAGGTTTATGCAGACAAGAGAGGAGAAAATAATATTAGGAGTTATTACTAGCAAAAATAGAAACTAAACAACTACATCTACAACAATTCTAATTAAGCAAAAGCACTATGTATTTACAGAAACACCCCTCCCCCCCTTGTATCAGTCCAGGAGGAGATGCAGGTATCTTTCCACTTCTAAAGCTCCAGGTCTTCCAAGCAATTCTGCAGCATTTTGTAAGTTCCTCTCTGTTATCTCTGGGACAGCAGAGCCCAGGAGGGGGTAGGCCCAGCCCTGAGGTCGACATGGAAGAGAAAGAGACGAAGAGAGAAACAGTTCCAGCTGCCCCCAGCCCAGGGCCGGGGGAGGAGAGAGGCCTGGCCCCCACTCGGGGCCTGCTTCTACCTCCTACATGGCTGCCAATTTCATCTGCGCCACAAGCCTTCTCTTCCGTTTTCTTGAAGATGTAATCAGCAAAGGCGTCACCTAAACTCCTGATTGGTTTTTGTCTGGAAATTTCACTCGGACAAAATATTTTCAATCCCCAAGGAGAGGGATCTTTTGCAAACCCACGACACTACCACTCTCTGTTACTGCATATAACCAGGGATAGGAGGCGAACAGATGTTTGACAATAGGATTAATAGGTGATTCATAATTGCTAACAAGGCAGATCAACTTCCTATTTCTAAAAAGATAAAAACTGATACAGCAGGACCTAGCAAACCCTGCTGTGCAACTACAAGCAATATATAATAACAAAAAAGTTTTCTCTTTGTGTGATCCTTCAGAGGCCTGTCTCTATCAGGCTGTATGAATGATTCTAAGGTACCAGTCACATCTTAAAGTGAAGCCTGATGACTCATATTGTAAAGTTCGAGTAAATACATATATATGTTTTGTGTGTATATGTGTGCGGTCTTACCTAGCTGTTGTAAACACATACAGAATCTCATGAACCTATATACACACTCTTACATGGCTGATTTTTCATTATGGAATATTCAATATCCATTAAATTATTGAAGACCATATTTTTATATTTATTACTGAGGTTGCTGATATTACTGTCAATTGTCAAATTTTGGTTTCCTATTGTTGATTTTCATGCATGAGAAATACACAGGTGCTGTTCTCATGCCAGAGCCCATCAATCTCTCTAGACAGCATTGACCTCAGGATATGTAAGAGTAGTAGATAAATTGGAAGATCAATGACTTGTCCCTCCTGCTGTGCCAGCTGCTATTGAGAAATTAATATAAGGTTCACTATAAATAAAAGATAAAAGATTATATGGCTTACAGTGTAAAATATTAAGGTTGGACACAATGTGTTCTATGAATCTAAAGTCAAAAGCTAAGAAAATTAACCCTGTAAGAGTATCCACTGTCTTTGTGGATATACTGAAAAGAGCAGGCTAGAAAACAGAAAAGTTGTCTTTAATAACTATTTG
>JAWMRA010000090.1:5851152-5866589 GCA_035584735.1 Pseudotriccus pelzelni | reverse complement strand
CCTTCCCCGGATCTTCGTTCGCGAAGACTGGCCATTACTACAAAAAGCTGCTGCTCTTTCCCACCAATTTTCTTCCCCTAACTTGCAAAGAAGGCTGAATGAGGACCATTTCTTCATGGGAAATTAAAAATATTCCCATTTCTGTTGCACAGTTCTGTTTTGACACTGAAGACATTCTTTAAATCAGCTTAAAGTATTTTAATGTCTGGTATAAATATATATGTACGTCTATGTGTGTATGCATACACAACATAGCTTCTGCTGGGGCCCTAGAACACTGGGAGGAAACTGGGCTACTGACTATTACCAAACACACAAAAAAAAGAGCTTTTGAAAAGAAACATAAATTCCAAAATCCCTCTTCCCTTACAAAAAAACTCAGAACCACTAGATTCAGGTTCATATCATATCTAACCAAGACTTTCCTTTCCCTTTCCTTTGCTTTCCTTATAAACACTGAGAAACTCAGCCACTGCTCTGAGTGTCAGTGAATGACTGCTTGCTAAATACTCTAAATTGTGCCTCTAAGAAAACAGAACAAACACCGCAGCAGTTGTGGTTTGGCAAAGTTTCACTTTGGCTGCTTCTTCTGGGTGTTTAAAGAGACCTTATCCGAGAGTTTAAAGAGCCCTTATAAAGTGAACCAAACCACAAAAAGTAACACACCAGGGAAGAAAAAAACTCTTTTGCCAAGAAAATGCTGCTGGCAATAGCACAGCATCCTCGTGCACACTTTTAAACACCCCTGTGATGTTGCATAACACTTCAAAAATCTTCATTGTGGTATAAAATTGTCTTTCTTAAACAACAGAATTAACAGTTGACAGATACTTCTATTCTTGATTTCCCGCATATTCACTGGTGCTGTCTTATGCTCCTTGTTAAATACATTCCCCAGGATGACAAAGGGGCCTTCCAGCATGCAGGCTTAACACACCAAGCTAATATAATTCTCCCTAGATTTTTCTGTGTACTGACAACTGCTCAGGACTGATTTTTAGCTTCTGCCAGTGGTATTTTATTCACATCATGTGGAATATGGTGAAGCCATGTACTCAACTTCCTGTGAAAAAAACTAACAGTTGTTTACTCATCATGAAAGAGCATCACTAGCTCCTCATTCAACACATACAGTGTGGTGAAATTCCTGCTACTGAGACAGAATAAACAGTACAAGCACACCATTATTTTTGCCTGTGCACATGGTGCAAGGCTAGATACTCCAGATTTGGTTTTTATAGATCTACTGCAAAATTCCATCAGTGATCCACAACCTAGGTGAAAACAACCACCATCAACACACAAGCTGCTCCTTATTTAAAATTTTAAACCCTAGGATTTGTAAATGTTATTCTTGTTCCTGTAAATGTCCTGCAACAATTCAAGGCATCTTAAAAACAGCATTCCTACCTTCCTTTTGGCAATCAAGCATAAACTTCAATTGATTTGTGCTGAATGAACATTAGACAAGATGCATCAGAGTAGAGCAGCACCCAAAATGCTTCCGGTCACACCTGCTGGGGTAGGAGGTGATGAGACCAGAGGACTCTGCTCTCATGCCCTCTATACTGGAGTTTGCATCATGACAGTGACACAAGACCAGAGGAGAAGGATATAAGGGATATAAATTTGAGATCCAGGATTCAATTCGTTACTGAAAAGTCTCCTTTCACAGGTCTGTATCCAAGATGCAGTAAGAAAATACTGGCCTTGAAAACATGTCAAATAATAAAACAAACTTCCCATTTGCTCACTGCATGGGATAATGAATTAAATAACATGTCCATCTGGATAGACTTCATCTTGCACATGAGAAGCATAGCTGAGAGGCAACAATGAAAATGACATACCAAAGGCCCAACCATCTCATGCAAGTATTCAGTCTCTGCTCATGACAGCCTTAGAAAAGAGATTGCCATTGCTTCCTTACCCACAATACTTTTTCCTTCACGTAACAAGCCCAAAATACCCAATCACAGTTCCAGAGCTCACGACCAGCAGTTTGGGGCAGAAGTATTATACCAAGCAACTGTGCAGGCACATGTTCCTCTTGACACAAAGCCAGTGCCAGGAGAGCTTTCCTTTACCTACAGGTTGTCTCTCTAGCTAACCAAATCCCTACTCTGTGATGACACAGTCCTATCTGCTGTGAACGTGAACAGACCTACTGCGGATGGCTGGAATTTTAACATGGAATAGTGTATTCCCTATGGAGGGTTAGTCTAGATCCATGACCACAGTTAATGAAGCAGACACAGTGTTTACATTTCTACTCCTCCATCTGGAAAGGTCCAGAGATCCATACCTGGATTTTATCAGAAGCAGCTAGCTATAGAAGACAATCATTTTCCCTAGTGGATAATTAAATAAATTCTGCTTACAGCAGTGTTTCTGATAGGATGAGGCACTAGATATACTACAAAAAAGGTTTGGTCATCAACCTTGAAATGTTCCAGATGACGTTTCCACCTTGCCAGTCTGTCTGTCTTTGCAGAGTGTGCACAAACCCAAAAAACACATCAATACTTTTTGTGAGCACCTTGATTTCTTAAAGAGGCAGACTGTAGGTGTCAGCTACCTTGGATACTCAGCACCAGATTTTGCTCCACTTTCAAAGACTTCTACCTCATTTCAGCTAAACAACAGAAATAAATTATAACCTCTTTCAACGTGTTTATTTTTCCACATATAATTTAACACCCTTTGTACATTGCTACATAACTTTGCTTAAGAGAGTCCAGTACTAAAACCAGTTCTATCTCCTGTTATTTTCCATATATTCAGTCGATTTTATGGGTGAGTGCCATGTTCATCTGAAGAATCTCTTTGTCAGCATGAAAAATGTAGCGCAAAGGCTCCGAAGGCAGCATTTTGTTCCAGTGCTTGCCCAGACAACACAAATTACAGGAGCTGGAACTGAGAGATGCTGGTAGCTGCTGATGCTAAGGAGCCCTGAGGGGTGTGGATAGGGAGACAACCAAGGATAGGAGAGATACGGAAAAGCAGTAGGTAATAAATCAAGGCAGAGGGAAAATGGAAACAAGGAAATAGTAATAACCAGCAGTAACTCATCAGTTGCAAAAGGCAAAACAGAATCCAGGGAAAAAAAACAAAACAACCCCCTAAAATAAACTCCCAAACTAAAATAAAACAAAAAGCAAAGCTTTTGCTGGAAGGAACAATAAATTTGTAAGACCACAAAAACAAAAGAAGGACTGGAAAAGTTTTAAAATCAAGAAACGCTATTTTGTCCTTGTTAATGACCTTTTCAAACTCCTTTCTGAACTGAAGCTTTCATTCCAATCATTTTATGTAGAAGACTGAACCAATCTCAAAGCAGAATGAACTATGTGATTTCTTCAGCATAGAAAAGTAAAACAAAGAAAGCTTAAGAAAAGACAAATGACTATTCCTTTTCATTATCATTCACTCCTTGTTATTAAAGAAAATCTAGTAACTCGTGATCACTGCTCAAAGGGACAATAATCTACCAACAGTTGCAGACTACCTGAAGTAAACCAGCATACCTGGTACTACTTTAGATGACATCTTGAAGGAATCTTATCCTTCAACCATGAGAGACAAACAAACAACTGCTATTGTCAGTTTACTGAAGTAAGCCTACCACAACTTTTTAGCAAAGTGTATCAGTATTAAAATATTAATCAAATCATCACTTTAAGGCAGTCATATTCATTTTACACATTTTAAAGCTGAGATGGAAAGAAGCACTGCCTGGCTTTCTCCTGCTGGCTCACAGCAGTGGCAGGAATAAGAAGCACTGGCTGTCAAGTTTCCTCTTTTAACTGCTAAGCTGAATTTGCTCTCTCCAGAGGCCACACTGCCATAGCAGCAACGTTCAGTACAAATGAAGTGTAAAAGTTATTTAGTTTATGCAGTAGCAGGGCTCTGTCTGCTTGCAAGGACAATTTGTCATCCCTTTCATTGTCTGCTCCTCAGGGCACCATGGACTGCACACATGGCCTGTGCTATGGTCCTAACATAACCAAATTATGAGTGTAGGAGCCCATTAAGGTCAGTTGTGAAACAAATGTTACACAGTCAAATCCAAAGCACCTCTAGACGGAGCATTTTTCCCCAAACTTTTACTGAGCACAGTCCACGTTCACTGTTGCTAAGCTTAAACTCATTTCCATGCCAGTCTGTCCATACGTGCTTCCTCAGATTTCTTTTGGGATGAAACTACCACTGTCATCAGAAAACTGATCATATTTGCATTCTATGAATGTTAATGTGAACACATGGACATACAGAGATTCATCCAGAGGTGAAAAATGTCAGAAACTATCAAAAGCCCTTTTCTACAAGGAAGCTGCAGTTTCAGAGCTAAAGAGGGTAGAGAAGGAATAACATCCACTACTATAGAAAGAAGCTTGCAAAGACTTTGGTTCAGTTCTCACAAATTCCTTTGTCACTAAGAGACCAAAGAAGAGAGGGTTAAGAATATTTTTATATATCACAGGCTAGGGGAGAAATGCCAGCCCTCTGCTGTTTCCCACAAAACGACTGTAAAGCCTCGACCAATTGTGGGAAAGGGCAGAGATAGTTAGATTCTAACTTTTCCCTAAAGAACTGGGCAGTTCAATTCACAGGATCTCTTCCTATACTAATTAACAGTTTTCTGAAAGACATTTTCTGTTCAAGATTTTCTCTCCCTCTCTAAAATCCCCGTTTTCTCTGGTGCTAGAATCTCTGTTGGCTACTCCACCACAATGAACAAAAACTTAAAAGACTGAAGAGGGAGGAGTTTCAGATTTTGTCCAGTACACCATCTGGATCACACAACACGCAAAACTACTCATTTAATGAGGTCAATTTGCACCTGCTGTGACAGTAAACCCAATGTATCTCGAACTCAGGCCTTAAGCTGGTCTTTATATTGATGCAAAGAGACTGCAGAAAAGGTGGTGTTTGGGGTTTTTTTTAATTCTTACAGACTTTTTATATATGGCTCTGTTGCAAACTGCCTAGGTAAAATGAAAGACCACCCTCCTCTGCCTTATTTGCAAGTGACTAGAAAACCCTTGAACTCTTCTACTTGACAACACCGATTACTCCCTGATGAAGGTGAAGCTCTAGAAACTGTCTGGGATTCAAAGTTCAAACTGGAGACAAAGGATAATTCAAGTATTCTTCAGCATTATGTCTGAGACTATGAAATATATTAAATACTAACACCAGTACTAAAATTTTGTTCATAAGGATTTCCTTTGAAAATTAATTTAGTCAAAAGCAATGTCAAGACAATTGCTTTTAGTAATACTGGTAAGAAGAAGGAAGGGAAATATTGATTTTACCTATTTATTATAGTAAGCAAGCAAGAAAAAAAAAACAACCTATGTTCACATATTTACAGATCACTATATATGTTGTACAGAATACATACAGATTAGAGAATATGGAGAATATTCACATTACAATTGATCGCCTACAGACACCACTCTCGGTGAACAAATGCAAACTATTCTCACCCATTTGTAGTACAGTTACTGAACACTGGCTGCTGGAAAGTCAACAGAACAGCCTTGAAATTAAAGTTGTATTTCCAAGCAATATTATGCTTCTGTTGTTTGTTACTGCATAAACATCTCAGCCTTAGCCTTATAATATAAATAAAATAAAGCAACAGAGTGTAAATTAGAGGGAAATAAAAGAATATATTTAGGTAAATGGTGCTCACGTCTAGATAAGTTACTTTTGATAGTGCTACAGTGCTTATTTATGAGATAGGACTGATACTTAACTAAAATGGACTGTCAGCTTTAATTATAGATCATTTATGTTGAAAACTACTGGATAAGTGGTCAAGGATACCTCTTCCAAGTGGAATCACAGAAAGTTGAGGTTGGATGGGACCTCCAGAGTCATTTGGTCCATCTCCCCATTCTCCAGCATGAATATATAAACTGTTTGCAATCACCATTCATGTGTCATCATCAGTCAGCAAGTTTCCTTGCAGGCATTTATCTTCCAGAGACAAGAACCTTTGGAGGACAAAGTCAAGAACAGCTTCCCACACACGAGAGCACAAATAAGAACACAGAGCTGATCACTCGAGGTTCAGTGCAAACAATGTAGTTACCTGGGACTTTGAAGAGGATTTTAATTTGTTTCCATGGAGGCATCCACAGAGAGGGTGACAAATCGGTGTCAAGGACTGCTGTGGCCAGCAGGAAGAACAAGGTTAGAGCAATATACAGTTAATTGCCTGCAGGACAGGGTCAGAAAGACCACGTAGGACAGCATTCAAATTAACTCATCTATTTATAGAACGGGAACAGGTTTTAGCTTATGTATACCAGTAGCACTTACAGAAAAGAAAATCAAGCTTTGTTTTGCTTCTCTGTTCCCAGGGTGAGTTGCAGGTGCTGCCAAGACCAGAAAGATCCTAGGCGGTGTTGGATCCCAGGACAGGGCTCAAAAAATCTCCACCTGGATCCTATCCCCCAGCTAATGACTTTTACATCTGCATTCAGTGAGGAACTAAGAGCCTTCTACCTTACCCAAATCAAACAATCATACATGCCGCTTTCTGTCCCCTTAAAAAAAAAAAAAAAGTTACCAGAGACATTAGTGTCCTCCTGGGAGAACAATCCTATTACCTGCCCATTGCTCTTATTTTTAATTCCTCTGCACAGCACTGAGGGCTGACCCTGTCCAGAAGGCAAGAGGCCACAAAGCCCCCTAACAAGGAAAATGTCACCCGAGTACTCCTCTCAAAACACGGTGAGTGAAGCGATTTAAAGCATATTACCTGAAGCTAAATCTGTTTAATCCAGAGAACTGCATGTGAAAACATGAGCCTAGAAGTTTCTATGGGTTGCTGCAGCAGTCATCTGCATGGTGTACCCTGTATTTATAACCTTGGCTTATTTCTGCTGTGAGTGAATGAATACTTGCTTTCATAACAGATTCAAATTCAATCATCGCTGCACAACTCTATCTACTTATACAAATAACCCCAGGGTTTTGGGCATTTATTCAACCCTTTAATTTAGCATGAGGGGACAGTTCCTACCAACAATCAAAGCCAGGTCTCAGTCTGACACCAGCAAATGTACTCCTGTAACAGCTGTGATACAGAAAAGCTTTCTGTTCTGCTTCAAAATTCTGCTTAAGTTAATAGCGAGTTTCTTTTTTCTTTTTTACTTTAATAATTACAATTTTCAAAGATAAACTGGGTTGGGTGTTTTTTTTCCCCTTCTTACAGAAGCATGAAGATTATCCTACAGAAGTTTGAAGATTACACAGACCTGAACTTATATATCTCTCCCTTTCTGGCTCATAGCTCCGTTTATAATCCATTATTGAAATTAAATTTAAAAAAAAAAAATTCTTAGAAAGTACTAACATTTAAAAAAATTATACATCTTAAAGAAAAAAAATCTGAATAGTCATGATCAAATTGTAAGCAAACAAAACAGTGGCAAATTGCTGAGTAATCACGTTCAACCTAAACACAAGCCATATATGTGAAGTGGGCAACAGACAACTAACAGCTAAGATCAGCTAAGTAAAACAATATGTCAGGCAACCTAGGCATTTAAGTAAAAGTAGCCACCTAAGTTTTACCCGATTAGATATAATTATTTTCTCCATTGATGTCATATTCCATAATTTTCATAATGAGTAGATTAAATTAAAAACTATTCCTAACAGGAGCACAGAATTATTTCAGATTATAAGGCTATGCATTTCAATAGTTTCTTGGGTTTCAGGCATCAACTAATCCCTTCTAAATGTACTTTCAGATAATAACACTATGACTCAGCTACTTCTCAAGAAAACAGAGGCAGAGATGAGAAGACTCAAAAATCAGAGAAGGCCCAATGAAGATCCTGCTGTAGAGAGTTGGTCAGCAGCAGAAAAACCTACACAACTCTTACTTTTTCTCACTATGGAAGTAGTGTCTATCTGAAGACAATGAGGAATGACTGAAGGAAAAGTTCTTCCTTACATTGTTCCTCACCTGAGAAATTCAGCCCATACCATCTCTAAGCGCCAGTGGACAATCCCAGGGGTGACAAGATATGTTTGCTTCTAAAAGCTGCAACACTTCCAGTCTTATGTTACACTACTGAATAACTTCCTCATTCAATTCTTACGTGTGATTTTCAAAGCTTAAAGCTCAGATCTGATATTTCAAAACTGCATTTTTCACTTTTACTTCTTAGCCAGAAACTCACTATGACTAATATCAGCAAAATGTAATATATGAGATACTGGGAGTGCTCTTTTAATTTGCTTTCGCGTCACTGAAACTTTGGGGATATAAATGATCACTCAACAATTGCGCTGATTCTTATTTCCATTGTTTACAGTTTTGTTTTAAATCCTACAGTGAATGATTCTTTGCCATTATGAAAAATCTTATAGAATAAGAGACGAAAAAACTCTTTTGTGACAGAATTTTTCAACAGCAGCAAAAACCCCGCCAACTTTTAAAAAGACAATTTTTTCAACTTATTATTCAAGTTTTCACAGTGGCATACATAGAAACCAATTAGTTTTAATCTCCATTCAATTTTATAGAATGCTTTCACATGAGCTCTTAACTCAAAGCTAAGACTCCAATAAGGACAGTGTGAAGATGATGAGAACTCTGCTAATATTATCCTCACAGAGATAGCAGAATTGAAATTTTCATGTGTTTTTGATAAAAAGTATTATGGACATAATGTTCAAAACTGTCTAAAAATTGCTCTTTGGGTTTACATTAACCATGGCTGCCTGAGAGCAAATTTCCTTACACAGCCACTGAAGTACAGACAGCAGAATTCAATCCAGAGGGGCAACAGTACAAAGAAAAGTACCAGTTACAACTCTGGAAAGCAAAGGGAAAATATTAAAAACTAATTTTGATTAATCAATAGGACTAAATTCCTGCATTAAATGCTAATACTTTTAATCACAGATATCTGAAGAAGTGTAATTTACAAATCTCTCTACCCTTCTTCTAAATACCTGGTTGAAAGAAAATTACCTATCTGAAGACCTGCTAAAGTTATATCGATTATTTATCTGGCAAGGCCCAGTCACAGTTTGGCGACTTTTGCTAGATTTGACACACACATCCTAACGCATGTGAGAACATCATGGATTCTTCCAATTGCAACTACTTCTGTCACATATTTTCCATAATCCCCTGCTGTTTCCCACCCACACAAGTTGCATAATAAAATTGCTTTCCCATCAAACTTTACAGGGCCATCTTACCAGGTACAGAAATGGAGATTTGTTCATAGAGGCTGAAGTCATCTTCAAGAAAATACATGTAATTTCTAACAAAACCTCTTAGGAAACAGCATTTTAAAACTGTTTGCATAATATATTTAATGACTGAAGGTTGTTAAAATGTATGGAGATATACTTAAAATTAACAGAGACACCTTATGCTGATAGCTTCACTTCTTTCAAGTATGCTTTGTTTTCTTTGTCAGTTCATACTGGTTATTAACGTTTTGGCTACAATCTGTTTTAAAAATAGCTCCCCTCATTCTTTCTGTGTTATTTGAGATATCATGGTGTCAAGCCCTAGTTTCACCACCAGGAATAAATCTAATATTATTAATCTGTGGTATAAGCAAATCAAACTGAGTGACAACTACAAGAGAAGGCTGGTTGTTAGGAAACAAGGATGCTAGTAATCAGCACTCCTCAGGAAAAAAACCAAACACAAACAAACAAAAACACATTAAAAATGCACTGCTGTTAGATGGGAATTTGCTATAACATCCATGTATCAAGTAACATTTACAGAACTGTGGCTTGTTTTTAGAAAATCAGCTTATAAGAATCTGGCTGGCAGCAGCAAAACAACAATATCAGAGTGAAATAACTGAGAAAAGGGGCAGCAGCAGAGCAACTTATATGCCCTAGGACAGAAAAATTCTTCCATCCAGCTTACGGGTTTGTCCAGTCATGCTGTCCCAGATGCAGAGACCACAGCAACTTGTGTGTCTGTGCAGGAAAACCCTCTCCAAATACTCTGAAAATTCCTTGCAGCTCTAGGCTGGTCTACACAAACACATCCATACCTGCTTATGGCTTTGGTGCTGCCGGAACCTGGAAAAACTCCGGTCTGAGGTTCACTATGGGACACCACGGCAGAGATGATGCCAAAAGAGGGTATTTTTACACAAATTTTTGCAAACAAAGAATAACCTCCATCTACCTAATTCTTCTAGCCAGGCCATAACTGCATGACTGGTTTCTGGCATATGAGTTAATATGAGGGAATGACTTTAATGCAATCTGGAGTAGAGACAGAACAATTTCTTCCCTATTTGCTAAGAAATCCTTAAATGTACCCAAAGTACCCATTAGGTGGGTCTGGGCTGCATATTAGCACCGCTATACAGCTCCTGAAATAGAGCAGGCTTCTCTCTGCAGCTCTGAGCACAGGGAAAGCAAGCAGAGACCTGTCTGTACCCAAAGAGGTACCCAAGGAGGCACCTGTATCTACCCCATCTTACAGGCACCCCATCTTACAGGCATCTTCTTTAGCAAGATGTGGTTTTCACTCAGCTCTAAATAATGTCACTGTTAAAAGGGAAAAAATAAGAATAGGAAGGTACAGCTGTCACTTAAAGTGCTGTGGTCCCAGGAGTCAGAAATTTCTGATATTCAGTGAACCAAACGGACTAAAGTTGCCCCATTTAAGTCAAACTACATCAGTGCTAGGACTACATTCCCTTTAACCCTGGTACTCGGTTCTTGTTCCCTCCCTTTCATTGGTAACTTACATTGATCCAGCTTTGGGTACTGAATTATCTCCAAATTAGTCCTACTGGAAATGTCCTGGAGAAGGAGGGTGTTTGAAGGTTCCCTTGGCTCACAGGGACATGAGACAAACTCAAGAGTGTGGGGCATACCCGGCCAGCCATTCAAATCCCCACAAAGCTTTAGGACTTGCTCCATCACAGCAAAAACCAGGGAGGCTGTGGATAACAGATTAAGAGCCAGCTCTAGTCTGCTCTCATGAGAAAAGTCTCTCCATCAGTTTCTCCATCAGCTGTGTATTCTTCCCCACAACATGGGAAGGCATTCCCCATGTAGGCAGTTCAGGAGGCTCAGGAAGTCTGTTGAGATCCAACAGATGCAACGGACACCAGGCAGTCCGTGATGCTTAGCCAAATTGTTTCATTCCCGTTTCATGGCTTACAAGTACAAATGTCTTGGACTTTGAAAAACTCTCTGTATGATTACATAGTCCCAGGCCCAATTTTTTTGTTCTTCACATAAAATGCACTGCTAAGAAGGGGACACCATTCAAAATAAATTGTAAAAGAGAAGAAATAAAAAGCAAACACACAAACACATGCAACGTGGAACTTTATATCCTTTATTAATCTCGCTGACAGAATCAAAGAAATATCTCTGTGATTACTGCAATAGTCCAAGAATGGGGCAAACACAGAAGGGTGATTGAAATCCTTGTCCTGAACTCTTTAGGGTGCTCAGGCTGACAATAAGCAGAGGAAAACACAAAAGCAGAATGATGAGGTTGGCAAATATACAGGTCCTACTGCCAACATTTTAGAAGGGGAAGGATATCAAGGAATGAAAAAGGTGTTAGGTAAATACTGGCAAAACAGTAAAAAATTTGGGAAGTGCAAAAGCTCAAGGCAGAAAAAAGGAAGTATGGAAGGATGCTGAAGTGCCATGATGTAGACATACTCCAACTCAGAAACAGACATGACGGAGGCAGATTTAACACATGATTTTATTACAGTTAAATGTTGTGAGAATCCACAAGGCCTTCTGAAACTATTTTGAATTAATGGGTATCACATAAAAAATAGATGCTTTTCAACATGAAGTTCATCCATAAGATACCACATCATTATATTGGGGAAAATTTAGTAAGGGATTTCATCTCTTTTAATACAAATCATTTGGATTTAGTTTATGGGATCCATCAATCTGTGAGTATGTCTGAGATTCCAGTGTCACACAGGAGAGATAACCAGCTCAGGAGCTGAAAAGGGACACTTCAGAGTACTCCAGAGAGAAAGGAGCCTGCTGTGCTGAGATGGGTTCATGATGGGATTAATGCTGACCCCAGACACAAAGCTTGGAAACTAAACATTTCACCTTAGAAATGCCAAACCAGAAAGTTCTTATACTTTGGGGGGGGCGGGGGGAAGACACAGGCACTTTTTAGTTTTCCACAAAACACTTTAGTTTCAGGATGAAAGCAAGTACCAAGACACCAGAATTTTTAACACACAAGAATACTCTTTTTGAGAGTTTACCCAGAAGAACTGTGGCCAAGCCATGCTTGATTTCAGGAATAAACCGCTTCTCCCCCTCTCCGTCACTCCTCTTCCCTCAGAACCACAACAACTTTGACTGCCCTCAGGACAGGGAGAATTTTATATTAAACGATTGCCCTCGGCCATTCGGCTGAATTAAGTCAAAGGGACTGCTGGCAGGCATAAAATAGGCATGTGTTTAAGAGCTTTGTTGGCTTTGTTGCCACAGTGGATAAAAAGGAAGTTGGAGATGCATCAATCTGGAATCTCCAAGACACAAAATATAATCACAGCTATGAATTAATTCTGGTCTACATTGCGTAACTGCGAGCAAAGTGAGAAACAGTAGCTATTTGCCCCTTCCTATTGCTTTTTATTCATGTGAAAACAGGTTCAGTAATCACAGGACAGGAAAATACAAGACTATATGCTGTGTGAAGAGGTGTATCATAGTAAGGGCACTCAAAAATATTTACAGCACAGCATTGAGTGGACTGACACAGCAAGGATGACACAGAAGTAAGGCAAGAATTCTTTGACAAGTGTTCTACTTCTTGTTATCACTTCAATAATTTGGAGTACTTTGATTTTGTGACAAGATTTCCTGCACTGTGTCACTAATAATTTTCCTCCCTTTAGGACTACGTCTAAGCAGCAGGAAGCATTGCTTCCTGCCAATTTCCATAAGGAAAGGAAGACACCTTCCTCAGCAGTGGAAATCTGCTGTGCCTACCTTTGTAATGCACTCACATACTTCTCCTTGGTCCATAATCCATGTTCTAGTTTAAAGGAAGGATGCCCACAATGGCTCTTCCAGGCCTGCTCTTCCTAGCTGGAGTCATCTCTAGGGTAATATGTCATTTGGTTAATGATGGTGTGAAGATGAATCCATTCAGAAGGTCATCAAAAACAGCCCCTCTAAAATTTGCATCAAGAGAATCTGAAGAATTGGAAAGAGCATGCTATGCAGACACTGGCTGTATTTTCAAATGTAAAAGAAATTCCTGATGCTACACACATCTCTGAAAGTGTTTGTATCTGTTGCAGAGGAGAAGATTCTGCACAAATTCAGGAAGGTGTTGGAATAGAGAGAGCAGACAAAGGTAACCTGTCCTTTTAGATTAGCCACATCTTTCAGTGGCAACATGCCAGGTTTCTTCTCTTCCCTGCTGTTTTTATTTTCTTTTTCTCCCTTACTTTCCCTTCTGATGTCCTCCAAAGCAACCACACAGGTTGTGAACATACCCATACATACATCCAGTATTAGGGGAGTCAACTGAGGCATCAGAAACAGTGTAGGCACACAAATACAAAGATAACAGCATGTATGAAGACCACCAGTGCAACAGAACCTGACTATTGCTTGACAAGCAAATTCAGGAAAGCAGAGGAAAAAAAGCAGAAACCAAGGTATCATTTTTGCACCACAGTCCAGAGACAACAAAGAACTTTGAAATGGCAAATCCAAAATCATTTAAAGGAGCCCCAACAGTGTTTCACCCTTAAGCAAAGAGAAGATGGCGCTTCCAGTACAAATGCCACAAGAATGACTTGTAAGGAGCTCCTGATTATCCTGATGTATTTTAATAAGCATTATATGCAAAAGCATATTTTGATAGCTCAAAATAGCTCTCAGCTTAATTACAGACACTTAAAGTAGTAGATATTACCCACCCTTGTAGAGCTCAAGCCTGTGAGCCACTAGGCAGTTTGAAACATGCTTGAACTCCTGCCAGGGATGGAGCCTGTTACAGATATGCAAGTGAAGACCTCACAGAAGTTGTGGGCTTGATACAGAATTTACTTGTGAAATCCTCTGGCCTATAATAAACATGAGATCAGAATAGACAACAAAAACTTTTCTGACTGGGAAATCTGGCAGCCACTAATCCATGTGGTCCCAGAGGAGCCTGGTACCTCAGTGAGCCTGTAACCACTGCACACAAAGTACTCCATCATCTGGAAGTTCCAAAACACACCCTGAGATACCTTCACAGTAAGAATTAATGCAGGAAGACAAGTTGCAACTTCACTGCTTCATCAGCCTAACAAACAGCAGCAGACTAAGCCATTAGCAATTAATTAAAGGTCAAAACAAATAATCTCTAATAGATAAATATCCTCTGCTCTCACTGTTATGATGACTTGGAAGTAGCTAGGTTACTCTGTGGAGTTAAGACACTATTTGGTATATCCCCTGCATTCACCATCAGCCTATGACCAAAGTGAGTGCAACACAGGATTAAATCTAAGTTTAAAGAAATTGTCTGCATTTAAAGTTAAACTCCTGTGGCATATGTGAGTACAATAACTGAGTAGTTTCATAATCCCTTATATTTGCAAAAAGCCATATGATCCCTGGCAATTAAAAGGGGTAGGGGGTAGGGGGAATAAAAAAAAGGCAAAAGGATACGGAATTCTAAGGCTAAAAATGGCTAGGATTTGTATAATCTCTATAACAGAAAGAAACTGTCTGTCTTTTCTCCCCCTGCTCCAAAGTCCTGAAGGTAATTATGACTGAACGAGCCTTCAACTATGTCACT
The DNA here is from genome assembly GCA_035584735.1 of Pseudotriccus pelzelni. Taxonomy (NCBI): domain Eukaryota; kingdom Metazoa; phylum Chordata; class Aves; order Passeriformes; family Tyrannidae; genus Pseudotriccus; species Pseudotriccus pelzelni. The sequence goes on along the minus strand of JAWMRA010000090.1, from coordinate 5,851,768 downwards.
TCAAGCTGGACATTATTACCCTTTACAAGCCGTTGTGGTTTTTTTTTAATGAAAGACTTAAAATTAAACCTCAGTCATACTACTGGTAAATGATGATGATGATGATAATGATAATAATAACAACAAGAATAAAATAGAAGCAGCAGTTTTATTCCTGAACAGAAAGCACAAGCCCCCCCATCGCCAGGCATTTCTATCTGCATGTGTCCCATTGCACTTACTTCCTCCACCCGGACCTTCTGCTGTCCTTCCAAAACACAAACGAAACAGCCAAACAAACAAGGAGACACGACCAGAAGCCGCCAAACCCCGAGCAACCCACGTACCCTGTCTTCGCTTCGGCTGTTGCCACAGGACCCTGCTGCCATCAACCCCTCCCCCTCCTCCTCCTCCTCTTTCTTCTCCTCCTCCTCTTTCTTCTCCTCCTCCTCTTCCTCCGGCGGTACCCACGGAGCAGAAGCGACACAAAAGAGCCGCCGGGTAGCGACAGCTCTATGTCCTGGTGATAACGGGAACAATGCCCCAGTTCAAGCCTAGATGTTAAAAAAAAAATAAAATCCAAACCAAATCAAAACTACCAAAAAACCTCCAACACCACCACCCCCTGCCAAAAAAA
>JAWMRA010000090.1:5818113-5836711 GCA_035584735.1 Pseudotriccus pelzelni | reverse complement strand
TTTTTGGGCTGGAAGTCAGCTTGAAGAAGACAGAAGTTCTCTATCAGCCTGCACCTCAGGAAGTCTTCCATCATCCCGTATCACCATTGGCGAATCAGAGCTTGAGTCAGTCCAGCAATTTAATCAGCTGGGAAGCATCATCTCCTGGGATGGTAAGATTGACGCAGAAATAGACAACAAGTTAGCAAAGGCATACAGAGCTTTCAGTAAACTCCACAAAAGCGTTTGGCAAAACAAACACCTGAAAAAAAGCATAAAGATCAGCGTTTACAGAGCAAGAGTGGGGAGAGTCCTTCTCAAATATTCATAAGCCTAACCATGATGACTACATATTAATAGGAGAAATGCCTTAAAATGCCTGAAATGTTTGCATGTAGCTGTTAGTGTTTAGTTGTGGAGATATGTTAGTTATGAAGAGACAATATGTGCTGTCTTTTACATTAGTTCCTTAATAAGTAAAGCTCCTTTTTTCTCATTTTTAATTTTTAGAAGTTATAATGTCTGTGAACTCTGTGATCTTCTGAACCCAGCAAGTCAAGTCATTACAATATCATTATCTCATTTATTAAAGTGTTGAAAGTGTTGAGGTTTGGGATTTTTTTTCCTTTTTTTTTCTTTATTTCAGAGTCTTCATTATTTAAAATGCAAAAAAATAAAATTACTTTGGATTACATGTATATTGCAATCCCTATTCCTATTTCAAGCATAATAGGCATAGATAAGTTTTTGAGACACTAAAGAATCTTAAATTACAAATTTAGATGTCAGCCTGAAGACAACATATTTCTTAATGAACATGACTTTGAACTAGCAGTATTAAAAGGCTGGAAATAAATAGGATGTCTTTAAACTAAAACTCTGTTTTATTGAGGACGACATTATGTCAAACATCTGTCTGCATATTTCCTAGGCATCTATTTTATGAATCATCATTTCATATAATGGATATTTTACTATTATTTCCGTAGGATTTTTAAGATTTTTTTTTTCATGTAATGAAATTAAGTTCTGATAGACTTGCAAAGTCATTCACAACCTTTTTTTTTTTTTTTGGTGTAGATTGTCGGCTAGTTTTGATTTGCAATCCATGCTATCAGTCAGTAAAACACTTCTATTTCCATGCAGAGGTAGCCATGGGACGGGTGAAAAACAATGACGATATGGTGTAGAGGGGAGTGGTCTGGATACAAACAGGGAATGCTAATAAATAATTTCATAATTAAAGTGTGGATTTTGTGGCAATGAAAGCAGAATCTTCTGTATCTTCGTCATTAGAAGGATGTCAAGAAATACACATAATCCATCAGCATTAACCTTAATGGCCCTAAGATTAAGGTAGGCTGTGTGAGGTGGAATACTGGGAAGAATTTCTTCCCTTTGAGGGTGGAGAGGCCCTGGCACAGGTTGCCCAGAGAATCTGTATCTGCCCCATACCTGGAAGTGTCTAAGACCAGGCTGAACAGAGCAGTCTGGGCTAGTGGAAGGTATCCCTGCCCATGACAGGGGCGGGACTGGATGGGCTTTACCTTCACTGTCAACCCAAATCATTCTGGGATTCCATGATTCTACGGTGCCTCTTGAAAATCTAGCACAAAGAGAACTTGATGGGCTGTTGGTTTCAGAATATTAATATGCACTAAGTACATTTCAATGTAACAGAGGCTTTTCCAGGCCTTAAAAGATTTTAAATCTGGCATTTGGTGCCCAGCAACAGGACAAGGGGCAAAGGACAAACACAGATGCACAAGTTCCACTTGGATATGAAGGAAAACTTTGCTGTGAAGGTGACAGAGGACTGGAACAGGGTGCTCAGAGGGGCTGTGGAGTTTCCTTCTCTGCAGATTTTCAAATCCTGCCTGGACATTATCCTGCATAACCTGTTCTGGATGAATCTTCTTGCTCAGGGAGGATCCAGAGGCCCCTTGCAACCTCAGACATTCTGTGAAATATCACCCCATGTTTAAATAAAACCAACAAACCCAAACCAACACAATAAATATGAGAGTGAACACTTCATATTGAAATATTAAATATTAAAATCAAAGTAAATTGCCATTAAAATTTTTATTATATTTCAATTATGATCTTTCTTTAATGACTGGGATTTTACAGCACACAGACTTCTCATGCAACTTATATTTTCAAGACTTGACAATCTCCTTTCCTTTTTCTCCTGTTTGAGCTATCTCAAAGATATCCCCAAATGTTTTAAATAGGCTGGTGTAAGGCTAAAGAAGATTCTGCAAAGCCCATCCTGTGATGTACTGGTGTCAGGAAGACACCTTTATCTCTTCCATGTTTGCAAAAAGGAGCAAAATATGGCACAGTGCTTCTTGCTCAGGATTCATAGTTCTAGTACAGGGAAAGTTGGAAATCTTTTCCTCGTGCCCTTTTTTTTCAGATTTTTACTGACAAGTAATAAAGAGAAGTTTGTTGCTGAGTTTGCGTTTAGAGCCTGATCCACTAAATAATTGTTTTCCATTGGCTATCATATACTTCGAGTTGTGTCCCCATCACATACATAGAGGTGCCACATTAATCAACTTCTAAACATTTTTATTTTTTTTGGCATTCAAAGGTTGTACATACATATTTCAGATAAGGATCTCATGCTTACAGGAATAGATGAGAAGAATTTTGCAATGAGACACCAAATAAATACTCTGCTATTATTCTGTGATCTTATTTTGTGTTTAGTACTAAGAAAAAGAGGACATTATAACAGAAAAATCTAATCATCCACATGTTCTCCTTGCTAAATAACAAATACTGTTCTGAAAATAATTTGTTTAGGAAGTAGTGGTAAAGCTAAAGTCCGTGTTTTAATTTCTTCCGAGGAAGAAATATTTGCTTAGGTGATTGTAAGGTAAACTTTTTTGCCATTCAGAGATGCTAATAAAATTTTATATAGCTCCTTATCTTGTAGGTAGTGCCATGAAGAATTTTTACATGCATAAAATAACATACTGCACAAGAGAACAAAGACTGGAAAGCATCTGAGATGTTCTTTGCTTAGCCAGGATCAGGTGGAGTAGGAAGCAGAGACTGTTTAATACTGCATTTTTATCTGTCATGGTTTAAAGTGCTTTGTAAAATAACATTTATGATTTCTACCTATGAAGAAGTACATTCTGTGGAATGATGCATTCAGAAAAAATAAAAATCAGCTTCCAATTAAGATTAAGTGAAACCACAGATCTCTCTAGAATTGCTCTCTTTGTCTTATTGATGCACTGCAGATGTTTTGCTCCAGCTGAGGAAAGGGTAGAAAATGCAGATAATGTCCAATATTGTTGTCATACTTTTTTTTTTAATTATTGGTAAGGACATTGTTTTTCTTTTACCTGAATTTCCCGAGCAGAAACAGTAAACACTTAAAGTGTTGTCTATTGAGAAAGAAGAGAATAGGAAGACATAACAGAATTCATCATAAGCAAAGAGGTTTTGTCCCAAAAGGACTTTTATATGGTAAGTGACTGGTATTGCTGTTGAAGTGGATAAATGTAGCACTGCATTTCAAATTCCATGGGTCATATAATCTCGAAATCCTGTCAAAGTGCAAAAATTCAATATGAAAGGTCAGTAGAGTACCTCTGGGAACAGAATATTTACATTTATGAAATGGGTATTAGGAGTGTGCTCTGCAGTAGACACCAAATTACTTCTGCAATATCTCCCAAAATAATTCTCTTTCAAAACAACTGCAGGTGCTTCAGCCTCACTCTGAAAGCAGCTGTTCTCTACATTAAGTTACTCAAAATACTGTGTTTTCTGAGGGACCTCATCAGAAATCCTGTGTGATCATAAATTGGCCTGAAAATTACTTTCTTCATTTGAGGTCCTTGGTGATACCTCATATACAACAAAACCTTTGGCTTCAGAAATGCAAACTTTAATCTAGATCAACCCCACTGTCAAACAAACAAGATAATATCTGTTGGTATTTGCTTAGTTATCCAAACTCAGTGTTTGGCCTGTAATTTAATGGGACAAAATAAAGATTTAGCAGTTCATGCCTCTATACTGTAACAATGATATATTCCAGCTATTCCAGACAGGGATTATTTTAGTCCAGCTGGCTTTGGACTGTTCTTTCCAAACTCCAGCATTTTATATGGTGACTGTAAAGGCAATTCTGATACTTGCAGTTCATTTTTTTTAAGAGGTTCTACCTGCTTCATGTGTTTTAATTTTGTGCTTTTTCGCTTTTTAATATAAGGTCTGTATTCTGGTAACTCTGTCAAGAGGTGCTACTGACTTATTCTTTTCTCCAAAGTCAGTCACAGGCAGTATTAAAGGTGTAGGATGTCCCAGTACCTCAGCAATGGCATAGTTATGAAATGTCTCGGTTTGGCTTTTGTCAACAGCATGGGTATTGATTTTTGGCCATAGCCTACAAACACTTCCTGCTCTCATGGCAATTCCCCTTAGTCAATGCCAGGCAGGCAGGTCAGCTCTGAGCTGGAAAAGCAGCATGTAGACAGAGCCAAAGCCATCACTGGGTGTCAGAGCTCACCAAAACAAACCCAGAAATTTCTGCACAAGGAAACATAGGTTTACCAATTTTACTGCCTCTGATGGCAGCCCACCATTGCTGGACATCTGACTGTCCAGATGGAGATGCTGGAGCATTGACTTCTTATAAATTAGCTGTATGGCATATGTGTAATAGGACCAAGTGAAATGGAGCAGTGATGTGAGATGAATGAATTCCTCCTACTCTTGGCAATTCCAGAAAAATCCTGTTTGTTTTTATTATATAAAGGAAGAAAAAATTTTACATTGAAAAAATACAATGAAGGATATAACTACCTATTCTTCATGAATATTAAGATATTAAGGAGAGATGAAGGAAGCTCCTTAAGAAAAAAAATAATCTCCTCCTGAAAAAGTAATTCAGCTCTTTTAGTTTACTGTAATTTCAGTCCACAAGGCTGGCACGAAATGGCACTTTATCTAATATTGGTTTTGCAGTGTCAGATTAAAACACAGATCACTTTTTTCTTTTGTTCTAACTTCTTTTGATCGTATTTTCTTACTTAGAATTTCATCTGTTTCGTGAACTCTAAAAATCCATGCATGCACCCAAAAGCTTTCTACAAAATCTGGGAAAAACAGAAGGCAGGTGGTACTTAGCAAAGTAAGACCACATCCAAATGAATAGTATTCTCTGACTGGAAATTAAATATTCACAAGTAACGACTAGTATTGGATTACTAGCTCAGATAAATTTATATATAAGAAGTTTTAAACCAGTATTTTTTCCCGATTTTCCTTTTATAATGAAACAAAAATTAAGACAAAGGCATTATTTTTAAAACAAAGAAAACTCTTTCTGAGTGTGTTTCAATCACTTTTTAAAATTTATTCCACCAACTTGTCCACATTTTTAAATAAATCTTTCCAGATCTTTACCTAAATCAGGTGCATAAAATACATTAAAACTATTTTCCATGAATTTCAAGAAGACTTTGCTTGGGTCTAGGTAGAAACTTCTCAGGACTTACTGTCTAAAAATGTCTAGTCTCCTCTCTTGCAGCTGCAAGGCGTAAGTTGCACATGGTTTGGTCTGTGTTGGTGATCTTGAGAAAACAGACTGATTTGGCATGAGGAAAATGGAGCAAACAGGAGAACTGTTGGGGGCTGATGACAAAACACTAACTGCTTCACAGCTTATCCCAAACACGTTGCCAGAACGTCTCTGCCGAGACACATAAACTGTGTGTCCAGGCTCAGCTGATGAATTTTGTGTTGGGCTCGGCCAGCTGCTTTAGTGAAACATCCCAAATCATCATTCTGTAAGGACTAAGTGCTCGCTTAGGGAGTGCTAAGAGATGCCAAGATGAGGAGACAGCACAGGTCAGGTGTTAAACCATGTAGCTATTGGTTAGATTTTTCTCCCAGAAATGAATTTAGTAACTTTTTCAATCCATGTTCACTTCTACTGTCCACAATGTATTTTTTCAAGACGACGAATTGTGTATAACTTTAAATATCTCCTTTTTGTGTTCATTTAAAATTGTCTACTCTTGGTTCCATTTGATAACAATTTTCTAATTAATTAACAAATTAAATTGCAGTTTAAAAGAAAAGGAAGCCTGAATTTATTGTTTTTCACTTAATAACTTTATAGAAATAAATTTAGAGTTCAGACTTAGTCTGTTATACTCTCTATTAGAGCTCAAAAAGTTAGACCTATAGCTATGGACTTTTGAATCACCACAGTCTTTTTCAGTTGTATTGTTGGGATATTTTTCCTTTTATTTATGATAAATTCTTCAAACTCATGTTTAAATTATCGCAGTAATTAATCCATATCATATTTTCTTGTTGTTCATCACCATGGTTTAACCCCAACCAGCAGGCAAACACTCTGTACTTGTGTAGAATTCCCTGAGAATTCTGTTCTTGGGTCTTTAGACTGTATGTGATTAAGGTAATACAAAGAGGAATTTCCCTGCTTGCTTTGATACCTACATATGATGCTTAACATATCAGATAAAACAGAAATCCCAACAACCCACCAAAACCACCTTTAACTTCAAAAAGAAGAAAGTAACTATGAAGCCATTTGAGTGGATGATGAAAATCTCTGCCTCTCTTTCACCATTCGATGAACACTGTGTGTGATCTTAGGATCACTGAGTCACAGAATCCCTGAGGCTGTAAAAGACGTCCAAGACTGAGTCCAACCTGTGGCCAACCCCCACCTTGTCACCCAGCCCAGAGCACTGAGTGCCACATCCCGTTGTTCCTTGGACACCTCCAGGGATGGGGACTCCACCACCTCTCTGGGCAGCCCCTTCCAATGCCTGACCACCCTTTCCAGGAAGAAATTCCTCCTGATGTCCAACCTGAACTTCCCTGGCACAACTTGAGGCTATTTCTCCTTGTCCTGTCCCTTGTTCCCTGGGTGTAGAGCCTCACCCCCACCTGGCTTCACCCTCCTGTCAGGGAGTTGTAGAAAATGATGAATCTGGTAAATTATAAATGTAGAATATGATGGATCTGTCACTATAAATTGCCTACTGTGGTTCAGAGGAAACAACACTGATAGTGAAAAATGTCTTGCAGAAACATTTAGGGCCCAGATGAAAGAAAAGGCTTGAAGGAGTGAGGCCATGTGTTCATTAGTGAAACCTACTACATGTTCTTCATGAAATAGCATATCTTCTTGTCACTCCCTCTTCCTTACAAAATCAACAAACACACTACATATAAAGTACCATGCAGCAATATTTAAAATCTCTTATTTATTACCCACTATACCGCCTGTACTGCAAAGCTGTGAGTTGTCACCGTAATATCACATTATTTTTCAAAGGGTTAAAACGACATATGGTCTTCTTGTGCTTCATCTTTCATGATTCCTGTGAGTATGTACAATTAATTATTAGATTTTTTTTTCTGAAGAAAATAAAGCACAAAACGCAAATCCATGTTCTGTGGTGGAACCATGACAGCTATGTGTATGCTGTTCTTGCCAGTTCCTTGAAACAGCATTAGTTAGAATCACACCTTTCAGTTTTCTAAGTGCTACCACAGATGATAAGCTATGCATGTAAAATACCCTAAGTAAATTTCTTTAATCGGTTTTCAGATTATTGTTCCTCATCTGAATGAAACTTTGATTTTGTGAATAATAGCTCCCCTTTGCCTTTCCTGGGCAAAGTAAAGTATTTAAAATCTGATTCAATCAGAGTCAAAACAACTATGGATGTAAAAACTGTTGTTTAGAGGAGTTAGAACCACTCTAGATCCTCAGAGAATATAATTAATAAAATGGTGGTGCTGTTTTGCCAACCTTTCTTCGACCAATCTGAAAACAAAGTTTATATAAACTGGCAGTTGTATTTGTTATAAGAAGGGACATTTTTATTCCCACCATAATCTCATTTTAAATATGTTTATTTTTGCTTTGGTTTGGTTTTGGCAGCCATTTTTATACTTAATTGTATTCCATGCCCATTTTTTAATGGGTTTAGTAAAAGAAATACTAAGAACTACATCTTATAATTTCTGTAGCACACATTCTGAGTTAATGGTTTAGGGTCAATGAATTATATCAAATACTGGTGGTGTATACATAGTTTTGTCCTGCTCTCAGTGACAACTTGGTTACCCATGGAAGCCGAAATTGCTTGTGTTCCCTTGGGCCACTGTGATTTAAGTACAGAGATGCTCTAAATGGTAATGATACAGTTGGTAGCTGACTTTAGCAGCCATTGGGAAGTACAATAAGAGGGAAGATATAGTAGGATCCCCACATTCTGTTTGGAAAGACACCCAACAGGAGCTGTAGACTAGACCATAAACATAAATAAACAAGAAAAAAATTAAGCCATACACCTTACAGTAGGTTTTTTTCAAAAACTTGGTAAAATTTTCTCAATATTCGATAACCAGCTTCAGAAAATTTCTTTTTAAATGGATCATTTTTAAAAAGTGCAGATTTACATGCAAATAAATTACAAGTCTAAGACTATAGCTGTAGAAGCATCACATTTTAATTTTAAAAGGTTAAATTTAGTGTTGTGGAGACATTTATGTCAAAGTAGATATATGCTATCATCTTCAAGAGGGAAATAAAATACTTAGATGTGTGTGTACATACACATAATGAGCACACCTAAATGCTAAAAGATTAATTAAATGCCTCTTACTTTTAGCATGAAGCAAAATGTTGTAGGAGAATTTAAACTGCCTTACATGGAAATAAGGAAATTCAATCTAGGTTGCAACAAATTTTTACATGATTCATGAAAATTTTGCTGAAAAAAATTAATCTAAAATAATAACAATTTAGCATCAGGCTACTCTCTATTCATTGCTTTTTGTATTAATATTGCTGGTATTGATATATAATTGAAAGGGTCTTGTTTCAGTTTAGGCTAAAAATGTAATGCTCTCTTAAAGGTTAATATTCACACTTTTTCTTGATTGTTTTGCTTTAAAAGTTCACTTCAATAAAACCTGTGAAGTGTAGTGTGGCCCTTTTCTTCCTTGTTTTACTTTTTCCCTGGAGGAACAGGAAATATTTTAATCCTGTAGTAAACTATATTGGAAGTGGACTTATCAGGCACATCAATGAAGGAAATGTCAAGAAATGTTCCTCTGTTCATAAATTCAGTGAAACACGTTCAGGGGACACACACTTCACAGTGACCAATCCTTTGCAGAGCCTGTTCTTACACTGCAGGAATGTTTCTCTCTGGAGAAGTACCTGGGGGCCTTGGTGAGTGACATGTTGATCATGACACGTCAATGCCCTGGAGGCCAGGAGGGACAGTGGGATCCCGGGATGCATCAGGAAGAGTGTGGCCACCAGGTTAGGGAGGGGATCCTGCCCCTCTACTCAGCCCTAGTGAGGCCACATCTGGAATGTTGTGTCCAATTCTGGGCTCCTCAGGACAGGAAAGAGAGGAGATACTGGAGAGGGTGCAGCATAGGCTACAGAGATGATTTACCTGAAATACTTGGGAAATAATAAGCATCTCCATTCACAATGTGCTAAAATATATAGAAGTGGAAAAGTCATGACGCCCTCTTTTTCTCAAGCAGTACCGGAGGGGACCGCATGAGGTTTGTTTTTCCTTGGATTTGGGTCGTCTGATTGGGGTTGAGGATCAGCTCCTGCTCGTGGGACCTAAGGATCTAGTCGATTGAAAAGACTATTTCGTTACTCGGTCACCTGATGGGTAGGTATCTCTCACAGGGCTGAATAAAATGAGCTCCGAAGTCCCTATGTAGCTTCCACTTTGAGTGAATGGGGGCTATTCTGGGGCTGGGGTGAGGCGGCATCCGCGCCGGGCAGCGCCCCACGGGTGACACCGGCTGGAGAACCGCGTAAGAGCTTAAATGTCTGTGCGTCTGTCTGTATTTCTGTCTGGGACGGGGGCCAGGGGCGGGGGCGGTCCGGGGCCGCCGGAGGAGGGGCTGATCCCCGCCGGCCTCGTCGCTCACACCGCCCCTCGCTCTACTCCCGGCGGCGGCTCCCGGCGGCGGCTCCCCGTGCCCGGTCGGACGCCCGCGGGACAGGTAGGCAGGAACCGGACTCGACACGACTTTTCCCATCCCGTCCCGTCCCGTCCCGCAGGTTCGGCACCCACAAGCCGCGCTGCCGGGCGCGGGTACGGTGGCCCCGGGAGGGAGCGGGGAAAAGGCGGCATCTCTCTCCCGAAGCGGCGTTTGCCCTGGGCAGAAGCATCCTTGGGGTAGCGGTAGGGATGCGGGGCGGCCCAGCGGTCTCTCCGCCTTTGCGGAGCGTTTCCCTCCGGGTTCGTTTTGGCTGGTGACCGGGATGCCGGAGCGCTCCTGGCGCCCTCTCCTGCTCCCATCGCTCCCGCGGCAGCGGGACGAAGCCGGGACGAGTCACTTCAGGCTCTCCGTTCAGCAGATTTTTTCCGCTAAGGGTCTGTTTTTAAAGGTTATATCGTTCGTTTTCACGGAAAGCTTTTGGCAGTCGTAGGCAGAGCTTGGAACAAGCACACACAGTGGAATAGAGGGATGTTTGTGTATATATGTAAATAAGCGTGACCTGCACGTGAAAATGCACATCTGTTTAATACTTTGACTTCATTCCAGCATATGTCCTGCATTAGAAGCTGCCTAGAGAAATGCTCAGTTGTGCGGTATCCTGAGCAGATTTTCTTTTGGCGGCAGCAGTAGTACTGTAAATATTTCCTATTTTGTCTTTCAGCCAAGAAATAGGTTCAATCTAGAAATGTAGGCACAAATCAGTTAGGGAAAATGTGCAGCTGCTTTTCCTCGAATGAGCTAGGAATGCAGTGCTTTTTGGTAATCTTATTAATTACTTAAATGTTGCTGCCAATCCTTGAGTGGCTGAAATGTAGTCTTAGAGACAGGTATTTCGCAGAGTCACGTACAACTCTGAAGTTTTTCCAAAGTACCAGCTTTTCACTGTGGAGTGAGTTTAAAACCTCATTTTGGAGTATGCCATCAGTATGGAAGATGGCTTATTTTATCAGGTTTGTAACTGAGCTTTGATGGCAGTAATTTGGAAAGCAGATTAACGTAATGACTTTGTTTAGGAAAAATGTTTTCATCCAGCAACTTGGAAGAAAAAAAAATGGACAAATGTGGAAAGTGGCATTTGTTTCCCAGCAGATAAGCTACACAGCTAGGCTGAAAAGCTTAGATGCTTTGAGCAGCATGTGTGATGCGAGACTGAAGCTGAAAGCCTGCTTCAGTTTCGTTGTCAACATCCCTAAATGGCATTTGTGCCCAATAGCACAATGCTGGGAGCAAGCATAGGCAATTAGGTATGTGTGTTCTTCCTGAGGTAGAGGGGGAGTGTGCTACTATCAGAGCTGGAGATAGAATTTAGGAAAATACCAGCCTTGGTGGCCAAATTATCTGCATTGGTTGCTAGTCACTGGCCCTGCAAATGAAATGTTATTGGGTTGTCTATTTTTATTTTCCATCTTAAGTCAGAAAGGTCAGCTGGGCAGGTGTACTCCAGATTTTTAATAAACTGGACAAACAGTGTAATTCAGGCCAAAGTTTCTACTTGTTTGCTCAAATAATTCATGCACCTGCACAGCATCAAGACACGGAACCTTATCTAATAAAATTTATATAATTTTTCTTGCCCAGCCAATCAGATGCAATAAATTTAAATGTGTATTGCTCTCACAAGGGGTGGATCAGTTGCATCGTGTTAGTACTGACTGTTAATATGCTGTGGAGATGCTGTGGCTTTGTGTTTGGCTCTTTAAGATTATGCAGTTGTAAGTCTGGAAGTGTTGCAAGTCTCTGCTGGAAGATGAGCTGTTCACAGGATTGGCAATGAATTTTCTATCTTGCTCACTGATTACAATCCATACCTTGCAGAAAAATTCTCAACTGCTCAGTGAGCTGTGTGAACTACGCTGGTTGTGCCTAATTAATTTCCCTTGAAATCACTTACCAGAGTTCCTTTTTCTGGTGTGTCAGGTGTGAAATGTTTCAGAGGTGGCACATAGCTGTGCACACCAGGTTTGACTCCCCACAGACAGACCTGGTTGACAAAAACTATGCTACCTTTGCTTCATGCTGCATGATGCTTTAGCCCTTTGTACACCACAAATTTCGCAATTGAGGCATGTACCTAAAACATGGTTAGCTAATGCCAGCACTTTGAATATGGCTGGTGGTGTGGGGATTGGCACTCTGAGGGGTTGTCAAGGGGTTACAGCGTTAAATGAGCTGTTCCTTAGCTTTAGGTGAACAGGAGAGTTTGACCAGGTTGAGAGTCCTTTGGTGACTTGTTTTCCGCAATCTGATGCATTCAGCTATATAGGGACACCCCACCACCCCGGGAAGCAAATGCAGTTGAACAAAAGCAATTAACTCATCTATGCAGAGAATACTTAAGTTTGATTAAAATCTAGGAAGAGTTTGGAGTGCGCTTTTGACTGCAGCTGGTAAGGATCCCATGAATTTGTATTCAGATTACTTGGCAGGAGTTTTGCATGGTCTGTCTACATAGCTCTTGTCTAGGCATTTTCACTTATTTTGGGAATGAAGTGGCTTTTGAGGAAGGTAAAATGGAACAGATTCTTTGCATGTGTGCTACAGCTTTAGTCAAGCCAAAGATATGTTGATTAAAAAAAGCAAAGTTAAGTAGATAGTACTACCACATGGATGTGATCCCATATATTCTTGTCTGGTTTTTTTTAATGGAACATGGTGTAGAATAGTAAAAATCCATTATTACCGCTTGTTTAGATATGAATTGGAATTGTGTAGTGAAATAACAAAGTTCTTACATCCTTACTCCTCATAAGCTGTGTCTTCCTTGATAAAAGATACCAGTGGAATCAAATTTCACTATGTTACTGACTCACTGTCAATAATGTGATCCTGACTTTTAATACTGAGAGATCAATTTGTCAGTAATTAGTATTTGTGTTCCCCTTCGTATGCTCCAATCAGCATATCATGAACGTTGATATAACTGCATTATTTTTTCATCTGTGAGAAGAATCTATCTCTTGATATTCCAAATGTTTTTCTCCTATGAAAAGAATATGTATCATCTAAAGCCATCTGTCAGAAAAATAGGAGGAGTATTCTGGGAAGGGATTTGCTTTACTAGAATAGCTTTATTGATTGTGTCAGCATCTTGTTAATTAACCCATTCAAACTGTCTGGTCTTTAATTGATGTTTTGCTTTTGTAAGGATTTATGGTTCATGCCTTTGGATGTAGACATTAGGTTTATATTAAAATGTAGACAGCCATCTATCTCTTCATGTTTTGTATCTGATTGTCAGAGAAATTAGCCCATAGTCAGCAATGAGAGACTAATTCTGAGCTCTTTTGATGTGCAAGACAATGAAAAAATACAGATTGGGAAGCAGAAAACATAGTTTTAACTTTGACATTGACTTGCTGTGACCTCAGGAAAAGAATTTAATCTTTTTTCTGTTAGTGTAAAGGAATAATCTTCTAAGCCTAACAAATAATTTTTGTTGAACACACAGAGCTGCATGTGCAAATTTCTTCATGCAAAGAAACTTGAATATAAAGACTTTATATTAATTGTCATTTTAGAAATAGAAACACTAGAATGAACAGCTGTAGGTTGCATGGCTCCAGTGTCCACCACTCTGGTCACGGGACATGTACAACAGCACAAACACAACAGCAAAAATGATCTTGCCTTTTACAGTCTAAGACAAACAACAAGAGGATATAAGGAAGGACAGTGAAATAATAGAAACAGCTGTCAAGCCACAGTCATATTATTTTTCATCAGATGTCATGGAGATGAAAATGTTTAAATGGATTAATGACAGCTTTTTTTTCAGGTGAGAGTCTTCAAACAGGGGGAATGTAGAACTACTTCTCTGTAACACTCTTATATTACCAATGAGGGCTGGAACCATGGCCTTACCAAAAAGGGGTCAACATCTTATCAAGTACTGAAAATGCTGGGGATATGAAGAGATCATGAAAGGCAAGGGGAGTCTTAGAAAACTCATGAACTTAGGATGATGTAGAAAGTGAATTCGTCCAGCTGGGCAAGAGAAGACCAGCAGAGGTTTGGGGTGTGGGTAAAATTGGCCAGGCAGGGGACCAAGGGCCCTGGCCCAGCCTGGTGGTGTTTCCAATGGGCAGTGCTTGTCTGGAAGGGTCTGCTCAAAACAGCAATGGAGGGTGTAGGGAAGAAGGAGGCTGGTCAAGGCTGCTTAAGAAAGAAAAATGATCCAGAGAGGGATACTGTGTGTTTAGGGCAACTGATGAGTGTTGCAGGGTGAGCTACCAAATCAGAGTTCAGAAATTACGTACTTTGGTGGACTGCAGAGAAAAGAAAACTGGACAAAAAATTACATGCAGCGTAGTGGGTTGTTGTTCCATGCATATACCCATTTCTTTTGGAAAGAAACCATTGCTTTTCAAAGTTTTCTGTGCATCACAAGCATTATGCCATGAGTTCTTGCCACATTGTGCCTATCTCCTTCAGGGGTAAACCTTGCAAGCCCTCTTCGAAGTGGGTAGGGCTGTATTTCAAGAGTATTCTACAAGACAAAGATTTGCAGCACAAAATGATTCAAGAGCCAGTAAGGGCAGGAGGATGTTGTTCTTGACATAGTTTGATCTCAGCCCTGTGAGAATATTTTCCAGTAATGAAAACAGAGACATCCGTGCAGGGTTCAATTAGTTCAGCATGTTTACAGCATCTTTTGAAGCTTCTCCTGCACAGAAATCTTGTCTTACCTATTTTTCAGGGTTTTTTTTGAGGTGGGGGGGAGGGCGCTCAGTGAATTTAAAGAATTTACAGAGCAAGTAGTATGATAACATTGTCACGTGGTAAGTTGCTCATCTTTGTCTTGTGGAACTGCTTTGATTTTACCTTGCAGACATTTTTCTGAATTACAGGAGAAAAATATTCAAGGTGGAGATAACTCTGACTTGGGATTTTTTTCCATCCCCCGCTGTTATTTGGAGCACAATCCTCTGTTATCAAAGGGCTTAGGAAAAGTCATGATGAGATCCTCATCATGATGATCCTCATCATGAGGATCAATTTTCTGTGGATCTGGCACTGCTGCCCGTGCTCTGCAGTCCTGCTGCAGCTCTGCAGCAGTGCCAGCCTAGGCTGTGGGAGCCGCTGGGGAGCTCCCTGCCTCTGGCTCCATCCATGGGGAAGCAGCATGTGCTGGAGGAAGCTGTGTGTCCCAGTCCCACTCTAACCATCATAGTTCAGATCTAAAGGTCAAGGCTACAGGGTGCATCTTGCTTGGATTGCAGGGGCAGGCAGGAACAGCGAGGTTGCCAGCTGGGGAGGGCTTGCAGCTGTGATGCTGTGCTTGTCTTCTCCTAAACTAGGTTTTAGGGCATCCTTCTGACCTCACATACAGCAAAGCTGAACTAGGTGAAACTTATTCCTGTGTTTTGTCCCTTATCTACATTCAGACCTTTTGCAGAACTGAAGTATACTTTTATTAACCACATTAAATATGGTGTTGATTCACATGTAGTGATTTAAATGATGGCTACTTTACATTACCTGCCCCTTTCTCCATAGACAAGCTTCATAATCAGTTGATTTGGATGAGAGCTTTTGAATCCTGACTTTTAAAGTTTTGGTGTTGCTGCTGGACTGATGAACTAAAGAGCAGTGAAAGAGTTTCGATCTCACGGCTCTGCCAAAAGAAGCCCCCAAAGTGAATGTTTTGTGTGAAAGCATGCCTAGCAGTTTGAGCCTGGAGTGACAATGATTGTAACACAATGCTGTTCATGTGACAGTGAGACAAAGAGGCCATTATGCACGGCTGACTGGCATCAGATCCTCCAAAAGCCAATAGTCAGACCAAGCCTGATCACTCTGAGATTGTGAATACACTGGAAGCACTTGTACGTTAAAAAAGAGGAAAAAGACATGTATGTGTGCACACATATAGTTATAAGTTACAGAAGTTATAAGTACAAAATTACATTATTGGTTTGTTTATGCTTTTTTGGAAGTTGTCAGGAATCAGCAAAAAACATGAAACTCTCTGCAGTGAGAGCAGACATAGTAGGAATAAGATGGAGTATGGTAACAGGCCAAGTAGATCTTCCACTTCCTTTGCTCCGTGCTACAGGGTTGCTTGCCACTGTGTGCTTTTGAGCATGTGTAAGTGAGTTTTAATTTGCTCTGAGTGTTTACAAAATTTTTGGACCACACTGGTCTGTCAATACACACACATGTCATGATCACTGGAACTTAAACACAAATAATGCCTGTGTGTGTTTGTGGAAAGCATCTGTTTGCAGGTTTATAAACCCTCTTCAAAGGGTTCAAGAGCATTTAATACATGAAGAAATGTCCCTGACACCTTGTGAGCTGCAAGCAGTCTTGGTCCCAAAGGCAGCATACTTTGTCAGCCACTGCAGATCTACTGAGTAAATATGGTAGAGCAGGTGGAGTGGAAAACTCTTCAATTAGAAAGGTATTTGTTTAAAAGCAACTGTTTTGCCTTTGCAGCCTTGAGGGCTGGATTGACTTCTCTATGACACAGGAGTTGGTACCTGATGATGACCAGAGTTACTGGTGATCCCACCCCACAGAGGGGTTTGGTCTCATTCCTAAGTAGTCCCATATGTCACCTTTTTATTTCCTTTTTTATTGCTTTCCCAGGTTAAGAAAATGTCACAATTTGCATGGACTGCCTTACTATTGCTCTGTCACCACTGAAACCAGAGCCTGTCTCTTTATTATCCTCATTTTGCTTACGAAAACCCCACTTAACTCTCATGTCACCTTCCCTCGGACTTCCTTCTGCTCAGATGCTGAAAACGAAAAAGTAGAATAATCTTTTGGGCCCTTTTTTCAGCTGCAGCTGCAGACTGTGCAAGAGCTGTATGTGGACCCCTCTGGATCTGGGGAGACCCCTCGGGACAGAGCCCTGGACGGGGTATCTACCAGTGGCACCGCTGGATTGTCCCTTTAACTCGAGGCTCCGCTTGCTCTGTAATGGAGCTTTCCTGCCTTTTTAATCCACGCCACATGCGGGTGACCCGAGCAAACCCTGTGGGAAGACAGAAGCCCTGTTGTGTGTTTGTAGAGCAGTTGCTCGGAAGCTGATGTACAGCTGTGGCGGGGCTTGTTTGGAAGTGAAGAGTAACTTGATCTTTTAATCTTTTTTATTTTTTCTTCTCCCCCCACCCCCACCCCAATCCCCAGACTGATATTGTAAATAACAACTGTTTCTGGAGGGTACCTGCCAGTGAGACTGAAGTGCATATTTTAGACTGAAGGGTAGATTTCATGAAGATTTTATCAGTCTGCAAAGAATGTCCTTTTTAAAAAAAAGTAAATTAATTTTAGGTTTCATTTCTTGTAAAATAGCAGGCATAATTGAACAAAAGCTGAGGGTCTCGTTTTGTTACTTGCCTTGAGCAAATTAGGAGTAACTCAAGTGAGATCACTGGACTTTCAGAGTAGCTGAGGTGAGGTGTGTGATCCTGTGTCCCTTGTACATCACCTGGTTCATGAATTTTATGATCTGCGAAGACGCACACATCTGTGTCATCCACGTATCCCAAAACTGCCTCCACCAAAGACTCTTTTGATAGATAATTAAATTTTCTTTAGAAAAAAGCAAAATTTCCATCTCTGTGATGGACTCTGCTGAGAGTGCACATCAGCATCAGTGTTCTTTGTGCTTCAGGGTTGGTTTGGATCAAGGGCACTACACCTTGTAAACACTGCTGTGCCATAGGGCTCTATCACTTCAACACAGAAGATAGTCCTGTACAGAACCATCAGTAGTTCCAGGGAACTTGTTTAAAATCTGAAACCCCAGACGAGTGCGTTTTTAATTATTGATTAAGAAGATTGAGTGAGTAGTTGTTGAAAAAGGAAAACAAAAAATAAGAGAGAAGCTTCCTTTCTTTAAGTGTCCCTGCTGCTCTCAGTGAATTTTCCCTCTCCGTAACCCATTTCAGAGAGCCGTGAGACTTAATCTCATCTCTGGAACAATATTGTTCTGCTGCAACTTTAATGCACACTTTAGATATGCTCTGTTCTTTCTCGCTGAGCACTAGTTCATGCCAATTTGCATTATGTATGAATAAAGACAGCCAGGATATGCACTCATAGTAACTGAACCTCAAAGGATGCACTGACTTGGAGTTCTCGTCTGCACCACGAATTTGCAGAAGAAAATTTTTGTGTGTGTTTGCAGATTGTCCAGCTTTCTGTGTGTGTTTTGACAGTGGATCAACTTCAGAAATAAGATTTTTGTTTTGTTTGTTTTGCTGAAGTAGTGCTGGGATGCAGGGAGGAAATGTTCTTTCTCATCTAGCAAATGAGAGATGTTGTAAAGAAAGGAGTTTGCTGCCTCTTGGTTTGCACCAGGAGGTTTTTGGAATTAAGTAGAAATCCATTGTAGTCCATTCAGTAACATCTCTGGAACCTGCATCCTGCTTGAAACTTTTTCTGCTGTGGGAGTCTTGCACTACACTTGTGAAAATTATCCAGCTTTTTTTTGTATTGCCCATCTTCAGGGAAATAGCTAAGTTTTAATTCACTGCGGTTTTCTCTTAGGTGTATATGTGTATTTTTCTTCATTGTTGTTTCCAACAAGAACATCATTGGGAAAAAT
>JAWMRA010000090.1:5798884-5816436 GCA_035584735.1 Pseudotriccus pelzelni | reverse complement strand
CCCGTGCTCAACTTGCAATACTTACTTTTATTTTTAATGAATGACTGAACCAAGACCAGTGCTTCTGCAGTTTTTGCTGAGAGGCAGCAGAAGCTGCAACAGCGATGCTGCCAGTGCCAGTTGGGCTTTAAGTTATAAGTCTCCTTACAAAGTTTGCCTGTTTTCTGGCACAGTCTCTGACGCATACACTCCAGTCAATCACAGTAAAGTGCCTGCTAACAGATGTGGCAATTAAGCTGAAGAATTCTGTCTCTCTTGTTTAATTTTTATTACAGAGAATAACAGAGTACCTCATTAAACCCACCATCATAGAGATTTTTTTAATTTGGCATACCAATGTCTGCAAAAATTAGATCTCTGAAGAGTATGCCTTGTTACTAAAGGTGCTTTGTCAGACAGTTCTATGAATAGACCATTTTTGTTATGACAGATATGTGCTGGTGCTGCTTGTGCAGGTATAAAGAAGTCAACCTGTGTCCTGAAGGATAATGTTTTGTGGAATTTAGGGCCTTATGCTCAAGTTAATAAAAATATGGTCTTGATTCTTCTGAGTTTAAATTACACTGCCTTCATCTGAAATCAGCAGCAGACATTTAAAAAGGTTTCAGATAACCTGTAACCAAAAAATTAAATTTACATATTAAAGTAAGAGAAGTTTTCTTGGAAGATGCTATTAATTGCAGCCAAAAAAATTCATCTCCTGATTGTTAGAGCTCGTGAGGCATTTGCCTTCATTGGTTTCTTTTACTGAGGTACTGAGCAATCTTCTTAAAGAGTCTCTGATTCATCATTAAAAAAATGTATTGAAGAATTTAATGGTTTGAGATGTCATAGAAATTATGGTAAGAGAAAACTGAAACTGATGTAAATCAGAACCAGACCAGAAATCACCCTTTTAGTGTCAGAGTGGTTCCATGAATAAAATACAAGCTGTTTAGTTTGTCAACATTGGAAAGAACTTGGCTTTTTACTGCCCATCATGAGTGTTGGTAGGAGTTTTATTTCTTGGAAGTCTCATATATTCAGTAAAGCACAGCATCTTGTCCTACAGGTTCAACTATTTATCTAGGAGTATATTAAGTCAGCCTATGTCTGTGTTTACCTGCATGTATATATATGCCCTAGTGTGCAGAAAACCTGCAAACACCACTAGCACCTGGAAGGCTGAATTTCTCCCTAGGAATGTTTTATTTCTTCTGCTGACAGAGAGGAGACTAAGCACTGAAATTCTACACCTGCAAACATGGTTTTAAATTTGTTCAGCTACTCCTTAATCTGTTGTTCATAGTGGAAGATGTCCCTGCCCATGGCAGGGGGCTGGAACTAGATGATGTTTAAAGTCCCTTCCAACCCCAACTGTTCCATGAATCTGCAGATTATGGCAGGATTATGAGAAAAACTGTTTCCCTGTAATGTCAAGGAACAATGGAAATCAAACAAGCTATGAAGGAAAAGTCATGAGAAGGTTCACAGATACAAGGATATGTGAAAAGCACATAAAAATGTGGCTATAGGATGGCCTCGCCAGGTTTATGTTGTAATCTAAATGAAAATTCTTCAGGGCAGAATTCCCTCTGACAGGAGGATGACATGGAGACAGGATTTGTCCCTTAAACTGTGAGTTGGGTAAAAAAACAAGAATTAACCCATCACTTTCAGTTTTGCATTATGTTCTTCCATTTTCCCCTTTGAGTAAGGAATGCAGGAGTATTCATTCAGGAGAACCAGGAGTAATCAGTGCAGGAGAATCCATTCCAACCTTTGCAAATAACCAAAATAAAAGATAGAAGTGAATGAATGAGCTGTCACAAGAAACACTTTTGGGTTCCCCATTCTTTTACAAGAATTTACTTTACAGGTTGGGGGGTTGGTAGCAGTAACATGTGAGGCTTGTGCTGTGACTAGTAGATGCTTTGATTGCTGGAGGTGGAAAAACTGGTAAGTAATGCACTGAAATGTTCAGAAGCTGTAAAGTGAAATGGCATCAGAGTTAATTAACTTTTTTTTAAAAGCAGATAATCTGGAAATTGAAGTTTGTAATAAAGTACTGTGATAAAGTTTTAGAGGAGTGTAATGCTGTGTCTACATCATAAAAACACAAGCTAACTGGAAACGACAACTTTATTTTCTGTAGGGTGTTGTATGCAAAATGATGTTTCACTGGATGATTTACAAAGACAAAGGTACTGAGGCAGAGTTGCCAACAAATTCTTTTCACAAATTATGGTGTCTTGTTAGCAACTAGAAGTTTTAAACAAATGCAGGAATTCATATGTCTGATTTTCACTATGAATGGGAGTGAGAGGCTGCAACAAGTGTAGGGAGCTGCAGACTGAAGAATTTTGCCAGTGATAACAGAGTAGTTGTGTCTGGGATAACAGAGGTTGTGTCTGGGAAAGGGAAGAATATGATGTATGATGGAAATGTATGTGGAAGAAGAGAACATGCATGTAATAGGGTGGGGAAAGAGGCAGAGATGGTCTTTGAAGAGGGTGAAACAAAAAGCAAAAGACTTTTAAAGGAAGGTGGGTACATTTGAAACTGATCCTAAATTGCACAGGAAGCTAAAGGAATTGTGTGAGTGCTTTGATTGTACTTAGTTATATCTTGGCAATAAACTGGAAGTGACACAGTGTCTGGAAGGCTGACAATAGAGAAAGAGGGGTCACAGAAGCTTTGGTTAAGAGAGGCTAAAAACCATGAATGAGAATTTCCACAGTGGTGGAACCAGGCATTGGTGTATTTAGGCAACCACAGGATTGTCCCAGGCAAATTGTCAACAATCACAAAGTTTTCACAGTTACATCCATGAGTGCAATGTCCTTTCTTATGATTCCTATTAGAAAAAAAATACGAAGTATCAGAAGTCTGGTGATGCTGTCTCCCTGAGGGACTATGGCAAAGATTTGATACAGGTTTCTTATCACGTTAGTCTTTAATTTAACACGGCTTTCATATGTGCCACTAATATCTAGGCTGAGAAGTAACTCTCCTTAAATATATGCATCCAGCCATTTTTACTTAGTCTTCTAGTCTTTGCTTGTACTTTTAAAATAGACCTGGAATTAATATGCAGACAGATGGTCCAGTAAGGAGTACATTATTTGATTTAAAAAAAGGGCAAGAGGGAGAAAAAAGAAGTCAGTCTGTGTGGATATGACTTTTGTCTCAAGCCTATACCATATAACCTCTATTAGTTTATATGTTATTTGCTTTCATTACTGAGAACTGACTGTTAACTCTCAATAGCCACTCTGGGAAAGATGCCCAGGGCTGAGAGGTGCCACCTATGTATGGACCTGATTTTGTATGTTTCACCTGGAGTGCCTTATAAAAGGTGCCATTTTATCTTCTCAAAGTGCTTTTCAGATAGTGTGGTTTGAATTCTAGACAGCTTTAACTGTGTTTATTTGGTAACTTTTTGTCTAGGTGGGAAACAATCAGGCAGCATATTTAGCCAGAAGATTTTTTTAAACAGTTCATCCCGGTGACTTCCCATGGGAATAATCTTTAAATATACAGTACCATGTGCTAAAGGTAAACTTAGTGATCTCATTTACACATTCAAGACCTGTACTTGTTATCTGCCTGAAAAAAAATTTAAAATATAATATTTTAAAGTGAAAGGGCTCTACTTGAGCATACAATGACATCTACAGTGAAGTGACCCCATGTTTGTGAGGTTTGGCGGCCTTCCTCTGATGAATAATAGTAAGTCCATTTGTGAAGTATCTGGCATGCTGGCATTTGTCTTTACCATGCCTCCTTGCCTTCTGCAAACTTGACTTCCACTAAACTGTCTTTCCTCCTTCTTTTTAATACTGATTTGAGGGAAAAGAGGACTGATAAATGGATATATCACCCTGCCAGCTTAGCAGCTACAGAAGCTCTCACTGAATGGTGAGATTTGTATGGCAGTAAGTGAAGTTGGTGGGCCAGAAAGAGTTGCTTTTCAAGAGGCCAGAAATTCCAAAATTTACTCCAATTGACAGTTTTAATACAGTTTAACAGGTGTTTTTTGTTATGTAAGTTCAGATCATGTATTATTGCATTTATATTTAGATGGAATGGTAGAGATACACAGTCTGTGAAATGGCAGCATTACTTAAACGGTTGTGATGCTGTAGCTTTCAAAACTGTTAATTCCAAGACTTATGGGCAAATAAACTCTGGTCTCCTCCAGATTTGTGCATTATCACTATTCTCTGGAACTTTACAAGTCAAGACTGCTTCACTTTTTTTACTTCCAGTTTAAATGACAAGTAGATTTGGAAGTTATTGGACATGAGGCCAGAACACACGCAAACACTGTGATTACAGAAACCTCATTTTCCTAGGAAGTTCTGCTAATTAAGAGACTGAAAAATAAAAAAATTATCTATTAAGAAAAATGGCAATTTGTGATATATTTTTCTTAATAAGATGGCATTTGATCTGTCTTGATCAAGATTTGTTCCAGTACAGCCTCTGATTTGATTATTCTCCAGGTACCACTCTAAATGAATTGGTTTTCCCATTTCATGTGTTTAGCTCTATCTTAAACACCTTTGGACTCTTCAACTGGGTCACTCTGTTTTACTTTGCAACTTAGATATTAACTCGACACTGGGCCTTTGTCTGGGGTCCAATTTGAGAAAATTGTTTACATCAGTTTACATTTGCTGTGACTGTACATCTTCAGCCAGTCTGGGGTCTTTGTGCTAATGTTCCTATTCAAGTTAGTTTGTATTTGCTTTATGAGTGAGATTTCATGTGACAAAGCATCAAACTGATTTACAGATTTCCGAAGGGAAAACGCCTTCTGCTTCTCACCCATTAATTCTCTGATGTAATCAATAAAAGCAATCAGTTAGGGGTTTGGGTTTGTGTTTTTTTTTTCTGAAGTAAACACAGGATTAATCATCATTGACAAAATTAGGTCAGATTCAAATTTTGCTTTCCCTAACATTGGTAGTATAAGAGATGTTTTTATAAAGAAATTGTGTGCCTTGTAGAGGAGCTGAACCTAAGGAGTGAAGACAGTATAATGTTATGAAAAAGACTACATAAGAAGTAAAAAACCAAACAATTCTTCACTAAAAAAATGTTTAAAAACCTCTTTATCTCATCTGGAGTCATAATTTTCTGTTACAGGTAGCAGTCCCTAAATCTGGGATGGGAGTATGGCCTTTGTTGTGCTCTGGAGAGTGTGAAGGCAAAAGCACCAGGAAGGGACTCTGCAGCAATGACAGTGTGGTTTACAGTTCAGTTTGAAAGCTGACAAAAACTATGACGGACAGAAGGAAGATTTTTTACAATAACACTTGCTATATGTGCGGTTTAATGCAATGTAAATGTTATTAAGAACAGCCCTTGGGTTTGCAGCCCAGAGAAGGATTTGACATCCCTGTACCATATCACACTAGAAGGGCAGAAATGAGGGTTGTAAAACCTCAGAGATACTATAAGAGGCTATGAAAGGCTCTTACTGTTCTGAAGTTCGTCTTCTAATTAAACGGCATGTTCCTGCTGCATTTTTCATGTTTCAGTGGTAAAAATGCTTTTGCAACAGTAATGAGAAAGCTGCATCAGCGTTTCCCTTGGTCTTGGGTCCATTATGTCATGTTAGCAACTGTATCGTACTATTCTCTCTTGCTCATGCAGTTCTAATCCTGGTTAATTCACTGGCAGCACTTGATTTTGCTGACCAAAAAATATTTGTTTGCAGCCTTGAGTAACCTTCACTTCTTTTACGTTATTTAACATTGTACCTTCCTCTGGTCTCCCTGTTTCACTTGTATGGATTTTCCTTTTATTACAAGAGCTGCATTCTCTTAGTTTTGCTTGTGCCTCTGCTCTGGGTGGGTGGAGGATTAATTTATAGTCATGTCTCAATTTTCACCTCATAGAAGGGAAGCTTTTGTTTGCCTTTTTTAATTATCTGTGCTTTTCCTAGTTTTGATCCTGAACTCTATATAGCAAAAAAACCCAAACCAAAGCAAAACTGTCAACACAGTTGGTAGTGGCACAGAAAGTGCCTACAAATCTCAGATGATGGGTAGTAATAGTTAGCTGGCTGTGCTTATGTGGTGCACACATAGGATTTTTCATCTATTTACCAGTGAGACAAATGTAGTTCATGTAGTTCCTCACATCTAAATGTATCTTAGGAGAGTGCTTGTAGTTCATGGGAGCATATTTTGTACACCTGGTACACCATTTTAAAATGTGCTTGTTAGTAACTGTAATACACCTATCAGATTAATTTTTAATATGACTATTATCTTGCTTTTATATAATGAACAGATAATGAGTTAAATTTCCTTAATTAGGTTACAGAAACTTAGGGGGCTACTCTACAGTTGCTTCAAGCAGCTGCACTGCTTTCCTGTTAACATTTTTAAATCATGGGCCTGCACTAAATTTGAGTTAATCAGAGAAGTCTCTGAGCTAAACAGACAGGACCTGCCTTAAAATTCCTGACCAAAATATGAGTAAAGAAGCAGCTTTTTCAACAGAAGTTTTTCCTCAAATGCTATAGAAAATGCTAACAGGCAATAAGATCTTAGAGTTCAGTTGCATACTTCAGTGGAAGAAGGATTTGGTGCTGTAGGTCAAGAAGCTTTCAGGTTTAGCAAGAGGGGTTTTTTTGTCTTGTATATCTACTAATCACTAATTTACACACAGAAGGCATTCTCCAATATGAGCGTTTTCAGTACTTGAACTACAGGTTGATCCTATGTACACATAGATAGTGAAAATACTCATGTATTACTGGGTGAGATAATTTGAGCAGCACATGATATGAAAAGTGAATCTCCTGAATGGTTTTTCTTAGTGTGAACTATAGACAGCAAGAGTTAAATGAGTCATCTACATATTTTATTGCTAATATAAACACTTTAGCAATGCTAATCAGCTGTACTGATTTTCCTTAATAATTAAGCACAAGATCTGGAATGCAATCAAGTTTTACACTAGGGGGTTCATGCAAATTATTTTTTTAATATTTTAAATTTTGTTAAATGTATCCTGCAAAAGGAAAGTTGCTGAAGTTGAGGATGAAAGGAAAAAAGGAAATACCATTTACAATCTGGTTAATCAGAGTGACTATTTTCAATGAAATCACGACTTCACTGGAATTATTAGCTGAAAATACAACTGCTTTTTAAATAACTGTGTGTTGACTACTTCCCTGCATGCAGAGAAACAGTTACAGACCATGAAATGTCTATCAGCAGCCCTCATTTTTCAAGAAGGAATTAGCAAAATAGGTTGATCTCTGTATCCTCAGGTATCTTAAATATATTAGTGAGCTTTGTGAGCTTTTTTTGGTTGATTTCTGAAGAGGGTATTGTAAACTAAGACTATTTCACATATCTTTTTTTTTTCTCCCTTTCATGGCCCTGTGGACTTTTTTCTCATAAACTAGTTATAGGTGTGGTTCACTTTATTCTGTTCATAATATTTAAAGTAAGAAATTCCTATTTCTGATTAGTTTAGTTTATTAAAAATATTTGTACTAAACCAAACATGTATTAGAAATTATTTTCTCATTATACTATAGATTAAACTCAGTGATCTCTATTTTTTTTTTGTAATTTTTGTAGCCACAGTTTGAGTGTAAGTTAGGAAATAAGATCAAATGTTCACTGAAACAGAAATATAGTAGCTTATTATACATTACCTATTAATAGCATTTATTCTGGTGTTTGTGGATTAATGGCCAGTTAGATTAAGACTGTTTCAGTATGCAAATTTAAATAATTTGCTTAGTTAAAGTGTAAGGTTAATATTTTAGATTTTTATGTTATGTGTGAGGCTGTCTGTTATCCATGTAAAAGAAAGGTATTTGTGTTCTTTCCCTGATTAATTAACGTTTTGGCATTTTTTCTTACAGTCATCTTTTTGGAAAGATGGTTCTTCATTCAAACTCTTTTTTTGGCTTCCCTGTCATACTCCTGTACCACTGGATGGGTCATACCTTACCTTTGAATCTGGAAGATCCTAATGTGTGTAGCCACTGGGAAAGGTAATATTTTCTTCTGGAAAATAACTGACACAAATTCTGATGTAACAATTTTGCTTTGCTTTACTTGACACATTTCAGATTATTGAAAGCTGTTAGTTGAGTTACAGAATGAGGGGGAAAAAAATCACTTTACTGAATGGGCAAGATAAGTTCATGGATAAGTAAAAGACTGTTTCACACTTGGCTGAAACACAGTTGTATTTGCAGTAGGGCTTAGGATGCAGAAAACACTCCAGTGGTACCAGCAATGTTACACAACCATCTGGGTACAAGAAGTGAATAAAAATAGCTTTTTCCAACTGAAGTGAAAAGAAGCTTTTACATATGCAGAATACAATTAACCATATTGGAATTTGGCCAATTTTGATTATGCTGATTCTTTCCTATTCAGCATTCATAGACTATGAATTAAGATTTGTAGTTTAATTATTTTTATGAGGTTCAGAAATGTATAACATACAAATTGAAATCCCATCACTGTAGTTGGTCCCTTTGTTCACTCAGTTTCACTTTCATTTGCAAGAATGCCACAGTGAGTAGGAGAGGTTAAGCCTCAAGCATCTGCTAAACTTCTTTTCTTGTGTATAGGTTATAATAGTGAAACCAAGACTTAGGGTCTCATTATTATTGTTATGCCCATGATTGATCAGATGGTCCATGAGACAGTCTGATTTTCACAGTTCACTTGAGGACATCAGTATTTCCTACTCTTAAGGTAAACTGTGTTTAATCATGGGGAGTGCTGCTAAGCCACTGTACATTTATTTGTGATTTTATGGCTGAATCTTTACACAGAAAATTGAAACTCGTATATACCTTTTTTATAGAATCTATTAAAAAAAAAAATCACTTAAGGGCTTCCTTCAGGAACTTACCTGAACTTCATGTGAAGCATTTGGCATCTCTGCCTCAACTGTTGTGTACAGTTTGTACAATGTGTATATGAAGTAGTCACCATCCTAAGAACCTATTTAGAGTATTTACACATGTGTCCACAGTGTTACTGGACACTGTTCTAGATTGCTTATACTTCATTTACAGTTTTTGTAGGTAAAAGTGGTTTTGAGGGAAGCTACAACAAAGTGAAAGCAAAATGGATAAAACCCTGAAATATAACTATTAACACTGCATACTGCATCTTAAAAGAAGCTAACCAAAGTCTGCAGAAAGAAAAATATATCTAAAAATGTATCTAGCAAGCATGTCAATGAAAAAGCATGAACTTTTTTCCTTCTACTGTGTCTCAGAAATAGGGAGGAATTCCAAGTAAACTTACCAAAACATTCACACTGTTGCCCAGAGCAGGCAACAAAGGTACATAAGTATGAAAGAATAAAGCCCCAGATACAAGCTCTTCTAGTGCCATTGTCACTGGCATTGCTATATGCTTTTAATAAACCTATCCCAGTCAGTACTAAAATGGTCTTTACAAATGAACTGCCACCACAGCAACAAGGGGCAGAGCCTGCCCTGCCTTTAACAAAGAGCACAGAGCCTCAGGCACACGTCAGCATCCCACTGATATTTTGTTGGACTGGAACAGCTGGATGGATTAGGGCTGCTTGAGGAAAAACAGGGAGTAGGTTCTGGGCAGTTGAAGTGGGCCTGGGTGTGCTTTCCCTCAGTGTAGTGATGACAGCAGGAAGAGGAGGCTGTGGCTGTTACCCTGCAGTGGGTGCTAAGAGGTCAAAGAGGGTGTGGGTGGAAGTGAGGGAAAGCTGGGTGGGCTACGGAGTGTTTTGGTTGGTCCTGGGAATCAGCCCTACTGGAGGAACTTGCCACGCATTCCACTGTTTTCCAACTCCTTTGCGCAATCAGGGATGGACTGACTGCCAGCATAAACAGCCTCCTGAAGAGTTTTCTGGGATGATTCAATATTTTCCCCTTTCGCAACAGGGCTCTACTGGCTTTTGCCCTACTGACAGCTTTAGAGGCTCTGGACTTACAGAGCATAGATTTATTTCTAGGACACTGCATAGTTGTGTAATTTGTCAGAAAATCATAATAGCATTTCAGTACAGTATTTCAGGGCAGGGTGGGGTGGTGGTGTTGTGTGGGAGTTTCTGTGTTAAAAACTAGTCAGTAAACAAAACAAGGTGTTGTCTTTAATATTTGTGAATTTCTGATTTCTGAATGGACCATTGGTGGTATGATTGTTATGTCATTTTTCAGTAATTAATACTCAGGTGTATTTCTGTGCTAACTTCCATCATTATAAATGTTATATGTCATTACATACATCATTAGTATCTAAATATACTGGATGTTTTGCTGTAGCCACAGATACAGTTTTTAAAAGAAATTTTTCAGAAAGGCTCATTTTCTATTTTTCTCTTTTGAATGATAACAGAAGAAGCCTCATTTTCTGACTCCTTAACTAGTTGTCCAGGTATCCAGTTAACTAATAAAAGTTGCTGTGGGAGAAAATGTGCTACATACTACTTCGATTTGCTGCTCATTCAAGATACAAGTCTTTTAGTTTTTTAAAAAATTTAGGCTTACATTACTTTTCTTTGAAAGTCGAGTAGTACACTTTCATCAAACATGTTGCACAGTAGAGACATGGTGACTCTTATATTTTTCTTTTTGAGCTTTCTGTGTGATTTTGCTGTTCTATACCAGGATTGCATAAAAGATTTAATTAAATCAGACTGTGCTACAAAGGACATGCTCAGTCATCTCTCTTTTCTCCCTGTCTCTCCCCAGTTACTCAGTTACAGTGCAAGAGTCATATCCGCATCCTTTTGATCAAATTTACTACACCAGTTGTACCGACATCCTAAACTGGTTTAAGTGCACACGACACAGGTGATGTATAAATCTTAATATTATCAAACCACTGATATTGTAGAGCTTTGTTAAGATTTCATGTCTATCAAAATCAAGCATGATGCTGTGAGACAGTTTATCTGTAGTGACCAGCCTGCCTAACTGCTGTGATCTGAGTCTGCTGGAAAATGCTTATCCAAGCAATGTCACATATGTTTTACTAGCAGATTGGAGTGTATCATCCCATGGATAGAAAAATGGCTTGGGGAAAAGTGTGCAGTGCCCAAAATTAAATTGCCCAGACCCTGTAAGGTGTATTTGTTCAGTAGTGAGAGAGCCCTTGCTGCTTGCACCATTGTGTGCTGGGGGAAGTGTATGTTGCTTGGAAGGAAAACAAAAGGATCTGTTAAAGGAAAAGTTCTTATGCTTGCAGAAAGCAAGCAAGGGGTGAACAACTGAAAACTGGTGACAGCTGTAAAGAGTATTTTCCTCAGAGGAATGTGCCCACGTGTATGAACCATCACAACTAAAAAACACCTCGTTCTTTTCCTACTTGCTGGCCACTCATAGGCATAAGGCTTGCTGGGGTGACACCTGGACTCTTGAACTCAGCCACAGATAAATCAAGACCTCTTTGAGCATTTTTTCTCTTATGACACCTCAATGTTTTTTAAAACGTGTAAGAAAATATACTGTCTTGTTTCTGAACCCTGAATTGTGTGTAACAACCATTGGTTCCTTTCTTTAGGATCAGTTACCGTACTGCCTACAGACATGGTGAAAAAACAATGTACAGGCGCAAATCCCAGTGCTGCCCTGGATTTTATGAAAGCAGGGAAATGTGTGTCCGTAAGTTTAACCTCTTCTTGCCTTGAAATTCCATACCTACATCACAGTGCTGATTTGACTCGCCTTTGATGAGTGGCTCATGGAAGCTGAGTTAGGGGCTCAGTTATTCATCAGTGGTGCACATGCAGCTCTTGTTGAAGTCATGTGAAGTCATGAAGTGCTGTGCATATGCAAATGATGGGATAATTGGATCTCAGGTGTCATAAGTAACCAGCCTTGATGTGATTCTAACTAACAATCATACAGAAAATGCACAGCACAAGTGCCAGTGCGTTTTCCAACACAGTAAGTAAATATGAGGTTTAAAACCAGGAGGGAAATCCAAGGTTTTTTTCTCCTTAGCATGGATCCCCATAGATCTCCATGCTTAGACTCTCTTGTAGATAAAGAGATCTGTAACAAGTGTTTGGTGGTGGCTAGTTTTGGTTGGTACATGCCCATGTCTCACCTTTCTATCCAAAATAGCTGTGTCCAGAGTCTGTTGGCAGCCCTGGCTTTGCTCTCTTTCTCTCTCTTGTATGACATTGTACAGACCTAAGGTCTTAAAATGGTATTTATTCAAGAGCATAGCACAAAAGCAGAATGAAGAGGGAGGAGATGTTAATCTAGAGCTCTGTAATTGCATGAGGGTACGTTTAACAGTGGGTTGTCCAAAGTCACACAGCGTTGACTGGTTAGGAATTAGGTGGTCCTGTCATCAGGACTGACAGCAGGGAACTTGGGACAGGTAATAGATATATTAAGTTTATTTATTCAACACAAATGCAAGGTTGTTTCTTAATTTGTGCCATTCTACTTGTTCTGAGTGCCATACTGGAGGCAACGGACAGAGTTTATTTGTATCCCTGGAAAATCTGACCCTGCAAATGTCATAAAACATCACACTATCCTTATTTATATCTTTGTTTTACAACACTTCCTAGAATTTGAAAATGCAGCAACAAGATCTTTGATTTAACATGTTTTCTGCACATGAGAAAGCAAGGTCAAACTGACTTTTTTTCTAAGGAATTGCAAGAATTACTGGCCTCATGTTGCTGAAGTCTGTAAATGTTCTACTCCCAAAGGAAAAGAATGACCAACAGCCAGAGAAAAGCACTGGCTGAAGTTTAAGAGGGTATTTTTGAGTCTTTTGGAGTCTAGTCTGAACGGACAAATTTGAATTCATCTTAGGGTAAAATACTTCTGTGAAATTGTGACTCTTGACTTCCACACTGCTTCCTGAAAACTTTCAATGAGTGAAACTTGTTCTGTGTTATTACTTTTTGATTGGAATTTTTATTGTGTTCTATCTTTGGATTCAGTATGTGTGGAATATGGAAAATATATAAAAAGGTCTTTTTTTAATCACTCATATGGAAAATTTTGCTCTGCTTGTTCATCTTTAAAGTAAAAATCAATGTTATACTGTAACTGTCCAAACTCTGATGGAGAATTTTACCATCCTCTTCCTTGGAGAAATGCCATTGATAATGATAAGAAAATAGTCACACTACAAGTAGATATATGAGGAAGACTGCCCCACTACAGCCACCATAAGCTTTAAAAAAACCCCCGTTAAACAACTCAGATAACATGTCTTTGCCAATGCATATGAGTCTGTTGAAATGATGCTGCATTTACATCACTATTCATAAGCAGCAAAGTGGCACCAGAAGTCAGCCTCCACTTGCAGCCGTTGGAAGGTTTTCAAGGGACCTCTTAGGAAGTTGAAAATTATGTTAATAAATAGTACAATGGACACTTTTTTTTTTTTTAACTTTTTGGGCAGAAGAGATACATTCTCTTGTACACACAGTTCATTATGGCAAGCAGCATTCAAAAGAAAAAATTACCCTATGTTTATTAGTTGTGCCATTTCATTTTGTCTTCAAATGGGTTAAAAATTATATTTTAATTTTAAATCCAACATTATTTCAGCTCAGTATCTGGACTATTTTATAAGTATGAAGATATCTGTTAGTACTTAATAAGTAAGCAACTTCCACTAACAGAGAGTGCTTTGTGCTGTCCTCATATAACTCCTGTTTATGAAGGATATGAATAATGTACAAATTTCTGAATTCTGTCTTCACTACTGCCAGTATCTCTTAGAATAGTAGGTTAACTGGAGCTCAGGTTGTTCTTTTTGCTCTTAAAAATTACAGTGCATGTTTAGATCTGATGAACTTGCTCCGATGATCTGAATGCAGCACATACACAGATACAAATGCAAAATAATTCTATGGAATTCTATAAAGGAGCGTACTCCTGGCCTTAGAAACTCTATAACCAGGCTGAATGATTGATTCATCTCTTATTTATTGCATTTCCTGTCACTTGTCTTCTAATATCAGTGGCAATCTCCAAGAGTTTTGGTATATGCGTGTTGGGCTGAGCTACAGACTAAAAGTTTTAACAAAAAGTTTTTGGTTTTTTTTTAAATGTTTACGAAGTTCATTGAATTTTTAGCATGTTTTTGGAAAGAAAGAATTCAAAGGTTTTAAGGTGTCTTCTGGTGACTTTCTTGTAGATTGATCCTAGCAGCATTTTGGTATCTTGAACATTAACTTCACATGCACCTTATGACATTGAAGAACATTTCTAAGAACATTAATGGAGAATTTTGCCTGTTGCATTTCCACAAAACATGAAATAGAAAATGAATCATCTATTCTAATGCATAACTGGATATCACTCACTTTAATAACAAACAGTCATCAAGTATAGGAAGAAAGGATATGGCTAATATGCATATATATTCTAAATTGCATATAGAAGTGAAGAATTTATTTGAAAAATAAATTATTATTTATAATTATAAATTTATTATACAGTTTAAAATATATTTTTTTCACCATAAATGTTTATTTTAATTTATTTTGGGGAAGTCATGGTTATTTACTTTATGTGCATAATTACTGCCAAAATATTTCAAGCTTTGTTATGTAACAGGCAGCATATGTAAAAAAATTATTGCACTAGACATGAGGATAAGAAAACCTGCTCTTGCAGGTAAAATCATGGCCAACAATTCCACAGAAAAGCAAGAGATAATAGTTCATCTGTTCCTGATATCATTCCTGTCTTTTAAGCTTGTTCTAGTGCTTTTTGTGTTGTTCTGATCTTTTTGTAGATAATTTAATAAATTTTGGTTTTCTTATCCCCACATCTAGTGCAATAATATTTCTACACGTGCTGTGCATTACAGATGTTAACTAGGATTCATTTGCCAAGAATCGTTTAGCCCAAAAGGTGTCTAGAGAACAATTTATTTTGATTACAGAATATATTTTTATGTAAACCCAGAATGTGGATCCCTGTGCTCAGCATGGCATGAGGGGCAGTGCAAGGAAATGCTCCGAGAGCTTCTTCTGTGCCTCGCACTGGGTCCAGTTTCTTACAACATTTTTATTTTTGTCTCTTGGTTTGGTGGCAAGATTTTTCACACATTTGGTTTGTGAGACCTTCAGTGCCCCAGGCAGTACTAACTAGGCATGAATCTTCAAGGATACAAGTAATTCATGTCAAGTTATAAGACTAATGGAAAATTGTGATGTATTATTTAAACTCAGTCTTTTCATAATAAATAAATAGAGAGCAGTGAAATAACCTTGCATTTCTATAGTTTCATCATTTAAAAATTAATGTTCTCTCTGCTGATTTCTAAAGAAGATAATTTTAATGCAAATCTGAAAAGTTGCTTGTTAGAACTAAAAGTTGAGAATTAAAATTAAAGGCTGTAAAAATAAGCAATTAATTACTGGGATCATAGATAATCAAATATGTTTATGATATATGTGATTGATCTCTGTGGCCTTTTCTTTTTTCTTGGACACACAAAATGTAAAGATGACCAATGTGCTTCACCATCTTTAGTTAGAAAAAACCCCCAGAACATTTTACAAGTATTTTACCTAAGTACTATAGAGAATTTTCAATCCATTCAGAAGTAAAATTGGTTTACATGTAGCCCCATTAAAATTTTTTCTATTGTTAACTTTTGGTATAGCAGTAGATTCCTGTCAAGGTTTCTCTAGAAATGTTGGTACAAATAAAATTCGCCTGTGCACACGTTTTAAGTGTTTAAGTTTTACTGTTGTCTAAAGTAAAAGGAAATACAAGCACATACTGTGTATGTATTTTGGAAGGCTAAGGGTATTTTGTGATGAATATGATGCCAGCAAACAGTTGCTAGTTGGAGATTCTTCCTCTTCGTTGCATTGTAATCTGGGCCAGTTACATGGATATGCCAGGTATCAAAGCCATTTCAATTTTTTCTTAGAAGTTCCAAATAAAAGGTCTCTTTCAAAGTAAACGTTAACTTAGAAACTCATGTTTGTAAATCATTAAAGGGGGGGGGAGAAAAATTTCAGGCAGCTCTGCTTAGCACTTAGAATAAATGTTGCAGTGATTCAGAGGGTTTATATCTCATACCTTACTCGGTTCCGCGCACACTGTGTCTCACCTAAAAAATCCAATGCGCAGGCTGGAAGGTGTAAAGACCTTCCCCGGTTCTTCGTTCACGAAGACTGGCCATTATTACTATTTACTATTATTACTTCAATCACCATCACTGTTTCTTTTATGCTTCATTTGAACTGTGCAGTTGTTTGGAAAAATTGATATTAAAATGCTGGTGTGTTGCAAATCGTATTTTATCCATGCTGTTGCAAAAGAGCATCTCTTGTCATGCCTGCTGACATTCACCTCTTTTTCTTGGCATGAGAGTTTTCTTCAGAGAATCACAGGATGGTTGAGATTGCAAGGGAAGTCATCCTGTCCAAATTCCATCCAGATCCTGTTGTCCAGGACCATGGTCAGATGGGTTACCAACCTGTATCATACTATGACTCTTTTTTTGTTAAATGTGGACAATGTTCTTGTTGTTAAATGCAGAAATATTTGAGTAACACTAACATGGTTTTAGTTGGAAGCTTCAAGCTTAGGAGAAATACATGAGACTGAAGTAAAATATATTTTGAAGAGGTGCCATCGAACTTTAGTACACTGATGTTTATTTTGCTTTTAAAAGATAAAAAGGTCCAGATTAGGAGTATTTTGCAATATTTTAAGATTTATTTATTTATTAATTTTTTAGTGCTAGGAGTTCTTTAATTGTTTTAATTTTTGATTTTCTTTCCTGACAGCTCATTGTGCTGATAAATGTGTCCACGGTCGTTGTATTGCTCCAAACACCTGTCAGTGTGAGCCTGGCTGGGGAGGACCCAATTGCTCCAGTGGTGAGTTTTCACCTGCTTCTGCCTGTCTTGTACTCTTTCTGTGGTGTTGTCCTCTCTTTCGGGCAGATAATCTTCAGTCCTTGGGCTTCTGCTTTCTGATCAGGGTTTTTGTCCCGAGTTATCAAGTTACTCTGCGTAACCTGATTTTTCTTCATTTACTTGCAAACAGTGTTCCCATGTAGCAGCATGGAGTGTAATGAGCTTTTTTCCTTGTGTTCAGAAATATTCAGAAATACACAGAACTTTGTATTTGGAGTAAATCAGATATGATTATATTTTAACCATAAGAAAATCTCCCTTTTTTATGTATTACTAATATGCAAAGAGTGATGGTGCCGGGTCACATTTAAAAGCTGTGAGTAAAGCCTTCCTTACAACTCTATGCTCCTTTTTCACTCTACTGCTAACTTTTCCATTTCTCCCTTCACTCTGTTCCCCATTTGCACTATTAGTTGCTTCCTGACTGCCCAATCTATATATATCTACTTTAGTCTCATTTCTCAGACTTTCTTCTCCTTTCCTTTCCCATAAAAACACATGCAGGAGATGAGAGGAGCAAAGCTGTGCAGGCCACAAATCATAATCCTTTCTTTCCATTGCCTGAACTACAGTTTCTCAGAGTAATTTCTTAAGTCATTATTTTCTGTTATTTATTCCACTTTTCTGGCCTCCTCTGTAACAGCTTTGGAAATGTAATGTTG